>CM059425.1:156997459-158197459 GCA_030390025.1 Squalus acanthias | reverse complement strand
TGTGAAATAGGTGCCCAGAGTAATTAGGTAATGTTAATTAAATAGAAGGTCATTGAAAGGACACAGTAATGTTAAATAAGAGTTTTTCAGTTATTTCTTAACTGTTTTTCTTCATTCATTTTCTGCTGGCACTTAAGCTCCCGTAAGCCTTTCTATAAATTGTTCTAATTTTTTTTTGCTCCAGCACTATTATTGTCACCAATGGGAATCCCCTTATCTGAGGTGTTCAGAAGAGGAAGACCGATGGAGGGTTATCAGGATGCAAGAGAGGGTGCTCTGTGACCATCTGCTGGAACCCACACACCCACATCTCCAGATAAGCATACTCTGCTTTGACAATCAGTGCTGGTGGAGCTTCTCTTCGCAAAGGAAACCTGGGGAGAAGTCCCAATGGCATCACTAAGATAACGAGTGCCTGATTAACCATACTTTGGATGCTTCTTCAGAAGGACCCCATCATAGGATGTCATGCTTCCAATGGCACTGTATTAAAGAAGGCATGCCATGGTGATTAAGAACCAGAGCAGCCTAATTGGCCACAATTGTCAAGATGCCACCAACTGTATCTGAAGGTCCCAGCACTGATGCCCATGGGAAACTATCTTTACAAGGTCCAGATCATCAAAGAGGTAGATGCAGATGTTGCATCTGCTGCATGGACACCTGCAGCTAACAGGCAGCATAGGGTGGACACATCCAATGAAAGTAATGGTCAGCTGCAGCCTGAAGTTGGCTCTACCTCCTTGCAGGCATGTTGCAATGCTGACCCATGAGGATGGTGTCATGGAATGACACAGAAGGCATTCTCTTTGCAACTACCTCAAGACTGTAAAAATAAAACTTTGATCACATAAATTGTACAAGATAATTGTAAATTGTATACACTAATCTTTCTGCGCACCATTTATTTTTCATAAAGAATTCCATGATATACTTGGTTTCATGAGTTCATTTCTGGAGTCTTACCAAAGCCAGAGGGAGGTGTAAAAAGGTAGATACTTCTCACAATGTTAACAGGAATAGACTGGACCAGTTTTAAAAAGGGCTGTCCTGTCTCCCAAATGTACACAAGACAGGAAGTATGGTTGCCTGTGAAGCATAACAAATGCCAATTTAGTTAATGCATTGGTGTATAAATAATGTGCTGTACCCAAAAGTGGCAAATAATAAAGAATCTGAAAGCCCTTTCATGAGCAAAGTTTAATGACAACAGTATCCTCTAAGAACTATAGAATTGTTCGTAAATTGCAGTTCAAACACAAACTGTTTCTAACAAAATTGTTTATTTTACTGTGGAAAAAGTAACAGAATTGTGCCAAACAAATTTGTAGTATAAACATCTGAGGTGTCCTTACATGAATTTATGCTCTGTCCACCAAGACCTCCATACTGGAAGTGTGAATTACCCCTCTTACATCCTTGTTATGCCAGGATTTATATACCATTATTAGCAATATAAATCTGGCACACTATCTTGTTTTAGTTTTTTTTTCAAAAATATACTTTATTCATAGAATTTGTAAAGGTACATTACAGTACAATTCAAATGTTACAATTCAAAGTGCAATACAGATTAAACACAGTACATCGCACTCTAGGGTGCCTCTTTCCATATACAGTGCAGTTTACAGCACATTAAACGTTTTCTACTACATACAGCCTAAGGGGGAGTTTTATACTGGTTCCAGCCCCTCAGTGCACAATGGCAGGAGGGCCTTAAACTGTGGCCTTTCCCCACTGAGCCTTTGCAACGGCTGTACCAAGCTTCAGTGCGTCCCTCAGCACGTAGTCCTGGAGCTTGGAATATGCCAGTCTGCAACACTCGGTCATGGACAACTCCTTGCACTAGAAGGCCAGCAAGTTTCGGGCAGACCAAAGGGCGTCTTTCACCAAGTTGATGATTCTCCAGCAGCAGTTGATGTTTGTCTCGGTATTCATCCCTGGGAACAGTTCGTAGAGCACAGAGTCCTGTGTTACGGAGCTGCTCGGGATAAATCTCGACAAAAACCACAGCATCTCATTGAAACGTATAAATCTCATTGAAACGTATAAAATTCTGACAGACTGGATGCAGGGAGGATGTTTCCCCTGGCTGGGGGGGTCTCGAACGAGGGGTCACAGTCTTAGGATACGGGGTAGGACATTTAGGACTGAGATGAGGAGAAATTTCTTCACTCAGAGGGTGGTGAACCTGTGGAATTCTCTACCACAGAAGGCTGTGGAGGCCAAGTCACTGAATATATTTAAGAAGGAGATAGATAGATTTCTAGACACAAAAGGCATCAAGGGATATGGGGAGAGAGTAGGAATATGGTATTGAGATAGAGGATCAGCCATGATCATATTGAATGGCAGAGCAGGCTCAAAGGGCTGAATGGCCTACTCCTGCTCCTATTTTTCTATGTTTCTATCTCTTTCCAGACCTTCTTTGCAAATGCACATTCCAGAAGGAGACGTGTGATGGTCTCTTCCCCACCTCAGTCGCCTTGAGGACAGCATGCAGTGGCGCTGAGACACCAGGTATGCATGAAGGATCTGACGTAGGGCCTCGAGGACGTTACGTGCAGACCACTGCCTGATTGACTTATGGTCAAAGGTGTTGTTCTGCACAAACCTTTCTACGAGGGACAGGTGGTATGGCACGGTCCAACTAAATGGAACGTTCCACGGCAATGTGGCCAGACCCATCTGTCACAACACCGGGCAGATAGAACCTCAGCACGTAGTGACACTTAGAGGGTCTGTGCACAGCACAATATCTTGTTTTAGTTGCTCCACCTCTGCTGGGCTTGACAAAATGGATGTACAACAATTTGGCTCCACTCAGAGCTGGAGTCACATGTAGACCAGTTAAAGTAGTGGAGGCAAGTTCCCTTCTCTGAAGGACATTAGTAAACCAGTTGGGTTTTTAATGATAATCTCAATTTTAACCTGGCATGCAAATGTAACCCCACTATTCAAGAAAGCAGGGAAGAGAGAAAACAGGGAACTACAGGCCAATTACCCTTACATCAGTCGTTGGGGAAAATGCTGGAATCCATTATTAAGGAAGTGGTAACAGGGCACTTAGAAAATCATAATATGATTGGGCAAAGTCAACAGGGTTTTATGAAAGGGAAATCTTGTTTAACAAATGTATTAGAGTTTTTTGAGGATGTAACTAGCAGGGTAAATAAAGGGGAACCAGTGGCTGCAGTATATTTGGATTTCCAAAAGGCATTCGATAAGGTGCCACATAAAAGGTTGCTAGGCAAGATAAGGGCTCATGGGGTTGGGGGTAATATATTAGCATGGATAGAGGATTGGTTAACGGACAGAAAACAGGCAGTATAGATAAACGGGGAATTTTCCAGTTGACAGGCTGTAACTAGTGGGGTGCTGCAAGGATCAGTGCTTGAGCCTCAGCTATTTACAATCTATATTAATGACTTAGATGAAGGGACCGAGTGCAATGTATTCAAGTTTGCTAACGATACAAAGCTAGGTGGGAAAGTAAGCTGTGAGGAGGACACAAAGAGCCTGCAAAAGGATATAGGCAGGTTAAGTGAGTGGGCAATAAGGTGGCAGATGGAGTATAATGTGGGGAAATGTGAGGTTATTCACTTTGGTAGGAAGAATAGAAAAACAGAATATTTTTTAACTATTAGGTGTCCTCGTACAGGAACCACAGAAAGTTAGCATGCAGGTATAGCAAGCAATAAGAAGGCAAATGGCATGTTGGCCTTTATTGCAAGGGGGTTGGAGTACAAGAGTGAGGAAGTCTTACTACAATTGTACAGGGCTTTGGTGAGACCACTCCTGGAGTACTGTGCACAGTTTTGGTCTCCTTATCTGAGAAAGGACATACATGTCTTAGAGGCAGTGCAACGAAGGTTCACAAGATTGATCCCTAGGATGAAGGGGTTGTCCTATGAGTAGAGATTGAGTAGATGGAGCTTAGAAGAATGAGAAGTGATCTCATTGAAACATTCCCCTGGCTGGAGTATCTAGAACTAGGAGGCATAGTCTCAGGATAAGGGGTCGGCCACTGAAGACTGAGATGAGGAGGAATTTCTTCACTCAGAGGGTTGTGAATCTTTGGATTTCTCTACCCGAAAGGGCTGTGGATGCTGAGTCGTTGAGTATATTCAAGGCTGAGGTATATAGATTTTTGGACTCTATAGTGATCAAGGGATATGGGGATTGGGCGGGAAAGTGGAGTTGAGGTCGAAGATCAGTCATGATCTTATTGAACGGCGGAGCAGGCTCGAAGGGCCGTATGGCCTACTCCTGCTCCTAATTCTTAAGTTCTTATGTTCTTATGGTAGGATTATGAACTCACAACTTCCGGGCTGCTTACTCCAGTACCATAACCACTAGATGTGCCCTACATCTTGAGCCAATGGCAATGGCGCAGAACATTAACATGGGTGTTTACTGTATCTGATCTTGAGCTTTCTGGTTTATCAAACTCCATTTCAAAAACATGGCTCCACATACAAGAAAAATATATACAATAGTGACACTTATCTTGACATGGTTTAATTACCAAAGTGTACTAGTATAACAGGTTGGGAAAATTTTAATATCTATTTAAAAATAAATTACTAAATAAACAACATAATCACTGACCTCTTATGGCAGTGTTACCAAAGGCGAGGTAGACATCAGCCCCAACAGTCATGCTGCTAACGTGCGTCGCTCCGTGGACCATCACATTCTGGGGGTTGCTGAACTGGTCATCACTCCATTGATAGAGGACAGATACTCGATTGAAGATGAACTGGGAAACAGCCAGGTATAGTAGACTTCCTCGGTTAAACAGAGCGAGGCCAGTAGCCCCATGTGTAGAAAGGTTTTGGTGTAAAATAAATGAATGCCCATTCCATCTATAGATCTGTGTTCATATCAATTGAACAGACTGTTAATTTTAGACCGGAGATGGTGTTCAATTTACTCACCACTGTGTAAATCCATTGCGGAATCAGATTGCTTTTATTTAAGTTGTGAACACATCTTACGAGATTTAAAAATAAATGGGAGAAATTGGACCTCGTCTCAGCCTGTTTTCAGGCATAAAACAGGTGTTCAAGAGAAGAAATTTGGGTGGCAATCATCTGATCCAATCTGCATCGGAAGTGCGTTGATTGCTATATTGTTCAGGTCCTTTGCCTGTTTCAGGATTTTTTTGGAGATATTGATCCAGCATCTGATACACTCATCTTTAAGCCCAGCCAGCAAATCATGGCGGGAACAGTTGGGAAGCTGGCTATAGAAGCTGTATTTTAAGTGCATGAAAAACTCTGGGATATCCCGCCCTGACTCTAACACATTTAAGCACCTTCAGGGGGCCATGTTAATCATTACACATCACTAAGTGAACTTCACTAATCTACACACCCTGATACACTCCATTGTCCTCCTCCCTCAAGAACTTGTCAAGCAGCATCTTAAAGTACTGCTTGGCACATGTGGATGTGGACATCTTGTCAACTCTAGGAGAAAAGTGTGCAGGCTGTGGCCAAGGCTGAGTCTCCACTTGGGATCTGGTAAAGCTGACTGTGAGGGCAGTGGTTAAGCTGTGAGTTAACGGAAAGGTGCCTGTGAGGGCCTAAACTGTGTGAAACAGAAGCACAGTGCTGGGGTCGGGGATAGAGATACCATGACTTAGGACTACAAAAGTGGGGAAAGCTGCAGCGTTAGCAGGTGGATGTTGGACAGCAGGTAGGAATAGAAAGGGAGGTAGAAAGCTGCTTTGGGGTAGTTGTACAATGTGGAACCACAATCTAATTGCTGAAGCCTCAGCTGCATAAGGTTGGGGGAGAGCAGAAAGGGCCAAGTTGAGGCCAAGGCACCTTCCTAACCCGGGTCCTCACTCCAATACAGGAAGAACTTTAATGAACTGACAAGGGCAGCAAAATTAAGTTATATTGCTCCAAGCTGTTAATTTTCTATCTCTGGGACAACTGACCCTAAAAATCAGTCCGCAGCCAAAAGGTTTCACCTTAAGCGCAAAGTGACCTGCAGTTACTCATTCACAGAATGCCTCCAATTATATAGCAATAACATAGTGCAATGCATGAATGAACTATGAAGACTCAACTTCCCTGGGAGAATTTCATAACTCCCATTATAATAACTCGCCAATAGTAGAAAAAATAAACAACAATCAAAGAATGGGGCTATGAGACTGACAGTAACAAGCATTATTTTCTGATGCAGGAGAAAATAACTTGCAATGAGAGAGAATGTCAGGCAACAGGAGAAGGAACAGCAGGTATCTGGATCTTAACTCAGCAGGACGAAAAAGCAATTGAGATTGTGGCTAATGCTGTAGGGGATGGAGATGTGTGAGGACCTACACGAACTGTGGGGTTGTGCAGACCATGTGCTTATGATTAATCATAAAAGCCACTCTTCTCTTTTTTGAAGCCCATGCTCTGAGAAGACTCTTACTTGAGCTGAACCTTAAATTAAAATGCGCAGCAGAAAACTGATTGCATGACCGATTCTGTTAATCTCAGGGGAAACTAGATGGATAGAAAGGGACTGGAGAAACAGAAGAACTGATGCCACAACCTTCTATATCAGGCACAGCAGAAATTTTCCCACGGATGCCTCCAATTATATAGCCTATCACGTACTCACCAGTACTGTTAGACGCATTTGGGTGAGACAGGGGTTGAAATTCAACCTCAGCAGCGGCGCAAATTGAGTGCTAGTGAATCAGCCGCCGGTTATACACCCAAATGACTTCAATAGAAAGGAAAATTGGGCCGGGTATATAATAGGTGGCCAATTCGCAACTGCCCGCTTTGTGCCCCTGCCAAAGTAGAATTTCACTTCCAGATAGTTTAGATGAGGAATTGGTCAATAAATATATATCACAAAGAGGGGTATCCCTACTGGAAACCCATTTTGAGGATAATTGTGGGAAAATTGCAAACAAAAACTGCCTTGAAGGTGGGAAGCTAAGATCTTCAGACTATAATTGCAAAATTAATTTTAAAAAAAAGTTATGACAATCTCTAGTACAGCTAAATGAAATATAAACAATTCACTTTTATGAATCCAGTTACGCCTCCATCAGGTGCTGCAGTCAGAAACGTAGATAATATACAGGCATTTTTTTTTTAGAGGGGTTGATTTCAGGATGAAAATAACAGAATTTAGAATGGGTGGCGTAATCCTGTTCTGAATCCATTATTTACATGGCTGCACTTGTTCGGTGGGGTGTGGGGGGGGGTTTTGGGGGGGTTGTACTTTTTCCTTCCATTCTTACTTCCATCAGAATTTATGGTCGGTCCAGCTTCTGCCCCAAATTATGGACCTTCCCCCAAATCAGCCTGATTTCCACCCACTCAATTTGATGAGAATTTCCTGGCCAACCTGATTAACTTTAGTAATTAGCCGTGAACAGAAAGCCGTCATGTTTGCCTCAGAAATCATTTTCTGATTGAAAAGACCAAAACGATTCTGTGACTGAGCCAATCAAAAATACCATTATAAACATAGGGGTTGAAAGTACCACAGTTCTGCAGCTCAGGTACAGCAGGCACAATGAAGGTGGAAAATCTGGCAGGGCCCTTGTTGTGTTTGAGTTAACTAACTCCAAAAGATACAGTTCCCTTTAATTGTTGCTTCTCCTTTTTTAACATCATTATATAAATAATGGCTATAATGAAACTGAGTTAATACA
Source organism: Squalus acanthias (assembly GCA_030390025.1). Lineage (NCBI taxonomy): Eukaryota > Metazoa > Chordata > Chondrichthyes > Squaliformes > Squalidae > Squalus > Squalus acanthias. The sequence goes on along the minus strand of CM059425.1, from coordinate 158,189,781 downwards.
AGGTTACGGTCGCTAAATCTAGTGCAATCTCAAAAATTAACCTTTGAATTACTGTCAAGAGTGTCCTCTTGACTACCAATGATCAAATAATCCTGGTTGTCCTGTGTAAAGTGTTTCACATCACTGGTTTCGGATACAATCAAAGACTGAATCTGTGGGGAAAATCAAAGCAAAATCAAGCAAAGACTAAGACCATACTTTGAAATTATAACAATATTGCATCCATTTGATTTAATGTTCAAGCATTTCATATCAGCAGAATAATAAAATTGCATTTGATAAAATATACAGTGACCTATCTTTACTGGAAAACAGGTAAACGTTTTGGTAAAAACTTCAAAACATTTAGGTATTAATTGCTCTGTAAAAAAACCTCAGATTTAAGTATTCAGTTTGAAAAGTATTTTCTCCAATATTTTCCTATAAAAGACCATAAACATTGAGGGTTTTTTCCCCCGGTCGGGCCAAGCTAAGGTCCACTTCTTTCTTTTAAATACAATTCAGTGTTGGCATTCTTCCCCTGTCAAGCTCCATTACCTGAGCCAGAAGATATATAGATAATCTGTCCCTAGGGCTCTGCTAATCTGATTTAATCAGATGAGGACAAGTGTACTTAAAAACAAAATCTGTTTCATCTAATTTTCTTTTGTCCTTTCCTGAGGGTGCTGAATCCAGCCATCCGATACCTCCCCCACTTCAACATTCTTCATGTGAGATATATGAGGAGCTACTCCGCCATGGAGGGCATCATAGCTAAGACTGATTTCATCCTCGCTCAACATCCACAAACATGGCGGGAACCCTGGATAATTTTAAATCTGCCTAGCTGAGAAGCACAGAGGCTAATTGTAGATCTCAAAATTCTGCCATACCTGAGATCAGCTGACACAGTACAGATTGAACCAGGGATTTCTTAGTCCGTATGGCTCAGTACTGTAACAAGCAGTAACTTTACTCAGCAAGTCATTGGATGCCCAGATATAAAAACAGATTAAGGTATTTGCCTTGAATTTTTCCCTCAGTGCTATGCTAATTGCACTATTATTGCTTCAACGGTCATCTGATGAACTATGCTGCATTTGCGCAAATCAATTATATTTCCTCAGATTGTTCCCTTGTGGCAATATTTCATTCTGTCAAAAACAACTCTAAATAGCTTGCTGATTCACATCTGAATTAATAACTAGAAACAAGAAGCTATATATAGAACATACCAATGTTAATTCAGATTGCAATGTAAACCTGTAAACACTGTTATTGGATGCTTTCATTCCTGTTATTCCACTGTGAGTAATGATTATATAGGATACATCATTTTTGACGAAGGTTGTGCAGCCTGTGGGATTCCATGTTTTGAAGTTCTGTGAGAACAACAATGACATCATTGTTTTCTTAGTTATTTCACAGTTTTTCCAGAAAGGATTAAAAAGGTTATAGTTTTAATTTCAAAATAAACAGACAAGGGCATTTTTAGTTAGTTTTTACCTGCACTGGGACAAATACACCCCGCCACTGATAAAGTGTTGACAAAACATCTGCTTTGGAGCTGCTTCCAGACATTTGAAGAAAAATCCCAAACAGGCTGTTGTTTAATGTCAAGAAACACCAACTTGAGCCGAGTGCTTCAGGGATATTCTGCAATATGGACAGCACTTGAATATCACCCTCTGGAAAAATAAGAACAATGTGCATATTAATTTGGAAATTAATAAATGTACATATTAATCAGTACGAAAGAATTTTCTGTCGAAAAGAAACATCAATTGCCATTTCCTACCCTTCCAAAAAGCACCCATTCTGGTTTGTTAACAAAGCTGTCCAAGAACATAGGAACAGGAGTAGGCCATTCAGCCCCTCAAGCCTGTTCCGCGATTCGATGAGATCATAGCTGATCTGTGATCTAACTCCATATACCTGCCTTTGGCCCATATCCCTAAATACCTTTGGGTAACAAAAAGCTATCAATCTCCAATTTAAAATTAACAATTGATCTAGCATCAATTGCCATTTGCGGAAGAGAGTTCCAAACTTCTACCACCCTGTGTGTGTAGAAGTGTTTCCTAATTTTACTCCTGAAAGGTCTGGCTCTAATTTTTAGACTATGCCCCTTAATCCTAGGATCCCCAACCAGTAGAAATAGTTTCTCTCTCTATCTACCCTCTCTGTTCCCCTTAATATCTTGAAAACTTCGATCAGATCACCCCTTAACCTTCTAAATTCTAGGAAATACAACCCTAATTTGTGTAATCTCTCCTCATAACTTAACCCTTGAAGTCCGGGTATCATTCTGGTAAACCTACGCTGCACTCCCTCCAAGGCCAATATATTTTTCCTAAGATGTGGTGTCCAGAACTGCTCACAGTACTCCAGGTGTGGTCTAGCCAGGGTTTTGTATTGCTGCAGCATAACTTCTACCCCCTTGTATTCTAGTCCTCTAGATATAAAAGCCAGCATTCCATTAGCCTTTTTGATTATTTTTTGTACCTGTTCATTACATTTTAATGATCTATGTACCTGAACCCCCAAGTCTCTTTGGACATCCACTGTTTTTAGTTTTATACCATTTAGAAAGTACCCTGTTCTATCCTTTTTAAGTCCAAAGTGGATGACCTTACATTTGCTTACATTGAAATCCATTTGCCACAGTTTTGCCCATTCACTTAATCTACTAATCACATCCTGTCAATTTGAGTACCTACCCATTATCCCTACTCTCTGTCTCCTGCTGCCCAGCCAATTTCCTAACCAGGTCAATAATTTGCCCTCAACTCCGTGGGCTTCTACCTTAGTTAACAATCTCTTATGTGGAACTTTATCAAATGCCTTCTGGAAGTCCATATAAATAACATCCATAGACATTCCCCTGTTCAGCACTTTAGTCACTTCTTCAAAAAATTCAATCAGGTTTGTCAGGCATGACCTACCTTTCACAAATTCATGCTGGCTCTCTCTGATCAACTGAAAATTTTCGAGGTGTTCAGTCACCCTATCCTTAATTATGGACTCTAGCAATTTCCCCACAACAGATGTTAGGCTAACTGGTCTATAATTCCCTGGTTTCCCTCTCTCACCATTCTTAAATAGCGGAGTGACATGCGCAATTTTCCGATCTAAAGGGATGGTTCCTGAATCTAGAGAACTTTGGAAGATTATAGTTAGGGCATCTGCAATGTGCTCACATACTTCCTTTAAAACCCTGGGATGGAAACTATCTGGCCCTGGGGATTTGTCACTCTTTAGTGTCATTATTTTCTTTATTACTTTTATTTTACCCACATTAATTTTATTGAGTCTCTGTCCCCGATTCAATATTAGTTTCTTTGGGATTTCCGGCATGCTATCCTCTTCTTCCACTGTAAATACTGACACAAAGTAATTATTCAACATGTCTGCCATTTCCCCATTGTCATTGACAATATCAGCACTTACAGCTTTTAAGGGGCCAACATTGCTGCTGATCACCCTCTTTTTCCTAATGTAACTATAAAAATTCTTCGTATTGATTTTGATATCCCTTGCAAGTTTCTTTTCATACTCCCTTTTTGTAGCTCTATCTGTCCTGTGACCCTTTGCTGTTCTTTGTATCTTTCCCATTCACCAGGATCTGTGCTATTTTTGCATTTTTGTATGCTTTTTCTTTTAGTTTGATGTTTTTCCTGACCTCTTTAGTCGTCCATGGCAGTTTTTTTGGCAAGTCGAGCTCTTGCCCCTCAGGGGTATAAACTGGTTCTGTATCACTTTAAATTCTTTTTTGAACATCTCCCACTGATCATCTGTCATTATACCCATTAACAGATTTGCCCAGTTTACTGTGGACAGTCTCTGCCTCATCCCGTTGAAGTCAGCCTTACCTAAATTTAGAATCTTAGTAGCTGTTCCGCGTTTTTCCCTTTCAAACGCTACTTTGAACTCAATCATGTTACGATCGCTATTGGATAAATGTTCACGCACAGTTAGGCTGTTAACTAAATCTGGCTCATTATTCATTACTAAATCTAATATGGCTTGCCCCCTTGTTGCCTCTAGGACATACTGTTGTAGAAAACTATCCCGGACACACTCAAGAAATTCACTACCTTTCTGACAGGTGCTAGTCTGTTTTTCCCAATCAACATGAAAGTTAAAATCCCCCATTAAAGCCACTCTGCCTTTACTACACGCTTGTCTAATCTCTGCAGTTATACAATCTAGCACTTCACAGCTACTACCAGGGGGCCTATACTTGTAACTTTGGTGAATTCTCTTTTCCACCCCTCTTTCATCCCAATGCATTAGCTGCTAAAGAGAAAGTTTATCTTTTTGGTTTGGTTTTCTCTGTCAACTCTAATTTTGATTAACTTGGTAAACAATTTCTCTCTTGTTCCAGCATTAAGATTTATTTTCACCAGGCCTGTCGGACTCCAGTAAGACCTTTGGCCCTGATGATAAACCTCCCATCATCCTCAAGATGTGTGCATGTGAATTTAGGCTGTCCAATGCCACCTCTTCAATTTCTCTTACTCCCAGTTCATTTTTCTTTCTTGGAAGTTTGTGTTGATCCTTTTCATAAGAAAGACAATCCTTCTTAACCGTCACAGTACTGCTCTATTGGCCCTGATATTGCTTGGGAATACAAAAGTATGCAGGATCAGGGGAGGGACCTAACTAGCATGGGCCCGGTGGGCACAAACATCATTGCAGGCATATCCCAGGTGCCTGCTAGCCCACACAAGCTGGAAACTTGTTTGGGGGGGGGGGGGGGGGCGGGCGGAGAGGGAGGGAGAACATAATTTTTCTTTTAATTACTTTTTCTTCACAGGCACAGACTGCGTTTCTGGCCTGGATCCTTCCCCCGGGTCGGGGCCAAGTGCACCTTTCAGGAGGCCATTATGCCTCAACTCACTGGGGGTACTGACCACCACACTTACGCTGTGTCCCACTGAGCCTGGAGAAGTGGGTACGTCTAGCATAGGAAGTCCCCACCTTCGGCCCACTCTCCTTCTGACACGCAGGGTCATGTTTGGGGCAGGCAGAGGTTCCACCTTAGTCAAAGCTTTGTGGAAACTACCAGCGAAGGTCAGTGTGGTCCTAGCCTATCTCGCAGTCCTTCAACTGCACTCCCACTGGGCATTTATGGGACTATTGTATTTACATCAGTAACTAGTAAAGTTATGGAAGTTAACTCTAACTGTTAACTCTCAAATTATCCATCACTTTGAAAGTTCTGACATAAGCCAAACTGTTTTTGTCATGACATTTCTCTTGTGATCTTCCTGCCTTTGTTATAAACTTTTGAAATTTTGTTCTCAAAATCTTTGTTGAATTATCTACCATTACTTAAGATACCTCCAAAACCTTTGGCATCATGGGGGGAATTTTAACCCCAAAAATGGGTGGGTTTGGATCGGGTGGAAGGTTAAAGTGTTAAAAATGTGAACCCCAACCTGCCTCCAACCCACACACTTCCGAGTTTAATGGGGGGGGGGATCGGACCCCTGGGGTCAGGGATTGGACCCTCGGGGTCAGGGATTGGACCCCCGGGGTCAGGGATTGGACCCTCGGGGTCAGGGATTGGACCCCTGGGGTCGGGGCTCACACCTACCTGGGGCTGCGGCCTCTTCTCCAGTGTTTCCCTTCCGACTGGGAGCCAGCCTCTTAATCAGGTTGACTTCCGGGCAGAGAACCTGTTCATGACGTCACACGCACGCTGTGGAGTTTAAACTCCACAGCATGCGCGGACTTCCGGGTTTCCCATGCTCTACCAGGGCCCCCCCTCTCCCGGCGGATCATAACCTTAAAATACCGGCCCATGAGTCTAGCACCATGCACATGCACTTCTGAACAATTTACCATTACATGGCCTTCCCACAAAGCCACGTTCAGGGCTATTAAGTTGTCTTTCAAATTTCTCCATCTGTGCGCTACTTGATTGCTCATCCTAAGATTCTTTTTCATTAATTGAGGTGCTCCCCATTGCACTGTCCTCTCTCGCAGTCTATTCCTTCCTTATATTTGTGACTACTTCCACTCATCATCAATCCTATCCACGTTTTTGTTCATGATTCACTCTACATTTTTCAACTGCCTTAAGATTTCATGAGCTCAATGCATACAATCATTAATCCTCTCAGTGCAATAACTTAATCACTAAATTTTGATCTCCTCCATGCCCTTCAATGTGCGAATGAAAATCTTGTTTCTTTCCGTTCACTAGTCACAATTTCTTCATATCTTTCCTATGTCTAACAACTCGCACTTCACATTAAATGGATCCATCGTTAAGCCTCATTTCTTGGCCTCACTATCTTCTCTAACTTCAAATGTAACTCCTAAATGTTCTCCATTCGTAAAGAAGCTTGGTTTCCTCTTTGATGCAGAACATTTGTTTTTTCCATTGACAACTCTTGACTCTCCATAAAGGCTGAAATCCATCTAAGACTTGAATCCTATAATCATATCTGAGGAGACTCTTCCAATATCTCTTTTGCACTCCCGAGCAGGATACAAGAGTTATGTAATATTGGATTGATGTATAAAGTTGGTTTGGAATGTTTCTTTTGTGGCGGCTTTTATTTCAGCACTGTGGCCAAGAGGACATTGTGATGGTCAGTAACAGGGGGAAGGTAAGGTGTGTGACTGTTGTACAACGGGGATTTGGGGTTGTGTTCTGTGGAACCGTAGTCGAATGAGGTGATCACTGACAGAGATGGAATGTGCTGGTTGCCTCCTCCCTTCCTCCTGCTCTTCCTCTTTCTCCATCTCCTCCCTCCGCGAGCAGCTTGTCCTCTTTTGATGCCTCAGCACCATCTCACTGTCATACTGCAGGCAAAGAGGGATGGCAACTACAGCACCCATGACTGGGAACAAGTGGTCTGACCAGGACCCTTGAAGTAAGAACCAAGGCCTTCTCCACTTGCAGCACCACTCCCTGTCACCTCACCAAATTTAAACAACTCTGGAAAGCACCAAATACTTCCACAAATTTACACAGAGCCAGTAGAAATTAGTCAGCAAATAACCTGAGAGTGGTTGCTGATCCCTTTAAATATCGCTGGTGGGGGCTCCTTGCTGCTGCCGAACGCATGTTCAGCTGTGCGAGGTTAAGTCAGGGCGTTAGCTTCAGCGATGACGACGAAAATGGCAGCGATGGCGTCAAATCAGCTAACGTCACAATCTGCCTACTCTGCATACTTCCGGCGCACATCCTAACACCTGCCCTCACCAAAATGGCATCCGGCGCGGTCCACACCAGAAGTGTGTGCACACGGCGCAGACGCCATTTTCAACACAAAAGGGCACCAATAGCGCTGAAAAATCAGGCGCTACAGAGCCGAATTTCTAGCCTATGGGATTCTAGGTTTTATAAGGAGGGGATAAAGTACAAAAGCAGAGGTAATGCGAAACCTTTCTAAATCATTAGTTAGGCTAACATTAAAATATATTATCCTGTTTTGGATAGCTTACTTTAGGAAGGATATCAAGGGCATGAAGAAAAGATTCAATATGATACTAGGAATTAAAAGCTTCAGTTATGAGAAGAGACTATAGAAACTGGGAATTATTTCATGAGAACAAGAAGGTTTAGGAGATCTCATAGAGGTGCTCAAAATTATGAAGGGTTTTGATAAAGATCTGGGAGTCACTAGTTAGAAGACATAGAAAAATAGGAGCAGGAGTAGGCCATTCGGCCCTTCGAGCCTGCTCCGCCATTCAATATGATCATGGCTGATCCTCTATCTCAATACCATATTCCCACTCTCTCCCCATACCCCTTGATGCCTTTTGTGTCTAGAAATCTATCTATCTCCTTCTTAAATATATTCAGTGACTTGGCCTCCACAGCTGTCTGTGGTAGAGAATTCCACAGGTTCACCACCCTCTGAGTGAAGAAATTTCTCCTCATCTCAGTCCTAAATGTCCTACCCCGTATCCTGAGACTGTGACCCCTTGTTCTAGACCCCCCCAGCCAGGGCTTAAAATTCATTGGAAAAGAAAATCGGACGAGGTGTAAAGCAAGCGCGGCCACCCAAGACCAATTTTATCACCTATGATTCTAAATCAAGACTCATCACAACTTCTCTTATTCTAACTAATTTTTCCCAGAACTATGGAACTCCTTGCCTACTTCAGTTTTTCCTCCGATCTGCAATCATCAAGCTTTTAATCCTCAAGATATAATCACTACTTCCTGATTTACCTCAGCTTCACTTTTACTCTTTTTAATTTTGGTAGCGTCCTGCACTATCGGCCTTTCGCCTTAATTTTTCAGTTTAAAATAAAATGCAAGAATGAGCTAAACAACAAATTAACATGAGCAAGAAATCGACTTAACAAAGAGATAAATACAACAACAAAGAGATAAATACAACTATACACAAAATAGAGCTACATTCCTTGCTATAGAATAACCTTTGACAGAAGAGAAATGCAGAAAAAGATACAGACTAATGCTTCTACGGTAAGCTGTACATTAAGGGCAATAATGCAAGATAGGATAATGGTGCATTGGATTGGTGAGCTATTGGTGAGGGATACGCTGAGCGGAAATTAAAAAAGTCAAAGAAAAATGAGAAGGCAAAAGTGCAGGATAGTGATAGGGGTAATAATAACCAGAGTGTGATAGGAAGGGACAGAGTGTATACACATAAGAATGCATCAGAAAGAGGGGTCAGATAAGGGAAAAATGGTAAAAAGACAAAATTAAAAGCTCTTTATCTGAACGTACGCAGCATTCGTAACAAGATAGATGAGTTGGCAGCACAAATAGAAATAAATGGGTATGATCTGATAGCCATTACAGAGACGTGGTTGCAAGGTGACCAAGGCTGGGAACTGAATATTCAGGGGTATTTGCCATTTCGTAAGGATAGGCAGAAAGGAAAAGGAGGTGGTGTAGCTCTGTTAATAAGGGATGAGATCAGTGCAGTAATGAGAAAATGATATTGGCTTAGAAGATCAAGACGTAGAATCAGTTTAGGTGGAGATAAGAAATAATAAGGGTAAGAAAGTCACTGGTGGGAGTGGTCTACAGGCCCCCAAACAGTAGCCATACTGTAGGACAGAGTATAAATCAAGAAATAATAGAGGCTTGTAAGAAAGGTACAGCTATTATCATGGGAGATTTTAATCTTCATATTGATTGGACAAATTGGCAAAGGTAGACTTGAGGAAGAGTTCTTAGAGTGTATAAGGAATGGTTTCTTGGAACAATACATTAGATCTGGTAATGTGTAACGAGGCTGGATTAATTAATGATCTCGAAGTGAAGGATCCTCTTGGGAAGAGTGCTCATAGCATGGTAGAATTTCAAATTCAGTTTGAGGGTGAGAAAGCTAGGTCTCAAACTAGTGTCCTGAACTTAAATAAAGGTAATTACAAAGGTATGAAGGCAAACTTGGTCAAAGTGGACTGGGAAAATATTTTACAGGGTAAGACTGTAGAAAAGCAGTGGCAAACATTTAAGGAGATATTTCATAACTCTCAGCAAAGATATATTCCAGAGAGAAAGAAAGGCTCTAAGAGAAGGATAAACCATCCGTGGCTAACTAAGGAAGTAAAGGATGGTATCAAATTGAAAACAAAAGCATACAATTTTGCGAAGAATAGTGGAAGGCCAGAGGATTGGGAAATTTTTAAAAACCAGCAAAGGACGACTAAAAAAATGATATAGAAAGATAGCTTATGAGAGTAAGCTAGCAAGAAATATAAAAACAGATAGTAAGATCTTCTACAGGTATTTAAAAAGGAAGAGAGTAGCTAAAGTAAACGTTGGTCCCCTAGAGGAAGAGTCTGGGGAATTAATAATGGGAAACAGGGAAATGGCGGAGACTTTGAACAAATATTTTGTATCGGTCTTCACAGTAGAAGACACTAAAAGCATCCCAATAATGGATAATCAAGGGGCAATTGGGGTGGGGGCGAAACTTAAAACAATCACTATCACAAGAGAGAAAGTACTAGGCAAACTAATGGGACTAAAGGTGGACAAGTCCCCTGGACCCGATGGCCTGCATCCTAGAGTCTTAAAAGAGGTGGCTGCAGAGACAGTGGATGCATTGGTTGTAATCTACCAAAATTCCCTGGATTCTGGAGAGGTCCCAGCGGACTGGAAAACTGCAAATGTAACGCCCCTATTTAAGAAAGGAAGGAGACAGAAACCAGGCAACGACCGACCAGTTAGCCTAACATCTGTCATTGAGAAAATGCTGGAGTCCATCATTAAGGAAGTGGTAGCAGGACATTTAGAAAATCATAATATAGTCAAGCAGAGTCAGCATGGTTTTATGAAAGGGAAATCATGTTTGACAAATTTGCTGGAGTTCTTTGAGGATGTACCGAGCAGGGTGGATAAAGGGGGACCAGTAGGTGTCGTGTATTTGGATTTCCAGAAGGCATTCGATAAGGTGCCACATAAAAGGTTACTACACAAGATAAGAGCTCACGGGGTTGGGGGTAATATATTAGCATGGATAGAGGATTGGCCAACTAACAGAAAACAGAGAGTCGGGATAAATGGGTCATTTTCCAGTTGGCAAACTGTAACTAGTGGGGTGCCACAGGGATCAGTGCTGGGAAGTGGAGTTGAGGCCAAGATCAGATCAGCCATGATCTTATTGAATGGCGGAGCAGGCTTGAGGGGCCAAATGACCTACTCCTGCTCCTATATCTTATGTTCTTATGTTATGTTTACCCTCGCATTGAGCAATAGGATGTAACTCAGCAAGATAGCCCAACCAACTCTAGTGGCTGGTTCTAAAACAACATTGTCAAAGAGCAGGAAAAATGTTAGCGCCCTAAGTTCTCAACCAAGCAATGATACATGGCATAGGAAGATTTATAACAGTGAAGGAGATAAAATATAAAATAAGTAACAAAAAATAAAAATACAATACCCCAGAAATTAGGCCATGCTATTACTGTACAAATATTTAATGGCGCGGATTTTCGGGGGTCTATGACTGCGTACGTGGTACGCGGCCATACGTGCCTCGCAAGTTCCGGGTTTACGCATGCGATGCTCCTCCGCATCCCCGGGAAATGGACATTCGCTATTTGACCAACTACTGCCCAGCGAATGCCCATGAAACTCTTACAAAACCCTGTAAAATAAGTTTGTGTTATTTTTGGCTGCTTGAAAAATGTTTAATTTAAAAAAAAAATAAATTTCTGTTTTAATTAAATTGTATTTTAATTAATTTTAAACATGTAATTTTTTTATTATTTCAGTGTTTTGTACATGTATTTTTTGGGTGATTCCTATTAAGCTTATGGGGATTCCGTACGTAAATGGAATCCCCATAAGCATAATGGGAATCTCCCTTTCTGATTGGTTGGGCCGGCCCACGTGATCCCAGGGGCGCTTGTGAACCGCGTGCACCCCTGGGATACATGGGCCTTCACACAGGCGTAAGCCTGCAAGCCCAGGAGCGCAAGTCTCCGTAGCTCCAGGACCATCAGTTGGTTCGTAGTTTTATTGCAGTTCAGAGGCACCCGCTCGTGGGAAGCCTCCGACCACAAATTCAGGCCCAATGTGTTCATATAAAATCTGTTTATCTGTTATTGGTATTGCATACTTTCTCGACTAATGCGGCCAGTTAAAGGTTTTGGGGGCGAAATGGGACGTTAATGGGGCACAAATGGCTTTGCGACCGGGCGCGGTGCTGACATCGACTCCCGCCATATTCAGCGGGAGTTTTGCGGTGGTGCTATGGCATTGTGCCTCGATCGCCTTCGCCCGGAGATCGTGACGTCATCGGCGTGCGCATCGCGGTCCCGAAATTGACTCCCACCCCCTGCAGCAGCGCCGGTTGAAAACACCGACAGCTGCAGGAGGTGTGCATCGGGCGGCCGGCCGCTTCGGGGGCAATGATTAAAGGCGAGGTGGCTGAGGTAAGTAAAAAAAAAACTTACGTTTCTTGTTCCAGTTTTTTTCGCGGGTTCCTGCCCGCGATTGATCAGCCCGGCACTCTGCTTAAGTGTCGGGCTGATCACGCGGGATCACGGCTGCCTTGGTGGTCCAGGTAGGTCCTTTTTATATTGCAGAGCCTGCAGCGATGGCCCTTCCCTTTAAGGGCGGGAAGGAGCCTTTGAACGCGGCAGCGCTGCACGGCCCAGCATGCAGCACTGCCGAAGTCTCCGCCCCGCTCTGTTGCCGATTGCACTCCAAGAAGGAAGTGGAGCACCTGATTTAGCTCTCCACTTCCTTCCTGGAGCGCAAATGGCAAATTTTTCAAAAGTTTGAAATCGTTAGCGCCTGGCGCTAACTTTTAAAAATTAGCCCCCCAAACAGGACGATAGTGAATTTCTCTCCCTTTATCTATTACATTAGAATTATATTTAACCTTTAGTAGCAAATTTTCTTTGGGTCACTACATAACAGTTCTAAAAATACAACTTACTTATTCCGTATGCCGTTCCAGCCTGTGTCTCCCATTCCACAGTGACTCTATTCTCCAAACCATTACTTCGAGAAACCTTAAAATATAAAGTCCTATTGCCTTCCTCCAGACCCACTGAGCGAGTCCTAAATAAAACAACAAAGATTTAAAACATTCCAATTTCAAAAATTAAGTAGTTGAAGTGCAAGTCTACATTGTAAATATGAAGGTTTGCCCCCACCCCACACAAAGGCCGTGGAGTAAAGCTGGTGTATTACTCAGCCATGAGGTTGTGTTGTGGTATGTGCTGGGTTAGCTGATGTCGGAGTAGTTGTTGGGGAACCAGAATTGGCCTCAGGTGTTCTGCACTATGGAGGGAAAGGGAATATATCCACCAGAGTTCCTGCTCCTGACTATTAGCCAGTGAACCCTAAAGTGTGTGCGCGAGTGTGAGTGCACGTGTGTGTGAATGCACCTGTGAGTGTGAGAGATGGATATTGGGCAAGAGCAAAATTGAACTCAGTTGTAATGCCCTCTACAGTCAAATAGCCTAGTGACACTTAGGGGGAAAAATTCAGTTGGCTGCGCCTCCCGTTAGCGCCTTAAGAGGGCGCTAATGGGGCGCAAAGCAACTAGCGCCTGGGCGCGGCGATGTTTGCGCCGCTTGCGAAATTAACTAGACATTTTGCGGCAGCGCTAAACACTACCGCCACGATCTCCTGCGCCGGCAGATCGTGACGTCAATCGAGTGCGCAACGCCCCGGAGCGGATATTGAGTGGCGCCCCCTGCCTTACCGCCTGCCGTTAGCAACGACAGGTTGAGGGGAGCGTTTTGCAGTCAGGAAGGGACTGGGGGAGCGCTATTTAAAGGCGACCGCTTCCTGCCTTTTATTGTTGGTGACATTTTTGAACCACGCATTCTGAGAGAGAGACAGACTTCTGGAGTGATTCAACGCTGTGTGAAGGAGTTTTGGGTACTGAGCAGCACTTTGCAGGTTCATTTTGATTTGCCCTTCCTTGTATCGATTTAGAAGAGACTGTGGGGGCTGCACTCTGAGCTCTTTCCCTGGTTCTCTCCATTGTTCTTTCCAGCAGTTTTGATGTACAGGTCTCTCCAGGCCGAGATTCAAGGCTGCAATGAGTAGGATGTGGATGGAAAGCAAGATCAACCCTCCCCTTTAAGAACTGGCCGGCGTCATTGTGTGTGTGTTCCATTGCTGACTGACATCACATGAGCTTCGCCAGCGCTCTGAGGTAGCGCCTCGCTCCTCGGCCTTTGCGCCTTAAGACAGGTGTGAAGCACCTGATTTAGTGCTCCAATCACCTCCAGGGGCGATAAAAGTCAAGTTTGCAGTCGGAGGCGATAATTAGCGCCAGGTGCTAATCTTTGCGCCCGGCCGATAATTGCGCCCCAAATGGGGCGATACTGAATTTCTCCCCCTTACTATCTAGGCTTTCACATGATGAACAGCCACTTAGTGAGTTATTAAAGCTGAAACTCACAGAACATAACCCAGTTTGGTTGAAAGTCCTTTATCTGGTACGGCGTAGTATTTTTTGAACTAAGGGGTTTGTCAAGGACTTTGTTAATCTGATCAGCAACTTAATAAAAATTACCCCAGACATTTTGGGGTTTTAAACTAGATTTCCCTAGAGTAGATACAGTTCATTACCACTTTCCATACACACCTTAATTTATTGAATTTAATTCAACCAACCAGTAATTATTCAGATGAACTATGCTGCACCTTTACCTGATTCCTTGATAGAGCTTGATCAGAACAAAATCTGCTTTGTGTTAATAATTCATTAAATTTGTGCCTCATTTCTTTAAATTAGGGTCTGTTATTGTTTGTAGTTCGAAGAGCTGAAATGCTGGTATATAGTATCATAGAAAAGGACTGACACTGTGAAATTGGGTTGTTCTGAGAGACTCAGACCATCATCAATTACTTGCAAATTTTGTAGGAAAAGCCCATTATAGACTCCACCACTTAAACGTCCATATTTAAAATGGGCAGTCGCTTATATCAGCCAAAAAGCAACAACCATTACCATTTGCATTAACGCCAATTTCAAAGTTGCCAATTATAACGTTTTAAGTGCTCCGTTTATTTCGGGCAGAAACAGTTGTGTTTACTCACTAATTACATTTCAATCTACTTAGTGTTCCTTAAATTCAAATACTGAACATCAGGAGTTGAATTACTGTAAGTATTTTCTTCAAGGCAGTGGTTTTGCCATTTGCCTGCATTTAAATGATTAGGCTTTACCATATAAATTAAACCTCCCTTTAGAACTGCATAATATACTATTATTAATCGTTAATAAACTGCCTTATTTTGGATGGGTAAAGGTTGTATGCTGCACAAGCAACCTGCAAGCAAAGGTGGGTTTAAAAAATATATCAAAATAATTATTTCGCTAGAGTCAATTTTGGTCCAGCATAATTAGCCCACCCCTAGCAATACTGACGAGTTAGGGTAATGACTGTTTTCACATAAACTTTGTTACATACTAACTGGCTAATTCTAGAAAATGTTTGTTAGTTAGATGACAAATATACCGAATGCAAATTGAGGCTGAGATTTCAAATCATTATCCTTTGGGTTGTGAACTCATTCTACTGCTATAATTATTGAATGATCCTAAAGTTATCTTTAATAACCAATGTAAATTATTATATTAACATGTTATATTTTTCTGACCTGTTTTCTATTGGAAAGATACTAAAAAGTCCTAATGGTGCCTGATTCTGAAGGACTGTTATCAGGGTCTGTACTTTCTCTCCCAGTCTAGCCCCTCCAGTAGGGCCAAACAAAGTAACCAAGAACTGCTCATCCATCTCTGCCTCTTCATCCAAGATAGCAGAAATCTGCAGAATCTGGGGGGAAAAAAATCAAATGACAACATCTAAAGTATGGATTCAAGCAAACAACGTACCATCTATAGTCGAATATGGTGTAAGAAGCACTCAATACAGTTACTTATAAATTGGTACAACAGTGCTATGTATGACTTATGCCAGTACTCAAATAGCCCACTAGATGGAGCATTGAACTAAGCTAAACCAACCAGCCAACTGCCGAAGTGATAGAAGTTATATATGTTTTATCAGCCTGACATCAAATGCTATCTACAGATGGACTTTCTGTATCTAATCCAAAACTATGTACCCTAACATTAACACTTAGTATATCAAAAAAAAAATCCTTGCTTAGATATCCTTAGGATCCATTTCTCTTCCTGTTGCAGTACAATTCAGGCTCTTGCTATCAATACGAAGATCACTCTTCAAATACCCCAGTGTCCTGAGATAAACATTTTAGATTTATTGTCGGATGATCCAGGATAATAGACTAATGTTGGTTTCTGCCAAAAAGGCAAACCTTCCTTGATTAATGTGCCAGTTTTTTCTGATACATGTTCTCAGGTTATTTGTTAGATGTGCCTATCTCAATCATGCCAACTATTAAGATTTTATCATAATACATTTGACTGTTTAGCCTTTCAATCCTTTTTGACTTTTAAACTTACTTTTAATTTTTTTAAGTCTGTAATTTCACAATGTAACCAACACAATTTATTTATTTACTTTCTTTATTCTTTGTTCTTTTTAATAGTTTTAGCCCAAAATGTTTGAATCACTGCAGTTCACATAGATTTTATTTTCTGCTTGAGACAGTTTACTTTTACTTTAAACACACATCAAAATAATAACACATTGCATAGTTATACGTTACAGGTTAGATCAGAAGTTCAAGCTGGGTTTGATTTTTCATGTTTAACTTTTCTGCTGAATAGCAAATGTAAGCACAATTCGTTTATGTTGTGTGAATAACAACGTAAGTAAACTGCAGAAAGATTATTCTGAATTATTACTAAATCTATTTTTAAATACACTTTTAAAAGTATTTTACCTTCATTCTCATACCATCTTCCAGTACAATAAAACCTTGTGTAGGTTTCAGGTCCAGCAAAGGGTCTGATCCATTCATACTTGTGACAATGTACTGAACAGTGACTATTCCAAATGTCCCCAGTGGTGGGTCTCGTACAATGTGCAGTGCTGCAACGCTCTGTGATAAACCAAGGGCAGTTGGCTCCTTAAGGAAAAAATGCTCAGTGTTGTTCAATGACAGAATCCCATGTCCATCATCATTGGCAAAGATGGTTATTGTGGCTGTAATAACAAAAGTATGTTGTAAGCATTGTCCAGTTGGGTTAAGACATTCTCCCCAAAAATGGTATGCCATAATCCTTCTAAGGATCTGCAAGTGGTTCAACATAGAACATCTATCAAAATTAATTTTCTGTGTATTTCTAACTCCAATACTAGGAAAAACAACTGAGAAAATTCTCAAATTGATTAACAGTAGAAAACATGCTGTGCAATACTGGTTACAAAAATTATGCATGAAATTTCAATAACCATTATTTCAAGAAAGATGTTAACCTGTTTATTTTAAATGAGTGCGTGTGTGGCACGTGCATGTGTGGTACGTGCATGTGCGGGGTATGCCTGTGGGTATGTATGTGGGGTGCATTTGTGTATGGAGTGCGTGTGTATGGGGTGGGAAGGGATTCAGTTCCCCATCTGCGTTGAAAGTTAATTGGCTCAATCATACCAGGGACAGTCCGTTCACCTGCTCCGTGTGTGGAAAGGGATTCACTCAGACATCCAACCTGCTGACACACCAGCGAGTTCACACTGATGAAAGACCGTTTAAATGTTCTGTTCTGTGGGAAGAACTTTAAAAGCTCCAGGATTCGGATGATATACCAGCGTGTTCACACTGGAGAGAGGCCATTTCCCTGTTGTGTGTGTGGAAAGGGATTCACTTGTTCCAACAAACTGCTAGCACACCAGCGAGTTCACACTGGGGTGAGGCCGTTCACCTGCTCAGTGTGCGAGAAGGGATTCACAAATTCATCCGGTTGGAAGAACGTGATCCACGTCTAACAGGGGGGAGGGGCGGGGGGGGGGGGGGGAAGAATGTGATCAGTCTTCCCATCTGGATCACATTCTTGCACTCATTCCCCTCCCCCCCCCCCCGACACCTTTAGACCTGGATCATGTTCTTCTCACATACCCACGGTTAGTGCTCTTCCCCCCCGAGCACCTGACCATCTCTCCCCCTCTGATTCCCTCTCCGAGCTCCTCTCTTCTCACTCCTCCGAGCTCCTCTCCTCTCCCCCCTCCGAGCTCCTCTCCTCTCCCCCCTCCGAGCTCCTCTCCTCTCCCCCCTCCGAGCTCCTCTCCTCTCCCCCCTCCGAGCTCCTCTCCTCTCCCCCCTCCGAGCTCTTCTCCTCTCCCCCCTCCGAGCTCCTCTCCTCTCCCCCCTCCGAGCTCCTTTCCTCTCCCCCCTCCGAGCTCCTCTCCTCTCCCCCCTCCGAGCTCCTCTCTTCTCACTCCTCCGAGCTCCTCTCCTCTGCCCCCCTCCAATCCCCTCTCCTCTGCCCCCCCCCCTCCCTCCAGCTCCCACGTCTCTCTCTACCCCCCACTCCGATTTCTTCTCCTCTCTCCCCCTCTGATCCCGACATTCTCCACAGGGTGGAAAGCGTGATTGACGCCGCAGGCTGCAGCCCTGCGGCTAGGTGCCATGCGCGTTTGGAACCTCCGGTGCGCACACACAGCCGTAACATCGGGACCACAAGCACAGGTCCGGTGGGGGCAGGACAGTGTCCGCCCCATAGACCTTGCAAATAATCACTCCGAATATTGTACAGCATGATTTTAACCCGAGGGCATTCTTATTATAATGCTTTAATTTATTGTATGTGCTGTCTGTGTTATTTACCAGTCATCAATTGTTGATTATCTTTCAATATATTTGCAATGATTACAGCACAATTGTTAAGCCGGCAGTATGGATCTCATCACCTATCAACATAGTGCACACAAGCTAGTCTCTGACATGGCGACTGGGATTTTGAAGTTTCCGATCCGCCTGGAGTGGGGTGGAGGGCTAGAAGACAGGAAGACCGGGTTTCCCCGACACGCAGTGGAGTTGCATGCGTATGACGTCATGAGCAGGTTCTCCGCCCGGCTGGCTTCCAGTCCGGCGGGGAATGCTGGACAGGACGCTGCAACAAACAGGTAGGTGCGGGGTCCGGTGGGGGTTGGTGGGGTCCGATCCCTGACCCTGGGGGGTGGGGTGGTTAGTGTTTGTATGGGGCAAGTTGATGGTGGGTGAGCTTGGGGGGCCGGGAGGAAGCACTCGTGCTCCACCCGGCCCACAAGGATTGCTCCCCAAGGCTGTGGTCGCCTCGCTGCAGCTACCAGCAATACCGAGGCCAGGGATCCTCAGCCGGCCGCAGTAAAATCTGCATAGCAGGTTAAAGCAGAGGCTTCAGGGCCTCATTATCATAATTAAAATGCCAACCTGCCTTCTGGTAGCGGATTGGTGGTCCGCCCCCCGTCACGCCTAAGTAATAGCCGAAAGTGGATGGGTTGGAGGCGGGTTGGGGTCAGGATTTAGATTTTTACGGGCTAGAAATTCAGGTGCATTTGCACCTCTTGGGGGCGCTAACGGGCGCAAACGACTTTTCGCCCCGGCGCAGCACCGCTAACGACTCCCATTAAATTCAGCGTGGGTTTAGCGGCGGCAGTAACCAGTAGAGCCCCGCTCCGCTGGCAATGACGACGTCACTGAATGCACCGCCCCAATATACGGGGTTAGCGCTCGAAGAAGGAAGTGCAGCGCTTGAATTAGCACTCCACCTCCCTCTTGGGGGCGCTAAAACTGAAGTTACCGATCGCCGGCGCTATTTTTCGCCGGGCATTACATTTTTTTTTCCATGTTAAAATTTCCCCCCAACGTCTCTGGTGGCAAAAAAAACCAAAATGGGATAAAACCAACTACAACACATACACAAATAATTGATACAATAATGGATGCATAAGAGTAATTTCAAAGCTAAAATTTTATCTTCGCCTTTATATAAAACACTTAGGGGGAAAAATTCGGTTGGTTTGCGCCGCCCGTTAGCACCTTAAGAGGGCGCTAATGGGGCGCAAAGCAACTAGCACCCGTGCGCGGCGATGTCTGCGCCGCTCGCGAAATTGACTAGACAGTTTGCGGCAGCGCTAAACACTACCGCCACGATCTCCTGCGCTTGCAGATCGTGACGTCAGTCGAGCGTGCAACGTCCCGGTGGCGCCCCGGACCGGATATTGAGTGGCGCCCCCTGTCTTACCGCCTGCCTCTAGCAACGACAGGTTGAGGGGAGCGTTTTGCAGTTGGAAAGGGACTGGGGGAGCACTATTTAAAGGCAACCGCTTCCTGCCTTTTTTTGTCGGCGAAATTTTTTCACCACGCATTCTGAGTGAGAGAGACAGCAGGAGATATTCAAAGCTGTGTTGAGGAGTTTTGGGTACTGAGCAGCACTTTGCAGGTTCTTTTTTATTTGATCTTCCTTGCATCGATTTAGAAGAGACTGTGGGGGCTGCACTCTGAGCTCTTTCCCTGGGCCTCTCCATTGTTCTTTCCAACAGATTTGATGTACAGGTCTCTCCAGGTCTAGATTCAAGGCTGCAATGAGCAGAGTGTGGATGGAGAGCAAGATCGACCCTCCCCTTTAAGAACTGGCCAGTGTGTCTGTGTTCCATTGCTGACTGACATCACGAGCTTCGCCTGCGCTCTGAGTTAGCGCCTCACTCCTCGGCCTTTGCGCCTTAAGACAGGTGTGCCACGCCTGATTTAGTGCTCCAATCACCTCCAGGGGCGATAAAAGCCAAGTTTGCAGTCGGGGCGATACTGAATTTCTCCCCCATAGGCTTTACCCTCATGATGTATAACATCATCTGGACTCCTTAATGAGATTACGGCTATGTCATAACCACTGGATTTCATTAGACTGTACATTATCTTGTTAGGTTTTGTCAAAAATCCTGACCTCTCAAATGGATAAAGGGATGAAATTTTCCAATGGGATATATTCTTGTGCATTCATTCTTTTTTAAACAGGTTAGCACATACTTTAAAATAATGGTGGTAGGAATTTGATGGCAGTGACTGATGTTATTGGTATCCCCTGTGACAGCCTGGAAGGAGCCGGAGGCAAACAAGTTTAGGGCTGAAATGACCTTTACTGCAACAAGCAATGCACTGCTAGCTGTAGCAGTTGGCTGCAAGTCTTGTTCTAGGAGGTGACACAACTCTGTGACAACCTTCCGAGAGAAGCATATTGTCTTTAGCATTGTTCCACAGAGAACTGTGGGTATGTTGACCTGGGACTATAAACTCTGTCGGGAGGGTAATGATTCCTATGAGCATGCTTCCTTCTATTTGTTTTCCCTGCAGCTGTAGCTCTCATTGCTCCTTCCTCCTCCTACTGCTCCATCTTCCCCTCCTCCATTTACCAAGGTGGAATTGCTAAAAAGAACCCCACAAAGAAAATAATTGTGTTGCCAGAAGCCCAATAAAACTTTAGACTAATCTATATCCACGTAAGAACAGGATCCTCTGGAATCTCGCAGTGAAGTTCAGGACTTGAACAGGAGTGGCCCCAGAAATGAACCCAGAGGGAACCACTCCTGAACTCCTACTTTCTGTTCTCTCCCTTCTAAACAATTTTTAATCAAATTTGCTATCCTTTCCTAATTCTGTATCCATTAATCGTCTCTAATAAGTTTCCATGTGGTACCTTGTCAAAGGCGTTCCTTAAATCCAAGTACACTACATCCATTACATTTCCTCCAGCTATCATGTCTGTTGCTTTCTTATTGTTAGGTATGAATGACAGCAGGATGAAAATCACCCCAAATATTCTTCCACCTGCAGAATGGATTAAAATCCATATGTACATATTTAAAGGATAACAATTCCGTTTTGGTGCATTGACCTACTAAATCCCATAGTCTCTAGTCATTTGTGCAACAGATATTCTTTTTGTTACCTGTGGTTCTTTCCCCTAGTTCTAGTCCTAAAGAGGGATTAGTGAGAATCAGCTGGAAATCCTCATCCCCTTCTGGAATATCATCATCAAAGATTGCAACCTCAACATATTTGTATCTTTCCCCATCACCGAAAAAAATAGTCTGCAAATTCAAGAAAAACAAATTACCACACAGTGTTAAGATCACCTGCAGCGTCTCAATAGAAAACAAATAGAATTTCCTGACAATAGGGATGTCAATGTGTAGGCTGACATTCGGTCTGCAACCGCTCACTGGGGGGTTTCTGAGAGTGGTCATGGCAGTGGGTACACTGAAGGCTATTAGCAACAGTCAGATAACAGCTGCTAGCAGAGTCGGGTGTAGGGTCCTGGTATTTAGTTGAAGGAGAACGTAAATCAGGTTACATGAAAATTTCCTAACAGAACTCTGCATTTATTACATTTGGTCAAGTAAAATGCTGAATTTGTGAATTTTAATTCATTTCAGCTGGTTAAGCAGCTTAAGGTGCTTGAGAAGTGTAAAATTGAGCATCACCACAGACATGTGCTGATTGACCAGTATCTGTTGAGTGAAATTATATTTGTGAATAACAAATCCAACAGGAGGAAATATAGATGCATCCATCTATTTGATTCATAGATGATACTCTTGAACAGAAACAAGTTGACTTCAATAATGGCCCGGATTTTGCCGGAATAATAATGGCGAGGCTATCAGCACTCGCCATTATTACAGGGTAAATCTGACAGCAACTTCTGGCATCTGCACATGCGCAGTTAAATGCGTATGGAGTCTCATTCCCTCAGAAGAAAATTAATGTTGCAGATTTTTAAAAATTAAAATTAAAATAATTTTTAGTTTTTCAGTTTTTCTCTTATCTCTCTCCCATAATCCCAACTGTATGTCCCAATCTTTATTTTGCTTCCTGTACAATAATTTTATTGTAATTTATATTTACTGTTTTTTACTTCCTGGTTTGCAGTCTGCATGTCTCAGTGAGGATATTTAATCTGATTGGTTTAAGAGCCTCGCTGTTTCTTTCCCTGCTCACAGACATCACAGAATCTGAGGGAACTGCACCGGATCAGATGCCAGATTAGTAGAAATCTCCGCTGACAAGCCCGCAAAAAGTCTCTGGACAACTGTGCACAAGGTGAACGGCAAAAGACATTCCTTCGCCGCTGAGAGCAAAATCCAGACCAATGACATCTAAAGTAGAAAATATTTGCTTCATCTGCACCTTAGTGTTTAATTGCAGTATTTTTAAACACTATTCTTCATATTTTTGTTCAGGAGGGTTTATATATTTTTATCAGATGGCAGGTCTATTGACACTATGAACACAAGAGGGTATTTTTTTCCCTCTATGTTTGCCCGTTCAGTATATGGAGACAACTGCTCAAGCTTTTCCTCCCCCGGGTCATTTAAATGGTTCCAAGTGCAAACCCACTCCCTGGCTGTGAGGCAACAGATAAAAGGCATCAAATCCCTCAAAACATCCAGGGACTTATCATAGAATCATAGAATGGTTACAGCACAGAAGGAGGCCATTCGGCCCGTCGAGACCGTGCCGGCTCTCTGCAAGAGCACTTCAGCTAGTCCCACTCCCCTGACCTTTCCCCGTAGCCCTGCAAATGTTTTTCCTTCAGGTACTTATCCAATTCCCTTTTGAAAGCCATGATTGCGTATGCCTCCACCACCCTTTCAGGCAGTGCATTCCAGATCATAACCACTTGCTGCGTAAAAAGGTTATTCCTCATGTCGCCTTTGGTTCTTTTGCCAATCACCTTAAATCTGTGTCCTCTGGTTCTCGACCCTTCCGCCAATGGGAACAGTTTCTCTCTATCTACTCTGTCTAGACCCCTCATGATTTTGAATACCTCTATCAAATCTCCTCTCAACCTTCTCTGCTCCAAGGAGAACAACCTCAGCTTCTCTAGTCTATCCACATAACTGAAGTCCCTCATCCCTGGAATCATTCTCGTAAATCTTTTCTGCACCCTCTCTAAGGCCTTCACATCCTTCCTAAAGTGCGGTGCCCAGAATTGGACACAATATTCCAGTTGAGGCTGAACCAGTGTTTTATAAAGGTTCATAACTTCCTTACTTTTGTACTCTATGCCTCTATTTATGAAGCCCAGGATCCCGTATGCTTTCTTAACCGCTTTCTCAACCTGCCCTGCCACCTTCAAAGATTTGTGCACATATACTCAGGTCTCTCTGTTTATGCACCCCCTTTAGTTTGTATTGCCTCTCCTCATTATTCCTACCAAAATGTATCACTTCGTACTTTTCTGCATTAAATTTCATCTGCCACGTGCCCGCCCATTTCACCAGCCTGTCTATGTCTTCTTGAAGTCTATCACTATCCTCCTCACTGTTGACAGTAAAAAGTCATCAGCCTGCCCTCAGGATCTCTGCCAATGGGGATCTGGGAGAAGGCTCTAACGCCAACTTTGGAGGCATTCCTACAAGGGGGAGCCCAACAGTTGGATCCATTGGAGAATGAGGTAGGAAGCCAGGAATGCCCTCTTCCACTTCACTGCAATAACAGAGCTGGGCATACACCTACGAAATCACAGACTAACTTGCATCACTGGAGGAAGCCTTAGGAAATTGTGAGGCTGCTAAAACCCTCCACCACTAATTTACATAGCTCTGTTTCCCATGCAAAAGACTAGCTTATGCGAGTTTCCTGCATTTATGTCAGTAGTGCACTGTCATAGATTTACGCAGAATTACTCAGAAAGTTAGGCGCTGCAGGATCCGAAGAAACCACCTGATATTAGCGTAACTGGAGAAGTAACTGTATTTTTCAGGTCTGAAGCTTTAATTTTTTTAGGCAAGAGACACTTTTAGAACTATTGATACTTCTTTTATTAAAAATAGCATTTTTATTTCCTTCTATATAAATAATATTAACCAATAAATAGAAACTGCAGTGTCTGCCCTAGAGATTCAAATACTTTTTCAAGTGCCCATCCAATGCGCCATCAACCTGCATTCAATCTAGAATCATAGAATGGTTACAGCACAGAAGGAGGCCATTTGGCCCATCGAGCCAGTGCCGGCTCTCTGCAAGAGCAGTTCAGCGTGAATGCATAAATTGTAAGATCCAGAAAATTAAGTTTCATTCTGCCACTTATGCTTTGTAAATAACTGAAGAACAACTGCTGAATTCTTGGAATCGTTATTATGTGATTTGCTAAAATAGAGATTGATGCATTGGATAGGAGAGATTTTGCAAATATATGTCAAAATAAATAAATACTGGCCCAATTCAGCAATACAATTATAAAAGTGGTTGTAAGATACCATGTGGTCCAGTTGTAGTTACTATTCAAATCTGGCTTTCTAAAAATTCACATTTGGGTTTCCTTAATTTATTAACAAGTCTGCTTACTGAAATAAATATACAATGGAGTAAAAATGTTAGGATATAGTTGTATGGTTTTTATCACGTTTATTGGGACATGACTAAAACAACCATTAATTTAAGCCTCTGTTCAGCCATTTCAAATATAGAAATTAGAACGCAAGGTTCTATCGTTGATTTTGCACTTTTAGGCTCGTTTTTACATTATGCCTTTGGCAAATGAGCTCCGCAGGAAAGTTGGTGCAAGTCCCCATCAACAAGCAGAAACTGATGTAAATTTTGGAATAATGTCTGCATGGCGATCCAGGAAAATCCAGCCAATGCGTCTCCCTCACTTTTCCCTCTGCCCTGTGCCTGGGCAATGCCAATTCCATCGGCACAAGACAGAAGAAAATCTATCCTAACATATTAAAAATCAATTATTCATGCCCAAAATTTGATACTTCATTGCAAAATTACTTCTTACCATTGGTGTCACATTGAAATCCCATCCCAGTTGAGCTTCTAAATTCTGGGGGTAGTAAAATAGTGATACATTCCCATAGGTGCCCCTATCTCGATATATCACCAAGGTTAGGTTTCCAGTGGTTTCATTCACGTCAAAACTTGAAGAAAAAGAATAGTAAAAACTTATCCATGAGGTAACAAAATGTTTCGACAGTACAGTTCTAGAAACTGTGTATTTTAATCACATTTGAATGTAAATAATTTAACTGGACCAATACAGCTAAAATGGTTCAAATTAAAATAGTATTGGCTCCAGGAATTAAACAGAGAACTGATGTGTTGGCTTTAAATTATAAAATCTAATCACTGGAACCAAACTGAGCAGATGGTGCTGTGTAACAATTCCCTTCACCTTCCTTTCTAAGTAAAGTGAGGGGAATGAGTCCAAGTAACTAGTCATTTATCGCTGCAAGGCACTAGAATATTTACTTCAACCTTTAGAATGCAACTGATGACGTTTCACATACGACTTTTAAAAGGTTGAATTAAAAGGATAAAATTTGGGCATATTTACTGATGATTCACCAGAAGTTTCCTCTTTATGTGAAACTTTTATCAGCAAAGTTAATAGAACAGTAACAAATTATAAAATTTGTTTTCAGGATCTGGGACATGCTGGCAAGGTTGCATTTATTGCCCATCCCTAGTTGCCCCTTCTCCTTGAACCACTGCAGTGGCAGGAAAATCTGCCCTGTTATTTCCTCTTTTACTGTGGCTGCCGGAGGTGTTGGGAGATGGATAGATACTGATTACTTTTATGAATCATTGTAGTTAAGAACCTTCCATCATGAGTGGTTAGAATCTGATAGGGTACGTGGTCTGTGGAAGGGAGATGGGCTGGGGTCCTTTTCTCATTCCATACATTCTCATGTTCTTGATTTCTATCTGCAATCACCACAGTATATTAGAAGTAGGCCAACTTTAAGAAACCTCTTGGGTGTCAAACACAAGACAGTCTTTGCTCCAAAATTGGCTCACGCTGTGATTCTGTTTGACAATCACTAAGATTTTGCAACACATTACATAATACAATAAATAGAAGCTTTGAAAAAACCAAGCACACTTAATTATGTTGATATTCTTGATTAAAAACTTACTTAATGCTTTGCCATTGAATGATTCCTTTTACACCATCATTTGCATCAACAGTTATCTGGGAAACTTGACCTGCAGCATCTGGAAATTAAAACCAAACCTTTAAAACCAAAAGTGAATGACTGAATGAATGAATTTCAAAAGATAAAAATAGAAGAGGGTGCTGAAAATACAAGTGGAGAAAGGAGGTATGGTTGGCTGAGGAGAGTGGGACCTGGAGATGGCTGGAAAGGAAAAATGGGAGACAAGAGATTGGATACAGAGCAGCAGCCTAAGTGTGTGTGAAAGGACAAATAGGGAAAGTTTAGATTTTATGGTTTATTGGTGGAGATCAAGGGATGGCAAGGAAGTAAATTAGGGTAGGTAAGAAAAAATCAGTTCACTATCTAAGGACCTAAATTAACAGGGGAAAGAGCCTCTAGGCAGGAGTCATTGATAGACTGAGTCTAATTCAGTGACAAACAGGAGAAGCAAAGGAACAGTTTGGAGATGGTAACTGTAGGAACCAATCTGGCACACAGCATAGGAGTGAAACCCAGTTCAGAATAGGATCACAGGTTGACCAAGGAGCCCCAGAGGATTAGAGAGCATATACACATATTTTAAAACGTCATTGATAAGGGGAGTCATTTTTGTTATATTAAACAATTAAATATGCAGGTACATAAACACAGAATACACACCCAGTCTAGGAGGGAAGAGGGTCAAATCATGTAGGATGAGCTCCACAGATGTCAAATTCACAAGGAAGAACTCCTGCAATTCAGGAATTTCATCCTGCAAAAGACAAATTTCAATACAACAGACAAAAGCAACTATATATCTGCTCTAAAGTCAGATACATCACAAAATTACATAATATATATTCTACATATGTTGCAAATCACAAAAAGGCACTGAAAAAAATCGTGGTGACATGGCTCCTGTGATTTGATGATATATATATATATTTAAAAAGGGAAATAAGTCAGAACTTACAGGAACTTACAGGCCCATTAACTCGACTGATCAAAAGCAAGCTGCTAGAAGGGAACATTAAAGATACAGAAATCAGTTTTAAATTTGGGTAATACTTCAGGTAGGTGGCAGGTGGTGTGATTGCATTGCCCGCTCAAAGTCTCTGCTGAGAGGCCCAAGCTATTTTGAGGGAGGGCCCTTATTTACATCAGACCAACAAGCATTGCTCCAGTGTTCACAGGCAGCTCACTGGTTGGGAATATACAGGAATACCAGTGGCTATGACCCATTCACGCTCTCCTGGACCCACAAAAATAAATTAAAACAAAAAAACTTGCCTTTTCCCAAGCAGCTGGCAGCAGTCCCATTAAGGTCATCGACCTATGGAACAATTTGTTGGCTTGTGCAGATTCGCTGAAAACATTCAAAAGGGTGCTGGATGAGTTCCTGATTATAGCTGACATCACTATGTATAGAAGGTAGGTGGGGTATGGGGGGATGCGTCTCCCAGTCACAATGGTCTCCTGGAACTTGTTTAATCGCCTTCGGGGGTTAGAGAGGAATTTCCCAGAGTTCTTTTCCCCCTAAGTTGGCCTAAGGTTTATTTTCTCTGTGTTTTGTCTCTCATGGTGTGTGTAGGTTGCACCTTGACAATATGGAGCCAGCTTGATGGACCAACAGCTTTTTTATTTGTTCATATTCCTCGAGAATCTAACTATGGCAACCAGGGCAAATACTAAAAGCTTAAAGCCTCATTGGATGACATTTCAAGACCATTATTTAGCACCTTATCACATTAAAAACGAAGAAAACTAAAGTTCGAAATTACTGTCAGCAATGTTAGCATACAAACTCAACGACTAGCTTCAAATTCCTCTCTTTGCTATATTTATGGAGACAATAACCTATTGAAAATAGATAGGTTAATGCCATCATCAAATTAGTTGAGATAGGAAATTGAATAACTATTACTGATAGTAATTTTGAGGCTTACAATGGTAGATTTCTATATATTGTATTGAAGGATTTCAGTTTGAGTGTCTCTTTATCTGGCTATAATACTGTGGTTGGGATTCTCATCTTCGGCTGGAGTTCCTCTCAGAAAATTTCATGGCTGGGGGTAAATACTATTGCTCACCGAATGGCAGTAATCTGGTGGAGCCATTTACCCACCTGTTTTCGAACCTGTCTGATTTTCATTCCATGCTTTTTTTGCAATTAAAATGTGACAAAAGAAAAGGGAGGATTGGAATACAAAAGGGAGAAAGTTATACTTCAGTTCTACAGAGCCTTGTTCAGACCCCATCTGGAGTTCAGTTCTGAGCACCACACCTCAGGAAGGATATATTGACCTTGGAGGGGGTGCAGCGCAGATTCACCAGAATTATACCAGGGCTTAAAGGGTTCAATTATTAAAATACAGGTTGCATAAATTTGGCTTGTATTCCCTTCAGTTTGAGTGATCTGGTTGAGGTGTTTAAAATGATAAAAGGATTCGATAAGAGTAGATACATAGAAGCTGGTGAAGTAATCTAGAACAAGGGTGCACAATCTTAAAAATTAGAGCTAGGCCATTGAGGAGTGAAATCAGGCAGCACTTTTTCCACACAAATGGTAGTGGAAATGTAGAATTCTCTTCCCAAAAGGCTGTGGATGCTGGATCAATTGAAATTTTCAAGACTGAGATCAACAGATCTTTATTAGGTAAGGGTATCAAAGGATATGGATCAAAGGTGGATAAATGGAGTTGAGGTACAGATCAGCCATGATCTAAATAAATGGCGGAACAGGCTGGAGGGGCTGAACATCCTACTCCAATCCCTATGTTCCTGAGTTACTATTTATCTTACAGCCAAAGTCACTTTAGTACATAAGTCACCATATTCTCTTCTGTAGCAGCTCTGTACTTATGATCCCAGAAGACAGTTAAGAAGGTCACATGGTATGCCATACTACAAAAAGTAAGTTCTCCAGATAGAATTCTGATTCACCTCTAAAATAGTGACATTTATGGCAGTAGTGGCTTCCCCTTCCTCCATAATAACAAAACCAGACACAGACAGAAAATCGAGACCAGGCTCAGCCAGCGACTCCTCAATTGGGTTTAGAGGTAGCAAAGACCCTTGAACTGTCTCAAAAGTGATGTTAATCGCACCTACATAATAAAAGAAAACATTATGCAAAACAAGGAGACAGCATAGAAAATTTAGTAACAACGTATATTTCAAAGTATTAAGAATTCAAATTTAATTGCAATTTCTTTAAGTAACATTCCAGCACAACAACGGCGTAACTGACATCGTGGATATTCAGGGCCTAACGGGAGCTTGCTTGATCACCTTCAGGTTTCAGAGAGGAATTTTCCAGTTTTTTCCTAAATTGGCGTAATTTATTTTCCTCTTTTGTTGCCTTTCCTAGAAGATTGCATAACTGTACTGGGTCAGGCTGGGAGGGGGGTGGATGTGATGATAGTGTGTGAAAATTACACCTTGCCAGAACAGGACAGGCTCATTGGACCAGCTGTGCTGTCTTTTCTTGTGTGTGTTGTAAGCCTATCTTTGATGTGTTTTTACTTGTTATATATCTCTCCCAATTGCCATTCCCATTGACTTCAGTAGAAATGAAAATCGGTGAGATGTATAACGGGCAGCTGATTCAATGTTTTCTGGGGTAGGAAAATTGAGAGAAACATTGCATATCTGCTTTTAAGGGTTCCCATAAAATTCTTGGCTCCTTTGACATATCATTAACTTAAATTAAATTTGATATCTTGAAGCCTTCATGTGCCAACAACGTTGCCAGGCTCAATTTAGTATATTGGCTTTTTTCATCAAAAATCACATAAATCCATTTGGTATTCCACAATACATAGGTTAAAGTTACGCTGTAGGATACTAGTGGTACAAACTCTTAACGTATTCATCTGAAATTCCTCTTTCTATTATTTTAGTGAAGATGTTCACCCATTTATTATAAACGGATTAACACTGAACATTTCAGTGAATATATTAAGTGCTCCTCTATTATTCTGCTGCATAATTTCAGGGACATAGAATTTAACTGTTCCGGTCTTTGAGACAAATATCAAATAGAATTGCATTATTTTATACAACAACACTGAACAATATTCACACTATTGTTAAAAATATAACTCCAGAGAAGGTTGGCACAACTGGGGAGAAACCCTGGTGTAGGGGCTATAACTGAAGATACACCAAGGAATTCCACTCCAGGAGAGGGGGAGGATTGCTTTACCCATTCCTACTAGGATGCTCTGGCAGTTGTAAGTGAGTCACAGCATTCCAAGCATCCCCAGAAATTCTAACCACAGGACCCCTGATAGTCCCAGTAAGACCTACACCTGCTAAGAACAGGTGTAGGTCCCATTGTGGGCCAATTACCTGAATAAAGTTGCCCCTCTGTGCCCCCAGGGGATTCAAATAAATTATGAAGCTAATTGTCTTTGTCTCAATCCGGGCTTTGGGGTCCCTCTCTTGGAGTGGCATGGTGCTGATTCAAGAAACGCTGTTTCAATGAGGTGGGTGCTTTTGCTGTACCATGATAAGTGCGGGAACCCAACCTGAATATTCGAATGATCCTTCCCTGGGATTTGTGATGGAGTCATTGACAGTTCACAACAGTGGGTGGAAGTTCCACCTCGCATACTTCCATTACCTCAACATGTTTCAGATTCCTACTCGATAGAATTAAAGATTATTAACTGATGCAATGTTATATGAGTGATCAGAGAGTTTAACAATCGGGAGATTTCCATTAAGTTGGAAATGTACTGCCATTTATACCCCTGTACGAGTACAAAAACACTGGGAGCAAGGTTTGGCTCCTTATGTGTGTGTGGCTTAGCTTGATCATTATAATGTTTGACTAATTCACATCATAATACAAAAAGGAAACAAACTAACAAGTTCTCTTGTCTCATTTCACATCTATCTGAAATATATCATTTAACGTTGTTCGAATCAATATTTTGTTACCTAGGGATCCAAATTCCCTACTGACAAATAGCTGAATGGTTTTATTTCCTTCCTGAATGGAAACAGTTTGAGATGACAGAGCAAACTTCACTACCCCATGTGGCTCATCGCTGGCCTCCACTGTAAGAACAGCTTCGTATCCCTGGCTATCAATAATAGCTGCACCTGTTGAGGGAACACCTGCCAAAAGGAGAAAAAAAAAGATAATCTTTTTTGGCTTTTCTTGAAAACATCAGGTAATTGTAACTGCAATCCTTCAGAACTCACACACGGCCCAACAGATACATTGCTACGAATCAGCTAAGAAACTTCCTCCTGGAAGTTCAAATCACTCTCAGGGTCTAGAGGGATTGGGAAGAGTAAGATGAAAGAAAGATGACTGGAGCAACGGTCACTTAGTATATTTCCCAGTCAATCAACGAAGGAGCAACTTGATGACATTTTTGGAGATATGCATAAGCTGTGCCGCCCTGCTGTAACCAATCCAGGAAAAGTTGAATGGGAAGTGGAGTGGCCATCTTGGAGGTAGAAAACAAGGAAAAGTTACAAAAAGTTCCCAGTTATGAGGCCCTGGGAAAGAATAAGTTAGGAGGGAGCTAAGGGTCTTAATTAAATTTAGGTTAAATTTTCATTTACACTGCGTGGGCAGTAATCTGGCCGAGTCTATCACCTGCCTATTGCAGAACCCACTCTATTTCTTTCAACTGATTTCCACGGAATGAAAATCAGCCGGGTTCTGCAACAGGGGGAAATCTGCACCACCCATGTGGAGAAGGTGAAAATTTACTGGAGGCAGGTGGTAATAGATGCTGGCCTTGCCAGCGACACCCACATCCCATGAATTAATAAAAAACAAAGCCCATTTAAAATGGAAAGTGGGGTCCTGTGACATCAATAGGAGCCCAGTTTCCCATTTTGGACAGGACATGGTGGAGCATGCACAGTGCACTCTCCGACCACTATCAGCTGTTGGCTTAGGCAAAGTGGCCCTTTCAGGCTCCAGTGATCCAGCCTGGGCTGCTGCCGCACCAGCTACCCCCATCAAATATCCAGGCTTCCCCCCACTCCCCCAATAGAACTTCTTTCTTCGACCTGAAGGCTGGCCGGGCTGCCCAATATTACGGTAGCCTGCAGCCAGCAGGCTGACCAGGTTCGCTCAAACTCCGGTCGCAGCCCTCTGTCCTGATGCAAATGCAGCCCGCCCCTCAAAATGAACCTAGCCTCCTGCTGTGACTACCAGGTCCACTCAGGGGGAAATTTCACCCCGATCTCCATGAGACCCACCTCCTGTTCTCTTGATCCCCTCCTAACTCAACCCCCTTACTAGCCTCCTTGCTAGCAGACATCTACAATGACTCCCTTTCTTTATACACTGTCCCTATCTCATAAATACGTCATTTTATTGTAGCCTCAAAAATACTCTACTTAGTGTTGTATAATATTACCTTGAGTTCTGACATTTGACAAAATAATTCTGTATTCTTCCTTTTCTTCAGGAATACCATCATCAAATAGGTGGACCAGAAGAGATGCATTCAGAATACCCTATAAGGTTATAGAGATCGCAAACACAATTAGAATAAAGAGAGAACACACAGAAACATATAGAAAAGAAAGAAAGACTTATATTTATATAGTGCCTTCCACAACCTCAAGACGTCCTATATAGAAAATAATGGTGCCAGATAGGACAAGCACTACATCAGCAGACCAATGATGAGAAATTAAACTTCCAGTAAAAGTGTATGGGTAACGTGCACAATGGATTAAAATAAAGACGGGTCAGGGAAAAAATTTGTCAAAGTTTTTATAGGAAAACAAGTGCTATACACCATAAGGATGTCCTGAGAAAATATTTACACTAGGCAGTTGCTGACACGATAACTCATTCTGGCACAATGACTTCTCTGGGCTATGAGTTATCTTGGCAAGTACCTCATAGTTGTGAATGGCAACCCAAAGCACAAATGTGAGTTTAAATTAGTTGCTCCAATAATAGAAACAGAGGAACAGGAGTGTGTTTTTGTGTGAAAGAGTGCTTCCTGATTTCATTCCTAAATGGCTCAGCTCTAATTTTAAGATTATGCCCTCCTGTTCTGGATTGCCCCAGCAGAGAAAATACTTTCTACCCTATTGAATCCCTTAATCATTTTAAATGCCTTAATCAGATCACCCCTCAATCTTCTATATACAAGGGAATACAAGCCAAGTTCATTCAATATGTAATTTAACCCTTTAATCCCCGGTATCATTCTGGTGCATCTGTGCTGTACCCTCTCCCCCCTAGGCATTGGAGGTCGCAGGTTTGGGAGGCGCTGTCGCAAAAGCCTTGGCCACACTGTGGCCATGGCTGGCCAATGGTGGAGGGGGTGGATATTTAGAATAATGGATGAGGTGATCATCCAGTGGACTGCTTTGTGCTGGATGGTGTTGAGCTTCTTGAATGTTGTTGCTGCTGCACCTATCCAGCCAAGCGGAGAGTATACCATCACACTCCTGACTTGTGTCTTGTAGGTGGTGGAAAGGCTTTGGGGAGTATGGAGATGAACCACTCGCTACAGAATATTCAGCCTCTGACCTGCTCTAGTAGCCACCGGTCCAGTTGAGTTCCTGGTCAATAGTGCCCCCCCCAGGATGTTGATGGTGGGGGACTCGTCTGCCTTGAGGAACTCCTGCAGCTATGTCCTCGGGGTGAGGTAATAACAACAACCATCTTCCTTTGTACCAGGTATGAGTCCAGCCACTGAAGATATTTCCCCCTGATCCCCACTGACTTCAGTGTTACTAGGACTCCTTGGAGCCACACTCGGTCAAATGCTGCCTTGATATCAACCGCAGTCACTTTCACCTCAGCTCTGGAATTCAGCTCTTGTGTCCATGTTTGGACCAAGACTGTAATGAGGTTTGGAGCAGAGTGGTCCTGGTGGAACCCAAACTGAGCATCAGCAAGCAGGTTATTGGTGAATAAGTGCCACCTAATATCACTGTTGATGGTTCTTTCTATCACTTTGCTGATGATTGGAAGTAGGCAGATAGGGCGGTTATTGGCCAGGTTGGATTTATCTTGCTTTTTGTGGACAGGACATACCCGACCAATTTCCCATATTGTCGGGTAGACGCCAGAGTTGTCACGGCAGTGGAACCGCTTAGCTAGAGGAAAGGTTAGTTCTGGAGCACAAATCTTCAGCACTACAGCCGAGATGCTGTCGGAACCCAAGCTTTTGCTGTGTCTAGTGCACTCAGCCATTTCTTGCAGTCACGTGGAGTGAATTCAATTGGCTGAAGACTGGTATCTGTGATGATGGGGACCTCAGGAAGAGACCAAGAAAGTCATCCATTCGGCATTTCTGGCCAAAGATGGTTGCCAACACTTCAGTATTGTCTTTTTCACACACATGATCGGTTTTACCATCATTGAGGATGGGTACGTTCATGGAATCCCTCTTCTTGTTAGTTGTTTAATTGCCCACCACCATACATGACTGGATGTGACAGGGCTGCAGAGCTTTGAGCTGATCCCTTGGTTGTGGGATTGCTTTGCTCTATCTATAGCATACCACTTTCACTGTTTAGCATGCATACAGTCCTGTGTTGTAGCTTCACCAGCTTGGCATCTCATTTTCAGGTATGCCTGGCATGCTCTTCTATACTCTTCACTGAACTCCTTTTTGGTCATCTGCCTTGATGGTGATGGAGGAGTGAGGGATATGCCAGGCCATGAGTTTGCAACTGGATGAATAAACAGTTGATCTATTTTGGTGCTTTTGGTTGAAGGATAAATGTTAGCCAGGATACTGGAAAAACTCCCTACTCTTCTTTGAAAAAATGCCATGGGATCTTTTATGCCCAACTGAACAGCTGGATGGGCCATCTGTTTAACATCTCAGCCTAAAGACAGATGAGGGAAGCTATCACTCTTATTGTGTCACCTCAAGCCTGACCTCCAGACAACTACCAGCACAAGGATGCCACTGCTTACAGCTGTGAAGCTGAACATAGCATTACATTTTGATGCCATCAGTGAGAACTTTTGCCAAATCAATCAGCCTTCTAAGTGCCAATGTATCAACCATATGACAGAAGTCTTTTTTAACAGCAGTGCTCAATAAATCCCATGCCCACCACTGTAATTGGGTTTACTCAACTATTATGCATGGTCATTAAGCCTTTGGTTGCCATGGTCATTACCAAAAAGAACTTTGGGACTACGGTGAAATAAAGTGCAATCATTTTACTTCCGACTAAAGTTGTGAGCATCTGCTATTATTTTCCCTCATCCCTTGCATCCCCATGGTGTGTCTTCTACTACCAAATCTCCTGCTCCTTATTAGTGCTTCCCAACAACAACAACTTGTATTTATATAGCATCTTTAATGTAGTAAAACTTCCCAAGGTGCTTCACATGAGTATTATAAGACAAAAATTTGACACCGAGCCACACAAGTAGAAATTAGGGCAGATGACCAAAAGCTTGGTCAAAGAGGTAGGTTTTAAGGAATGTCTTAAAGGAGGAAAGAGTTAGAGAGGTGGAGAGGTTTGGCAGGGGGGAGTTCCAGAGCTTAGGGCCGAGGCAACAGAAGGCACGGCCACCAATGGTTGAGCGATTATAATCAGGAATGCTCAAGAGGGCAGAATTAGAGGAGCGCAGATATCTCAGGGGGATGTGAGGCTGGAAGAGATTACGGAGATAGAAAGGGGCGAGGATTTGAAAACAAAGATGAGAATTTTAAAATCAAGGCGTTGCTTAACCAGGAACCAATGTAGGTCAGCGAGCACATGGGTGATGGGTGAACGGGACTTGGTGCGAGTTAGGACACGGGCAGCTGAGTTTTGGATAGCCTCAAGTTTACGTAGGGTAGAATGTGGGAGGCCAGCCAGGAGTGCATTGGAATAGTCAAGTCTAGAGGGAACAAAGGCATGGATGAGGGTTTCAACAGCAGATGAGCTGAGGCGGGGTGGAGACAGGTGATGTTACGGAGGTGGAAA
The DNA here is from genome assembly GCA_030390025.1 of Squalus acanthias. NCBI lineage: Eukaryota > Metazoa > Chordata > Chondrichthyes > Squaliformes > Squalidae > Squalus > Squalus acanthias. Next base: position 158,153,607 of record CM059425.1, on the reverse strand, counting down.
TAAGCGGTCTTAGTTATGGCGTGGATATGTGATCGGAAGCTCATTTCGGGGTCAAATATGACACAAAGGTTGGGAATAGTGTGGTTCAGCCTCAGACAGATGTTAGGGAGAGGGATGGAGTCACTGGCTAGGGAACGGAGTTTGTGGCAGGGACTGAAAACAGTGGCTTCGGTCTTCCAAATATTTAATTGGAGAAAATTTCTGCTCATCCAATACTGGATGTCGGACAAGCAGTCTGACAATTTAGAGACCGTGGAGGGGTCGAGAGAAGTGGTGGTGAGGTAGAGCTGGGTGTCATCAGCGTACATGTGGAAACTGATGCTGTGTTTTCAGATGATGTCGCCGAGGGGCAGCATGTAGATGAGAAATAGGAGGGGGCCATGGATAAATCCTTGGGAGACACCAGAGGTGATGATGCAGGAGCGGGGAGAGAAGCCACTGCAGGTCATTCTCTGGCTACGATTAAGATAGATAAGAATGGAACCAGGCGAGTGCAGTCCCACCCAGCTGGATGACAGTGGAAAGGCATTGGAGATGAATGGAGTGGTCAACCGTGTCAAAGGCTGCACACAAGTCGAGAAGGACGAGGAGGGATAGTTTACCTTTGTTACAGTCACAAAGGATGTCATTTGTGACTTTGATGAGAGCCGTTTCGGTACTGTGGCAGGAGCGGAAAATTGATTGGAGGGATTCAAACATGGAATTGCGGGAAAGATGGGCATGGATTTGGGAGGTGACAACACGTTCAAGGACTTTGGAGAGGAAAGGGAGGTTGGAGATGGGGTGATAGTTTGCAAGGACTGAGGGGTCAAGGGTTGTTTTTTGAGAGGGGTAATGACAGCATATTTTAAGGAGAGGGGGACAGTACCTGAGGAGAGGTAACCGTTAACAATGTCAGCTAACATGGGAGCACAAAAAGGAAGTTGGGTGGTCAGCAGTTTGGTGGGAATAGGGTCGAGGGAGCAGGAAGTGGGTGTCACGGACAAGATGAGCGTGGAGAGGTCATGAGGAGAGATCGGAGAGAAACTGGAGAAAGATGCGAGTTCAGGGCTAGGGCAGGGGGGAAATTTAGAGGAAGTTTGGCCCGGTGGGCTAGGGGAAGGAAGGGAAGTGGCAGAGGCAGCTGAACGGATGGTCTCAATGTTAGAGACAAAGAAGTCCATGAGCTCTTCATATTTGTTGTTGGAGTTCCCAGTGGAAGGGTAAAGTATAGTGGTAGGCTACTAATCTTACGAAAGGGGCAGTATAGGATAGCTGGGTCATGAGATAGTTCTACAACTTTAGCCAGTATTTCTCATACCATGCTGGTTGACTGCTCCTGCCTGCTACCTTGCAATTTTGAGTCCATTGAGTGAGTTGGGTTGATTGGATGGATGTGACATCAATTGCCTCCTTCATGCCTACTCCTGCAGTGCTCATTTTACAGTGGAGCATTTTTTCCTCAACCCCAAATATGGCTACCTTCCTCTATTCTAGCAGAAGATTCAGTGCGCCTTCTTCTTATGGGAACATTCTCCCACAGTACATTCAGCGCTTTCCATTCCAGGCAAAAATGTTGGTTCTTGTGGTACATAAACTGGTTGCCTTTAACTGGAAACAACTATGCTTTAAGAACCTCAGGTGTCTGGAAATCCCATTCTGTACCAATTATAACTTTTCTGCACTTGTGAAGAACACACAGGGATCTTATGCTAAATATATCAATAAGCTGACCTCACTGAATCTGGCAAGATCAACTCGCTTCTGCATGGCACATGTTCCCTCAAGTGGAGAACTTTCCAGATGGCATTTCAGCAAGATTTCTGAATTATAGAATCATGGAAACTTACAGCACAGAAGGAGCCCATTCGGCCCATCGTGCCTGTGCTGGAGCCCAATAATAATCTCATTAATGGTGAAAAGTAGAATCTAATCAACAAACACAAATCTGATGATTTTGGCTCCTATTTCCCCATAGTGAACAGTGTGAATGTACATCATTTGTAAGAAACAAAACCCATCGTGCTGAGTATTTCATTTCATCTAAATTTTCTATGCTCTAAGTTCCGACCAGTAGATATGCAGCTGGTCAGTGAATTAGCATGCCCACCACCAGCCCAGCTGCCTTTCCCTTGAGTCACAGGCATCCTTAAAGCATTACAATGCACTTACCTTTAATGTGGCTTCTCTTGGTGAAACTCTAAAAGTGAAAAAATATTGAAAGAAGACTGTATGTACACCAGTGAGCAATGTGCACACATTCTGATCATATAAGCACATTTTTTTCTCTCAATTCATTTTCACCTCAATTGTTCATTTTCTGAAATGCACCAAAAAAAGCCACATATAGAGGCTGCTTTCAATCCCCTCTGTTGGGTGGGAATGGGCCGGTGGCATGATTAAAATAGCAGCACAGCAGTTACCGCCCCATTCCTGCTGACGTCAGGGTCAGCACATTTTGGTTGGGACCTTGAAATGTGCAGCCCAGACACTGCCCGGAAATGGGTGGGAGCCTCATTAGCCCACGTAAATCAAAGTCCTATGACGTCAACAGAACCCAACAAAATTTTGAAGTACCAATGAGCTGAGAGTGCACCGTGTATACTCCGCCCATTTGGTGCTTGACATTGAACGGCCTAACCAGCGGTCCTCAAAGAATTTGCTTCAAAAAGTTTTTAGATAGTTTGTAAGTGATTTTTGTAGAGTCAGGAGGGACATGCTTCCTAGCCCCATAAAGATCAACCCCTGTGATGCCTGACTTTTCGCAGCCCTCCCTAGAGATCGTCTTCCCTCCCACCACTTCCGATCAGCGAGCTGCTCCAAGTGTACAAGCAACTCGCTGACGGAATGAAAATTGGTTGGGCCTTGGATCGCTTCCATCGAGCGGGCAGCAAGCTCATTCCACCAGCCACTGCTCAATGGAAATCCATCCCATAGAGTGAAAATATAAAGAAAAAACCTGCAAATGATGGAAATCTGAAATAACAGAAAATGCTGGAAATACACAGCAGCTGTAAAGACAAAAGGCAAGTTAACGTTTCAGGTGTAGACCCCGTGTCAGAACTTTGACATGTAGGCCGGAATTTTCACATTGGAGAGCGTGTTGGATTTAGGGGAGGGTCGGCGGTTAAAAGCGTGGAAATTGAGAGCGCGTCAGAAACCTGCCGTCACCTCGCCGACTTCCGCCTTTAACTCGGGCACGTTTCGAGGCGCGCCACAGACCTGCTCGGGAGAGGCAGGCGACCTCACTGAGATACTTAACTGCTCATTTACAGATCCTTAACTGACTTTTTAACATCAGGTTTGGGCTTTAACTGGTTGCGCATGGAATTCATGCACCTCGGCAATCTCGCCTGTGAAGGGGAGGCGGAAGCTCAGTGGCCATTGTGCAAGTTCATTAAGTGACAGCTGGAAAAAGCACATAAATACTAATACCTTACACCTGCTTCCTTGCCTAAGGGAAAGGCTCTGACTGACACCATTTTGTGCAGGGATTTTGCTTTCAGGAGTTTGCAGGTTATTTCTGCAACCTCGGAAGCCACTCTCACCACTTTGCTAGTCACTCTCAGTACAATGAAGGATTGGGCCTCTGAGCTCCACTTTACCTGGCATCTATTAGATCATGATGCGGAGATGCCGGTGTTGGACTGGGGTGGACAAAATTGAGAGGTCGCACAACACCAGGTTATAGTCCAACAGTTTTATTTGAAATCACAAGCTTTCGGAGTTATCGATCGCCCCTTCCTCAGGTGAAGTAAAGAAATACAGACTCGACAAAGCATATATAGATAGAGAACAATGCATGTGTACCTTACAATTGCAGACAACTAAATTAAATCATCCTGACTATCTGCCGAGGTGTGATAAAGTTAATCAGGTCAGCCAGGAAGGTACCACATCAAAGACATAGCAAGATACAACTGAGACAATGAGGTGGAGTCGCAGGGGGTCTAACGTGTCAAAAGCTGCCGTCTGTATGTAAAACGATAAGCTGTAAAATTTTTACTTTTTTACTGGGAAAATTTTTACTTTTTTACTGGGAATCACATCTGTGAACAAGCCAACGACGACTCGAGTGCTGTTTATGCTCTCTCGCCTTGGACCTCAGAATCAGACCAAGATGAGCCCCAGCATCAACAACACCAGCAGCAACCACACCAGCAGAGCCTTCTCCTCACCAACCTGATGATCCACAGGAGATAGGGTGTCAACATAGGGGCGCACCACGCCGGAGGCGATACCCTCACACAGAGTACAGCAGAGGATGAGCTTCCTGGACATGACTGAGCAGCAGTGCTTCACGCCAGGTGATCGCAGACATTTGTAGCTTGCTGGAACAAGACCTGCTGCCCAGAAGACCTGGTAGACAGGCCTTACCAGTGGCTGTCAAAGTCACCACCGCCCTCAATTTCTTCACCTCAGGATCTTTCCAGGGATCTGCAGCAGACATTTGCTGGATCTCACAGTCGGCTGCCCACAGACGCATCACCCAGGTGACTGATGCCATGTTTCACAAGTCAGCCAGCTATGTCAATTTTGCCACTGATGAAGCCAGTGTTACTGAGCGGGCGCTCGATTTTGCGGCTCTGGATGGCTTCCCACAAGTGCAGGGGGTCATTGACTGCACACATGTGGCCATGAAGGCACCCCCCTTCATCACCCAGGAGTGTTTGTGAACCGCAAGCGCTTCCAGTCCCTCAAGGTGCAGCTTGTGTGCAACCATAAAAAGATCATCATGCATGTGTGCGCCAGATTCCCTGGCAGCTGTCATGTCTGTTTTTCATGCTGCGCCAGTCCACCCTTCCTCAGCTCTTCGCACCTCCGACCAGACTTACCAGCTGGCTGCTCGGAGACAAGGGGTATCCACTGAAGACGTGGCTGATGACACCCTTGAGGAGGCCAAGCAATGAGGCCGAGGAGCGCTATAATGACAGCCATATGCCCACCAGATGTGTCATAAAGCAAGCAATCAGCACGCTCAAATTGCGCTTCAGATGCCTTGACAGATCTGGAGGAGCCCTTTAGTACACACCAGCCAGTGTCTCCAGAATCGTCGTGGTCTGTTGCGCCCTGCACAACATAACGCAGCAGCGAGGATTGGAGCTGCAGGAGGAGCAAGGTGCAGAGCACACAGCCTCTTCGGAGAAGGAGGAGGAGGAGGAGGAGGAGGAACAGGAGGGGGAGGAGGAGGAACCTGAGGTGGAGATGGCACCAGCAGCGGCGCACATTGCTGCCCAGGAGGCCCGGGATGGCCTCATAATGGCCAGATTTACTTAACTTGCACCAGTGCACCCATATGGCTGCCAGATGCTGGACCAACTCCCCCCCAAACCACGCCCCCCCCCCCCCCGCCCCGTCCCCAACAACATCATAAAGCTTCCCTACAATGACCAAGCCATTCCTGTCACCCAAACCCCCATTGCTCGAGGTTAAGTAATGTCTCACCATTCATTCCAAGTGACAAAGCCACTTCCCGGGTAGCAGGCAAAAATGGACAAGATGGGAAAGTTGTGCAAAGAAATAAATTTATGTGCGTCATAAATATAACTGAAACTTAACATTTTTTCATACACCCATGTGCATCTAGGATTGTATCTTTTCTCATTTACGAGTGCTTCTACGAGGTGCAACCCCTGTGGCTTCAGCAGAGGTAGAGGCAGGCTGCTCACTTCCCTGCTGCAACTGCTTAGACACTTTTGGCGGACGTCCTCTGGGTTTTGGAGCCAGTGAGGCCCCGGCCAAACTGCACCTCCTTCAACGGTGCAGGGGCAGACTCAGCCATCAGGGATCCGAGGCAGCATATAGGGCTCTGACTGAGGGGGAGGCAACGGGGGAGAAGTGGGAGCACTTTGAGAAGAGCCCCCACTTTCACGTCCCCTCTCACAATCATCCCTCTCATGGGCCACCTGCACTTCCCTGCTAGCAAGGAGCTGGAGAGCACCTTGCTGCACTTCAGTGGGACGATGGACGCCCAAGTTTATGTTGGTATCCCTCCTCGAGATGAGGTCAATGAGTGTCTGCAATCTGTTGTTCACAGAGAGCATGTTCTCGTTCGACTGGCGCATTTGCTGCTCCATGCCGGTGGCCATCCTTTCCATGGAACAGAACATCGTCGCCATCGCCTTTGAGATGGTGGTGCTCATGTTGGAGATGGACTCCTCCATTCTCTGTACAGTCGCACACATCACGGCTGCAAAAGCTGCCAAAGCCTCGCGCATTTGTTGCTGCTTCTCCAAGATCACCTTCCTTCTCAATGGCCCCCGAGGTTCAGCCTCTGTATGCAGCTGAGCAGAGCTGGGAGAGTCCTGCGTCCTCCGGCAAGGACTCTCCACTGCTGTCCCTGTCTCCACCATCTGCGCTTGAGACACCAGGTGACAACACTACTCTGTGTCTCACTTGTACCCACCAAGGTGCGCGTATCTGTGCTGGTGCTGGGTGCACGTGGGTCTGGTGACGTGCACCCTCAGAGAGTAGAGCTTCCTCTGAGGAGTCGTCTTCCTCCTCCAGCTGGACAGTGGGGTGGAGGGGGTGCACTTGATGGACCTGTGGGAGAGTAAAGACATGAATTAGGAATCTTATGATAAGAATGTGCAACGTTACCATTATGCACATGATGACATTTCACGGGCTGCTGACTTCAGTCACCATGAGTGACTGTTTTATGCCATGTAGCTGTATGAGATGTAATTCTGTCACCAGGTTGCTTGGAGATCCCTCTCTCTCTGTGTCCCACCGCCAGCAGCTCTGCAACTCCAGTGATTTCAAGCACCTCCTCCTCTGCTGGAGTCAAGTTGGTGAATATTGGAGGGCCAACTCCGTTTCCTTGCCTCTCCCTGCTGTGGGCTTTCTTTCCCTGCAAGGAGGCAATGTGACTCCATGATCCACACAAATCCCTGCAAGGAGGGAAAGAAGAGAACTTTGAGTGAGAGTGATGGAATGAGTGTATGGAATGGATGGGCTACATCTGTAGAGGGTGACTATGAGTGGCATCACAATGCCAAATGGCCTCCTTCTGTGGTGTTACTTCCTATGTTTGCATTAGGCTGAGAAAGGGTGAGTGTCAGTGGTGGTTCATCAGATGGGGATGTGATTATGTACATAGAGAGTGAGGGATGGGTGTACCTTGCAAGGTAGTTTGGTGTGAGCATTGACGTGCAGGAGTAGGCTTGGGAAGGCAGAGTGATGGGGTTGGGGTGACATGCACATCAGGATGTAGTTGAATGTGGCATTGCACTCACCTTTCCTGACTTCATGAGATCATTAAATCTTTTCCAGCACTGGATCCAGGACCGCCTTATGACATCCCTGCTGCTGACCTCCTCCGCGATCTCCAGCCATGCCCTCTTGGTGTCTCTAGCTGCTCTTTTGCGCCCATCCCCAGGGAACAGGACCAGCACCCCCAGGGAACAGGACTAGCACTTCCAGGGAGGCATCAGTGAATCTGGGCGCAGCCTTCTGTCAATGTGACTCCATGACCCACACAAATCTCAGTGGTATCCAGCAATTTACAGCTCTCCTAAACACCTTTATCTCTCCTCCAACAACCTTCAACTGGGATGTGTGCAAGGCTGCTTTAAATATCCAAGCTGAAAACAAGTCATCAGTGACGTCAGCAGACACGCTCCATTTAAGTGGGCCGGGAAACCCGCATGACTGTTTCAATTGATGTAATTGAGTTAAATGCACAGTGCAGAACGCGCTGTTAAAAAGTTCGGGATGGCGACCCACTACGCAGTCCACATGCACCCACTCCGCCGCTCAGGTAATGATTCCAGCCGTATTTTCTCTTTACAGATGCTGATAGACCTATAGTATACTTCCAGCATTTTATGTTTGTATTCCATAGTTGAGGTAGGTCCTGTTGAAACTACCTGAAGAATAGCTTGGACATTAATTGTGGTTGGAAAAACCATGGTTTCCTCTGTCACTGACGCAACCATCCTACAGTATAATTGGAAGCATTGCTTCCCAAGTTATTTTTTTTAATGTTCTTGAGATAGTGGTGACTTAGTCAAGGCCACATTGATTGCCCATTCCTATCCCTAGTTCAAAAGCAAAATACTGCAGATGCTGGAAATCTGAAATAAAAACAGAAAATGCTGGAAATACTCAGCAGGTCAGGCAGCATCTGTGGAGAGACAGAGTTAACGTTTCAGGTCGATGATCTTTCGCCAGAACTGGAAAAAGTTAGAGATGTAACAGATTTTAAGCAAGTGTAAGGGCAGGGAAAGGGGGGAGGTGTGATACCTTTTGTCTTTTAATCTCTCCTGCCTTCCACCCTATCACAGACCTTCCCTTTTGTCCTTTCCTTCCCTCCTCCCTTTCCCTGCCTCTGCACATGCTTAAAATCTGTTACACCTCTAACTTTTTGGAGTTCTAACGAAAGGTCATCAACCTGAAACATTAACTCTGTTTTTCTCTCCACAGATGCTGCCTGATCTGCTGAGTATTTCCAGCATTTTCTGTTTTTATTTCCTATCCCTAGTTGCTCTGATTTTCTAGGCAACTTCAGATGGCATTCAAAGCCAACTACATAGTATGGGACTGCCGTTGCATGTAGGCCAGTCGCAGGCAGGGGTAGCAAGTTCCTTTCCCTGAAGGACTTTAGTGATCTAGTGGGTTTTTAATGAAAATCCAGCAGTTTTTGTGGGCATTTTTTCTGTAAATTACCTGACTTATTGAATTCAATTTCACAAATTGCTGTGATGGGATTTGACCTCTCAACCTCTGGGATACTAGTCTGGTACCATAATCACTACACTACCATACCCTATGTAAATTGTACAATTGTTCATTGATCTACTGGAGTTTAGCCATGACTATGGTTAGCATTCTAAACCTCCCATTTTTCATAAGTTTTGGTTGTTCAGGATATTTAATTGTATGTCTATTACATACAGAAAGAAAATTATGAAAAATTAGATTATACATTTAGCAGTAAACGACAGATACCATAATTTATCAGTATATCACCAAACTGTAATAGTTATTTGTCCTCACTTTTAAAACACAAGCAAAGCATTTTATTTTGTTTATGGCAAGTTAAATAATGAAAGAGTGTCCATCAATTGAAAGAAGAAAACAACTGTGCTCAGTAATTCAGGGGAGCATCCTAATTATTTACCTCAGAAAGCAAAAGGGTCCCACTAATATCCACAAAATTTTCCTGAACGTATTGCCCATGGATGTTCCAGTCAACAGTAATGTTTCCATGTCCAGGAGCACTCCTTTCAATCCCGAATAGCAAAATGTCTCCTGTAAATGAGGAAGCAGAATCAGATTGGACTATCAATCCATTTTCTACTGGAAAGAAGCTGTAAATTTATCAGTCATGCATCATTCATTTGGCTTATTAATCAAACACTTCATGCAAAGTTATACAAAGAAAGAAAGACTTGCATTTATATAGCGCCTTTCACGACCACCGGACATCACAAAGCGCTTTACAGCCAATGAAGTACTTTTGAAGTGGAGTCACTGTTGTAATGTGGGAAACGCGGCAGCCAATTCGCGCACATAAAGCTCCCACAAACAGCAATGTGAAAATGACCAGATAATCTGTTTTTGTTATGCTGGTTGAGGGAGAAATATTGGCCAGGACACTGGGGAGAACGCCCCTGCTCTTCTTCGAAATAGTGCCATGGGATCTTTTATGTCCACCTGAGAGAGCAGACGGGGCCTCGGTTTAACGTCTCATCCAAAAGACGGCACCTCCGACAGTGCAGCACTCCCTCAGCACTGCACTGGAGTGTCAGCCTAGCTTTATGTACGCAAGTCCCTGGAGTGGAACTTGAACCCACAACCTTCTGACTCAGAGGCGAGTGTACTACCAACTGAGCCACAGCTAACACTTTAGCTGATAGATAAAATAAAAACAAAAAAATAGAATTACATTTATTAGACCTTGCAGTGTGTAAATGTTCAGCTTACATATGGCAAATATAACAAATTATAATTTTTCAGGTTAACTCAACTAAGAAGAAAAACATTTTTTCCAAATACCAATGACCAGAGAAATTCTTTGAATCCAGAATAAGTTTTTACAGCACAAAACAAAAGAATTTTATGGCATTAAATAATTAACCCCATTGCTTTCTAGATGTAGAACATGTTTCAATTGTTTACAGGGTCTTCTAAAAATACTTTGAATTGTTCTGATTATTAGGAGATGCATAAGAACATTCCGTAAAGATTAAGAAGGTGGCCAGAAGTATGGGAAGGAGAGCCTATATGGAGGGAGATATTTAGAGAGGACAGGAGGTCACTGAATTCAGAGGAGAGAGAGCAAGGGGAGCTGAGATGAATATTAAAATCACTGAGGATAAGGATTCAGTCAATGCAGAGGCTGAGGGTGGAAAGGAGGGAGGATACCTTGGTGAGAAACTTGAGGTGGGGCTTGGGGGTGTTGTAGACAACGAGGATTTTAAAGGAAAGATGAGAGGGGCGGAACAAGTTGATGTGCTCGAAGGAGGTGAAAGTACCAGAGGAGTAGGGGGAAGAGATAAAGGTGTAATTTAGTAATAAGGAGTGCACAACCATCATTAAAAACAGAAAGTTTAGAAATTAGTATTCTAATAGTGAACTTTTTTATTCACATAGGTTTAGTTATTGCTAGCATTCCCTCAAATGCATACATGTAGAATAGAAAACGACCTGAAATTTTCCAAACGGAACTACATTCTGTATGTATAAGGGTATATTTATGGTTATGTGCACACCTAGATGTGCTGCATTCCTCATTGCACAAAGGATTAGGCAAAAAGAGACAGTTCAAAACATGCACATGAAAGAAATGCCAAGAAAACATCGCACGTTGCAAATATTTTCATCGGTAATAACCCTTAATAGTCCTGATGGTTTGTTCTTGAACTCAAATCACTAAATAAAATATTTTGCTGTTTATTTTGAAGCATTGTTATCATTAGAAATGCATTCACTCATTGAAGTTTTTTCTACTTAAAGTAAGAAATGTGAATTCAGAACAGCTCAAAGGGTTATGTAATGAAACATGCAATTATCTTTACTTTATAGCAAAGTTAGAGCATAACACAACACAAAATAGTTCTAATTGTTCATCTCAGTGTTCTTGCTCCACAGTATTTTTGCTGAGTTTCACAATGCCAAATTGGCATGCTGTATGTACCAGCTAAATCATTATGCTATATAAGCATTGTTTGGGTGAGACAAACCAAACCACTATTGCATGCTAAATCCATTGACACTGTATAACTACATGAAACGCATGCAGCAAAATGTATACACTTGCATTTACCTGCAAGACCAAAGGCTATGTGAATGTTAAACAAACATTTATTCTACGTAAAAATATAAGGGGTTGAAAAATCACAAAAGTGGGAGAAAAATGTACTGATTTTAGATGCAGTGGGATATTCATTAAAAAAAATTGGATAATCATAAAACAAAAGACCAACCATTTATTAAAATAAAAATACATTGAATGGTTGTATGTTGCAGCTGACAATATGTTTGCAAGTCAAAAAACACACAAAAGGAAAAAGATTTACAAGTTTAGAAAAAAAAATTCAATTGTTGGAAACAATTTCAGTCTAAAATAGATATTCAAAAAATCAGCAAAAGTGATAATATTAAACATACAGAATGTGAAAAAATATACTTCTGAAAAATATTAAAATGGTTAAAACTTTTTGAAGTCAAAGACTGCCAGTAATTCTGCTCAAAAAAAATGAAACTTTTTAAAGTTTAAATTTACATTTCAAACATTGCATTAATAAATATATAAAATTTATAAAGAATGCTTTTCCTAAAATAATGTAATTACATTAAAATAATTACAGAAGTGCATTGTGCTAAGAATCGTGATCATAAAACCTTCTACAAACAGTAACATTATTTTGCCAGTACATACAGTATTGCATTGGCTTTTAAATATAGCCTAATAAATCACAGGAAACAACCCACATATTTTAAATATGGAAGTTAGAACACAAGAGTGATTGTTGTACAACTCTTACAGAAAAAAATTCTGACTTTGTGCTCCTGGCAGGTAGCCTGCCCCTTCAAGAGCACAATCACAAATTGTACACATGACCTTTGTACAATTTTCAGACCGTTATCTCAAATTCATGCATTGGAATTTCCGAAAGGTACTCTTAACGGGAGCTTAAAGTCAGAAAATTACCCTTTGAATCACATATTTAACAACTATGCTCAGAGTTGCATTTAATATACTTTAAAAATAAAATTCTATCGTAGTAATAATTCATTGTATGTTGTAAAAAGTATTTTATATCTCCTTCTTAATAAAATAATAATACTTTCACTTATATAGGGCTTATCCTATCCAAACGTCCCACAGCGCTTCACACAATTAATAACTTTTCAAGTGTGGTAACTGTTATTATGTAGGCATCAACAGAGGCATTCTGCTCATCAATATCGCACAAAAGGAAATGAGGCCAGGACAGTGGAAAAACTCCATGCTCTTCTTTGAATAGTGCCACAGGATTTTAAATGTGTACCTACAACACTTGACTAGACAGGGGGCACCTTGGTTTGTCTCGTCCAAAGGATGAATATATGTGGATATATTTATATACATGGTACATCCAATAAGAAAATAAAATCAGATTTACAGTTATTTTATAATTTAATGCAAAGCTACTGCACCTAGCCATGCTATCTCTATAATCTTATGGATCATATATGACTGATACACCTAAAGTCTAAAAACTATCAATAGCATTTCCAGATTACAATTAATTTCAAGTTATAAGTACATTAGGGCCTAAATTCAACATCGTTATGCCTGTTTTATGCTCCCTTCCGATCACTGCCCCCCTTCTTGGAATTACCTGTGGGTCTCGGCGTGGGATGAAATTGGCAAGTTCAAGACAGGTGAACTGCATGTGGGCTCTGATTGGTGCCGACAGCTCACCTGAATTATCATGGAGGCCAGAGGACAAATTTAGTTTGGTCCTCGGGCCTCTCTGTTCCAGCACACCGCCAGAATTGTGCCCGATTTTGTGAGCTATTTAATTTAGGGGCCATTTTGTCATTCAAATTTCTACCAAGTCGTAGTATGCTTATCCTCAGCCAAATCAAATATAATTAAAGCTTATAAATATAGATCTCTTTTGAATTAAAAAAACTGTTGTAATTTACATTCCTTTTACAATTATTTAAAAGCCAATGCATTGTCAAGATTTATATCCCTTTTAACCAACATTGATGGCTCTTATTGGCCAATCAGAGCTGCACTTCAGCTACAGACGTAACCGGCCAAACAGAAACATTAATGCAAACACACACCAGCATAAAAATATCAGCACAAACCACATCAATAAAGCCTTTAAAAAGGTAAACCAAAGACAGTTTTTGTAAAGAGCCATCTGTAACAATTTCATCATTTTTACAAAAGTATTATTACGGGGTGGGGGGGGGGTTAATGTTTCCAGTCATCGTTTTGTACTACAAATAAAATGATAAATTTTCACTCATTCTTTTACAGCTGGTAGGGGGTGATAATTATAACTATGCTATGGAAAAATGACAATTATAGATGGCCCACCAGCATTCCTACATATTATAAATCATGTAAAGAATCACTAGTTATCATCAACATACTGTTCCCAAGAAATCTTGAGCAACAACAAACCCTTGTACATAATCAATATACAGTACCAATATTCAAGGACCCTATTAATGCAGTCAAAATAAGTTTGTCAAACATGATTTATAATAATCCCTTGACAGGACAAGGTATAACCTCCTGGACTAGAATCCAAGAAAGAAGCAAGTCATGGATTAGTCCTTAAGAAAATACTTTCATCCTGTCAAAATGCTGTAAAACCAAATAGGAACTAATAACTCTTCATTTTCCAATTTCCAACTGGCCATGAAGCAAGAGATATCCCATTGCTTGGTGATGATTATATACAGCAGCCAGTCCAAAGTAGGTTAGAAACAGTCACACTTTGGATCGCTTTCAGTTATATTTTGGTACGAGTCCATTGTCACTTTAAGGTTTATCCTGGATACGGTCTTTTTTATTTTGCTCATTATTTGCGCTATACTGCAGTTCATCAACAGCAAAGGTAATTTTCAAACCTTAAGGTACCACCATTGATTTATCCAATTACAGTACCAGGAGGATAAAATTAAAATGGTCAAACTGTCACAAAAGCTACCAAAATAATTTCTCTATTTTACTTGCATATAGAATGTTGGTTATTTATTCTATCCTCCTATATTCTTTTTGTAGTAAAAGAATTGAAGAAAAGATATCTGTCATGGTTAATATAGTAAAGCAAGGCTTAGAAAGACTGTGGTACTGTAGGAATTGATGATGATTATTAGGAGTGTTGTCATTAAACACAGAAACCCACCTTCACGTCCAATGACAGACCGGGAGGATGCCTGAAAACTAATTACTCCTGCAACATAATCATTGGCTAGAATGACCACAGTGACAGTGTCGGAGCTGGGCAGAATACGACTGCCACCTTCAGTGTGCGTTAGACGGACTAGAATGGTTTCATTGTCTTCTGGTTCTTCATCATTTACAATTGTTAATGTGATGAATCTCTTATTCTCACCTGCAGGTAAAAATAGAGGAAAAGTAAATTTTAGTTTGCAGCTTTCTTGGCCTAATTACTTGTATTTTATGTTTAAAGTACCATCCAAAAACAAAATAAAATCTGTATTTCTTCTGCTTTTGCAGTTTTCTTTCCAGATAATTATCAAATGACTTTTAAACCACTGCACATCTGTGAAAAGCTGGATCTTTTCTCCATTACAGAAGATGTATTAGAATAACACAAGCAGGCTTACAACTACTGTGCACACTTTAATATCCAACTTCCATCAGCTATTAATACCGTTAGCTAATTTTAAAAAAAATTGGTGTGAAAAAAGTTGCTGATATCTACTTTTCATAGATGCATTTAAGGGGGGGGCATGATGATGAAAGGAATAGAAGGATATGTTGATAGGGTGAGATGAAGTAAGGTGGGAGGAGACTCGTGTGAACATAAACACTGCCATAGAACTGTTGGACCGAATGGCCTGCTTCTGTACTATAAATTCTATGTAAAATTTCCAGCCATATTATCTGATGGATCTCAAGCCTAAGATTAGGAAAAAGAGTCACAAGAAGTCCACACTCAGAGAAAAAAGGTACAATCCCATCAAAGTAGCATATGTAAAGAATTGTACCAAAAATATATTTCATGTTATGCATAACCCAGTTTGTATTCAAAATAAAACATTATAACAAGCAGTGAAATCAATAGTCTTTTAAGTATTTAGAATTTTTGTAACATAACAAATATGCAGATAACGTGCAATGTTCAGAAAATTCATAAGAAATATTATTTTACACACACATAACTACCCTACCTTCTGCAAATGTTAAAATTTCACCATCACCAATGAAATCAATGTTCTTTGTAGCTGTGCCACCAACCACGCTCCACTCTACAGTCACCTCACCAAGACTTCCACCACTCCTGTCTATGACCAACTGTACTGTTGTCTGAGTTTCTTCTGTTACTTCAAGGTAACTCCCTTCATCTGTGGCATTAGGGTTTGTACTGTAAATCAGAAAGATCCCAAATGCATCTCCATTCATAGCAATGACAACAGTGGAGATATTTGGTTGGCCAACTGTAGGTTGGTTTCCTGGAGTAACCATTTCATTCAGCAGTTCCACATTTAAAAGCAAAATGGCAAATTTTTCATCACGTTCTGGTGCGGTGTCAGTTTGTATTGAAACCGAGAGATTAGCAAACTCATCTCCTTCATGCATGATTGCCCATAATCTAGTGACTGGCTCATAATCGCTGCCAGCTGTTGCCTGGGCACTCAGCAGAGTGGACACACTGGAAATGTTCTTGCGATATGTTGTGAATTCTATGCTGTTGGCCAGTATGTTAGACAATGAAGCTATCCAGGAGCACTTGGATCTCCCAGAGATATTTGTGAACGAGAAGGCTAAACAAGCTTGTTCTTTGAGACAAATAGCTGCACACGCATGTAAAGCATCTCTCTCCATAGAAACATTCGCCTGAAGAATAGGTTGGCCATTTGCAATTCCAGGGACTGGTGGTTCATAATAAGAGAATATGTCCTGTCCTTCTTTTATCAAAAGGTCCACAAAATCAATTTTGGAGGTGCTGTAAAATATTCGCAACTGCCCAAAATGGCCTCCGCTACATGGAAAGCAAGCACAATTAAACACTGTTTTAGAAAACATGTACAAGCACCACCTTTACTCATTGTATTTTTAGTTCAAGCAGTTTATTGTCAGTGCTTAGAACTCAATATTCAGTTATAGCATGGATTTTCCAGTCAGCGGCAAAGGAACGGCGCTCGCCGTTCACCTCGCTGACAGCTGCCGACAAAGTTTTTGCGGGCTTTAGAGCGCAGACTTGCTCTTATCCGGCGTCTGATCCATTTTGGTGTCCTCTACAGGAGATCTGCGGTGTCTGTGAGCAGTAAAAAGAAACAGCGATGCTTTTCAACCAATCAGATTGAAGAATCCTCACTGAGACACGCAGAGTCCAAACCAGGAAGTATAAAGCAAGAAATATAAATTATATATTTATAGAAAGCGAAAAAAGGATAGGAAAGACAAATGGGATTAAGGGAGAGAGATAAAAGGGACAGACAGAAATAGTAAAAAAATATATATTTTTAAAAATCTCAACACTGATTTTCTTCTGAGACTCCACACTTGCAAAATTAAATCTTCAGGGGCAGAGAGGTTGTTTGGCAGTAATGATCACTTATTACACTGTTAAAAACTCACTTACACCTGAATGTACCAGCGCCAACTTTTTCAGCCGTTTTTAGTGTGGAACTAGGGGGCAGGTACCCCAAGTTCATGCCGTTCCATTCATGTCAGTGCCAAGTCTATCAGCGAAGTCTGCAATAGCGCACCCTGTGGAGGAATGGGGTATCTCTGACAGCAACTTCTGGATTTCTGCGTTTAACTGCACATGTGCATACTTCAGAAGCTCCTGTCAGATTTCCTCCGTTACAACGGTAAGCGCGGTTATATTATAACCTGAATGTCACAAAAAGGTGTATTTAATTTGCAAACTTTCAAAGCACGCACACCTTCTTTTCACTGTGATATTTGCTATGGAATTTCCTTCCAATGGTTCCTGAACTCTGTACACTGTCTGTGTGAAATGAACAGTACCATGTGGGTTGTCATTTGCTGGAACAAAAATATTCACCACATTGTCCCTCCCAATGGAGCTTCCATAAGTAGAACGGGTAAGCTTCACTTGAATGACCTATAAAGGAAAAGATTCACTTTAAAATTAGTTTACTAGCCACATTAAAACTCAGCCCAAAATTACATTTTCAACAAGGAGTAAACTTCTCCTAAGTTCAAGATTCCAGGAGTAAAAAATCAGTGTTTATTTTCTCGAAATTCTTGTCTGTTTGCAGAAAGTACTTTGCATATAGATTAAGACTCATAATAAGAATTTACTGCTAGAAATCTGTGTATGAGCTTCTCCCTTGCATTTCCTTTGACTTTTTATATTCCTTCATTTCAACCTACAACGATACACCTCTATTATAAAATACTAGGACTGGGCTATGCGAAAGATGCAGAGATGTCTGCATTATGTGACTTTAGAGAGGAGAGGTGTGTTTTAAAAAATAGCCTCTGGTAGCTATATCCCTTGGAAGCTAACTGGGGTAGATTTTTAACTTGCCGCCAGGGCGTAATACTGGCATTGTGGATCAGGCACCGATTATCGAAAACGCCTAACTTTCTTTTCCATTGAAATCGATGAAAATGAGAACTGAGCTGTTTCTATAGCAGAAGGCTGATCCACAAGCTTCTCCCGGGTTTCCTGACCGCCTCGGAGTCCCCCCCTCCACCGCCCCCCCACCCCCCACCCCCCCACCTTCCCCATTAAAATTCAGCCCTCAGAGTCTGTGTTACCAGATAGTCATGTAGGAAGTGACTGACCATGTTCCAAGGGTTGGCTTAATGCTGAGGGTTAAAGCAGGAGAAGAATCTTTATTGTATTTGATATATTGAGGAGAATAGTAAAGTTTTTACCTACTGTAAATATATCATTTGTACTCAGTACTGCTTATTTATCTGTTTATAATGTTCAATAAATATGTTTAGTGACTTGCAGCCTGAGCCGTGGTCTGATAGTGTATATTCTTCCACCTACCAAGAAGTACAGTGACAAGGGTTCTCTTTTCAACCCCTGGGTCTCACTACATTTACCTATATATCTATATATCCAGTGTCACTGGCCATTATGGGAATGGCCAGTGACACTGAACCCAAGAAGGTATCTAGCATTAATAAAAAGCTTATCACAAAGAAATTGTTCTGATTGCTGTCAGTCAAGAATGAAGATAGATTGGCTGGAATTTTCCTGCTGCTGTGCGTGCGGGATTGGAGGTGGGTAGGGAGTAAAAGTCGCAAAAAATGGGAGTGTGGTGGGAATGCAGGCAATGGCGACGGCATGCTCTTCCATGGAAAGGATGGCTACCTGCATGCACCAGTCACATGAGCACATGCTATCTATGGAGAACAGATGGCAGAGGCTAATAGACCTCCTCTCAATGAGGGATGTCAACATAGACTTGGGTCCTCATGGCCCCACTGCTGTGCAGCAAGGTGCTTTCCAGCTCCTTGCTAGCAGGGAAGTGCGGGTGGCCCATGAGAGGAATGATGCCGTCGCCATTGCCTGCGACATGGTGGTGCTCCTGTTGGAGATGGACTCCTCCATTCTCTGCACATTTGCAGACATCCCTGCTGCAAAACTGTCCGAGCCTCCTGCACTTCTTCCTGCACCTCCAGGATCACCCTCTTTCTCGATGGCTCGCGAGGTTCAGCTTCTGCATGCAGCTGAGCAGAGCTGGGAGTGTCCGATGCCCTCCACAGAGGAGTCTCCACTGCTGTCCATTTCTCCACCATCTCCTCTTGCTCACTTGTGATACACCAGGTAACAAGACTGGTGCTGGGTGCGAATAGGTCTTGTGCACCCTCAGAGGCTGGTGGCTCCTCTGAGGAGTTGTCTTCATCTTCTGGCTGGATAGTCGGGGGGGGGGGGTGGCGGGGTGGTAGTGCTCTTGATGGACCTGTGGGAGAGTAAAGAGATGATTTAGAAATGTTATATTATGAATGAGCAACGATACCATTATGCACATGATGAACATTCACTGGTTGCTGACATCAGTCCCCATATGAGTGACTGCTGTATGCTAAGTGGCTGTATGAGATGTAATTCTGTCACCAGGTTGCTAAGAGGTCCTCCTCTCTCCATCTCCACCCAGCTGCTCCGCAACTCCTGAGACCTCCAGGGTGACCTCCTCTGCTGCTGTCAAAGTGGCAAAGGATGGAGGGCCAC
This sequence comes from Squalus acanthias, assembly GCA_030390025.1. Taxonomy (NCBI): domain Eukaryota; kingdom Metazoa; phylum Chordata; class Chondrichthyes; order Squaliformes; family Squalidae; genus Squalus; species Squalus acanthias. The sequence goes on along the minus strand of CM059425.1, from coordinate 158,134,255 downwards.
CGCCGGTTCTCTCCCTCTCCCTGTTATTGTGCACTCGTTTCTCCTGCAAGGAAGGAAAGAAGAGAAGTTTGAGTGAGCGTGATGGCATGAGTGTAAGGATTGTGTGGGTTGCAACTTTAGAGGGTGACTATGAGGGAGTGTGGTGCCAATGCCAAAGTGCCAATGCCAAATGGCCTCCTTGTGTGGTGTTAGTTGGTATGATTGCATTAGGATGAGAGTGAGTGTGAGGGGTGGTTAGTCAGAGGGGGATATGAGTATGTAGATAGAGAGGGATAGGTGGACGTGCAAGGTATGTTGGTGTGAGTAATGATGTGCAGGAGTAGGCTTGGGAAGGCAGAGTGATGGGGATGTGATGAGAGGCACAGCAGGATGAAGTTGAATGTGGCTTTGTACTCACCTTTCCTGATCTCATGAGATCATTGAAGCGCTTCTGGCACTGCACCCAGGTCCTCCTCACCACATCCCTGCTGTTCACCTCCTCTGCAATTGGAGCCAGGCTCTTTTTGTCTCCTGGGGAGGTCTCTTGTGCCAATCAGCAGGGAAGAGGACCTCCCTGCGTGCTTGGACTCCCTCCACAAGAATATGTAGGGAGTCATCTGGAAACCTGGGTGCAGCCCTCTGTCTTTGTGAAGCCACCTCTGCAAGGCTCAGCAATAACCAGTTGGTGATATATCCTCCCTACACACTCCTAGATGAAGCTTTAAATGCAATGTGGTCAAGGCTGCTTTAAATATCCCCGCTGGAAATGAGTCATCGATGATGTCATCAGACCCAAACCATTTAATAGGGCCGGGTAACACACAGGTCTGCCTTAATAGGCGGCATTAACGGAAAGTCGCTCTGAGGAGCGGGATGATAAAAAGAACGCAGTTCCGACCCAACACACAGTCCACCCGCTCCCGACCGGCCCAGGTAATGAAAATTCCAGCCATTATCGCTGATCCTACCCATCAGGGTCTTCTCAAAAGACTGTTACTAACTCAAGTTTAACACCCGTGACGCGAAAGGCTTCTTTTCATAACGGCATTATCAGTTTATTGTTCAAGATCATAGTCCAGCTTTCAACCTTGCAGCAGCTTCTGTAATTGGCACTCGGACTCTGTGCTACAGGCAGGGACTCTGCCTTTGCCAAGTATAAATATCATATCAGGAAATCTACGAAGCTCTGTGACCACCAAATGTTTTGCAGATTATTGGACTGCATGAGAAATACATTCAGTAGATACTTCAACTCTGGTAGACTGATTCAATTTTAGTTGTGTTATAAGTATTTATTCTATTAGTATCTTTGTGCCTTTTCTGCTTCTATGTAATGATCTAACTTGTAATTAAATTTGACGATTAGTTTTAACATCTATGCTACAGTTGGTCCATGTGGTGTTTTCTGGCTTTTGAAGCGGACAGAAGTAGATGGTGGGCAACTCATGTATCTCCAGTGCTTAAAATTGTGGTGAAAGGGTAATGGTTAATGGTTAATCATGCAGCATACTATCTTAAGTTTGTAAGCTTCAAATCAAAATGAGATACGCGCCTGCTTATGGAAACTGCCTCTAGTCAAGGGCATTGGAAAGAAGTATAAATTCTAATAGACTGCTTGTACTGAAACTGCTTTGATCAGTACTTTAAAAAAGAAAGAAATAAGAAGAAACAAATTTGACTGATCCTAAAATATATACAGGTTTATGCTGTGATTGAAAATGAAACTGTTAACTAACATGACGGTACAGTTTTAAAGGCCCAGTGTGCTGCATCATGGAATGGTAGAAAATGTGTTTCCATCTCCACATGTTGAGTTCTTGCTCTTACCTATATCAATTAGGTTAGAGTTTCCCTACAGGAAGAGAAGGAAAATCGGAGTGACAATCACTCTGAGCCTTTCTCACAAGGATATGAATGGCAGAGTGAAAAAAATGCCATTGGGTCCATTAAGCATGTTGCATCCAGAATCCATCTACGATTTTTCTATTGTGGAAATTCACACCATCTGTTGATGCCCTACTTTAAGAGCTCAATTTATCACCTATTCACAGGCAAAATCAACTACCTGCTTCAAATGGATATCCATTTCATTATTTTAATGATGTGTATCATGTCCTCCCTCATTCCTCTTTTTGGCAGCAACAATAAATAAATCATAACTTAATTCACTAAAGCATAGAAAGCTTTCTAATTTATCTATATTCTTTGAAGTACGGTGGCAAAAACTGCACATCATACCCCAGAACTGGCCACCCCATTGACCTAATGCCCTCCAATAGCTAGGTTGGCTTATTAATAAATATCTTACATAGACTTGATGCTTTTAGCGACTAATTAATAGCCAATCTCGCGTACAATCCAAAAGCTAGCTACAAAGCAACACTGGCATAGGACTGGGAGTTAATTGCCCATTTATCATTATTGTCAGTGATAGAATATAGATTACTAACCCACAGACAAACATTAAAAAAAATCACCAGCAATTTGAGGTCAGTGTGCAGAGAGCTCTGTAAATACACTTAAGGACATATGAGGACAGTGTGATTGAGCTGTGTACACAATCCACTGGCACCACTCTAAAAATTGTACAGGCCAAACTTCATTACAAGACTTCACTAGGATTAAGGGGGTATGGTAGCATAGTGGTTATGTTACTGGACTAGTAATCCAGAGGCCTGGACTAAAAATCTGGAGACCACGGCAGCTGGGGAATTTAAATTCAGTAAATTAAATAAATCTGGAATAAAAAGCTAGTATCAGTAATGGTAACCATGAAACTACCGGATTGTCGTAAAAAACAATCTGATTCACTAATGTCCTGTAGGGAAGGAAATCTGCCGCCCTTACTCGGTCTGGCCTATATGTGACTCCAGACTCTTAACTGCCCTCTGAAATGGCATAGCAAGCCACTCAGTTGTACCAAACTGCTACGAAAAAAAGACTTTCACCACACGGACTGTAGTGATTTAAGGCGGCAGCTCACCACCTTCTTAAGGGCAATTAGGAATGGGCAATAAATGCTGGCCTTGCCAGCGACGCCACATCCTGTGAATGAATAAAAACATATATATATTCATCTATTTAAAACACTTTGTCTTTACCTCTTCAATTTCAGGTAAATCATCTGCTAGGAGTTCCAATTGTAAGGTTTGAATGGTTTGTCCTGGAGCAAAAGTCAGCTCGCCCAATGTCACCTGAAGATCACTGGTAATTTGTTGTTCATTCATTGTGGCAACCCACTGGACTGTGACAGCACCAAGTGTCCCAGCATTTCGAACAACTGGCAGATTGATCTTTGTAGTTTTAGATTCTGGTTCTTCAACAGTAAATTCTGTCCTTTCAAAAACTATAACAGAAAATAAGCCATTAGGATTAACTCAATTTTTATACTCTTAAGATTTAATTCGTTAAATTAACACAATATAAATACTTATAAATTGTCGTAAGAAACAATCTGATTCACTAATGTCCTGTAGGGAAGGAAATCTGCCGCCCTTACTCGGTCTGGCCTATATGTGACTCCAGACTCTTAACTGCCCTCTGAAATGGCATTGCAAGCCACTCAGTTGTACCAAACTGCTACGAAAAAAAGACCTTCACCACATGGACTGTAGTGATTTAAGAAGGCAGCTCACCACCTTCTTAAGGGCAATTAGGAATGGGCAATATAAATGGACAATATAAATACATCTCAGCTGTTGGAAAGAATTATACCAAATGCAATTTACAATCATTTGGGGAGTTTGGCAGTTATTAGCTTTCAGGAAACATAGATCCTGCCTCAATAATCTTATTGAGTTCTCTGGGGAAATGATCTGTATGGTGGACAATACTCCAGACTGGCTCAGTTGTTAGTACTCTCACCTCTGAGTCAGCAGGTTGTATGTTCAAGCCCCACTCCAGGACTTGAGCACACAACACACAATCTAGGCTGATACTTCAGCGTCATATCAAGGGACTACTGCATTATTAGATTTGCTATCTTTCAGATGAGAAGTTAAACTAAGTCCCCTTGGGGTGGAAATTCATTTTGGTCCACATACAGTCCTGAAATAGGCAGCACACTGGGAACGCGTGCCAGAACTGGTGGCCTGAGCCTCACCTGAAATTGGGACTTGAGCCTCATCAGCATATTTCCGGCGAACTGTGGATGCCAATCGACTGCCATTTTTACTGTGGAGCTGATAGGTCACAAACTCACCTGCCAGAAGAGGCAGGCGCTTCATGAATAACCTTAAATAGGGCTTATTCAAACAGCCTGAAGAGCTGGGACATGCAGCAGCTGGGTCTGTTAGGACAACAGGTGAGGAGGTCTGCTCATAGAAGGCCATAGTCAGCCCACAGAGTCTACAGTCTAGATTATTTTCTTTGATATTTCTTAGGAGCAGTGCAGGAGGAGACTGCGCTTTACCAGGCAGTCTGTCGTTGACCTATTCAGCCTCTTGCAGCAGGACCTGCTAGCTGCTGGACCAGGAGCCATGCTTTGTCAGCAGCTGTCAAAGTTCACCACAGCCCTTAACTTCTTTGCCACAACCTCCTTCCAGGCTGGTACAGGGAACATCACCTGCATCTCCCAATCTGCAGTACACAGCTGCATCGAACATGCCACCAATACCCTGCTTGCTAGAGCAAACCAGGATACTACCTTCTCGATAGACACTAGAATGAGAGAGCTATGAGATTTGCAGCAGTGGCCAGCTTCCCTCGTGTCCAAGGCTATCAGAACACCAGAAGGCAAGCCAGCAGTTTATGTGAATAAGAAGGGCTTCCATTCCATCAATATTCACCACAGAAGGAGAATGCAAGTCTGTGCCACTTTCACTGACAGCTGCCTTTATTCGACAACATTCATCCATCCCCCAATTTTTACACCCATCTAGGATTATGGCTGCTAGGGGACAAGGGATACCCCCTCCACACCTGGCTGGTGACACCCCTGTGCAATCTCATCACACCTGAGCAACACAGGTACAATGGGACCACCAGGAACATCATAGAGCATACCACTGGCATTCTGAAGCATAGATTCAGATGCCTTGATCACTCTGGGGGCTCCCTGCAATGTAGCCCAGACAAAGTGGGCCACATTATTGTAGTTTGCTGCATTCTGCACAACCTGGCGACTTCTGTGTGCTTGAGCCTCTGAGGGTCTGTTTGCAGCCAACAGCACTTCGGCTGCTGCCAGAGCAGTCTGGCCTAGCTGACTTTCTGGCAACCACTGTGGCTGATATTGGTTGAGGGGGAACATTATTCCTTAATAGTCAGCTTGGCTCAATTGTTAACAGTCACGCCTTTTACTTTCTGCAGATAAGCAGCTATTTGCAAATTCCCAGCTCCTGCCCTAGAGGAGAGACCAGGCTATATAAAAAACTAATGTCTGGCTTTCTTTCTCTTTTTTATTTACACACTTATCACACTTTGAAGTGATATCTGAAGTGTGACGCCTGATCTGTGAAGAATGCGTGCTAGACACAGGACTTCAAGAATCTAAATTCGTAATAGTGTGATGCACTGCAGGGTAGATGGGATCAAGTTACGGATTTAAGGCCCAATTTTAGGAAAATGTGCTAATGGCGAGGAGTCCTGCCCATAAACTATCTGCTTACTAATCATGCATTTCTATAACCAGCATTTGATTTCTAAACTTTTGGCTTTACCAAAGGATCCATAAGGGTCATCAGAAGCCTCAATCGTAATGGTTGCCTGTGTAACAGTTCCAAGCACAGCACCCCCTGTGGTCTCATTAATAAGCTCGATATAAAATGACTCTTCAAGTTCAGGAATTATGTCATTAAGGAGGTAAATTGGCACAGCTTTGCTCGTTTCCCCTTCAAGTAAGATGACATCAGAAGACGCTATACTGTAATCTTCACCTACAGAAGTAATACAAAAAAAATGCTATCAATAATTTTCTCTGAGCAGATTAAGTTTCAAAAAGATTCTAACGTGCAACTATACTTCTGAAGGGTCAATGCATACATGGCCACCATACGTATTTAATTCTCTATTATTAGCAGTGATGTGTGTTCAACATTTCCCAGTAATGCTGTATTTGCAAAATTTCACAGTTGTTACTGGGCCACTGGTTTAACATTTTGATTGTCATCAGTATTCTCCACTTTATTATATTTCATCATTTTAATTCAATTTTTTTGTTGCATTTTTCCTATTTTTTGCCTTCTTCTCTTAGCCCAATAGGAAAACAAAGGAACCTGCACGCCACCAATTCTACTCTAAAACTGGCTGCAAGACAGTGCGCAAAAGTAGGCCAATTTGACACTTCCTATAATTTCTCCTTCTCACCTCACTGTAAGGAACTATCTGGTCTGCAATCTCCTCCCCTTACCTCCATTTCTTGACAAAAGCAAATTCCATTTATACTGCATTTTTAACATACAACATTCAAAGGCCACAACTAGGCATTTGGAAAAAATGCACTGAACCAGGAAAGGGGGAAGTAGTAATTAACCAAAATCTTACTTGAAGAGATGGGTTTTGAAAAGGTTTCTGAAGGAAGAGAGAGAGAGGTGGAAGGGGCTGGGCAGGGGTGGGGAGTGGGGGGGATTACAGAAAGTACAGACCAAGCGGCCAAAGTGTCGACTGCCAATGGTGATGCAAAGAGAAGGGGTGCACAAGAAGCCGGAGTCAGAGGAGGGGACAGCACAGCTCAGATTAGTAACTGTGTGTGGGGAATTCCAGTCACAAAGCGATGTCTTACTATTCCCAGACAGACAATGTTAGATTTTCTATACTATGAACCACTGCACACTGCCCAAGTCGTATGTATAAAATTTGAAAATGAACATATGGTAAAGTACAGAAAAAGATTCCAATGCTAAGTGTAATATTAATAAGTGTAAATGTCTCTTACCGACTCTCGCTGTCATTGACAAAGCTTTGAATTTTACAGAAACATCTGCAAATATGCCTCCAGTTCTGGTCACATTGATTATTGGTCCAATATAATTTTCAGAAACTCGTACAGCAGAAGTAGAAAGCTGCAGGGTACCAAATGCATCATCGTTGGCATTGATTATCACGTGGGCTATGATGTCATTCTTTGGTCCAAGACGTGGAGAACCAGCAACTAAAAGATGGAGTATCTATCATCATTGTTGTGCATAATATTACAGTAGTCCATGTGAAAAGTTAGGAAACCAAAAGAAACATTCAATAAACAGAAGTTATTTTTATCTGTGTGTGTGTGAACATCATGGCCCTGAAATTGCCAGTTTCCATGACGGCGTACTCTCAGAGTACACCGTCGTAATCCATTTGAAATGCCCCGCAACTTCAGGATTTCCACGTGGGCGTGTACATGTGCAAAATCCAGAACTTTGCTATCGGTCAAGGTATGCCTCGACAGATCATCCGATCACCTGAAAAATTATTATTGCTGGCGCAGAGTTGGGCTATTTGCCCAACAACTGGCCAGCAATTTCCCACACAACTCCTACAGCTGGTAAAAGCAGGCGTAGCATCTGCTTCCGTCAACGTAGGGGTATTTAGAAGTCTTAAATAAACCTTTTAAAAATCCAAAATTATGCACACACTTTAAATGAGTTTGTGCAAATATTGGCCCGGATTAAGATGTTTAAAATTATTTATCAAAATGTTAATTTTTATTGAGGTTGGTGCGATGAAGGAACTGATGAATAAATTTGCAATTCAGTACATTGTTTAATTATTAAAATTCTGTACATTGTATGATTATTTGGGGATTACATTGCATATCATTAGGTGATTCCCTTCGTAAATGATTGCAACGGAATTCTCCTTTGTCATTGGAGGACCGGGCCCACGAGATCACAGGGACGTTTCCGAACCACTTGCGTCCCTGGGATCCATGGGCTTTTACGCTGCTGTCCGCCTGGAGACCTCAGACTGCAACTCTTCACAGCCTGGGCACCAGTAGGTACTTCCGGAATTGTTTCACGGGTCGGAGGCGTACTCTGAAGGTACACTTCTGACTGCAATTTCTAGGCCCATGTATTAGATATTGTTCTTCTTACTCTTCCGTGCCAAGTGGCACATAGCCAGCTCACTCTTCATACCTTCGTAGTTTCCTTTGTTTAGATTTAGGACCCTAGTTTCGGATTGGACTTCTTCACTTTCCATCTTAATGAAGAATTTTATCATGTTATGGTCACTCTTCCCTAAAGAACCCTGGGTGGATAACTTCAGCATGTACCTAGTGATCTAATGATCTTAATATTTCCATTATTATTTGAGAGATGGCAGGAGCACAGCCACTCCAAAGGCATGTCTCTTTTAATAGTATATAACCTTGCATGTTTCATTCATTAGATATTTCTTAGAGCAGTCATCTGACATATGAATAGACCTGCGAGCAATCTTAATCAGTGAACTTCTGCAAGTGTGGAAAACAAATTCTGTGATCTCGGAAACGGACACTCGCCTACATTTAAATATGGATTCACTTCCTGGTCACCACAGTATCAACCAATTTAGGCACACCTATAAGAGGCAGTGTACTCTACTGCAGTTCAGTCACAGGTCCTTCCATATACCTGTTATACCATACTGTTTGTGCCAGCAAAGACGGGTTTTTTTCTTCCCAGCCATGCAGACTGTGTAGTGTAATTTAGATGTGAAGACATCTGAATCACATGAAGGTTAGAGCTGTAAAACCACAGCTGGAAGGTTTCCTCACAACCTCTACTTTTTAAATTTTTTTTATTTCTATGGTAGACTCGAATAATGTGTTAAAGGAACTTTTTACTTGAGAAGGGGAATACAATTACCAGCAGACAAGCACCTTTATGGCTTTCCAAAACAAAACAAAATATTGCTGGAGGAGCCTTGGTCTTTGCCCTTATCCAGCAGGTATGAGGTTCTTGCTGCCTGTGTGCAGGAGGACAAAGTCGGCAGGGTGGATGAGCAAACTGACCACTGCACCATGGTACTGGAGGTCATTCAGTTGGGGGGACTGAAAAGGAATGTTGTAGTGGTAGGGGACAGTATAGTCAGGGGGATAGATACGGTTCTCTGCAGTCACGACCGGGAGTTACGAAGGCTGTGTTGCCTGCCCGGTGCCAGGGTTAAGGACATCTCCTCACAGCTGGAGAAGAATTTGGAGTAAGAGGGGGAGGATCCAGTTGTCATGGTCCATGTAGGAACCATCGACATAGGTAGAACTAGGAATGTGGTCCTGCTGAAAGAGTTTGAGGAGCTGGGGTCCAAATTAAAAAGCAGAAGCTCAAAAGTAATAATCTCTGGATTGTTACCTGAGCCACGCTTGGCTCAAAGAGTGGTGTGGGAGGAATGGGTTTTGATTCATGGGGCACTGGCACCAGTACTGGGGAAAGAGGGAGCTGTTTTGTTGGGATGGTCTCCACTTAAACTGGGCTGGGACCAGTATCCTGGCAAATCGAATAACTAGGGCTGTAGATAGGGCTTTAAACGAAAGGGGGTGGCGGGGGGGGGGGTCAGGTGAGGGGAAATCTAACAATCTAAAAAGAAAAGACAAGGCAATGGAGCATGTCGTGATTTGTGTAAAGATAAGCAGAGTGTGACAGGAAGGTACAGAGAGTTTACTGGTAAAAATGCATTAGCGAGTAAGGTGAAAGCAGGGAATAATGGTAAAAAGTTAAAATTAAAGGCTCTTTATGTGAATGCACGAAGCATTCATAACAAGATAGACAAATTAGTGGCACAAATAGAGATAATTGGCTTTGACTTAATAGCCATCACAGAGATGTGGTTATAAGATGACCAAGGTTGGGAACTAAATATTCCAGGGTTATTGGCGTTTCGAAAAGACAGGCAGAATGGAAAGCAGGGGTGGGGGGTGGGGGTGTTAGCTCTGATAATTAAGGATAACATCGGGGCTATAGTGAGAAAGGATCTTGGCTCAGAAGATCACGAAGTAGAATCAGTATGGGTGGAGATAACAAATAACAAGCGGCAGAAAACACTGGTGGGAGTAGTTTATAGGCCCCCTAACAGTAGCTATACCATTGGAGAGAGTATTAATCAACAAATAATAGGAGCTTGTAACAAAGGTAATACAATAATCATGGGGGACTTTAATCTTCATATAGACTGGGCAAATCAAATTGACAAAGGTAGTCTGGAGGACGGGTTAATGGAATGCATTCGAGACAGTTTCCTAGAATAATACATTATGGAACTAACCAGGGAACAGGATATCTTAGATCTTGTATTGTTTAGTGAGACAGGGTTAATTAATCATCTCATAATAAAGGATCCTCTGGGGAAGAGTGATCATAATATGATAACATTTCACATTGAGTTTGAGAGTGAAATACTTCAGTCGGAAACTAGCGTCTTAAACTTAAATAAAGCCAATTACATAGGTATGAGGGATGAGTTAGCTAAGGTTAATTAGGAAATTAGATTAAAAGGTATGACGATAGGTAAGCAGTGGCAAACCTTTAAAGAATATACATTCCATTGAGAAATAAAAACTCCACGGGAGAAGTGATCAATCTGTGGCTAACTAAAGAAGTTAAGGATCGTATTAGATTAAAAGAAGCTTATAATGTTGCAAAGAATAGTAGTAAGCCTGAGGCTTGGGAAAGCTTTAGAAACCAGCAAAGGATGACTAAAAAAATGATAAAAAGGGAGAAAATAGAATGAGAGTAAACTAGCAAGAAATATAAAAACAGATTGTCAGAGCTTCTACAAGTATGTAAAAAGGAAGAGAGTAGCAAAAGTAAACGTTAATCCCTTAGAGGCTGAGACAGGAGAAATTATAATGGGGAATAAGGAAATGGCATGGGCTTTTAACAAATATTTTGTATGTGTCTTCACAGTAGAAGAGACAAAAAGAATACCAAAAATAGTGGGGAACCAAGGGGCTAATAAGAGTGCGGAACTTAAAGTAATGAATATCAGTAGAGAAAAAGGGGGAAAAATTCGTTTGATTTGCACCTCCCATTAGCGCCCTAAGAGGGCGCTAACGGGGCGCAAAGCAACTAACGCCTGGGCGCGGTGCTGCTAACGCCTCCTGCGAAATTCAGCGGGAGGTGAACGGCAGCGGTAACCGTTAGCGCTCCGTGTCGCTGCGCCTCCAGCGATGACGTCATCGCCGTGCGCAACGCCCTGCTCGCGATCTTCGGTAGCGCCCCCTGACTTACCGCCGGACGCTATGTCCGACAGGGTCAAGGGGGCCTACCTGCAGCCAGGGCGGCGCAAATTAAAGGGGAGGTGCCGGGCAGCCATTTTGTTGCTGGTTGCCTGCCAGCACCTGCCCCCGTTGCTGTCCCCGGCCTCGTGTGCAGCCCCCCCACAGGGTGCCGGCTACGCTCTGTGAGCCCGGCACTTCTCGACTGCCGGGCTCTTTTGCCGGCACTCCAATCCCTGGTGGACCAGCTGGGCCCTGGGTCACGCTGTGCTAGGCCCCTCCCCTTTAATAAGGGGAGGAAGGCTTGCAGTACTGCGGCGCCCAGTAGCGCCCCGCCTCCCTCTTGGGGCGCTACCAGTGAATTTCGGTCATGGGGGCGCTAACTTTTTCGGGGCGCGATCCAATTTTGCCCACAAAGTAATTGAGAAACTAATGGGACTAAAAGCCACCAAATCCCCTGGACCTGATGGCTTACATCCTAGGGTTCTAAAACAGGTGGATGCATTGGTTGTGATCTTCCAAAATTCCCTTGATTCTAGAACGGTCCCAGCGGATTGGAAAATAGCAAATGTAACCCCACTATTCAAGAAAGGAGGGAGAGAGAAAACAGGGAACTACAGGCCAGTTAGTCCGACATCAATCATCAGGAAAATGCTTGAATCCATTATTAAGGAAGTGGTAACAGGGCACTTAGAAAATCATAATGTGGTTATGCAGAGTCAACATGGTTTTATGAAAGGGAAACTGTATTTAACAGGTTTATTAGAGTTTTTTGAGGACGTCACTAGCAGGGTAGATAAAGGAGAACAAGTGGATGTAGTATATTTCGATTTCCAAAAGGCATTTGATAAGGTGCCACATAAAAGGTTGCTACACAAGATAAAGGCTCATGGGGTTGGGGGTAATATATTAGCATGGATAGAGGATTGGTTAACAGAAAGAAAACAGAGTGTAGGGATAAACAAATCATTTTCCTGTTGGCAGGCTATAACTAGTGGGGTGCCGCAAGGATCAGTGCTTGGGCCTCAGCGATTTACAATCTATATGAATGACTTAGATGAAGGGACCGAGTGCAATGTATCCGGGTTTCCTGACGATACAAAGCTAGGTGAGAAAGTAAGCTGTGAGGAGGACGCAGAGAGCCTACAAAGGGATATAGACAGGTTAAGTGAGTGGGCAGTAAGGTGGCAGATGGAGTATAATGTGAGGAAATGTGAGGTTATTCACTTTGGTAGGAAGAATAGAAAAACAGACTATTTTGTTAAATGGTGAGAAACTATTTAATGTTGGTGTTCAGAAAGATTTAGGTGTCCTCGTACAGAAAACACAGAGGGCTGGATTTTCAGTGGCCCATGGAGTCGGGTTTGGAGGCGTGTGGGGGGTTAAAGTTGCGGGGTCGGGTGTCCCGACCCCATCCCGCCTCCACGCAATTTTGACAAAATCAGTCACGGGGTTCCCGACTCCATCCCGCCTCCAAGAGGCGGGAGAGGCCATTAAAGCCCTTAACAAGCCCTAAATTGGCTCTGCAATGCCATTTTGAAACGTTTTAGCTAGTTTAACCCTTTTCCGACGTGAAGTACGCCTGATGTGAAACACTCCAGTGAAACCTGGCGGGAACACAAGTGGATAGCTGACTATCAGCTGCAGGTCCAGTATTACAACGGAGATGTGATGAAGGTAGTACTAGTATTAGGTCTGAAAGTTGATGTTGCTGCATTGAATGTCTTCAGAGACTACCTGGCCTTGCTGTGAGAGGACCTGCATGCAAAAAAAATTCTCATTCTCATTCTCTCTCTCTCTCTCTCTCTCTCTCACACATATATTCTCATATATTTTCATCCAGGTCCACTCACAGCAAAAGCCAGGCAGGTCCTCTGACCTGCAATGCAGCAGCAATGATGACATCATCAGAGGCGACTTTCAGACTTAAACCACTAATTAGTTCATGGGTTCCCACATGCTGGAACTCAATTGCCCAATTAAGTGAAAATTGCATCATTCATCCACATTAATCTGGAGTCGTGGGGGGAACACGAAATGCGGATGACACGACCCCAACCCGACCCCAAGACAAAATCCAGCCCAGAAAGTGAGTATGCAGATACAGCGAGCAATTAGGAAGGCAAGTGGCATGTTGGCCTTTATTGCAAGGGGGTTGGAGTACAAGAGTGAGGAGGTCTTACTCCAATTGTACAGGGCTTTGGTGAGACCACACCTGGAGTACTGTGCACAGTTTTGGGGGGGGGGGGGGATTGGCTCGCACCCCCTTTGGGGCGCTAACTTCGTTGGGGCGCTACATTTAGCGCCCCTAAAAAGTTAGCACCCTCGCACACGAAATTGAATGGTAGCGCCCCAAGCAGGAGGCGGGGCACTACTGGAAGCGCTCTCCCTCACTCTTAGGGTGCTCCAGTTCAATATCGCAGCATTACCTGCCGCAGCGCCACGCGCACCGGCATTTAGCGTCGCGGTACTGCAGGCCTCCCTCCCCTTTTTAAAGGGAAGGGGTCTTGCACAGCGCGAACCGGGGCCCTGCTGGGTCACCAGGGAGCCGGGTGCCAGCAAAAGAGCCTGGCACGCAAGAAGAGGCGGGCGGAGGGGAGAGGTGCTGGCAGGTGGCCCACAAAAAAATGGCCGCAGCACCTCCCCTTTAAATATCGCCGCCCTGGCTGAAAGTACGCCTCCCTGACACTGTCGGACATAGCGTCCGGCAGTATGTCAGGGGGCACGACCCAAGTTTGCGGCCAGGGTGCGAGCAGGGCGCTGCGCACAGCGATGACATCATCGCCGGAGGCGCAGCGCCGCAGGGCGCTACTGGCTACCACTGCCACTAACCTCCCGCTGAATTTCTCGAGAGGCGTTAGCGGCACCGCGCCCGGGCGCTAGTTACTTTGAGCCCTGTTAGCGCCCCCTTGGGGCGCTGACAGGAGGCGCAAAGCAACCAAATTTTGCTCCCCTGGTCTCCTTATCTGAGAAAGGACATACATGCCTTAGAGGCGGTGCAACAAAGGTTCACTAGACTGATCCCTGGGCTGCGAGGGTTGTCCTATGAGGAGAGATTGAGTAGATTGGGTTTATACTCTCTGGAGTTTAAAACATGTAAGATTCTGAGGGGGATTGACAGGGTAGATGCTGAGAGGTTGGTTCCTCTGGCTGGAGAGTCTAGAACTAGGGGGCATAGTCTCAGGATACGGGGTCGGCCATTTAAGACTGAGATGAGGAATTTTTTTTTTATTCGTATTTATGGGATGTGGGTGTCGCTGGCAAGGCCAGCATTTATTGCCCATCCCTAATTGCCCTTGAGAAGGTGGTGGTGAGCCGTCTTCTTGAACCGCTGTTGTCCATGTGGTGAAGGTACTCCCACAGTGCTGTTAGGGAGGGAGTTCCAGGATTTTGACCCAGCGACAATGAAGGATCGGCGATATACTTCTAAGTCAGGATGATGTGTGACTTGGAGGGGAACTTGGAGGTGGTGGTGTTCCCATGTGTCTGCTGCCCTTGTCCTTCTAGGTGGAAGAGGTCGCGGGTTTGGGAGGTGCTGACGAAGAAGACTTGGCGAGTTGCTGCAGTGCATCTTGTAGATGGTACACACAGCCGCATGGTACGCCAGTGGTGGAGGGAGTGAATGTTTAAGGTGGTGGATGGGGTGCCAATCAAACGGGATGCTTTGTCCTGGATGGTGTCGAGCTTCTTGAGTGTTGTTGGAGCTGCACTCATCCAGGCAAGTGCAGAGTATTCCATCACACTCCTTACTTATGCCTTGTAGATGGTAGAAAGGCTTGGGGGAGTCAGGAGGTGAGACACTCGCCGCAGAATACCTAGCCTCTGACCTGCTCTTGTTGCCACAGTATTTATGTGACTGGTCCAGTTAAGTTTCTGGTCAATGGTGACCCCCAGGATGTTGATGGTGGGGGATTCGGCGATGGTAATGTTATTGAATGTCAAGGGGTGGTGTTTAGACTCTCGCTTGTTGGAGATAGTCATTGCCTGGCACTTCTGTGGCGCGAATGTTACCTTCACTCAGAGGGTTGTGAATCTTTGGCTTTCTCTACCTGAAGGGTTGCGGATGCTGAATCGTTGAGAATATTTAAGGCTGAGGTAGATAGATTTTTGGACTCTAAGAGAATCAAGGGATATGGGGATCGGGCGAGAAAGTGGAGTTGAGGTCGAAGATCAGCCATGATCTTACTGAATGGCGGAGCAGGCTCGAAGGGCCATATGGCCTACTCCTGCTCCTAATTCTTATGCTCTGAGACATTTCTATCTTAACTTCATTTCTGCGAAAGTACGCTTTGGTTTTAGGATAACTGCACTTAATGCTTTGCTCCGACTACTAACCTAATTAATTTCCAAAGAACCATCTAGTCTCATGTTTTATGTACACACATGCCTTTATGAACCTTCAAAACTGTTACACATTATTCATTCTCTCTAAGAGTATAACCTGGTGTTGATGTTCCACAGTAATACACTACAGGGCAGATTTCCTTCTTGGCCACTACTGTGGCACAACTTTGATGGAACGGGGCATCCAACTACCCTCTGCCGGCATCTCTCACGTGGGCCAAATTTTCAGGGTCAGGCTAATTACCACAGCCCCAAAAATCTGCAGGAAACGATCACTGGAGTTTATGGGGTCAGTGGTAGGGCACCTAATTTGCATCGATCAGGCAGGCAAGAGCACCACTTTGGACACATCTGTGGCACCCACCTATCTTGTGCAGCTGGAAAATCTGGCGGCTGCCCCGGTATTGGGGAGGATGTTGTCCAAGCCTTTGTGTAAAGGAGCAAATCAAGGTTTGCCTGTCCTAGACTCCACCCCACCTCACCCCCCACCCCCACCTCACACTTGAGGTCAATACCCATCATCTCACTGGGTATACCAGCCTCCAGTACAATGCTTGGTCCTACATTAGCCAGAGAAGCAGTACTCCTGGTTTAGGGATTTCCCTCCACCAGCTTGCCTCTTCAAGGGTGGATGGAGTTGCACCCCGTACAAGGCAGGAAGAAAGTGGTGGAAACCCGACGCAACCAGTCCATGCTGCTTTCCGGTGGTGGGTTCCACTTCTATCCCATCAGAATATATGGCCAGCAGCCCTGGAAGAGAGAATATATATATATATTTCCCACCTTGTCTACTGCAATTGATCGCTCTATGGTTTAAAGCTTAAGCTCCTCCCCACTCCATCAACACAGGCGTAACAACTCCGGACACCAGAAATGCACCAACACTCCTAGCACCCAGCAATTGATGGGAAATAAGTCATATTACATAATCCTGTTCTTTGCATTTCACTACAATATGACCACGCATACTCAGGCAAACGTATTGTATGACTGATGTAACCTCCAGTGCAAAACTTTGAACGTGGTATCATATAGCAGGGAACCAGCAGAATTGTTCCCTACACAACTTTCCTCCCCTGCCTACTGCCTACTGCAGTTACACCAGGAAGCCACCATAAATGCACAGTAAAATCTTTCACACAAAGATAATTTCAATAGATTAACCAATGGCCTGAATTTGCGATCATCAAAAAATCTACGCATTTACCAGGTGGTCCAGGAGATACGGAGGCTTGTGATCTTGGGCCTCTCCTGGTAGAAATGTTCACAAGGGCCCCTGCGATCACGTGGGCCAGCCCAACCAATGAAAGAAGGGAATCCCCATTCATACTTATGGGAATTCTGTACGTACGGAACTGTCATAAGTATGAATGGGGATGACTTAAAAATACATAAACACATGAATTACATTTTTTTTAAATTACATATATAAAATTAATTAAAATGGTATTTAATTAAATATTTTAAACAAAAATGTTACTTTTTAATTTTTTTAAAAATGTTTTAAACGGGGCTAAATATAAACTTACCTTACTGGTTAGGGTTTTTAATGTATAAGTGAGTGATAAAATTTTATTTTTCTATTTTTTTAAACTCTTATGGTGGTAAAAGCAGGCCTGCTTTTACCTGGCGTAAGAATTCCACGGCCTTTCAGCGGGCGGAAGTTGGGCAAATAGCGGGGATGCGGAGGATCTGTGAAGAAGATTCTTGACAGATCGCAAGTGCCGGGTTTTAGCGCATGCACTTCGCATGCCTAAACCCGGAACTTGCACGGCTCCTACGGGCGTGTGCGCACCTCGTAAGCACCCATAGGAGTCGCAAAATACGGCCCAATGAGTCAACGCTTTCTGAAAGTGGGTGAGAGAAAAATACAGGCAGAGAAAGTTGGCACCAAATGTAAAGGAATAAAAAAGTAAATATTAGTCAGAAGGCTAATTAGTCATCTCAGCCTATTAATGTATTAAGCACATTGCAACGGGATGAGCTTTATCTTATAATCATGATCAAATATTAAACCAATAAAAGGGATATGCTCAACCTCAGTGCAATGTGGAACTCTACCTTCTGCAAGTTGTTGATTTTGGGAGGTGTATTCTGCTTGTGCAAAGTAAAAAGCAGACTACGTATGTAGCCCAGTTACAACAATTTGTATTACACAAATAAAAATAAACCTTTTTAGGTAGCTTGGTGGCATAGGAGGTTGCTGATTGCCATGTCACAAATGTGCTCACTTGATTCCACAAATGACAAGTTTCTGATCTCACCTGGACATTTCTTCATGGAGGGAGGGGAAAAAACCTAAAGGTGAGGTAGACCAGACAACACCTGCATGACATTATTTACAGAGTGGCACTGACAGAGGTGTGGGAGCAGGTCTACCTAACTTTCAGGTTTCCAAGAGGGAATGGTATATGAGGAGGAAGGCAATAACTTATAAAAACAATGTGAACAATAAAACAAAATGCAATAAAAATCTAATCAACCATTTTGGGTTACTCACTTGGTCTGTCCTGTTCCTCTTTCAGCAGCACAACATTATGCAACTGGACAAACACAGACTCTGGCTGCTCAGGTTCTACATCATCCAGTATGGGAATGGTTACATTAGCTTCTATTTGATTGGCTTCAAAGATTACTGACCCAGATATGGCAAGGTAATCACTTTCTTCTGTTGCCCTAGCAATGAAATATGGCAGATCAGTTGACTTTGTGTTATCCACAGTTGAGTACGTGACTATGGCAATACCCATGAATCCACTTAACCGCTCAATTGTCACAGTCACATTCTGGTCCTCCTCTTCAACTCTGACTGGTCGACTTCTTCCCGAAAAGATGAACACACCATAGGGGTCATCATTAGCTAGAACTGTCAAGGTAGCATTTGTTAGAATTCCCAGGCGACCTTTGGAAACATTACTGATGTAAACCATAAACTCTTCATCCAATTCTGGAACTTCATCCGAAGCCACCTGCAGCACAACGTTGGCCAGAGTTTGTCCTATTTCGAACATGACATTGCCATGGATATTGACCAAATCATTGTAAGGATCAGAGACAACTTCCCAAAATAAAGTAGCCTGGGACAGGGCACCACCAGCACGTACAACCTAAAAATTTAAACAACTTATTAAACTCTTAAATTGTATAAAGCAGATTGTCAATTTTAGAGCCTTACCAATTAATTTCACAAAGTAATGGCACTACAATGTATTGACAAATTTAACACTGCAAACTAAGCATCTTACTCGCCAACATATTTTTATGTTTCAGCACAATTTCTATTTTCCATCTCAGATAAAATGTTTAGATAACAGGCAAGATAAATTACTGACCTGCAATAAAACAATATCATGACCCCCTTCGGGTTCTGTACCATTCATATGCAAAGAGTCATTGCTGAACTGGAACACTCCATAGGCATCATCAGAGGCATCAATAGTCACTATGATTTCAGATGCTATCCCAAGGCTGGCTGCAAATCAATTCAATTGAATGAGTGGCACTTTAATCTTCTCACTGCTAATTGTTTTTGGGCTGTTCATGTTATCAGACATACCTACTGATATTTATGAAATAACTTCCATTGTAAGAATGTGTAAGACATTTTTTTTTAAAATAAACAATCTTAGAACTTTTTTTTTAAACAAAAAAAAAATTTGGTTAAGGACTGAGACTAGAATTTCTGGGGTTATGGGAAGGATGGAAAAGAGGCAGGAATTCGAGGTGGAACCTAGTGCCTCTTTAAATGATGTTGGAGACAGAGTAAGTGAGCAGATCTTCTACCTGTCCCCACATCAAGGGGTTATATCAAGGGAGTTCCTGACCTACTCCAGAAATTGTGTCCTGTAAACCTGAGGAGAACTCACACCAGCTGAGAACTGGTGTAAGTCCCAATGAGGTCTTTTGAAAGCCCCAAACGTTTAACAAACGACAATAGAGTAATCCAGAGGCCGAGACTAATAATAAGTTAAAATCCCACCATAACAATTTGAGAATTTGAATTCAGTTTAAAAAAAATAATCTGAATGTTTAAAAAAAATGGTATCAGTAAAAAAATGACCAAGTGATCTTTAGTGAAGGAAACCCAGCATCCTTACCCAGTGTGGTCTATATGTGACGCCAGTCACACACCAACATGATTGACTCTTAACTGCCCTGTGAAGTGGCCTAGCAAGCAACTTAGTGGTATCAAATCACTGGTTTGCTGCTTCATGACCAGAAAGCAACCCATTACCACCTTCTAAGGATAACAATAAATGCCAACCTTGCCAGCAAATGGCCATATCCCGAGAATGAATTAAAAAAAGCAAACAATTCCTTTGTATTAACACACAGAGACATAAGGAATTTGGAAGGCTGCTAGTGAAGTTTTAAGTTACTTGATACTTAATCATTCTTCGTTGGGGGTCAAGGAGAAATTCTGCATTGCTTTTTCTAAGCAGATTAAGTTTTTGTGGTAGGGTAGATTATACATGGTCTATGGAAAAAAAAATGGGCTTTATATGGATCAAATACTCTTGTTATTGTTCTATGCTTTTTTTAAATAATATTCTATGTATTACCCAACACTGTCACTGACAACATGACAATCCCACAATTTGTAGTAACAATGCATGTTATTAAAAGGTGTGGTTTAGTGTAATGAAAACTGCCAGAAGCTAAGGTAAATCAATAGTATACATCCCTCAAGAATGAAAACTGCAGTCTGAAAAGACAGCACAAAAATAGCATGTGACAAAGAAACTGAAAAAGTAGGAGTTAAGCCAAAACATCAATACAATACAGTACTGTGGTTGAATTGTTTACAGTTTCAATGCTGTGATATTTATTGGAAATCTTTTAGTGACTCAGTAATATCAACTGCTATTGCAGTTCTTCAAATTTCTCCAACACTTTCCTCCCAAGCTCCATCCTATAACTTGAACTCATCCAGAACTCTGCTGGCAACACTCTGTTCTGTATCAAGTACCCCAGACCTGTCACATCTGTCCTTGCCATATTTTTCACATCACACAGTGCAATCTCTCTACCCTACATCCCGCTTGCATTCTTTGTTCTTTCAACTCTAGCCTTCAGTATGTCCCCTCTCCTTCCAATCCAATATCACTGGCAGACCCATCAGACATTTCATCAGCACATTTTGGAATTATCTACCGAAACCACTCTGGAATTATCTTCAAGAAAATGCTCTATCTGTCCCCATCTTCAAAACTTCCTTAAAACCTACCTCCTTAACTGCATTTGGATACCTCTCTTTTTCCACATCTCCTACTTAGGTCTGACCCCTGCTTAGATAAGCATATTATCTAACTCCTAAAAGTACATCTATATATAATCTAACATGAAGTAGGACTCCCAACATCTCCATTGACAAATTTGTCTCCAAAAAGCTCAGTTTCATCTTTCCTGCAAAACACTCCTCTTACCACCAACAATCCTTAACTTTCTATAAAGCCCATTCTATTTGAAACTTGAATACTTTTCTAATATCTGCAGGGGATCTTCTAGCATCTCCATCACACTTCCAGACAGGATACAAGATATCTGATAGGCAATCTTTCTCTCACCTCTCAACTCCAATCTCTCTCTTTAATGTAAACGTTTTATCTTCTATAGTTTGTTCATTTCTTCCTGCTAAATTCTATACAGGCCATCCTCCATGCTCCTCTTCTCTCTGCATGTTTGCTGTGTTGAAATACAGATTCATCATACTTACCCCTTTCACTCCAATTCATTCCTGCCAATGACCTCAAAACTGAAACTCTTTACCTCCGTCTGTTTTCCTTGCTCTTACATTTGAGAGGCTTTTAAAACCCAAATTTGGAGTAACTTTACTATCTTTCAGTTCTGGTTAAGGATCTACACCTGAAACATTTACCTATCTTTACTCTTTACAGATGCTGTTAGGTCCGCTGTGTATTTCCAGCATACTCTGCTTTTATTTCAGTTTTCCAGCACTGAGTTCTTTTCACATCTTGAGTTACCTTATCTTCTCTATTCTTTTCAAACTCCAGGATTGATTTTTCTATCTTATCTCTGCAACCTCCCTCCTCCCTGTATTCCTTCTTGCATCGTTCATTCTTCCAACTCTAGTCTACCGTGTGTCCTTCCACTCCACTATCACTGGCAGAGCCTACAGCCATCTCACATGCTCCCTTTACTGGAATTCCTTTACTAAACCACTCTAACTTTGTTACATCCAACTTTAAAAGCTTCCTTAAAATCTATCGCTTATCTACATTTAGTCCTTCATTTCACAGGGAGACAAATAATTAACAAAAACATTAAACAAATTAATTCCATTTATCCAGGGACAGCAAAATCGTTTGGAAAAATCATTCTTCTGATTAACAAGATCAGAAAATTTAGTGCTGCAGGAACATAATCATAATTCCAAAAACTCAGTAGCCGAGACTAGCAGAACATGAATAAATGGGCATGCACATTCTAGTAAACTGAAAATCGATACAGGTGCCAAATGTATAACTTATGAAAGGGTGAGAAAAGACCATCAGGCCCATTAGTGTTCACCTCATGCACCATCCACCCCAATCACTAGTAATGCTAACTTAGGAACTAAATGTAAACAGCATAGGAAAGGTTGAACAAACATAAATACATGATAGACAATAGGTTCTTACCACGTACGTGGAAAGCTGGAAGGAAGAACTCCACCTCACCATCACCACTACCGCTGGTACTTATGCCAAAGAGTTCAGCCACTTCAGAAATAAACACACAGCACATTCATACACACAAAAAAAACCAGATAAAGCAATGAACAAGAGAAAATGAACCACTAATGCAGCTGAAAGATCAGGCAGAACCTTTTTTATAAGATAAAGCAATTTTATTTTAAACCAAAATAGTTAATAATCACAGCACATATCGCGTTCAACTATTTGGGGAGTATAAATGCCCTACAGTCTTTCCCATTAGCTTGGAAAGATTTACAGTTTGGGTAGAAAAAATGAAATTAAGCTGGAATAACGCACACAACACAAATGCGATAGGTTTATACAAGCTCCAACATTACAAATGTGCCACATGCAGGCAATTGCTTTTGATTTCAGACTTAAGAAACCTTCCCACAATTTTGTGGACTGGACAAAATGAAGTGACAGGAGGACACTTATTACATAGTTAGAAACTACACACAGCATAACAAGGTGTAGCTTAGATTGGAAACTCACCACGTGGAAACTGGTGAACCTTTATCCTACGGAATTATGACAAGAGCTCATTGCAGTTATAATTATCTTGCCTTAATCTTTTATCTTAAAATTATATTAAATTGAAAAATTAGCCCTTTGTTCCTGCGCATTAACAAATGTAAGGAATGAAAATATTCTTTGTTGTGAACCAGAAATGTTGCTATTGATCCTCACCTCCTCTTTGTGAGTTCAGAAGCACCACCTTAAAGCTGTTTGGCAGTTCAGGAACAGAATCATCAGTGATATTTACAATTATGTATTTATATTGCTCTCCAGGCTTAAAATCCAGAGTGCCTGCTGTATCCTAGAAAACAATTTAAATGTATTAGTAATTTCTCAGTAGTCCACAGTTCTAGACTATGTGATGACCAGATACTAATCCAAATGATGAAAGCCATCTATTATCTAAGGATAGTGGGGATCACACAAGAAATCATTTTAATCCAGTTAATGAGACAACTGGTCTCCAATCACTTAAAATTGCAATCTTCAAATTATACCATACGGATGCTTAATGCACGTGCATGAAATTCCTTAGTTCACTATTTTAATAGTGATGTTGATCTAGTTGCTTTAAGTGTTCGTACACTAATATTTGAAGAGAGTATTTTCAAGGCTCAAGTGTCCAGACTCTGTTCTTAAATGGAGATGCATCTATAAAACAGCTTTCACTATTCAAAGAAACTCAGCTTTTACGTCAAAAGTGTCAGTGTTATGGGTCATTTACTGGTCTTTTTCCTTCTATTTTCTCCACAATGTGTTTGTTGCATTAGTAGCATATTTTGTATCAGTAGGCCATTCCGTAACTTTAGTCAATTGGGATTTTGACAGTAATACTGCAAATGAAACTGGCAGTTTTGCACCATGCATTAGATTCGGACAGTAATGCAAAAAATATCAAACCATGGCAGTAATACATTGCTAGTGGGATTAGTGTAACATTTGGATTTTATTTAATTTAAAAAAAAAATAAACTTTTAGGAACAGATATAGAGAGTTAGGTCTTTTCTGGAACAACAACCCTACCAACCCATCTTCCAATCACATTCCTCAATCCCTTCCTGAAAAGGATCCAAGTGTCCATTATAATGTTTGCCTCAATAATCGTCCCTAGTAACTTATTCCACAATCCAAATGCTCTTTGCATTAAAAGCAATTCCCCTCATTTTTAACTTGTGTCTCTCAGTATTTGCAATCTTTACCATAGTGAAGCATTTGACAAGATCAATTTTCTGAAAAATCTCAAAGACATCAATTGGATAACCCCAAGAAAGAAAACAACAATAATGATAGTTTGGTCATAAAGAAAATGAACTACTGGATACTGAGTGATATATTTCTCTGTGTTTTCATCTTTAGGGCTGAGATTCGAATCCACACTGGTCTAAGAAGTGATTTTTGTACGATGCCTGAGATTGGGCCTCGGTCTCATTTGCTGTACTTGGGAAAGCTGCCGGCACCTGTCACACCTCCACATGCAGCCCGCCCATTTTGCCTGCACGAATGTCAGGCTGATTATCTCAACAGCATAGGGCCGAAAGTAAGTCCCAGAATGAGGAGGATCAGTGGGATGATCGCGAATACTGTGGAAACGGTGGAACACTCCTGCTCCTTCTGGCTCCACAGCAACATTTTTGTAATTTATAAAAAAAAAAAAAATCTTTTGTTGACCGCTGCTGAAGAATCACAGATCAATTTCTGTAAGGGGGCCTAAAACAGGCATCGGGTCCCTGATTTACATATGTAAGGGGCTTAAAGCCTATTTTAAGGTGACCGCTAAGGATGCTTGAAAAATGGTCTAGTTTCACCCCAAAGCAGGTTACACAAGGTTCAATTTCTACCCCAAAAAGTTTCAGTTGGTTAGGGTAATGAGTGACTGAACCACAGTCCATAAAGGTTCTAAGTTCATTCACTAGTCTGTGCTGAGTTAGCTTATCCCCGGAACGGGGATTTGCAGGCTGCCTCCTCCCTTTCTCCTCCTCCTCCTCCTGAGGTGGTCCCAGAACTTGTGGTGGCAAGGGCTGCGCCCTCATGATGGTCAAGTTGTGGAGGATGCAGCAGACCACCACGAATTGGGACACCCACTGCGGTGAGTACTGGAGAGCTCCTCCTGAGTGGTCAAGGCAGCGGAACCATTGCTTCAGCACCCCAATGGTCTGCTCGATGAGGTTCCTCATGGCAGCATGACTCTCATTATATGAGTGCTGCCCATGAGTGGTGGTGTTGCGGAGGGTAGTCATCAGCCAGGTGTGGAGCAGCTAGCCATCGTCTCCGAGCAGCCACCCTCGAGTTTGACGTGGTGGCTGGAAGATTGCTGGCACAGCGGACTGGCGCAGAATGAAGACATCATGACTGCTGCCAGGATACTGGGCATTCACCATCATGATGTACTGAACATGGTCGGACACCAACTGCACATTAAGTGAGCGGTAGTCTTTGTGGTTATGATACATCTCAGGATTGATCTGCAGCGCCCACAAAGCTACGTGTGTGCAGTCGATGCCGCGCTGCACCATGGGGAAGCCCGATATCCTGGCAAACCACATGCACACTACGCCTGCTTCTCTGTTTAGAGAGAAGACAATGAAGTCCCTTCTCCTAGAGTACAGAGCCTCTGTGACCTCCCGGATGCAGCGATGGACGGCAACCTGCGAGATGCTAGCTTTGTCCCCTATTCCAGCCTGGAAACATCCGCTGCTGAAAAATTCAGGACCTCAGTCACCTTGAGGGCCACTGGCAGAGCCGTCGTCGTCCTGCTCTGAGGCGGCAGGTCTGGTTCCAAGAGGTGGCAGAGTTCTGTGACCACCTCCTTGGTGAAGCCGAGCCACCAAAAACACTGCTCCTGGCTTAGGTGCAGGTAGGAGAAGTGCTCCCTGAAGACACTAGGTGGGTAAGGCCTCCTGCTGAGAGCCCTCCTCCCCCTCCCTCTGCGAGCAGCTCGTCTTTGTTGCCTCTGCTCCATCTCCCTGTTATGCTGCAGCATGAGGGGGATTGCGAGTAGAGCCCCTATGACTGGGAGCAAGTGGTGTAGTCAGAGGTCTTCCAGTTGCAGCCAACACCTTCCCATCGTCCAGCAGCACTCCCTGCACACTTTAACAACACTAGAAATGTCTTCCACCAAGCCAGTATTGATATAAACTCTGCAAGAGCCAGTACAAGAGAAATAATCAACTTACCTCCAAGTTGGATATATCCCTTTATATAGCATTGGTGGGGCATCCCTCATGCAGCTGAACACACGTTCAGTTGTGCATGTTTAGGAGAGGGTGTTGTTTGGAACGGCTACGTCCAAAATGGCAGGTCGTGTGTCAAATCAGCATTATACGCTGACTGGCATCACGATCTACCTACTCTGAATACTGCCGGCGCATGCATGTCCTACCTGCGCTATCGCCCTCACCAAGATGGCGACCAGCGCAGGCCACTCTGGAAGTGGGTGGAAGTGAGGCAGCTGTAATTTTTTTACCAAAACTGGCCTTAACTGCTGGCGCCAAGGTGCCGAATTTTGCGGCGGATATTTAAAATATATTAACAAAACATTTCCTGTTGGGTATTTTTACACAATGGCTCTAACAGTCGTTACAATATCATTAGTCCAACTAAGAAAAATGTATCTTACTTAATGAGAAGAATCTTTTTTTAAAAAACTGGTTTTCAACTCACCTGATAATCAGATGGACTGGCAGCTGTCAGGGGAACAGTTTGGTATGCCACCATGATATTTCCCAGAAGACCCTGTGCACGGACTACCAGCAACCTGAGTAGACCAACCTCCTCCTTCACAGTGATGCTTGGTACAGAGAGTGCAGGGGAGATCATTGTATTTCTATCAGGCGGTAGCTTAGTAGAAAACTGCAGTAGACCTGAAAAATGTTACAGTAAGACGTGATATTTCTGAGCTCTGGGTACTTTAAGGCTTGTTTACAACACTTGCTAATTTTAAAGGGTTTTTACATGCCCTAAATCACTACTGCCTGTAGATAACCGTTTCAGTATGAAGTGTTGGTGACTTGGGATAGATACGCTGCCATTTTCAGGGGAGGGAGGTGGAAATTGGTTGGTGTCTGGGATTGAGACCCACTGTTGGAAGACTATGCTGGCGAGGTTACCTGCACCTTTCGTGTCAACTGAACTTTTTCTTTTCTCTTGTACTTGGGCCACCGGAGCCTGGTCCACTTTGCCAGGTTTCTGTGCTTCCATTTCTACCTGCCTCATCCCCCACCTCCTCAGCTATTCACACAATTTCTATGCCTTCTATTGTCTGATGCTAATATAATTTCTGCAATTTAATCATCTCCTGTTTTTCATGAAAGCACTTTACAGGTCATACCTTTTCTTTTCTCGTATGTGTGTTTGATTTCCTGCCCCTTCCGTTTCTTCTGTTCCTTTTTTTAAAATGCTGTGCATCTGTGATATGCTTCAGTTTTGACAAAGGCTCCACAACCAAAAAATTGGTCTAGATTTTCCTGTCACAATAACAGTGAGGCGAATGGCACTCACCGTTATTTATGCGCAAATGGTACAACAACTTCAGGAGAGAAGCAGTGACTAGTTAAATGCCAATATCAGAAAGTTGATATCCGCATTGAGCCGCTCCACCGTTAGCTTCGCGAAAACATCGTGCTGTCTGTCTCACCATTGAAATACATTGAATGGTGTCAAGTTACTGTATTTGCGTGATAGATACAAACTTAACTCATCGCAGAAAGTTGTCATGTCATTACAAACGTAAGTACCCTTTTCACAACGTCATAAGTGTTAATTACTTCTAGAAAGCCTCTCTGGCACTGAAAATTAACTATTACACGTGTTGGAGTCTCATTCCTTCAATATTAATTGTTGTTGGAGATTTTTTTAAATGTCAAATAAAAACATTTCAAAAAAAAGTTTTACATTTCCTTTCCATTTCTTTATCTCTCTCTTAATCCAATCTTTACTTCCCTCACTTTATTTCTCTTTCTGTACCTGATTTGACATTGAATCCACCCATTTTAATTTACACTTCCTTCTCAGTCCTTGCGCTGTTAATTTCATAATCATTTAATCTGATTGGTTAAGGAGATACACAGTTACTTGCTCTGTTCACTCAGGTCCCAGATGCCTTGTGACGCCCATCAACCAAAGCACTTTCAGCAATTTGTCACGCAAAAAATGTAAAAACCTAAACATGCAAGAGCATGTCTAACTAACGGCAAGTGCCGTTAGATGCCCTGCTACAGCAGCAAAATTTGGCCCATTAACTCTTCAATTCAATTCTCTCCACAGGAGACCTGCTATGGGTTTTAAGCCATTTTTGTTTTTGTTTCAGATTTCCAGCATCTGCAGTTTTTTGTTTTTTGTCCTTTGTCCAACTATAGGCTTGATGTTAGATAGTATGTAGTCAGTTATGTGTTAGACAGCACACATAAAAGGGGAAACACCTGTGTAAAATGTACAAACCAGCTTCAGTGGTAGGACTATTGCTTTTCAGACAGATAGTGATGGGTTCAAGCCCCACTACAGGATTGAGTACATAAGAACATAAGAATTAAGAGCAGGAGTAGGCCATACGGCCCTTCAAGCCTGCTCCGCCATTCAATAAGATTGTGGCTGATCTTCGGCCTCAACTCCACTTTCCCGCCTGATCTCCATATCCCTTGATTTCCCAAGAGTCCAAAAATCTATCTACCTCAGCCTTGAATATTCTCAACGATTCAGCATCCACAGCCCTTTCGGGTAGAGAATGCCAAAGATTCACAACCCTCTGAGTAAAGAAATTCCTCCCCATCTCAGTCTTAAATGGCCGACCCCTTATCCTGAGACTATGCCCCCTAGTTCTAGACTCTCCAGCCAAAGGAGCCAACCTCTCAGCATCCCGGTCAATCCCCCTCAGAATCGTATATGTATCAATGAGATGACCTTTCATTCTTCTAACCTCCAGAGAGTATAGGCCCAATGTACTCAATCTAAGGCAAGTATATCCTTCCTCAGATAAGGAGACCAAATCTGTGCACAGTACTCCAGGTGTGGTCTCACCAAAGTCCTGTACAATTGTAGCAAGACTTTCTTACTCTTGTACTCCAACCCCCTTGCAATAAAGGCCAACATGCCATTTGCTTTCCTAATTGCTTGCTGTACCTGCATGCTAACTCTCTGTGTTTCCTGTATGAGGACACCTAAATCTGTCTGAAAACCAACATTTAATAGTTTCTCACCATTTGAAAAATATTCTGTTTTTCTATTCTTCCTACCAAAGTGAATAACCTCACATTTCCCCACATTATACTCCATCTGCCACCTTACTGCCCACTCACTTAATCTGTCGATATTCCTTTGCAGGTTTTTTGTGTCCTCCTCACAGCTTACTTTCCCACCCAGCTTTATATCGTCAGCAAACTTAGATACTTTACCAATAGCAAAATACTGCGGATGCTGGAAATCTGAAATAACAACAGAAAATGCTGGAAATACTCAGCAGGCCAGGCAGCATCCGTGGAGAGAGAAACAGAGTTAACGTTTCAGGTCTGGGACCCTTCATCAGAACTGGAAAAAGCTGGAGATGTAACAGATATTAAGCAGGTGCAGAGAACCGACCTCTCCTACCTCTACCGTGCGGAAGCTGAACGCCAACTCTCTGACACCCCCTCCTACCTCCGCCTGGACCATGACCCCACTAGCAAACATCAGGCCATTGTTTCCAAGACTGTCACTGACCTCATCTCCTCTGGAGATCTTCCCTCCATGGCCGCCAACCTCATAGTCCCCCAACCCTGCACAGCCCGCTTCTACCTCCTTCCCAAGATCCACAAACAGGACTGCCCCGGTAGACCCATCGTTTCAGCCTGTTCTTGCCCCACGGAACTTATCTCTTCCTATCTCGACTCTATTTTTTCTCCCCTTGTCCAGTCTCTTCCCACCTACATTCGCGACTCTTCCGACGCCCTCCGTCACTAACAGTTTCCAGTTTCCTGGCCCCAACCGTCTCCTTTTCACTATGGACGTCCAATCCCTCTACACCTCCATCCCCCACCAGGACGGCCTGAGAGCGCTCCGCTTCTTCCTTGAACAGAGGCCCAACCAGTCCCCATCCACCACCACCCTCCTCCGCCTGGCTGAACTTGTTCTCACATTAAACAACTTCTCCTCGGACTCCAGTCACTTCCTCCAAATTAAAGGTGTTGCTATGGGAACCGGCATGGGCCCGAGCTATGCCTGCCTGTTCATGGGATATGTGGAACATTCTTTGTTCCAGTCCTACTCAGGTCCCCTCCCTCACCTCTTTTTCCAGTATATCGATGACTGTATCGGTGCCGTTTCCTGCTCTCGACCTGAACTAGATAAGTTCATTCACTTTACTTCCAATTTCCACCCTTCCCTCACCTTCACATGCTCCATCTCCGACTCTTCCCTTCCCTTCCTTGACTTCTCCCGTCTCCATTTCTGGTGATCGGCTTTCGACAAACATCCACTACAAGCCCACTGACTCCCACAGCTACCTGGACTACACTTCCTCCCACCCTGCTTCCTGTAAGGACTCTATTCCATTCTCGCAGTTTCTCCATCTCCGCCGCGTCTGTTCTGACGATGCCACCTTCCATACCAGTGCTTCCGACATGTCTTCCTTTTTCCTCAACTGAGGATTCCCCTCTACTGTGGTTGACACGGCCCTTGACCGTGTCCGTTCCATTTCCCACACTTCTGCTCTCACCCCTTCCCCTCCCTCCCAGAACCACGATAGGGTTCCCCTTGTCCTCACCTTTCATCCCACCAGCCTCCACATTCAACGGATAATCCTCTGCCATTTCCGCCACCTCCAACGTGATCCCACCACCAAACACATCTTCCCCTCACCTCCCCTTTCAGCATTCCGAAGGGACCGCTCCCTCCGTGACACCCTGGTCCACTCCTCAATCACCCCTAACAGCCCTTCTCCTTCGCCTGGCACTTTTCCTGTGCAAGCGCAGGAGATGCAACACCTGCCCTTTTACCTCCTCCCTTCCCACTGTCCAGGGCCCCAAACACCCTTTCCAGGTGAAACAGCGATTTACTTGTACTTCTTGCAATTTAATATACTGTATTTGCTGCTCACGATGCGGTCTCCTCTACATTGGGGAGACCAAACGCAGATTGGGTGACCGCTTTGCGGAACACCTCCGTTCAGTCCGTAAGGGGGACCCCGAGCTCCCGGTGGCCTGTCACTTTAATTCTCCGCTTCACTCCCACTCTGAACTCTCTGTCCTCGGCCTATTACACTGTTCCAATGAAGCTCAACGTAAGCTCGAGGAACAGCACCTCATCTTTCGATTAGGCACTTTACAGCCTTCCGGGCTCAACATCGAGTTCAACAATTTCAGACAATAATCCCTGCCCCCATTTTTCATGCTGTATGATTTTGCCATCCCCATTTGCAACATTTTATCTTTCCTGCCTCTTACAAAAGCACAGTATATTCTTTCAATTCCTTCCTCCCCTCCTAAACCACCTCCCCCCCCCCCCAACCACCCCCCGTCTCTGCACCTGCTTAATATCTGTTACATCTCCAGCTTTTTCCAGTTCTGATGAAGGGTCCCAGACCTGAAACGTTAACTCTGTTTCTCTCTCCACGGATGCTGCCTGGCCTGCTGAGTATTTCCAGCATTTTCTGTTGTTATTTTAGATACTTTACACTTGGTCCCTTCATCTAAGTCATTAATATAGATTGTAAATAGCTGAGGCCCAAGCACTGCTCCTTGTGGCACCCCACTAGTTACAGCCTGCCAATCTGAAAATGACCCGTTTATACTTACTCTGTTTTCTGTCCATTAACCAATCCTCTATCCATGCTAATATATTACCCCAACTCCATGAGCCCTTATCTTGCAGAGCAACCTTTTATGTGGCACCTTACTGAATGGCACCTTACATAATCTGCAGGATTGAGTACATAATCTAGGCTGATACTTCAGGGAAGTACTGCACTGTCAGAGCTGCTGTCTTTGGGATGACATATTAAACTAAGGGTCTGTCTGCCAACAAGGCCATGGCAGTATTCCAAGAGCATGGAAGTTCTCCAGATGTCCAGGCTAACATTTATCCCTCAACCAACACACTAAAACAGGTTAACTAGTTATTTAGCTCATTGCCATTTGTGATCTTGCTATGTGATAAACTGGCTGCTGCATTTGTCAACTTAACAACAGTAACTACACCTCAAGTAAATCATTGGCTGTGAAGCACCTTGAGGCATCCTGAGAATGTGAAAGTGTTATATGAATGCAAGTTCTTTCTTTACCTTTGCTTTCTCCATCACAGCTCATTCTCCTTGGTATGGCCCCCATCTTTGCTCCCTCAAGTTCAAGGAGCACAGACTTGAGCACATCTGTTGCACAACTGGTTTAGCCATTCCTCACCAGATCTGGCTAGACCACATCAAGCACTATTGTACCACACACTCCTTTGCCAAAACCACACAGTGCTCCAGGATCATCATGGAGGCAAAGATAACCCCCAGTTTCTTTTCTCAACTATCCACTGTCTCCTTAAACCTCTCTCCCCTGTGCCCTCCACCCTCACCAACCAGAGCAAGGATCTCCTGGACTAGTTTATCACTAATAAGACCATCCGTTCAGCTGCCTCTGCTGCTTCCCTTTGTCCACTATGCTAAACCTTCCCCCAGCACTGCAATTACTTTGACAATACACAGTATTATTGTACATATGGTAGAGCTTGTCTGCAGATCTTTCTGAAGGAGATGGCACAGCTCTGTCACAGCATCCTTTTAAGTCTCAGCCTCTTTAGACAGTCAATTCCAGCAGTCACAGTAGCTGTGTCGGGTACAAGAGACCTGTTGTGTTGCATACCAAGAGGACCAGGCAGCTCACCTTGTGGGTCACCCAAAATCATGGATAGCCCTTTCCTTGACTTACTGCCTCTCCTCTGCCAATTGCACTAAATCAGATTCCCCATAGCGTTCAAAAATTCTTATAGCAACTCACCTGTCAGCAGTTAGACAAACTGTAGCCTCTGCATACGGGACGAGCAATGCAACATAATGGTATGTTTTAGCCTTGAAATATGTGGTGTCTTCCACTTAAGTATCTATTATGCTGGCAAATAATAAGCTTAACTACCCTAACATGCAATCTTCAGCATAACAGTACACAGAAGCCACTTCCACTGACAGCAAATAGGCGCCATGCAATACTGCATAGCTAACATCAACATTAATTTTCATTTTAAATAGTGAAAGTCTCAGTTTAACTGAATTTTGAATCCTTTCAAATTAGACATTTCCAATTAGTAGTTAATTTTTTAATCACAATATAATCATCAGCTATACGACGGCAAGTACTGTTTATTTGACATATACAATGCACATTTTACAACATAATTACCATTTGGATGGTCACTGGATTTGATAGTGATTTCTGTGCTGGTCTTCTCTGGGTCTATACTGGCCCCACTAGTTGGAGTGGAGCCCATTTTTCCATCTCCAGATATTGCAGAAACCAGTGAAATTATGAAGTGTTCAGCAAGCTCAGGTAAGTCATCATCCACAACATGTACATTCAAAACCTTCATAAAAAGCAGAAGCAGAATTCAATAACCCAAGAAACAAATTAAACTGGCAAATAATATGATAATGAATAATCAGTGTCAACTACATGTTTTACTTGAACAGTAGATGTTGAGAACCTATTTAAAAAAGACAATACTTAATTTTACTTTTGATTTATTCAATGCTTTTGCTCCCACTAAAATTATTTAGCAGAATTTGAAGTAGTCAAGATGAATGAAATAAAGAGAATTTCCCCTGTGCACAAGATGCAGCAATATCATAAACACATTTGCAATGCATGCAGAAGAAATCTTCCCCCATGAAGAATGGAAAGAACAAATGTCTGAATACCTCTACCCATAAATCGTTTCCATCTTACTTTGAGGTGGTTATAGGAAACAAACTTTTTTTTTTAATAGAAGGACCGACCACTCTTTTCATCTCTGGGCTTGAGGTTCAGCTCTGAGTAATGCAGGTTGTCTTTCTCTGCTAATTGTAAGACTATTTTGAACTACAGGCAAGGGAAATTAAGGATTCATGCGTATAAACTATGTAGTCATGATGCGGAGATGCCGGTGTTGGACTGGGGTGGACAAAATTGAGAGGAAGCAGCAATCGATAGCTCCGAAAGCTTGTGATTTCAAATAAAACTGTTGGACTATAACCTGGTGTTGTGCGACCTCTCAATTTTATAAACTATGTAAGCATAGCTAGATGTCAGGAGGCTTTTCTTTATGCAGAGGGTTATCGACACTTGGAATAAGTTACCAGCTCATGTGGTGAGTGCGGATTCACTGCAACAGTTCAAAAAGGAGCTGAATGAATTCCTTGTTGTGGCTAATGTCACTACATACAAAAAGGTAGGTGGGATGTTGGGTATAAACCTCATGGTCACGGTGATCTCCTAAATCCATTTTCATCAAGTTAGGGAGTCAGACAAAATTTCTAAGATTTTTTTCCCCTGAATTGGCCGAGGGTTTTTTAATATCTGTTTTATTGACTGCCCCAATAGATCACATGACTCAGTTGAAGGACTCTGATTGTAATTTTTAGGTATAAATGGGTGGAGCTGTGCCATGTACGCTCCACCCAATTGTACCAGGCGTTGAGAGGCATAACCAGCGATCTTTAAAGGGACCCCTAGTGGCCGCTCAAAAAAATTGCACCCCTGTTCCTCCTTGGCCTTCCCAAAAAAAACTCCAGCTGTTCACGATATCCCTCCGGGATTTCTACCCTATCCCCTAGGCCCAACCTGCTAGCCGGCTCAGTATGATAGCCAGCCAATTCCTTGCCCTCCTAGAACTGGTGAGCTGCAGCGGGGTACCCACACGTCGCCCGCAGCTCATTGGCATGCTAATGAAGCCCGAGCTTCAACATGGCTTGGGCCTCATGCCAGCACAAATGAGCAGGTGGAGCAGCAGCTCTTCCGACTTCACGCTCATTTCAGGTGCTACTTGAAAGTTGTCCTGACAATATCATGATCTACTGCTAATTCTGCCTGACATATGCATCTGAAATCAGAAATTCAAGATAAAATGAGATAAAGGCTGTAGCCCACAGCTACATTGCACCATCTGTTGATGCACTAAAGTGCTGCCCAGCACAGCGCATAACATTAATCTTCAGAAATTAGATTTATCTTCACCTCTGAGCTTTGCCACGGAAGAAAGGCAATAGTGCCACTGGCGTTGACAAAATCACTAATATTGCTGTTGTCGAATTCAATCTGCGTGATACTGTAATTCACATAGACATAGTCTAAGGCTCCTCTCGTTCTTTCCACAACACATGATATTGTAGATCCTTCATCAGATATCTACAAGAGAAAAACAAAGTAACAAATTGCTGGTAGGTTACACAAAAATAGCCACACAGAAAACATTTTCGGATTTAATTGGAGGGGAAGTAGGAACAAATTCTATTCAAGAAATGAGAGAAGGATGAGAATAAATAACTACAGGCGAATTAGCCACGTCAGTTGTAAGAGTGGGTAAACCCTTAAGGGCCGAAATTCGAAGAGCACTGCTCCATTGCCGGTGTGCACCAGGGTGGGACTTCCAGCTGCAGACTGGGTAAGATATTAACCCAAATCCTGGTAACAGGGTTATTTTAATATTCAGTATGGGCAGCAGAATTTCCCACCCCAAGTAGTCAATGGCAAATTGAAGTGGCACCCTGCTGCTCTGATAGAGGGAGACAGAGGCCCTTATCGAACTGAAAAGAACCTTAAAAAAATGTTTCATACTTCCTCAAAGGGAAATAACAGCATGCAATATAAGGTAATCAATCCCTCTGGCATCAATCATCTTTGCTGGGAAACTATTTTGCGGTCATCGGAAGGCCCAGTACAGAAGCTGAGAGTTCTGCTAGGCCTAAAAGTGACATCTCGGCAGAATTCCCAAGGTATCCCAGGAATTTAGAGTCCTTCGAATCCAGATCAAAACATTAAGCATTTAAGAGTTGCATGGGATAATATATTTGTTAAAGACAAGTCACGTTTGACAAATTTAATACAGTTTTTGATGAAGTAATTGATTCCATATATAAAGTGAATACAGTAGATGTAATGTCTATAGATGTTCAGAAGTAGGTTAATAAGATGACTCAAAAGGGATTTGTTTCAAAAGTTCAGACATTTACTCTGAGGAAATATAGCAGTATAATTGAAAAGTTAGTTGATGGACATGAAATAAAGGGTTACGTTTAATGGGCGTTGCTCGGATATTTTAGATTTTTTTAAATTCGTTTTATGGGATGTATGAGTCGCTGGCAAGGCCAGCATTTATTGCCCATCCCTAATTGTCCTTGAGAAGGTGGTGGTGAGCCACCTTCTTGAACCGCTGCAGTCCGTGTGGTGAAGGTACTCCCATAGTGCTGTTAGGTAGGGAGTTCCAGGATTTTGACCCAGTGACGATGAAGGATCGGCGATATACCTCTAAGTCGGGATGGTGTGTGACTTGGAGGGGAACTTGGAGGTGGTGGTGTTCCCATGCGCCTGCTGCCCTTGTCCTTCTAGGTGGAAGAGGTTGCGGGTTTGGGAGGTGCTGCCAAAGAAGCCTTGGTGAGTTGCTGCAGTGCATCTTGTAGATGGTACACACTGCAGCCACGGTGGAGGGAGTAAATGTTTAAGGTGGTGGATGGGGTGACAATCAAGCGGGCTGCTTTGTCCTGGATGGTGTCGAGTTTCTTGAGTGTTGTTGGAGCTGCACTCATCCAGGCAAGTGGAGAGTATTCTATCACACTCCTTACTTGTGCCTTGTAGATGTTTGAAAGGCTTTGGGGAGTCAGGAGG
Organism: Squalus acanthias; assembly: GCA_030390025.1. Lineage (NCBI taxonomy): Eukaryota > Metazoa > Chordata > Chondrichthyes > Squaliformes > Squalidae > Squalus > Squalus acanthias. Next base: position 158,097,800 of record CM059425.1, on the reverse strand, counting down.
TGAGACACTTGCCACAGAATACCTAGCCTCTGACCTGCTCTTGTTGCCACAGTATTTATGTGGCTGGTCCAGTTAAGTTTCTGGTCAATGGTGACCCCCAGGATGTTAATGGTAGGTGATTCGGCGATGGTAATGCCATTGAATGTCAAGGGGCGGTGGTTAGACTCTCGCTTGTTGAAGATAGTCATTGCCTGGCACTTCTGTGGCACAAATGTTACCTGCCACTTATCAGCCCAAGCCTGAACGTCGTCCAGGTCTTGTTGCATGCGGGCATGGACTGCTTCATTATCTGAGGAGTTGTGAATGGCGCTGAACACTTTGCAGTCATCAGTGAACATCCCCATTTCTGACCTTATGTTGGAGGGAAGTTCATTGATGAAGCAGCTGAAGATGGTTGGGCCTAGGACACTGCCCTGAGGAACTCCTGCAGCGATGTCATGGGACTGTGATGATTGACCTTCAACCACCACAACCATCTTCCTTTGTGCTAGGTATGACTCCAGCCAGTGGAGAGTTTTCCCCCCAATTCCCATTGACTTCAGTTTTACTAGGGCTCCTTGATGCCACACTGTGTCAAATGCTGCATTGATGTCAAGGGCAGTCACTAGCACCTCATGTTGGAGGGAAGGTCATTGATGAAGCAGCTGAAAATGGTTGGGCCTAGGACACTGCACTGAGGAACTCCTGCAGCGATGTCGAGGGCAGTCACTCTCACCTCAGGAATTCAGCTCCTTTGTCCATGTTTGAACCAAGGCTGTAATGAGGTCGGGAGCTGAGTGGTCTTGGCGGAACCCAAACTGGGCATCAGTGAGCAGGTTATTGGTGAGTAAGTGCCGCTTGATAGCACTGTCGATGACACCTTCCATCACTTTGCTGATGATTGAGAGTAGACTGATGGGGCGGTAATTGGCCGGGTTGGATTTGTCTTGCTTTTTGTGGACAGGACATACCTGGGCAGTTTTCCACATTGTCGGGTGGATGCCAGTGTAGTAGCTATACTGGAACAGCTTGGCTAGAGGTGCGGCTAGTTCTGGAGCACAAGTCTTCAGCACGATAGCCGGGATGTTGTCCGGACCCATAGCCTTTGCTGTATCCAGTACGCTCAGCCGTTTCTTGATATCACATGGAGTGAATCAAATTGGCTGAAGACTGGCTTCTGTGATGGTGGGGACCTCAGGAGTAGGCCGATATGGATCATCCACTCGGCACTTCTGGCTGAAGATAGTTGCAAATGCTTCAGCCTTGTCTTTTGCACTCACGTGCTGGGCTCCACTATCATTGAGGATGGGGATATTAATGGAGCCTCCTCCTCCCGTTAGTTGTTTAAATGGTCCACCACCAAACACGACTGGATGTGGCAGGACTGCAGAGCTTTGATCTGATCCGTTGATTGTGGGATCGCTTAGCATGCTGCTTCCACTTTTTAGCATGCATGTAGTCCCGTGTTGCAGCTTCCCCAGGTTGACACCTCATTTCTAGGTACGCCTGATGCTGCTGCTGGCATGCTCTTCTACACTCCTTATTGAACCAGGGTTGGTCCCCTGGCTTGGTGGTAATGGTAGAGTGAGGGATATGCCAGGCCATGAGGTTACAGATTGTGGTGGAATACAATTCTGCTGCTGCCCCACAACGCCTCATGGATGCCCAGTTTTGAGCTGCTAGATCTGTTCTGAATCTATCCCATCCAGCACGGTGGTAGTGCCACACAACACGATGGAGGGTGTCCTCAGTGTGAAGGTGGGACTTCGTCTCCACAATGACTGTGCGGTGGTCACTGCTGCCAATACTGTCATGGACAGATGCATCTGCGACAGGTAGATTGGTGAGGACGAGGTTGAGTAAGTTTTTCCCTCATGTTGGTTTTCTCACCACCTGTCGCAGGCCCAGTCTGGCAGTTATGTCCTTCAATACTTGGCCAGCTCAGTCAGTAGTGGTGCTACTGAGCCACTCTTTGTGATGGACATTGAAGTCCCCCACCCAGAAGTACATTCTGTGCCCTTGCTACTCTCGGTGCTTCTTCCAAGTGGTGTTCAACATGGAGGAGTACGGATTCATCAGCTGAGGGAGGGTGGTAGGTGGTAATCAGCAGGAGGTTTCCTTGCCCATGCTTGACCTGAAGCCATGAAACTTCATGGGGTCCGGAGTCAATGTTGAGGACTCCCAGGGCCACTCCTTCCTGACTGTATACCACTGCGCCGCCACCCCTGGTGGGTCTGTCCTGCCGGTGGGACAGGACATACCCAGGGATGGTGATGGAGGAGTTCGGGACATTGGCTGAAAGGTATGATTCTGAGTATGTCAGGCTGTTGCTTGACTAGTCTGTGGGACAGCTCTCCCAATTTTGGCACAAGTCCCCAGATGTTGGTGAGGAGGACTTTGCAAGGTCGACTGGGCTGGGTGTGCCATAGCCGGTGCCGAGGTTGATGCCGGGTTGTCCGTCTGGTTTCATTCTTATTATGTTTCGTAGCGGTTAGTTACAACTGAGTGACTTGCTAGGCCATTTCAGAGGGCAGTTAAGATTCAACCACATTGCTGTAGGTCTGGAGTCACATATATGCCAGACTGGGAAACGACGGCCGATTTCCTTCCCTAAAGGTCATTAGTGAACCAGATGGGTTTTTACGACAATCCGATAGTATCATGGTTACCATTACTGATACTAGCTTTTTATTCCAGATTTATTTAATTAACTGAATTTAAATTCCCCAGCTGCCGTGGTAGGATTTGAACTCACGTCTCTGGATCATTAGTCCAGGACCTCTGGATTACTAGTCTAGTGACGTTACCACTACGCTACCATTCCCTTTTGAAGAAGAGTGGACAGTGGTGCACCTTTGGGGGCAGCCTGCGTCTACTTTTGTTCTCCCTATTGATAATTTGGATTTGAGCACTTCAAATTTGCCAATGTAGGTTTGGCAAACAGCAAAGAGGATTGTAAAATAGTTCATGGAGATATAGACAGGTTAGCAGAAAGGGTAAACAGGGAGTAGATGGAATTTAATGTGGATAAGTGTGAGGTAATACATCTTCAGAGGAAAAACAAGGAATGGGAGTATATGTACTGAATGGAAAGACTGCTGAAGTGAGTACACGAACATAGAAACCAAAGGGTTTAAATACATAATTCCCTGAAAGCGCAAGTGCAGGTAGACAAATCCATAAAAAAGGCCAATAGCATTTTGTGTTTTATAAACTTGGGCATGGAATTCAAGAAAATGATAAATTTGCACAAGTTAACAGGTAGGCCACAGTCAAAGTACTGCAGTGCTGTGCAGTTTTGTGCATCCCATTAAAAGAGGGACATTAAAGTCATCGAGAGCATACAATGTAGATTCACTTGGATGATACCAGAGATGAGAAATTATAGTTAGGAGGAGAGACTTGAGATACTGGGATTATTTCCACCAGAGCAGAGAACACTACAAAGAGATTTAATAGAGGTTTCTTAAATTATGAAAGGTCTTGAAGGAGGAATGGGAAATGACTGGTTGGGAGTTACCAAATTAAAATTGTCACAAAGAGAGGTAGGGAGAAATTTCTCGATGCATTGAAATTGTTGGAGCATGGCATACGTTGCCACAGGGAGTAGTTGAAGTAGAGGCCATTGAACCTTTTAAGGAAAAATTGGATAAATATTTGTAGCTTAAGGTTTATGGGGGAGAGAGCAGCCCAGTGGGAATAGATTTGGATTGCTCTAGCAGAGAAGCCTTACAGACACAATGGCCGGAAAGGCCTCTTCCTGGGCTATAAGCTTTTATGTTCTACGATTCTAAATATAAAGGCCTCAAATTCCTTAACTCACGGCTAAAATCTTACACCTTGGAATTGCCTGACACTGTTAGGTTCATTTTCAGCAATATGAAAATATAAATTTTACCTGTGGAATGCAGGTCCCAGTGAAACCAAACAATCCATTGGCATTATCACTTTTTTGTATTCGTAGCCTGGCTATGGTATTATCCTGTGATATTCTGGCTCCACCATGCGCAGCTGTCACTTTCAATGTGAAATATTCCTCTCCTTCCTCTTCGCTGTCATCTCTTGCAGCAACTATAAATGACTTCTTTTTTTCTCCTTGTCTATACTCCAGGTATCCTGATATTGGGTGCAGGTCAGTCTTTGCCGGAGTAGCATGAATTTCATGGATTTCTGCTCGGTTCAGCTTGCAAACATACATTCTCACATCTTGCATTAGTCCTGTGAACCTGTTCCGCCCATCAGCATCTGCCCCAACAGTTAGAACACCAGGGCCTAGAGAAGCAGAATATTATTCAAACAATTTTAGAATATAGAACTACTTTCAAATATTATTGTAATTTCCATTCAAAATGTAAAATTCTGGATTATTATGGTGTTGTTGCATAAATCTGCTAATATATGAAACATAATATGTGAAATGAAAAATAATGACAAACAGTCTCCTAAAAAGGCTACAATGTAAATAGGGTAATATGCCATATTACAGAATGGAGAATTGTTCAAATGAACTATTATAACCTTGTACTATGTTTTTCAACTTGCAAAAGCAGAATGTGGGTTTCAGTTGTTACAGCTCAAATGAGATTATAAAAAGGACATTGCCAGCAGAAAAACAAGTGGTAGAGTTTCCGTTAGTAATATCAACGCAATCCGGGCAGGATTGGCTGAACCAGCGCTAAAAAAAAAATCAGTGAATCGTAAGTGAGTTATGCCCAAAACCACTCATGTTCTTGTTTTCCACGCTCTTTAACACTGGTTCAAGATTCAATTTGCCCGGATCAGGCCCCGCCCACAAACCTGGCCATGCCCCCAGGTTGAAATTCCACTGATTGCGCTAGTTTGGGAAGGCTCTTCAAATTGCACTCATCCTCTTGGACGCACAGGCACTAGTAGTCACATTTTAAAAGTTTTTTCCACGTCAAAAAATATTTAATTTACTAAGAAACTGACTTGTGTACACCAATGAAACTATTAAATGGTTCAGTATTTTTTTTGAGTCAGTTTCAGTGATTTTAATTCAGGTTACTCACAGGTGGAGGACTGGAGACCAATGTTCGCATGTGCACGGCCGCGCAGTGATCTGCAAGGTCCCGCGCAGGCCGCTCACAGGCTCATCCATTGGAAATACCGCGCATGTGCAGAAATTTAAAGGGAGCACGCACTGAAATAAACAGGCCGCCCACAATAAAGTGTAGCTTAGAGGAAACATTGCTGGACACCCTTATTATAAATGCATATTTTTGCTGATAAATCCATTTTCAGCTGTATTAATAAAGCTGCACCAGGTTAGCACTCTTAAATACATCAAGGAATTCTTTGCAATGGGAAAGAAAAAAAGAACCGATTGTGTTCTAATACCCTGCCTGATTGTGCTGGTTCATGAAAGATTTTAAGTTTGTGATTATGCAAATAAATTTTTGCAGAAACTTGAACTGTAACCTAACCAGCGCAATTTCAAGCGCATTTAGGGTCCAATTTCCTGATAGCACCCAAAGCAGAAACTCTACACTGTTCAGGTAGAAATTTGTCTTGGATTATACTGCAAAACGGGCAGTATCACATCGGCCGCCCATTATATGTCCCGCCTGCTATTCAATTATATTGACTTCAATGGAAGTGAACGTCCAGCAGGGCATATAACAGATGCCGATGCAATACTGCCCATTTTGTGCTACCACCCAAGACAGATTTCTACCCCAGCAGTATTAAAGTAGGATCTAAAGGGACACATATCACCATAGAATGATAGAAAAATGTATTTTATATAATAATGGCATGAGAATTACTTTAATGAACATATTGGCTACATTTATGATAAAGAACTTATTACTCATATTAAAAATGTATATTACAAACCAGAGTGTTGATTTAATTTTGTCCATCCTCTTTTAGAAATGCTATGGCTAGAGTAGCATTTAATCTTATTTCCCTGATCACTCCAATTGTAGTTGTCTTAAGTTGGTGACAGTACCTTTCCCAATGACTGGGTCAGAGATTCTAAAAACACTTGGCCAGTCTGCATTAGGATGGGTATTATCACTGTCGCCACTCAGTCATCAAGGAGCAAGCAACATAGCCATCTTCAAATTGTCACCAGAAGTACCACTGCCACTAAAGGCTGCATCCAAAACCACCTGTTTTAATGATGAACTCCTAGCAACAACAATACTGCCTCCTTTACACTGGTGGTTCGCCATTGATAACAAAAGGTGCTATTGGCACAAACTAGCAATGTAAATGTACCATTCAACTGTATATGATCATCAGTCTTTAGCACTTACCATCTGCAATTGTTTCCCCTTTGAGGCTCTTAATGCCACCAGGAAGCAGAGTCCCGTCCAAATAAAATTCAATTATCCCATCATCCACCACGATCATAATATGTATCCAAGTCTTTTCTTCCACATATTTCAATGCTGTTACTGTGGCAACATGGATAACATTTGACCCTAACAGAGTGTAGTGGAGCATTACTGACACAGAGGATTCATTTGTCATCACTTTCATAGCATAATAAATGCTGCCATTGTTGCTTGTTTTTGAGATGATAAACCCATCAGTGTTGGGATTAGGAATCACCCATGCAGATAATGTAAAATTTGTAAGTGTATTATTCATCCTTGGATGATATTCTGGGCTAATGGTTCCATAAACACCTTCTGCCCCACTAAAGTACAGAGCATCTGTACCCGTGTGATGCCGCCTTGTGTGAGGCTGTAATTCAACAGAACTGGGAAATGTTCCAACCAGTATAAAGTCTGTCATTTCAGGCAGTCCATATCTGAATGCATTGGACAGTATCTCCCATCCAATTCGAACATCCCCAAATGTGCCTTTTTGTCGCAGAATGGTGAAGTTTGTAATATAGGACATATCATCAACTGAAAGCACGTCTTCTGCAACTTCCCTGTCTTGGCTTTCGGTGTCCAGAACGAAAACTCCAAAAGGATCATCATTAAATGGAATTACAACATTCACACTTAAGCTAGTATTTGATAACTGACCCCCAGGACCAGGAGACCCTCCTATAAAGTTAACAAAAAAGTTCATTAGTTTTCCCAGACAGATTCTACTAGACAAATACCAATTTTTATAAAAGATTGTGTTGTCTTTTCATTTTAAAACAGCTGTAAATGTAACTCTAGCAAAGAAACTAAAAGATAAAAAGTATATCTAAGATAAGTAAATGTTTCAAATATGAATCTGAAGCTTGTTCAGCAAGGACCATTTATAGTCATCATGAGAACTCGCGTTTCATACACTGTAAACTTGTGTGCACCAGTCGCTGAAGGTAAGCATGCAGGTACAGCAGGCGGTTAAGAAGGCAAATGGTATGTTGGCCTTCGTAGCGAGAGGGTTTGAGTACAGGAACAAGGATGTCTTGCTGCAGCTGTACAGGGCCTTGGTGAGACCACACCTTGAGTATTGTGTGCAGTTTTGGTCGCCTTATCTGAGGAAGGATGTTCTTGCCATGGAGGGAGTGCAGCGAAGATTCACCAGACTGATACCTGGGATGGCAGGAATGACGTATGAAGAGAGATTGGGTCGATTAGGCTTATATTCGCTAGAGTTTAGAAGAATGAGAGGAGATCTCATTGAAACTTACAAAATTCTAACAGGACTAGACAGACTGGATGCAGGAAGGATGTTCCCGATGGCAGGTGAGTCCAGAACAAGAGGTCACAGTCTAAGGATAAGGGTAAGCCATTTAGGACAGAGATGAGGAGGAATTTCTTCACCCAGAGAGTGGTGAACCTGTGGAATTCTCTACCACAGAAGGCAGTTGAGGCCAAGTCAGTAAATATATTCAAGAAGGAGTTAGATATATTTCTTAAGGCTAAAGGTATCAAGGGATATGGGGAGAAGGCAGGGACAGGGTACTGAGTTTGGATGATCAGCCATGATCTCATCGAATGGCGGAGCAGGCTCGAGGGGCCAAATGGCCTACTCCTGCTCCTATCTTCTATGTTTCTATGTGTGATATTATTCTACAAACACTTAATGCATTTGTATCAAATTCCTCTGTTTACTACTTTAATGGAGGTATTAACTCATTATTTTAAATGGCCTCTATTAAAATAGCAAACAGAGGAATTTGATATTAATGTGTTTAACATTAGTAGAATAATATTGCATCAGTCATTTCTAGGATATAGTTTCTAAAAACAGCTTCGGCTTTTCCCATTCTATGACAGACTCCAGAAGCCATAAAAAGGAAGAAATGTTGATGTGTATTGCAAAAAGAGTGTTTTAGATAACTTCTTTATTAATAGAGAGCCCTAAAATTCAGGTTGTTATTTAATAATATTGTAGCAAAAGAGTACTGCAATAACTTTGCATTATAATAAAATAGAAGACTATTTCAACAGGCCTTGCCTCAAGCACATACCTGAAGCATTTAGCAGCCTCAGAACATAAACTTCATTGAATTCTGGAATTCCATCAGCAAGTGCATAGAGTATTATAGGACGGGCTTGTTCTCCAGTTGTGAACAGCACAATACCAGACGTTTCTGAAAACTCTTGCCCAGGTTCCAAGAAAGAGTTATTGATAAATAGCTGCCATGAAACAGAGACATTGCCAAATTTTCCTCGCTGTCTCATAATCCTGTTTGTAAGCAAAAGAACAATAAAAAAGGAAAACATTTTATTCTAAAGCATTTCACTGTTTAATATTTTGGGTTGTTATAAGTTACTTCATTGATACCAAATTTATTGAATAAAATGGATAATAAAAAGGGCCTGAAATGACAATTTTTTTGCTTCTAAAGTGGTGTAGTTCTGTCGTAGGGGACAGAATTTAGGGCATAGGTCAGTTTGCAAGAGTTACACCCTTTCTAAAAATACACACTAAATTCCAGTAGAATTAGCAGCTGGTAGAAGATGCACCTGCCTCAATGTGATGCATGTATGCAAATAACAGGACAATGAGGGTCAAAGCTGCTGCCCCAGAAATTCTGCCATTTACACCAGTATTGCACCTAATTTAAGTGAAGCTTGTAGAAAAGAAGGGTAAGTTACCAGCGCGACTTGTCAAAACATGAAGTAGTTGAATTCACAGGTTTCTAATGTCCACAAACTTAGCCTGAAATATCAGTTTTGACTGAAGCAATTAGATTTTTTTTTCTCAGCTGTGCAACTAAGATAGGATTCTGCAAGCTGTCTTTCAGTAATTTCAGGCAGGGAAATCTTATGCCTCCACCTTTCTATTTCAGAAGGGTTCTGCTTAAGGAGGCAATGGTTGAGTAATTAGGCATAAAATTAACTGCTTCCTGTTAAAAACTGATTTCCAAACATACTCTCAAAAAACAAAATGTAAAGAACAAACTAACTTCAGAACACTGGACTTGATATCACAATGTGCACATACAGCAAGTGTTTATTACCACCCATGGTGCCTCTCTCTGCTGTTCTTAAACCTATATTTTAGGGCCAGGAATGTCAGTGGTGTTTGGCTGTGCTATGATATTATAAGCCTCTTGGGACAGAGGTGGCCTTCATCTCAGGACTTCTGAGTCCCAGGAGGACTCATCAGTAGCCTGCATGGCCACTCAGGTTCATGGACAATCTGGCCCCATATCCTGACATCTGCAGGAGCAAATATCTGAAGGGGGGTAGCTCGAAAGATCACAAGTTATCACCAGGAGAGAGGACTACATCGTGAAGGTAGACTTTAAACCATGCCATTTGTGCTAGGTCCCAGATCGGAGTACCCACTAATCAGAGGGGCAGCAGACCTGACCCTATCATTTAGATCCTCCAAATCTTGAAAAATATCACACCAAAGCTGCCGGAAGCACCCTTCTGATGATCTCTCTATATGGTCCGCTAAGGTCGGAAAGACAGTGGTCAAAACTGCAGATCCACTGATTTATCTGGGCTCTCTGTCAGGGAGAATGGGTGCAGATATTTATGGTGCCACCACCTGCTCCAGGTAATGCTGCACTGTGTCAAATTCTTCTCGGATTTTGGAATTGAGGATAGCACTGGACTTCACACAAATCCCCATCATCTGTCTCAGGTTTTCCATGGTGATCCTCACTGCCTCTGCAGTGAGTATGTGATGCTAATCCAGCATTCTTCTGTTGATAGCAGGATCCCAAAGATCTAAGTCCACTGTCTCGAGAGCCAGGGGCTGACGTCTGCAGAGCCTATGCTCCACAATGTCCCATCCCACATTCACTTCTAAATCCTTTGGCACCATGAAGGTGACGAATCAAGGACTGCTAGATATATAAAGACACTACAAGGAAGGGTCAGCAAGAATAGGTAGCTTATCTTAGCTGCTCTGGTGAGGTTGTTAAATTTCCTCCTGCACTGCAAAGGAATCCTGGTGTTCAAGGAAGTGGCACTGACTGGTGCAGCCACCTCCCTCTGCAAAGAGTATATTACACGTTTGGAGGGTCTCCAACTCCCCCAAATCCTGCCCTCCCGCAACCCCTTATCTCAATGCTCCCTCCCCACCCTTCTGATCCCCTCACTCACCACCCCCACTTTCACCCTCCTCCACTCCAACCAGGTATTTTACAGAGCCATCCTCTTGTACCAATTCATGACCTATTTGGGGCCTAAGTCCCATCCTTGCACTGCACCCCGCACCCCCCCCCCCCCCCCAGCATATGTGAGATGTTGCAATGGTGCAGTCTGAATTTCAGTCCCAGAATTTATGTTGTTCAAAGCCATAATGAAAAGATGTAGTTCAAAATATTTAACTACCATATATTAATTTTTCTAATGAGAGATGACGAACATTTATTCAGAAATAAACATATATATTTTTAATTGATGGGACAGTGCACATGTAAGCTAATACAAGTCCCTCCAGGTTGGAATATGATTTGGCTTTCATTCTACTATCAAATTTGATGTTGATACTTCTTTAAAAAAAAATCAAGTTTTACTACTTACATAAAATTGTTGGTCATTCCTTCAAATACGGTCTTTTCAAAAGGTTCTAGTGAAAAGATTCCATTCGGATCATCATTTGCTTCAATAATAACTGTAGCCCTTGAGGCCCCATAAACAACTGTATCTCCTATGACAATAAATGAAACTCAGCACTCAATATGCTTTTAGAACAGAAGGCATCAGCTGATAAGATTATTATTCTTCACAAATGAATTTGGGGATTTGGTTAACCACATAAATAATATCATGAGGATATAAAACAGAAATAAGTATATCAACAAGGGGGAAGCTTATCCTGTTCACTAAATGCAGTGAAATCATGAACATTCTCTATAAAAATGTATTTATGATTTCATTAGAAATTAAACTAAAGATTATAACTACATTTATAAAGAAAACATTTACAATTTCACTATAAATAGCAAACAGCAGAAATCTTCCCAAAAAATCATAAGATTGGTTCAGATGAAGAAGATCCTTCAGATTTAATCCTTCCAAAAACCAATCCTACCATAGGCCCATTTTACTATTTCTGAAATGAGTCCAGTGTCCAGTCTCTGAACAATCAGTAAGAGATGGTTGTCACCACTGCTCAACCTAGGTACAGGAAACTCTTTGGTATCCGGCACCGACGGGACCGGCGTGGTGCCGATTGATCAAAAGTTCCGGATAACGGAGAATTATATCTACCGAGGCTATTTTTAACAAACGGGAGAATCAGACTCCTGTTACTGCAGTGTTCGGACTTCCGACAGCGCCAGGAGGCCGAGTAGTGGCACTTTGGAGAACTACCCCCACTGACTAACTCGGCGTTCGCGGGAGACTCGGACTCGGACTCGGCAACATTGCCGGTTATTTGAGAGGAGTTTTCGGAGTACTCGGCGTTCGCGGGAGAGTCGGACTCGGACTCGGCAACATTGCCAGTTATTTGAGAGGAGTTTTCGGTGTATGATTTTTGCCGGTTAAGAGAGAATTCCGGATATTTAGGTGTCGGTTAAACAAGAGTTTCCTGTACTACTGCTTTATTAACGAGATCCACAAAAAAGTATTAGCAAGTTCTATTTGCATGAAGCAATTATGAACACCCGAACATATATTCACTAAATAATGGATAGTTTATTCAATGTTTCCAGGTCTCAGAAATTAGTATTCTAAATTGGCATAATGATCTGTTTCATTTTGCAATTAAACCACAGGGTATGGGTGAGTGCAAAAGACAAGGTTGAAGTATTTGCAACCATCTTCAGCCAGAAGTGCCGAGTGGATGATCCATATCGGCTTACTCCTGAGGTTCCCACCATCAAAGAAGCCAGTCTTCAGCCAATTCGATTCACTCCATGTGATAACAAGAAACGGATCAGCGCACTGGATACAGCAAAGGCTATGGGCCCCGACAACATCCCGGCTATCATGCTGAAGACTCGTGCTCCAGAACTAGCCACGCCTCTAGCCAAGCTGTTACAGTACAGCTACAAAACTGACATCTATCCGACAATGTGGAAAACTGCCCAGGTATGTTCTGGCCACAAAAAGCAGGACAAATCCAATCCGGCCAATTACCACCCCATCAGTCTACTCTCAATCATCACCAAAGTGACGGAAGGTGTCATCAACAGTGCTATCAAGCGGCTTTTACTCACCAATAACCTGCTCACTGATGCCCAGTTTGGGTTCCGCCAAGACCACTCGGCTCCCAACCTCATTACAACCTTTGTCCAAACAAGGAGCTGAATTCCAGAGGTGAGGTGAGAGTGGCTGCCCTTGACATCAAAGCAGCATTTGACATGGTGTGGCATCAAGGAGCCCTAGTAAAACTCAAGTCAATGGGAATCGGGGGGGAAAACGCTCCACTGGCTGGAGTCATACCTAGCACAAAGGAAGATGGTTGTGGTGGTTGAAGGTCAATCATCACAGCCCCAGGACATCGCTGCAGGAGTTCCTCAGGGTAGTGTCCAAGGCCCAACCATCTTCAGCTGCTTCATCAATGAACTTCCCTCCAACATAAGGTCAGAAATGGGGATATTCGCTGATGACTGCACAGTGTTCAGCGCCATTCACAACTCCTCAGATAATGAAGCAGTCCATGCCCGCATGCAACAAGATCTGGACGACGTTCAGGCTTGGGCTAATAAGTGGCAGGTAACATTCGTGCCACAGAAGTGCCAGGCAATGACTATCTCCAACAAGCGAGAGTCTAACCACTGCCCCTTGACATTCAATGGCATTACCATTATCGAATCCCCCACCATCAACATCCTGGGGGGTCACCATTGACCAGAAACTTAACTGGACCAGCCACATAAATACTGTGGCAACAAGAGCAGGTCAGAGGCTACGTATTCTGCGGCGATTATCTCACCTCCTGACTACCCAAAGCCTTTCTACCATCTACAAGGCATAAGTAAGGAGCATGATGGAATACTCTCCACTTGCCTGGATGAGTGCAGCTCCAACAACACTCAAGATACTCGACACCATCCAGGACAAAGCAGCCCGTTTGATTGGCACCCCATCCACCACCTTAAACATTCACTCCCTCCACCACCAGTGTACCGTGGCTGCAGTGTGTACCATCTACAAGATGCACTGCAGCAACTCACCAAGGCTTCTTCGGCAGCACCTCCAAAACCCGCGACCTCTTCCACCTCAAAGGACAAGCATAGCAGGCGCATGGGAACACCACCACCTCCAAGTTCCCCTGCAAGTCACGCACCATCCTGACTTAGAAGTATATCACCGATCCTTCATCGTCGCTGGATCAAAATCCTGGAACTCCCTCCCTAACAGCACTGTGGGAGTACCTTCACCACACGGACTGTAGCGGTTCAAGAAGGCGGCTCACCACCACCTTCTCAAGGGCAATTAGGGATGGGCAACAAATGCTGGCCTTACCAGCGACGCCCACATCCCATAAACAAATTTTAAAAAATGAATTAACAAAATGTTTTAATCAAAATACTGCTCATTATGAGCCTACTTAATATTTAGGTTTTTTTTGCTACCAAAAAAGACAAAATATGAATCATAATTTAACCATATTAATCCTAAACTAGAACCCATTCGTATAGTTTACAATCTTAGTCTTTTCTTCAAAAAGAAAAACACGAATCTTGAAGACAGTGCCTGGAACAATAATCAATTTCTGCTGTAGAAAAACAGGCAAATAATGGTACCTGTAGAATGAAGCAGCACGATGTAGAATGCTTCATCTGTTTCAGGAATATCATCTTCATTAATAATAACAGAAACAGTCTTAGCCCTTTCTCCAACTTCAAATACCAGTGTATTGTTTCCACTCGGAGGAAGAAAGTCTCCTTCGCTGTTGGAGGCTCCTCCACTCTCAACATTGTAAATAACAGCAGCTACAAAGTTAGCAGATCCATTTCGAGCAACTGTGAAATTGGCAACACTTCCTTCCTGGACTCTAATGACAATTGGCTCTAAAATTAAGCAAATCAGACAAGGGTCAGAATTACCAACACAAAATATCTGGTAAAACATTAAACACATTTCAAATAGCCCATCTTAGAAATATACCTTTGTGAATCTTGATTACCAAAGGATGCTTTTAAGTGCAGTATGGAGGAAAGCAGTCTGTGGATGCAGATAATTGCCTTGTATTATACCAGGTCAGTTTGTGATTGCTGGAAGACTTAGTGCAATATTCCTTTTCGTTCATATTTGCCACATGAGAAAAACCCAGACAACATTCAATAAATACCACTTCTACTCAATAAACCAAAGAGCAATTGTCCGCTGAATCCATCAAAATGGAAAATATTGTTTTATTGCTCCTGTGGTTTTCAGTACTGTATCCCTAAAGTGGTAAAACAGCTATCAGCTGGCAGTTAAGTATAGGGATAATTTGGCAAGGCTCTACCACTGGAGAGTAGCCTCACTAATGGTGAGTGCAGATTAGTAAATCAAGGCTATACTGCATGTCAGAAAATCAGGGTTTTAGTGTTATAGCCCTCTTTCTGACCTGTGCTCACTGCTATCAAGGCTTCGTGCCTGTAGCAGTCTTGCAAAACTACCCCTATGATCATTTATTTTATTGTCCCTCACAGCTCATTGTCAGAACTTTAAAAAAATGTCTTAGTAGAGGAAAATTATGCTGATCCAAATTGAACAAAATTCTTTTATGCAAGAGCCAACTGGAAACATCCAGAATTTGGATTTTATTTTATTATGAGAGGTCCATTTGTGTTTCAAATGCAGGTGTTAATTCAAATTCTGATACAAATTGGATATTTTCTGTGTCAAATGCCTTTGTAAATCACTTGTCATTGTCAATGTATCAAACAGAAGCTAACAATCTTTTTTTTAGGTTCTTGAAGTAACAAATCCATCAAAAATTCCCATTTGATGATTACTAGTTACTTTACTTCCTTTCTCTGCATTTTCTTTATTATTGTATTCTTATCTTACCTTCCGAAAGGCAGCAGGCAGATTACTTGTTTCCATGTATCGGCTAATGCCATTCTGTACTTGAGACCCAGATTTTTCCTGCCTCATTGCAGGGAAATATTCCGTGCCCAATTGACAATAATCAGTGTTTATGCTAGCTGAAACCAGGACGCAATATGGGAGGTCATAGACATAAACACTGCTCCTACCAACTTCACAGTTCAGTGTTGGAATACGAATATCCTGTGCCATCCATCCGGTTTCATTGGCTCACTACTCCTGTTGCATTTGCTAATTGCCAACACTGACACCTTCAACTAATTTCACCAGTGATGAGTGTCAGTTACTTTGATATTAAAATTTTAATCTGACTCTTGCTGTCCTACTGATAAAAACACCTATTACTGGAAGCTTAATAGTAAACTAGTCAATAATATCCTTTCAACAACTCTTGACATGGACTTTGGTTTACAAGATTGTGGTTCCCTAAGATTCACTATGTCACTGCAATATAGTACTCAGAGAATGCTGTAATTGTCAGATGTACTGTTGTTCAGATAAAAATGAAGCTCTTGTTGCCAGTTCTGGTGTTTCAGGTTGCCATTGGCCTGAAATTTGAAGTCAGTGGCAATGCGACAGTATTTGCCGCTGACCTCGAAGAAAGTTGCCCACAAAGATGTAATAATTTCTGTGGCATGAATTTCATTCTCCTAACATTAATTTCATTCTGGTGCCAAGTCAAGGAGATCTCCAGCATCCAGCAATAGTGATGTCATCAAGCTGGCTGAGCAGCGAATCACACTGAAGAATTATCACAAACAACAAACCAGGAAGTAAAATGCACTGATTTTCCTTCAGTTAATTATTCATTTTACAGACAGCGAAATAAAGATTGTAACATACACATGGGATTAAGGTAGAAGCTGAAATATCATAAACAAACTTTTAAAAATATTTATATCATATTGAAAACCATGGAATTTTTATCATAATGTAAAAATTTGACGTTCCACAAATGTAAAATTAGTTTTTCAGGGCCAGAACGGTTATTCAGCAGTCAATACACCATTAAAAACCCATTTACACCTCTTTCAACAAGGCTTAACTTTTTCAGGGGTTTTTCAACAGCGATATTCCAGTGTAAAATGGGTAGTTTTATCAGTTCAGTGTGATTTGAATTGATTGTGGGCTCCGAGGAGTTCCACAGCGCAGCCTGTGAAGGAGCAGGGAATGATTGACAGCAACTTCTGAATTTTCGCATTTATCTGTGCATGCGCGGACTTCAGAAGTTGCTGTCAGTTTCAAAGGAGTAATGACGGCGACACTGACCGTTTCGTCATCGTTACTACTGCAAATTCTGGGCCCATAAGTCTGCTGACTCAGACTCTAGGAAGACAGGTCCCCACATAATTCCCAGGTAGGTGTTCCAGGACTTGCAGCTGTGGCATGTTGGTGGATGCAGCTAATCAGCTCCACTAACTCTTGATCAGCCTGGCATGCATTATCTCAGGCAGTATCATGTAAAGTATGCCATGCTGTGACTGGGGTGCTTCTGAAAAACCTTTCAGCATAATGGTTAGTCAGGCATTCACAGTGCACAGTGATTCCACTGGTGGTCTGCTGGTTCAGCTTCCTTTGGGAAAATGAGCCTTCACCAGCACATCTACCAGAGCGAGGTAATTTGAATTCTCTCTGCAGGTGCGCAGGTGCTGCTGGGAGGCTGTGGAGCACTTCCCAGGGTAGCTTGGCCTGCATGCATCTCTCTGCAGATCCTCCTTTTCTTCCAAACAGGTCAACTCAGAGGACCCCCATTAGCAAACATTATTCCCGATAAATGGAGCTAGGGCAAAAAATAAATTAATGACATTTAGCATAAAGCGTCATGAAAGCCTAAATGTCAGCTGGAAAGAAATTGCAAGGGCCCAGTAAAAGTCCTAAAAACAATTATCTATTAACATCTATCGGCCATTTAAAGGCCCTCCTGCCTAAAGGTCTGTACTAAGACCCCCTTTTGCTAGGTGTGCTGGGGACAGCACCCTTCCCCGTCCTCTTTTGAATATAGTAATGGCGCTCCCATCTGCTTTGGATGGGGCTTTCAATAGCCACCCCACAACCAACCAATAAACAAAGCAGAGCCAAGATTAAACAAGCCAGCAGGATTCCTTTCCAAAAATGGGCACAAATGGGGTTTAAAAAATTAGCCTATTTTTCTTCCCATCAGAGCATATATAACATATGCCTGTTCTTTTCACTTGTAGAAATAAAGGTGCTTCATCTTTGTTAACATTTCCATCTGTGAATATTTATCTTTTTGCTCCTGTATTGTCATTGCATCCTCCATTATTTATTTGTCTTGTTTGAAATTTGTAGTGAAATTGTAAACAACGGTTTACAAAAGTGTTTACGATTTTGCTGCAAATAGCAAACAAAGCAAATCTTCCCTTAGTTTTTTTTAATGCCGCCAAGGTCCAGGACTTTCTTTTATGCCATACAAGTCATTTTCTGCTACTCCACCATAATATTCCTGCCTTACCCTTCTGCCCTATCTCTAGTTGTGCAACTTCTTCCAGATCCTATTAGACCTCCAAGTAATAGACAAAAACTTCACACATTATGCAGCTTGTCTCTCTGCCTTGTTGGAAGGGTGGGGTGGTTCTGCTCCACTAAGGAGACCTTGTTGTTTCTCCATTGTACTATTGCTTAGAACAGTCAGGTCCTTTCCATAAAAAGAGCTTTATGGCCTTGCCACTCAGCCAGTTCTCAACATTTCTGCGCACCCCAAAGCTGGATTCACCAATTTATTGTCATTTACTCTGATGAAGTGGGTTGTTAGCTGCTCGAGAAGCATTAAAGGGACATTATTATATTATTATGCTGATTTTTGCAGTTCCCACATATGAACTTGTTTCGCACAAGCTACCAACTATTTTGATTAGTAACTGTAACAAAATATTTTAAAACCTTTCAAACAAAGATTAATTTAATGGATGTGGGGGCCACATCCAAATTCCAGATTTGCCCTGTAGTCCCCAGTGTCCATATCAAACACTCTCAGATTAGTTAGCAAACCTCAGTTGTGCCACAACAATATGCCTTATCCCAATCTCAGCAGTGTCCCCCTATTTGCATTTACCACACCATCCATCCTTATGGGTTCTCTAAATGAGCTGTTGTGCTGTGTGTCAGTGCTCAGTAGAACTGGGATGTGACTGCCTAAACTAATTTCAAAAGGCCTTTGAATTTTTAAAAGGCCTTCAATAAGGTATCACATAGTAGACTTATGACTAAGGTCAGAGCATGTGAAGTCAGAGGACAAGTAGCAAAATGGATAGCAAGCTGACTACAGAACAGAATACAGAGAGTAGAGGTTAAGGGTAGCTACTCAGACTGGCAAAAGGTGGGAAGTGGTGTTCCACAAGGATCGGTGAATTGTTATTCACAATTTACAAAAACGATTTAGAATCGGGAATCGGAAGTACAATTTCAAAACTTGCAGATGACACCAAATTGGGGGGGGTATAGTTAATACTGAGGAAGATTGCGACAAAATACAATAAGACATTAATAAACTTGCAGAACGGGCGTGTAATTGGCAAATTAATTTCAATATAGATAAGTGTGAGGTATTAAATTTTGGTCGGACGAATAAGGAGGTTACATACACCTTGGAAAATAAAAGTCTAAATGGGGTAGAGGAGAAAAGGGATCTAGGGGTATAGATACACAAATCACTAAAAGTAGTGAAGCCAGTTAATAAAGCATATTGAGGTTATAGAGGCACTGGAGAGGGTGCAAAAGAAGATTTGCAAGCATGATACCAAAATTGAAAGGTTATATCCATCAGGAAAGGCTGAATAGGCTGGGGCTCTTTTCTCTAGAAAAGAAAAAGCTGAGGGGTAACCTGATAGAAGTCTTTAAGATTATGAAAGGGTTTGATAGGGTAGAAATAGAGAAGATGTTTCCACTTGTGGGGGAGGCAAAAACTTGGGGCCATAAGTATAAGATAGCCACCAATAAATCCAATAGGGAATTCAGGAGAAACTTCTTTACCCAAAGAGTAGTTAGAATGTGGAACTCGCTACCACAAGGAGTAGTTGAGGCAAAGAGCAAAGATGCATTTAAGGGGAAGCTAGATAAGCACATTAGGGAGAAAGGAGTAGAGGGATATACTGTTGGGTTAGATGAAGAGGGGTGGAAGGAGGCTCATGTGGAACATAAACACCGGAATAGACTTGTTGGATTGAATGGCCTGTTTCAGTGCTGCATATTCTATGTAAATCTATGTAATTCTATGCAATTTCATGCAAGACCATTCATAAAGGAGGCTTGTGTCCCATCAGCCTACTTGGATTCAAAATTTGATGCCAAAGGTGAAAGGATAATAACATATTCCACAGAATCACCTCTTAACTCATGTTCATCTGGAATTAATAATAGGTTTGTGTTAAAAATTGAAGAAATTTATCAAAATGCATATAGAAAAACTTTATAAGAAGTGAACCAAACCTTCAAAATAAATGGGATCATCATTTTTATTAATAAGAAGAGTTGCGTTAAGTACACTTCCAAGCCTGGCACCTCCAGTGGTATTCCAAAGGATGACTGTGAAGGTTTCTATTTCCTCAGGAATCTGAGTAAAGATTACAAAGATAACAAAGTAAATTAACTTGGAGTTTCATAGCTTATGTAAAGTTTTTTTTATATAATGAGTAAAGTACAGGTTGGTTTCCACTTCAGTAGTTAGCATTTTCCAAAGAATTCAACCAAACACTCAAGGGGATATTTTAACATTGGACTATCATTACATTACATTTCCTGCAGACATACAAGCCTTAATTATCCTGGTCAATATTATGTTTGTAATAGAATATGTTGTTCCAGTGTTTACATTACTATTAGTAATGTTCACAATCAGCCAGGCACTCCATGTAAATGATGGCATCTGTCAAACTGCAAAGCACATATCACTTACTACTTTTTAACACTTTTGGATATTCAAGATTTCAACAAATTGAAATTTAAAGCCTCCATTATAATAAACATTATCCATTACACATTCTAAATGCTATTATTAACATCTCATGGACGTCAACCCTGTTACGATTTGATATTCAATCAAACTCATATGATAGATAAGATAGAAACTCATAAATTCAAAATATACATATCTTTTGATTGTGTAAAATGATTATGAAAGCTGTTCTAGAAAACTAAAGCTAAAGCAAATTAGTGTATTAATACGAACATGCAGACTTGCTGAATATTGAAAAGTTATTTCCTCTTGATTCAATTAGTGATTTATAATAGGTTTATGAATTTATTTACCTCTATTTATAAAATGTAATAACTTAACCATCTTCGGCCCCCATCACAAACTCTGAATCCTTGTCACCGATTCCATCCCCCACCCTGGGCACTCTCCCCGGTTGATCCAGACTGTTCACAACTTCGACTCCTATTTGATCCAGAGCAGAATTTTCGATTCCATATCCTCTCCATCACTAAGACCACCTACTTCCACCTCCGTAACATCACCCGTCTCCACCCCTGCCTCAGTCCACCTGCCGCTGAAACCCTCATTATGCCTTGTCATCTCCTCACTCAACTATTCCAATGCTCCCCTCCCGGGCTCATCCTAAACTCTGCTGCCTGTATCCTATGCTGTACCAACTTCTGCCCACCCATCATCCATGGGCTCGCTGACAAACACTGGCTCACAGTCCCCCAATGCTAGAAATGTTAAATTCTCATGCTTAGATCTGTTCATGGCCTTGTGCCTTCCCATCTCTGTAACCTCCTTCAGCTCTACAATCCTACGAGAACTCTGTGTTCCCCCTGACAATGGTCTATTGTTCATCCCCCCACAACCTTTGCCCCACCACTGGTGACTGCGCCTTCAGCAGTCTAGCCCTACACTCTGGAATGCTCTCCCTAAACCTCACTACCTCTCCACCTCCCTCTCCTCCTGTAAGAGCCAACTCTTTGACCAAGCTTTTAGTCACCCTTCTTAATAACTCCTTCTTTGGCTCAGCATCTGATTATGCTTCTATGAAGCAACTTGCAACATTTTTCTAGGTTAAAGGTGCTATATAAATGCAAATTGTTGTTGTTAGTTCCTACTGCATACGGAAGTACATTAAGAAAATCCTCAGCCCAGTTCCACTGGCGCATGTGCGGCTGAGTGCACATTGGTGACCTCTTCTCCTGACCCCACTGGAGTAGCCAGAGTCAGGGTGGGGTCAACTGTTTAACCGATGTTGTGCAGGCACCCGCTCCACTATGGTATCTGCTACAGCAGGAGGAAGGGAGGAAACACAGTGCTGGATGACTATGTTGGGTGGGACAAGCATTATCTGAATTGCACATTTTGGAGGAGCTCATATAAGCTACATTGCATTCTGACAATGTAATTTTTCTTACCAGGGCATTCATTCATCTAGTTTTAATTTTCTCTACAGACTACAATAAAGTTTCAGTAAGGACCAGGAAAATACTTTGTTACAACACATTCTTTTTAATTTCACATTACCACAATGAGGTTCAAATGTCATAACTCTCTGGCAAAAGTAACAACTGGGACCATTAATCTTTTGCTTGGCAAATATTATGTATGTGATATCAAAGCAAGGCAAATACAATTAAATCAATCTTACCAGAAAAATATTCTACAGAAATGAACTGTTTTACCTCTAAACAATGTACAATTATAAACAAAAACCTCGAATAGATCATGGGCTAGAAATTGGGTACCTTAGCGCCTCCCATTAACGCCTCCGGGGGCGCTAAAGGGGCGCAAATGACTTTTCGCCTGGGCGCGGCTCCGCTAGCGACTCCCGCTAAATTCAGCGGGAGTTTAGCAGCGGCGGTAACTGGTAGCGCCCCGCTCCGCAGGCGATGACGTCATCACAGTGCACAACGCCCTGTTTTTGCCCCGCCTGCAAAATTGGCCCGCGCCCCGAATCTGCGCCGCGCAATGACAGCGATCGATTCAGGGGATGGGAACGGAGCGGCAGGAGGCTCGCGGGGCGCTAAGTAAAACGGAGGTTGCGGGCGGGGAAAAATCGTCAGACTTACTTGTCGTGGCCCGTTGCATCTTTGAACGCGGGGTCCGAGCCGTGATCTGGCAGCCCAGCACACCTCGTGTGTGCTGGGTTGCTGGCATGGCACCCGCTCCCCAGTGGTCCAGGTAGGGCCCCGCAGAGTTGTGGGCTTGGGCTCTTCCCTCATTAAAGGGGAGAGCCCAAGCCCACAACTCTGCAGAGCCTTACCTGTGTCAGCTGTGGCTCAGTGGGTAGCACACTTGCCTCTGAGTCAGAAGGTTGTGGGTTCAAGTCCCACTCCAGGGACTTGAGCACATAAAGCTAGGCTGACACTCCAGTGCAGTGCTGAGGGAGTGCTGCACTGTCAGAGATGCTGTCTTTCGGACGAGACATTAAAACAAGGCCCCATTTGCCCTCTCAAGTGGACGTAAAAGATTCCATGGCACTATTTTGAAGAACAGCAGGGGAGTTATCCCTGGTGTCCTGGCCAATATTTATCCCTCAATCAACATAACAAAAACAGATTATCACATTGCTGTTTGTGGGAGCTTGCTGTGTGTAAATTGGCTGGCGCGTTTCCCACATTACAACAGTGACTACACTCCCAAAAAAAGTACTTAATTGGCTGTAAAGCGCTTTGAGACGTCCGGTGGTCGTGAAAGGCGCTATATAAATGCAAGTCTTTCTTTCATAGAATCATAGAAAGTTACAGCACGGAAGGAGGCCATTTTGGCCCATCGTGTCCACGCCGGCCAACAAAGAGCTATCCAGCCTAATCCCACTTTCCAGCTCTTGGTCCGTAGCCCTGCAGGTTAGAGCATCCCAAGTGCACATCCAAGTACTTTTTAAATGTGGTTAGGGTTCATGCCTCTACCACCCTTTCAGGCAGTAAGTTCCAGACCCCCACAACCCTCTGGGTGAAGAAATTTCCCCTCAAATCCCCTCTAAACCTTCCACCAATTACATTAAATCTGTGCCCCCTGGTTTTTGACCCCTCTGCTAAGGAAAATAGGTCCTTTCTATCCACTTTATCTATGCCCCTCATAATTTTATACGCCTTAATAAGGTCTCCCCTCAGCCTCCTCTGTTCCAAGGAAAACAGACCCAGCCTATCCAGTCTTTCCTCATAGCTAAGATTCTCTACTCCCGGCAACATCCTTGTAAATCTCCTCTGTACCCTCTCTAGTGCAATCACATCTTTCCTGCAATGTGGTGACCAGAACTGCACGCAGTACTCTAGCTGAGGCCTAACTAGTGTTTTATACAGTTGAAGCATAACCCCCCTGCTCTTGTATTCTATGCCACGGCTAATAAAGGCAAGCATTCCGTATGCCTTCTTAACCACCTTACCTACTTGGCCTGCTACCTTCAGGGATCTGTGGACATGCACTCCAAGGTCCCTTTGTTCCTCTACACTACTCAGTGTCCTACCATTTAATGTGTATTCCCTTTCCTTGTTAGCCCTCCCCAAATGCATTACCTCACACTTCTCCGGATTGAATTCCATTTGCCACTGTTCTGCCCACCTAACCAATTTATTGATATCTTCCTGCAGTCTACAGCTTCCTTCTTCAGTATCAACCACACAGCCGATTTTAGTATCATCTGCAAACTTCTTAATCATACCCCCTATATTCAAGTCTAGATCGTTGATATATACCACAAAAAGCAAGGGACCTAGTACTGAGCCCTGCGGAACCCTACTGGAAACAGCCTTCCAGTCACAAAAACACCCATCAACCATTACCCTCTGCTTTCTGTCTCCGAGCCAGTTTTGAATCCAACTTGACACTTTGCCCTGGATCCCATGGGCTTTTAACCTCGTGACCAGTCTGCCATGTGGAACCTTATCAAAAGCCTTGCTAAAGTCCATATACACTATATCAAACGCACTACCCTCATTGTTACCTCCTCAAAAAATACAATCAAGTTAGTCAGACACGACCTTCCCTTAACAAATCCGTGCTGACTTTCCTTGATTAATCCGTGTCTTTCTAAATGAAGATTTATCCTGTCCTTCAGAATTCTTTCCAATAATTTTCCCACCACCGAGGTTAGGCTGACTGGCCTGCAATTACTCGGTCTATCCTTTTCTCCCTTTTTAAACAAGGGTACCACATTGGCAGTCCTCCAGTACCACACCTGAAGCCAGAGAGGATTGAAAAACGATGGTCAGGGCCTTCTTTCCATGCAGCAGCGTTACATGGCCCAGTGCGTAGAGCTGCAGAACGCACCGCCCCAATATTCGGGGTTAGCGCTCTAAGAAGGAAGTGGAGCTCTTGAATTAGCGCTCCACCTCCCTCTTGGGGCGCTAAAACTGAATCTCGCGGTCGCCGGCGCTAAAGTTAGTGCCCAGGCGATGTTAGCGCCCCAAAATGGTCGATACCGAATTTCCCCCCCCCCCCCCCGTCCCTATTTCAAATCGCTTGTAGAACTGCAAGAGAGCCACCCACCCAAAAGGTGTGGCGGATCTCAGGCACTGCCCGAGAGGAGGCACCTCAGACCCTTAACGGGTTGAAGATTAAAACAGCAAAAATAGCTTCAATCTCTGCTGCAAATAGCTGGGTGTCAGGCTTAAGGTAACCAAGCCATCTAGAATCAATTACCTTTAACTCCCTCAATGTTGGGGCCGTCAGGAAGCCCAAAATGGAACTTATTTTTGCTCACAGCAGATGTGTGTTCCACTGGATCCAAGAGGAGCAAGCTGGTAGAATTTTTGAGGTAGCCCAAGAATGCCCCCAGATAATGTCAGTGCAGCAAGTAAAGGAAGTGGGCTTAAGGAGCCCCAGCCATTCTGAGAGGGGAAGCTCTAGACCCTTATTGGGCTGAAAATGTCATTCTCTGCAGGGAACATTTACCCAGTAATGAGTTCTTCATCTTCGGGATGTCTCTTCTGTCCAGATGATGTCAACCACTGGACAGAAGAGAGGCACAATGACAGAATTTGTGGGGATCTGGGAATGCCCACAAACACATCCTCAAACTGCTGCTGGGATGTAGGTGGGTCAGGCATAAGATGCGCTAATCTCCACAACTGGTTAGAATTTAAAAGTTAAGTTAAATGGGGCAGAGATCCATAAACCAGATTCACCACAAATTCCACTGCCCCCCCCACCCCTGCCCCACCACAACTTTAAACCTTATGATTACACCATGGACTGGCAGCAGTTTCTGCAAAATCCTTATACCTTCTGAACATGAGCCTTTTTTTTTTAGACCTGTCATTATCAGAATGTACTGAACTGGAAAAACCATAACTCACTGCATCAGGAAGGGATTGAAGAGTGATGTTCTTTGAAGATTCGGCACTGTTAAAGTTGACCACGCCTTGGACTGGGTAAACATCATTAGTGAAAGCAGGGTCCACAATCCAGTACACACTAACATTGCCAAATGTTCCTCGGTCACGGATTACAGGAAAGTCAGCTGTGTTAAAGGAAAATACTTCATTAAGTGTAGCTATATGAGCACAAGTTATTTAAAATAGCTCACAACATAAAGAACAATGTTGGCTAGCAAACCTGAACCTGTGTTTGGGCCCTCTGTCCTTGGAGGTAGCCTGCAGGTCAATCAATTCCTCCATGGTGTTCTACAGGTTCACAAAATCCTCTTATATTGCCTAGACAGATGGATTTTCCTCGTGCCTTGACCCCGCTGTGACCACAACCCATTTTCCTGGGTCAGAGTTTATCAAGCATGCAGGGCAGGCTCCTGGTAGTATCTCTGCAATAGAGGGAGTCCACAAGGCCAGGAAAGTACAGCAGTGCTGCAGCTGGACACCTTCTGCAGTACCAGAAGGAGGAGGAGTTAGAGTTATAAAGGGAGCAAAAGCACCTCGAAGAGTCTGCATAGATTTTTTCTAAAGTGAACTGCCATTTTCTTCTGAGGTGTCATGGGGACAGAAAGAGAAACCAGATCCTCTCCCTCAATCAGGGCCTTCTGTGGTCTTCTGACAGCTATTCCAAGAGGTACTGCCGCTCCTATTCTGGTCCTAACCTAGGTTAATCAGTACTGCGATGGGAAGGCAAGCAAATGGGCCTGCTTCCCTAGCCCCACCTCCTACCATCATCTAAACATTGGCCTGGACAAAGGTTGGGTGGTAGAACAGAGGAAAATCTAACCCAAAATATCAGCATGTTGTTACTCTATTACAGCATAAACAGAAATACTGCTCCTGCCCAATTTGCCAGCTCTTTCATAGTTAATTATTATAAAGTAAGCTTTGTCCATTTATGCAAATGTATATTGATGTATCACAATTCCTTATGTAGCAAACTTTTATACAATAAGAATGACTTCTTAATAGGAAATGGTTGAGCTATTCTTTCTCTTTCAACTTCAATCATGGTTATTTTACTGATTGCTCAAGGTTATAATAATAATTTAAATAAAAGGGCGAGAGAGGGTTTGTGGCCTGATGCCAGCCCAACAAAGTCTTCACTTCAGCTTCTTCTTTTTCCTTGCCCTTTAAATTCAATCACTGAATGGCAGGCAAGCACATTTGCCACATACCAATGTTAACATAGTTTTCCTTTCTCTTAGGAATATAGGAACAGTAGTTGGCCATTTAGCCCCTTGAGCAATCAGATCATGGCTGATCTGCGACCTAACTCCTTAAAACCGCCTTTGCCCCATATCCCTTAATACCTTTGGTAAACAAAAATCTATCAATCTCAGATTTAAAATTGACAATTGATCTAGCATCAACTGCTGTTTGCAGAAGAGAGTTCCAAACTTCTACCATCCTTTGCTTGTAGAGTGTTTCCTAACTTCACTCCTGAAAGATCTGACTCTAATTTTTAGGCTATGTCCCCTAGTCCTTGAATCCCCAACCAACATACGGTAAATAGTTTCTCTCTATCTACCGGATTAGTTCCCCTTAATAACTTGAAATCTTCGATCAAATTACCCCTTAACCTTCTAAATTCCAGTGAATACAACCCTAGTTTGTTTAATCTCTCCCTGTAATTTAACCCTTTGAGTCCTTTGTGTAGGGATCTCCCATGCTGATGCAGCTAGACCTTCACATCAACACTTATCAAGCAATCCAGACCCCACAAGTATCAGCACAGAAATATCCACTTGGGAGTGAGAAGGGAACACCTGGTGAAAACACTACACACAAGTGGGGAGGAGCTCATGGAGTGACATCAGATGATCATGAACAAGAAGAAATTAGGGCAGGATAAATTGGCTAGCGGCCACAAGGCTGTCTAGGGAATAGACCTCATTCATCAATAGAAACTCTTTGTGAAGTCTTTTGAGAATTTTCAACGGTTCCTGCATGGAACAGCAGAGAATATGCAGGACTGTTGCTTCAACATCAGTCTAGACATGAGAGAATTTTATAAATTGCAGAACACCATGGAGCAATTGGTTGACCTGCAGGGTACTTCCAAGCACAGAGGGCCCAAAGTCAGGTTCACTTTTGCCGGCAATCATTGTGTCTAATGATATTGAGACCTTGGGCTTAAACGTGCATGAGGCTCTCATTCTGGCCTTGAGAGGCTGGATGATCAGCTTGAGAGGACCTTGATGGCAGGCTTCTGATTGGGGCCCAGGGGGCTGTCCCTACATAGAACCCAGGTGATCCACAGGGGGAACACAGCAGCTGGGGATGGCAGACAGAGAGATGGATGAAGTATTTGCCTTTCAGGATGGTGGCCCATCCAACCAAACCAGTGTGCCCTCTCAGTGGACTGTAGAACAAGTACATGGGAGGCAGGAGCAATCAGAAATATGGAGGGGTGGGGGGGTGCAATGTAATACAAGTAGCTGCAGGGCCAAATCATGACTCGGGCAAAAAGGGCAATTGCTGCATACGAGTCCCAAGGTCCGCACAGAGGAGCAGAAGTATGCTACCACACTTGCAACACCCACAGAGGTGTCACTTGAAAGGAATACGTGAAAAGGAACTAGACGACACACGGGGAAGAAAACAGTAAAACAGAGCCAGAACTTGTTCAAAGTAATAATGTATTGTGTACTTTTATTGTTAGAAGGGAGATATAATTCTTAACTGTGGAGGAAAACTGATAGTAAAGACAAGGTGGAATTGCCACAGAATGTTAGGGAGGGGAGGGAGGTGGTTCATAGGAATATAGGAACAGGAGTAGGCCTTTCAGCCCCCTCGAGCCTGATCCACATTCACTTAGATTATGGCTGATCTGTATCTTAACTCCATTTACCTGCCTTGGTTCTGTAACCCTTAATACCTTTGCTCAACAAAAATCTATCAATCTCAGTTTTGAAATTTTCAATTGACCTAGCCTCAAAAGCTTTTTTTTGGGGGGGGTGGGGGGTGGCGGGCGGGTGAGAGTTCCAGATTTCCACCACCCTTTGTGTAAACAAGTGCTTCTTGACATCGCCCTTGAACTGCCGAGCTCTAATTTTAAGGTTATGCCTCCTTGTTCTGGACTCTCCCACCAGAGGAAATAGTTTCTCTCTATCTACCCTATCAAATCCTTTAATCATCTTAAACACCTCAATTAGATCACCCCTTAATCTTCTATACTCAAGGGAATACAAGCCTATTCTATGCAACCTCTCATAATTTAACCCTTTTAGCCCCGTTATCATTCTGGTGAATCTGTGCTACCCCCACTCCAAGGCCAATATATCCTTCCTGAGGTGCGGTGCCCAGAACTGAATGCAGTACTCCAGGTGGGGTCAAACCAGAGCTCTATATAACTGTAACATAACTTTCTACCCCTTTGTATTTCAGCTGTCCTCCAGGATCCTGTAGACCAAGGAATTACTGCAGAGCCACAAGAGAGGCATTCATATGTTTGGTACAACAGCCTCTCCCATTTCATCATCTTCTTCCTCTTCCACTAAGACTGCAGGTCCACCTTCCTGGTTCACTGGTTGACTGGGTTCCATTCTTTGGATGGCAAACTTATGCAAGAACTGTCAGACACAAATTATTTTAGATGCTTTCTCTGGGCTGTACAGTAAGACATCAACTGATTTGTCCAGAGATTGAAAGCTCTGCTTCAGGATGCCAATGAACCTCGTTGAACCTTTTCTCAACCTCTATATGAAGATTTGTAACAATGTTAGTACCCACAACTCCAGGGGTATCTCTGGTCCCCCAGTAGCCATCGTTCAGTCTGTATGTTCCTTGAAACAGTCCTGGCACCATGTACTGGTGCCGAAAAAAGGCACTGTGCCTCCTGCCAGGGCATCGCTGTAACCTGCATTATTTTGTGCTTGTGGTCAGAGACCAGCTGCACGTTGATGGAGTGAAAAAAATTTCCTGTTCATATAGGCCACTGAGTTGCTTTTACAGGCCTTGATTGTTATGTGTGTGAATGATGAGGCCTTACACTTTTTAGGGCCTAACCGTTTTCATCTAAACATTTTTTTAAATTACATTGAGCCTAGATACGTTAATTCATTCAATAGTGCTAAATTTAAAAGAGATCAGAAAATGACTATTGTTCTGTTAATCAAGTTATTTCATTTTTAACGGGATGTGTGTGAACTTTTATAATATGATGATTCTATCCAACTACTGGAAAACAAAATCAATCATTGATTGGTAAAGTTGTCTTTACCTGTGTACAAAGTATCTCCCTTGCTTTCATTTATAGTTTTAGTAAATTCTTGAGTGATGAATTGTATCACACCATGAGGATCATCATTCTTCAAAACTGTAATATTGACTTGTGTAGCAGTTCCTAATTCGCTTGGTGGTAAACTATGGCTGCTGAGTATTGCAGAATAGTGTTCATCCAGCTAAGAACAAGTCAATGAATTGCATAAATATAAACAGCAGACATTAATATGCTACCTATTATATTATTTTAATGAAAGTTGAAATATTACAAAAAGAGAGGTACAACATTAAGAAGCCTCAAGAGGAAGAAACTTTTTCTCCCTCAGAGTTAAAGATATGGAATAAAACATGCAGATAAATGAGTCAATACTGTGTCAATCAACACCTTTAAAAGAGTGGAGGGATATATGGTTACGAACAGCACTGAGCGTTAGAAGTATAAATAAAGATTGAATGTCTTACGAATATAATGTTCCTGAACAGCTGGGACTTTGGGAATTCCATGCCCAGCCAGTTGTTGTTGATTAAAGTAACATAGGATACAGGTCTGTATAGGTACTCTGGAGTCTTTTTAGATTTAGCAATAAGGGGATGGCGAAATGTTGAAGAATCTTGGGAAATGAGATAGGCTGGGTAAAATAAATGCTATTGCCAATTGTAACAAAATTATCAGTTATAACAGAAACCATCAGATAAAATGGTTTTCCTGCTAGCAGAAATGTCTTGCCACTTAAGTGGGGCAGAATAATTGCAGACATTCCACCAAAATTTGTCACCATCTCTTAGCATTTTTTTAAATGATAGCGAGGCCTGCTGCTGCATTTTCAAGCACTGCAAGAACAAGTTTCATTACAATGTTTACACTTTTTCTTAGTCATTCTATAACAGCCCTACCCACCTGCAGCACAACACAGTCCTTGTATGTTAACTGCATTCAGCACTGAAGAGTTTTTTTTTAAGAAATACGTGATTTCAAGGAATCGGGTCGTATTTAGTAACAAAATATACTGTATCAATATTTACTTCTGGAATTATCATTATTAACCATTATCAAATATACACAGCAAAGTTTTTTTACACTCTGGAAAAAAATAAATCTACAGAAACCCAAAGCCTTACCTCTGGTACGTCATCTTGCCTTGCTAACAATGTTATTACTATCTCCCTTTCACCGGGATCAAATTCTAAAACTCCCGTATTCCCATAAAATTCAAAAGATTTTTTTGGTTCCACAACATAGCGCAAGAATTGCTTCAGAAGTGCCCCACGGTATCGGACAATCTTCAGTTCAAAGGCAACACCTTCCTAAGAAAGAAAATATTTTTGGTCTATTAAAATCAAGTAGCACAAATGAGAAATCGCATCTTAAGAAAAAAATACCACAGCCTTTTGCAACAAACAAAATATAGAAATGATAGTGTGGGGTGTCACTGAATTATGTAAATTATAATCAGCCTCAGTACAAAGTTGAACATATTAATGAACACCCCTCAAAATCCTGGGTAAAGGTGAGCCCGAACCAGAAAAACAGGGTACATTTATTTTCTATTTTGCACCACTGTGGCATTTTTTCAGTTTCTTTTATCCTTTGTATTCTAGATATTTTTGACTTCCATATTTCAGACTGTTCTCATGGATGAGCTATAGTTCCCTGTGCCCTTGAGAGTGTCTTCACTTGCCCTGATATCTAGGCAGTGGTGTTGGAGTTTGTAGTGTGCCCCGGTAATGCACAAAGAACCCTTTTATAAGATTGCTTTAGCTATTGATTCTATCCCACAGCTCCACATGAGCCTCCTTGTTGTAAACAATGGCAGAATAACACCATATTGGACCATATTTTCTGCTTTAGCTGCCAAACAAATTTATTGGGGCCAATTATAATTACCGGGCGTGGCAGAAAAATGGCAATAGAGGATGAGCCGACGATATACATCCCGCCCAATATTCCTTTCCATTGAAATCAATCCGCAACCACCCAGGGGGAAAATTACACCCATTAAATAGAAAATGAACAAGCGAACAGCAGCAATAATAACAGATAAATATTTAGTAGCAGTTACCTTTACTTGCTCCTCCTTACAATAGAAAATATTAATTTGCAACTTCTATACAAGGCTAAATTTTAATTAGCCTTTATAAATAGCTATCTTTTAAATATTCTCACCAGTTACAGAAGTATCTGACCAGCTAACGCTTTTCAAAAATTTTAAACAGATCTGCCTCAAAGATTATAAAGAAGCCTTTTCCCTCTTCAGAAACCCTAGATTGACTAAGATTGGAAAAGAGTGAGGCTAGTAAATCTCTTTGAAACTATAACTGGAATCATGCAGAATTTAAAGAAATTACAAAAAAATGATAATCGTTCACATATTTGATCAAATCACAAGCATAATTGTAATTGAATTAAATAGTTTAGTTCCTCCATCAAGCAAACTGTCTGGCAATCAGCCGATAAATCATTGCAAAAGGTAAATCGTGCTAGACTAATCTACTGGAATTTTTTGAGGATGTAACTGGGAAAATAGATAAGGGAGAACCAGTGGATGTGGTGTATTTGGACTTTCAAAAGGCTTTCGATAAGGTCCCGCATAAGAGATTAGCGTGTAAAGTTAAGGCACATGTGATTGGGGGCAAGGTATTGACTTGGATAGAGAACTGGTTGGCGGACAGAAAGCAGAGAGTAGGAATTAATGGGTCTTTTTCCGAGTGGCAGGCAGTGACTAGTGGGGTACCGCAGGGATCGGTCCTTGGACCCCAGCTATTCACAATATACAGGAAACTCTTGTTTATCCGGCACCCAAATATCCGGAATTCTCGCTTAACCGGCAAAAGTCATCCTCCGAAAACTCCTCTCAAATAACCGGCAATGTTGCCGAGTCGCAGTCCGAGTCTCCGCGAACGCCGAGTACTCCGAAAACTCCTCTCAAATAACCGGCAATGTTGCCGATCCCGAGTCCGCGAACGCCGATTTAGTCAGTAGGGGTAGTTTTCAAAAGTGCCACTACTCGGCCTCCTGGCGGTGTCGGAAGTCCGAAACACTGCAGTAGCAGGAGTTGATTCTCCCGCGCTGCCGGGAGTCTCACTTACTGTTAAGTAATTAAAGAGTTATGGATTACTCTCAACTGGCAGTACTGTACTTAATCAAGCATCTTCCACCATCCATTTAACACAACATTCTGTAGGTAAGTACCCAAATACTGTATACTGCACATTTCTTGATTTTTTTATTTTTCTTTGTTAAAAATAGCCTCGGTAGATATAACTCTCTGTTATCCGGAACTTTCGATCAACCGGCACCACGCCGGTGCCGGATACCAAAGAGTTTCCTGTACATTAATGATCTAGATAAGGGAACTAAATGTAATATCTCCAAGTTTGCAGATGACACAAAGCTGGGTGGACGTGTGTGCTGTGAGGAGGATACCGAGAAACTCCAGGATGATTTGGACAGGTTGGGTGAGTGGGCAGAAGCGTGGCAGATGCAATATAATGTGGATAAATGCGAGGTTATCCACTTTGGTGTCAAAAACAGAAAGGCAGACTATTATCTGAATGGCAATAGATTGGGAGAAGGGGAAGTGCAACGAGATCTGGGTGTCCTTGTGCACCAGTCGCTGAAGGTAAGCATGCAGGTGCAGCAGGCGGTGAAGAAGGCAAATAGTATGTTGGCCTTCATAGCGAAAGGGTTTGAGTATAGGAACAGGGATGTCCTGCTGCAGTTGTACAGGGCCTTGGTGAGACCACACCTTGAGTACTGTGTGCAGTTTTGGTCGCCTTATCTGAGGAAGGAGTTCAGCGAAGATTCACAAGGCTGATACCTGGGATGGCAGGAATGACGTATGAGGAGAGATTGGGTCGATTGGGCTTATACTCGCTGGAGTATAGAAGAATGAGAGGGGATCTCATCGAAACATATAAAATTCTGACAGGTCTGGACAAACTAGATGCAGGAAGAATGTTCCCGATGATCGGACAGTCCAGAACCAGGGGTCATAATCTAAGGATAAGGGGTAAGCCATTTAGGACAGAAATGAGGAAGAAATTCTTCACCCAGAGAGTGGTGAACCTGTGGAATTCTCTACCACAGAAGGTAGTTGAGGCCAAGTCATTAAATATATTCAAGAATGAGTTAGATATATTTCTTAAAGCTAAAGGTATCAAGGGATATGGGGAGAAGGCAGGTACAGGGTACTGAGTTTGGATTATCAGCCATGATCTCATCGAATGGCGGAGCAGGCTCGAGGGGCCAAATGGCCTACTCCTGCTCCTATCTTCTATGTTTCTATGTTTCTATGACATACTACTAAGTTAAACTGAGACATGGGGGGCATTTTGCGGGGGGTCAGCAGGCGCGATCGGTGGCAGGTCGGGTGGGAAAAAACATTTTTTGACAGTGGGTCGGGACCCCGCTATCAACCCTCCGCTACGCGCCTTTCCCAAATATCGGGTCTGTCATCGCTGATCAGACCCGACACGCAGCGGCGGGGGAGGCAATTCAGATCATTGTGACCTTGTTAACAGAGGAGTAAGAACTATTTTCAGCTCACCTTCAGAGTTTACCAGGTCGTCCATGGGGTCTACGCTGCTCGGGGATCACGTCAGGTAAGCAGGGCGGGAGCTGAATGGCCATGGAATCATCTCATTACTTGACAGCTGCAAATGTGCTGTAAAAGCTCCCATCTCACAGCTGTTACTTTCCAAGCTCAGAAGCTGTTGCTTACTGCATTTGGAAGACAGATTGAGCTTTATGCAGGTTGCAGGTGTTTGGAGCAAACTCTCTATCCAG
The DNA here is from genome assembly GCA_030390025.1 of Squalus acanthias. Taxonomy (NCBI): domain Eukaryota; kingdom Metazoa; phylum Chordata; class Chondrichthyes; order Squaliformes; family Squalidae; genus Squalus; species Squalus acanthias. Next base: position 158,063,120 of record CM059425.1, on the reverse strand, counting down.
GGTCACCTCATTGGAACAACCTCTCTCACCAATGACAGAATGCTTCTGTCATCTCAAGTTCACCTGCTATCTATTACATTAGAATGGGTATGGTTTATACTGTCTCACCTTGGTCCTCAGAATCCAACCACGATCAGCCTCAACACCAGGCACACCAGCAGTATCAACAACACCAACCTTCTCAATTCAGCAATCAACTGATGCTGCACAGGACACAGGGCATCAACACCTGACCACATTGCTGCCCGGGACGCCAGGGATGGCCTCAGCATGCTAAGATTTATTTCACTTGACACTGTACACCCTGGCTGCCACATGATGTGCCAGGTTGGCACCACCCCACACCAACACCATAAAGCATCCCTACACTTCCCAAGCCATTCCTTTCACACTCATCACCATTGCAGGGGGGGTGGGGGGGGGGTACCGTATGTCTCACCATTCACTGCAACTCACTAAGCTACTTCCAAAGGTTCACACAAATCTGTCCAAGAACTCAAAGTGTTGAAAATAAAGATTTCAATGTTTGACAGCACATTAACAGAAACTTCACATGAACATTGGCTAAAACACACAAGTGCCTACCCTTGTGTGTTGTTAGTTGGTATGATTGCACTAGGATGAGGGTGAGTGTGAGGGGTGGCTAGTGAGATGGGGAAGTGATAATGTAGATAGAGAGGGATGGGTGGAGGTGCAAGGTAAGTTGGTATGAGTAAGGATGTGCAGGAGTAGGGTAGGGAAAGCAGTGTGATGGGGATGTGATGAGTGGCACAGCAGAATGAGGTTGAGTGTGGCTTTGCAGTAACGTTTCATGATCTACTGAGATCATTGAAAGGTTTGTGCCACTGCAATCTGGTCCTCCTGATGACATCCCTGCTTGTGTCTTCCTGTGCAATGTGCAACCAGGCTGTGTTGATCTCCTGTGGATGTCTCTTCCGCCCATTGGAAGGGAAGAGAACCTCCCTGCATGCTGTGACTCCCTCCATAAGCATTTGTGCAGTGCTTGTCAGCGTTTGCAGCACCTCAATGCTGTAGAACACTGACAGCACAAATGTCAAAATTAATTTGCGCATGGTCCCTTTAAGGAAACCGGCTGATGACATGACGTATTATCGAATGACATCATCAGACCCGCTTCCTTCAATTGGCCAGCAAACGCGCTGAGCGAGCTTAACAAGTCCAATCAGGGGAAAATAATTTTGGACAGCGGGCTGGAGCCAGCAGCAAAGCTGGGACCCGCCACCGACTTCGCCCGCCATGGACGTGGCGAGGTTGGTAAAATCCAGCCCATGAGATCTGTTAAGTTTCTGGTCATTGCATCATTTCTGTCACAGCCACATGTATAGATGCCTGTATATGAGCTTCCAATCTTGAGAAAATACTGTTACAGCGATTCCCAGATTGTTCTTGATCAGTGAGGACACTGAAAAAGAAATGTGTGTTCCACACACAAGATGCACAATAGTTAGGTGTACATATATGCTGTATACTGTTAAACCTATATAACTGTAGTCAAAAGGATAGGGCTTCCAAAGACTCAGAGAGCTTATCCAGTGAATAGCTGAGATACACAGACCAAGAGGATACTACAGGGTAAATTGTCATCCTTACTGCTCGCAATGCCGAGCTTCTTGCAGCCGGAGTGCATATTTGGAATTTGATGCATGCCCAATATGTGGCCCGCAATGATTTTATATCTAATAAACTTATTGAACAGAAAATCGTGGGGCCTGCAAATCAAATTTTTTGATATACACTCCTGTGCCTAAAAATTCTAAGAGGGCGCTAATAGGGTACAAAGCAAATAGCGCCTGGGCGCTGCGCCGCCAATGCCTCCCGCGAAATTCAGCGGGAGGTTAGCGGCGGCGGTAACCGTTAGTGCCGCCGGCGATTACGTCATCGCCGTGCGCAGTGCCCCGGCAGCGATCTTCGGTAGCGCCCCCTGACTTACCGCCGGATGCTATGGGGAGATGCCGGGCGGCCATTTTTGTTGCTGGCCGCCTGCCAGCACCTGCCCCCTCTGCCATCCCCGGCCTCCTCTGCAGCCCCCCCCGCGGAGTGCCAGCTGCGCTCCGTGAGCCTGGCATTCCTCTTGAGTGCCGGGCTCTTTTGCCGGCACTCCGATCCCTGGTGGCCCAGCTGGACCCCGGGTCGCGCTGCGCTAGGCCCCTCCCCTTTAAGGAGGGGAGTAAGGCCTGCAGTGCGTGGCGCTGTGGCACATAGTGCCGCGATATTCACTTGCAGTGCCCCAAGAGGGAGGCGGAGTGCTTCCAGTAGCACCCCGTCTCCCTCTTGGGGTGTTACCAGTGAATTTCGGCTGCGGGGGCGCTAATTCGTTGGGGGCGCTAAAAGTAGCACCCCAGCGAAGTCAGCGCCCCAAAGGGGGCGCGACTCCATTTTTCCCCCCTGATGCGTAAAGCTTTGTGCTGGGAGCACTAAAGACAACATTTTACCCTCAGGCTCAATCATTAACTTATCTCAGCCAAGTGGCAGCAGGAACAGTACAATTGGCTGCTCAAAGGAAATTCAGTCCTGAGTGTTATCCAGTGACCGCTAGATGGGTGCAGTGTGGCAATCAGATGAGGACAGAATAGGACTCGGTTGTGTTGGCTTGTGGTCAAATAGCATTCTGCCATTCACGGTGAAGGTTCACACAAGGATTACAGCAATCAGACTAATGTACCAAAACACACCTGAAACCTGTGGAACTGGACCCCAGCAAGGAGTTCATCCCTTCAGGAAAGGAGTGAAGGCAAAGGAAGAAAGAAGGCAAGAATTCCTTATATCTGCAAATTATCAAATGTTAATATGTTTCATATATTAAGTACTAGTTATAGCCAGTCCTGTTAGAAGCAAGTTTGGTTATAAAATAAATTCAGTTCCTAGCTATTCTGCATAATAGAATTCCACTTTGTTTTGAGTCCAGTCTCCATGCGGTGGTAAAATGAAACCTCCCAGTGAGGTCACAATATTAGGGAATTTGTGTTCTTTTAAAGCTAGAAAAATCAAACACATCAATAACACAGGGTATATCAAAAATAATTCATGAAGAATCAAGTAAAGCTGCATTTTGTTCACAATTTGACAAAAAAAGTTAAAAAATTAATTTCCAACACCATTCATCCAGACTTACATGAACAAAATATGGTCCTCTCGTCTGTGGAGAGAATTCGAATACTCCACCTGGGTCATCATTTTGTAAAATAATTATCTCTCTACTTGTAAATCCTGATTTCACAATCTGATTTTCAGGGTTAGTTCTGCAAATGAAATATAAAGTCAAAAACTACAATTGTCACAGTTTCACAGAAAACAATTATATACATTCAAATAGCAGTAAACTATTTAGCTGAAGTATTGATAACTACTTCCAGTTTTAAATCTTAGACTGAATAATGTGTAATTTTTTAAAATGCCAGAATCTCATTCAGCCACAAAGTTGAAAGAAAACATGTTTTAGAGCAAATCAAGAGGTGAATTTTCTCCAACAGTACACAGGCAAGCATGCTCACATAAAATTCCTTTGTGCACTATTTTAATGCTGCCATTAGCACATTAAAAAAAAAGTTAAAGTCAGTATTAAATAACATACAAAGGAACTTTATGCAAACAGATAAAATTAAACCCACACATAGATACAAACATTACCACAAGAATGTTTCTTTAATTTAGAAATATATATATTAAATTCATATAATGGAGAAAATAAAATCTACTATCCTGCAACACCCATCACATGATTTGAATCACTGTTCAAGTTAGACACTATTATTATCTCTTTTGTCGCTTCACTGCCAGCATTGTGTAAATCAGCACAAGCTGAACATACAACATCAACAACAACTTGCATTAGAGAGAGATCTTGGGAGCTATTTTGGATAAGGCCCGAAAACGTGCGTGGGGATCGCGATGCGCGATCTGCCCACACCCGTTGAAAGTAGTGCAGGCAGCACGAGAAATTCATGCTGCCTGCTCATTACCATGATGGTAATGCTTAGCCCAGCACTAAACACGCTGCTGGTTGGCTCAGCAGGGGGCCCAATATCATGTGGCACCTGCTCTCTATTTAAAGGTTGCCTGCAGAGTAAAAGGCTGTCTGCACTTCTTAAAGGGGAGGTGCTTTGTTACAGACGTACCTCATTGTGACTGGAGCTGGAGCAATGTCTCAACAGGGGAGAAAGGGCACCTCGGCTCTCCGATGCAGCACTGGAGGCCTTGGTGCAGGGAGTCTACAGGGGGAGACAGGTCCTCTACACGCAGGGGGGCATGAGGCCTTCCAGACACACTGGGTGAAGGCAGTGGGAGGAGAGCGCAGAAGCTGTCAGTGCCATCAGTGTTGCCCCAGGACATGGGTCCAGTGCCAGAAGAAGTTTAAGGACCTCACATGAGTGGTTAAGATGAGTGAATTCATCTTCAAATGCCATATCCCACCATCTGCACCACTAGCCTCACACACTGCTCAATGCACCACACCCCCATCACTCACCTACCAACAATCTCTAGCAATCATGACTCATACCTCACAATCATAGCTTCACCTCACCCTTACACACTTACCACTGCTTCAGGCATCATATCCACATCTCTCCCTTGCACACACTGCCAGCTATTCAACCATGACAGGCACATCACCCAAACACATTGCACCACACTCACTGACACACTTCCCTTTCTCTTGCAGGCCAAGGTGGCTCACAACCAGCGCAAACAGGCAGAAACAGATGGGGGGCAAGCACGGCTGCAGAAACTGACCCAGCTGGAGGAGGCTGTGCTGGAGATCATTGGAGTGCCGTCACTGAGGTCGTGGCAATCGGCGAGGCTGAAAGCACTGATGATGACAGTATGCTCATACCCGATCTTTCTTCTCACATCCCACTTGCCCCGCATCCCGCAATCACTTCTCACTTATAAGCTGCTTATGGTGAAAGTATGCACATCTTGCTTTCCCCCTCTCCCCTCATCACAACCCGATCCATGTGCATTTCTCCTTTCAGATATCCAAGAACTACCACCAGCCCAGCCTGTGCAGCAAGAAATAGAGGCGGAGAGTGATGGATAAGAGGCACCATCACTCGAACTGACACTCCCTGGCACCAGCTCAGAAAATGGCACTGCGCGAACTTTGGAGGGCAGTGTAGAAGCGGGATCTGCACGTGGTGAGTCACGGACATGAGTGAGCTGCAGCCAGGCCAGGGGGAGAGGGTAGCATAGGTCTCAGCTCCCCGGAGGGCGAGGTCACACATGAGTTCTGCTGCACAGGACTCAGATGAGTACCTCAATGGGGCAACCTTCAAAAGAAGGGTGATGGGCATGCACACAGAAATGCTTGGTGCAATGGCAGGCCTGCCAGAGAGCCTCTTGTCACTGTTAAGAAGCATGGAGAAGTCTGGCTCCAACATTGCACGGGGCTTTGCACAGAGCTTGGAGCCCATGACTTTCAGGATGGAAATGATGGGCAACTCCATTAGAGCACTTGTGGACCCAACCATGACGCTGGGTGTGATGGGCGATGTCGCAGCTTCCATTGCAGCACAAGCAGAAGCCACCCAATGTCTGAGTGTTGCAATGGAAGCTCAGACTTCTGTCATGCAGGCTCAGCTTGCTTCCACGCAAGATCAGACTACCATCGTGGCTGGGTTTACAAGTGTGGAAAGGGGTTTGCAGGGTCTCACGCCAGTCCATCAATCTATCCTCCATTAGATGGTTCGGAATGTTGAGGCGTTGCACCAGGGGAGTGGCAGTGGCTCCGTAGAGCATGAACCTGCTGTCCTCTCTCAAGATGACAGCATTCTTAATTCCATCGCTGCCACTCCGCCAGTGCCAATGCAGTTGCCAGTCAGCCCAGACTGCTTCCCATGCCAAGGTGGTGCAGTCTACAGCCGGGCCTTCTAGACCCAGAGCTGCTCAGAGTCGTCCTGCAAGGCCATCTGCAGTGTTCCCCACAAAAGTCAGCAACCTTCCACCAGCCATGCTGCAGGCACTGGGGTAGCACTGCATAGGAGCACTAGAAGAGGCAAAGGCACACGAAAGACAGACACTAAAGGGAATGCACAAGGGTGATTAGTTGACATTGTAATGTAATATTGGAATTAACCATTTAGAAATTATGTTTGGAATGTTTGTTTTGTGGTGGCTTTCATTTCAGTATTGTGGCCAAGAGGATGCTGTGATGTTCCGTGACAGAGGCATGGTAAGGTGGGGAAGTGTTGAGCAACAGGGATCTGGGACTTCATTCAGGGGAACCGGAGTCTGGTGATGCACTCACAGACAGCCAGGAATGGGGATTTACAGGCTGCTTCCTCCCTTCCTCCTCCTCCTCCACTTCCTCTTCTTCCTCCTCCTCCACCTGAGGTGGTCGCAGAACTCGTATTGGCAAGGGCATCGCCCTCATGATGGCCAAGTTGTGGTTGAAGCAGCAGACCACCACGAATTGGGACACCCGCTCCGGTGAGCACTGGAGAGCTCCTCCCGAGCAGTCAAGGCAGCGGAACCGATGCTTCAGCACCCCGATGGTCTGCTTGTGGCAGCATGGCTGTCATTATATGATTGCTGGCCACGAGTGGTGAGGAGGCGAGTCATCAGCCAGTAGAGTGTAGAGTAGATGTAGAGTGGATAGCCCTCATCTCCGAGGTGCCACCCTCGGGTTTGACGTGGTGGCTGGAAGATTTCTGGCACACCGGACTGGCGCAGAATGAAGGCATCATGACTGCTGCCAGGATACCGGGCTTCGTGCTGGGCGTGGTCGCACACCAACTGCACATTAAGTGAGTGGTAGCCTTTGCAGCTATGGTACATCTCAGTATTGATATGCAGCTCCCGCAAAGCCACGTGTGTGCAGTCGATGGCGTCCTGCACCATGGAAAGCCCGATATCGTGGCAAAGCCACATGCGTGCTCCTCCTACTTCTCTATTTTTAGAGAGAAGACAATGAAGTCCCTTCTCTTAGATTACAGAGCCACTGTGACCATCCGGATGCAGCGATGGACAGCGAACTGCCAAATTACCTTTGTCCCCTATCCAGCCTGGAAGGATGCGCTGGGGAAAAAATTCAGGGCCACCGTCACCTTGAGGGCCACTGGCAGAGCCATTGTCGCACTGCTCTGAGGCTGCAGATCTGGTTCCAAGAGGCAGCAGAGTTCTGGACCACCTCCTTGGTAAAACGGACCCTCTGAATGCACTGCTTCTGGCTTAGGTGTAGGTAGGAGAAGTGCTCCCTGAAGATCCTAGGTGGGTAAGGCCTCCTGCTGAGAGCACTCCTCCCCCTCTTCCTCCTCCCTCTGTGAGCAGCTTGTCTTTGCTGCCGCTGCTTCATCTCCCTGTCATGCTATAGCATGAGGGGGACTGTGAGCAGAGCCCCCATGACTGTGAGCAAGTGTTGTGAGCAGAAGCCTTCCAGTAGGAGCCAATGCCTTCCCAATGTCAAGCAGCACTCCCTGCACACTTTAACAACTTTATAAATATCTTCCAGCAAGCCAGTGTTGATACAAACTCGGCAAGAGGCACTACAAGAGAAAGAATCAACTTACCTGTAAGTTGGATGTATCTCTTTAGATAGCGCTGGTGGGGTGTACCTCGTGCAACAGAACGCATGTTCAGCTGTGCGTGTTTAGGAGAGGGCATTGTTTGAAATGATGACGTCCAAAATGGCAGGTCGTGCGTCAAATCAGCGTTACGCACTGACTGACGTCACGATCTGCCTACTCTGAATACTGCCGGCGCACATATGACACACCCAAGCTATTACCCTCACCAAGACAGCGACCAGTGCGGGCTGCGCTGGAAGTGGGCGGAAGCGAGGCGGCTGCCATTTTTTTTCCGAAACCAGACATAACTGCCAGCGCTACGGTGCCGAATTTCACGGCCAAGTTTTATATAGTGCTTTTCACAACCTCAATTCCAAATTTATCTAGAAACAGAGAAATGTCTCAAGGCACTTAAAAAATAAAAAACAGATACCAAGCCATGGTGGAGAGTTAAGATGGGTGACCGAAAACTTGAGCAAAAAGCTGAGTTTTAAGTCCTTTAAAAGTGCATATGGAAGAAAAGAGGGGTTTAGGGAGAGAGCTCCAGAGATTGGGGTAAAGGCAGCTAAAGGGTCTGCCACCTAAAGTGCAATGGGAGTGGGGAATGCACAGAAGATCAGAATTGGAGGACTGAGTGCGTGGGAGGAGGAGGTTGGAGGAGGTCAGGTGCGTACAGTGGAGCAAGGCTATAGAGAGAATAGGAAGCCAGTGTAGATCAACAAGGATAGGTGATGGGGGAGTGAGACTCAATGAGAGGCAGGATATGGGCAGCTGAATTTTGAATGAGTTGGACTTTATGGAGGGCAGAGAATGGGAGACCAGCAAGGGGGATGTTGGAAAAATCAGCCTGAAACTTCCACGGACTTTGGCAAGGGTATGGAAGTGCAGCAGAGTGGACTTGCACCCATTCCTTTGGCCTCCCCATGATTCCATCCCAACTCCCAGGGGCAGGGTCATTTCGAGGTGGGCACCTGTAGAGGCATAACAGTGATGCCAAAGAGGAACAGGCAAACATTTCTTTTAAAGATAATGGGCCGAAAATTGATCCCGGGACGCGAGAGTACGCACTGCGTACTCTCGCGTATTCCCACTCCAATTGCCGGTTTTCTGCATGCCCTGCGCATGCGCTGAAAACCGGCAATTGCTTTTCTGAAAAGGGGGCGGGTCCTCGGTGCATCGCGTGCGCGCTACAGGCTGCGCGCACGCTGTGCACTTCATGCTTTGGACGCGCAGGTAAGTACGGAAGATTTTGGAAATGTAAAAAGGAGTAAGACCCACTTTTAAGAAGGTAAGTAGTGAATTAAGTATTTTCTTGAATTTTTTTTAACAGGTATATCTTTTTTAGAGACTTTAAAGACAGGTAAGTTTATTTTTATAACTTTTTAAAAGATTTTAAATTTTTTCAAAAATTTAATTTTTTATTTAAAATGGTTAATTTAATTAACTATACTTATTTTATTAATGTGATGGTTTTTTTTTAAAATTTAATTGAAGTTTAGCTGTTATTTTGGGGGGGTGTAAGATTCATAGATTTCACAGCCGTGCTGTGAAACTTATGAATGGAAGATGGTGTGCTGCCATTGGCTCTAACTGAGTCACGTGATCCCACAGCTCGCACGAATTCACTACGCCGCTGGGATACGCAAGCACTGCCCAGCTGATCTCTAGAACATCAAGTTCGTGCGAGCTGGATCTGAAAAAGCACAAGCGAGGTGAGAGATCGCGGGAAAGCCTTACCCCCGCGGGAACAGAGCGAGATCAATTTCTGGGCCAATTATTCCATCTGGGAAGGTTTACCTTTGGTACTTCAGGAGGCCCAGAATGGTACCCTCATTCTCAGCTGTGCTTAAAAGGGGCAAGCTAAGAAGAATTCCCAGAGAAGTCTGGAAATGCCCCCAGACACACCAGCAAACTGCTGATATCCATCTCCTCCCCAAGCCCCCAGCCGGGATTTTCATTGTAACAAATTGCAATACGTCCCCTCCTTCCCCCCAACCCATCCACCCCGACCCCCCACCATGACTACAGTAGAAATCTGTGCCCCTCGGTGGGAAGAATTTTAATCTTATCAAGTCCAGAAGTGACAACGGTGTAAATAAACAGTTTAGACCAAATAGAGCTTCAAGGTTTTGCACGGTCTGATTCAGTCTCAGAGAGGGGATGGAATCAATGTTTATGACAGTGGCTGAAATTAAAAGCATTAGTCTTCCAGATGCACAGTGAATGTTTTCTTTACTAAAACAGTAGGCTTGTCTTTTTATTTTTCAAGCAAACTTTAATTGTTAATACCAAAAATGTTTTAAATATGTATTACATAATGGGGTAAATTTTATGTGTTAGTGATCCAGGTGCAAAAGATTAGTGGAAGGGGTGTGAATTTGATGCATTGACTGCCGCGCCTGATTGAGCGTCTGCTATTTCATTTAGCGAGGCACCACACAAGAGAATTAATGCATAAAATTTACTCCAATATTCCAACTATTCTAAAGGAATTGGATTGACATTTAAAAAAGAAATCTTGAGCATCACTCTACCATCATGCTTGATTGAATTCCAGCTTTATAGCTCTCTCCTACTCACTGATTAATGCTCGATTTTGATTGTTAATATGGAGAAATATGCCTAAGTCAAAGCTACTACTCCATAGCTACCCATGTGCAGACCCGAGTTTTTCTTTCTATCCATTGCCCATCTCCTGATCCTACTCTTGCCCACTATTTAGCTTATATCTCCTTTCCTCTTCCTGGTCTCTATCATTCCCACACTCCCAGTCTAATTGCCATGGCTCTCCCAGAGCAACCATGTGAGATGTCCACTCTCCGGTCCCAGTGCATTGCTCATGTGGCGTGCTCCCAAAGGGCCAAATTCTCCAAGTTCTTCCCTATTCCCCCTTTCTTGTCGCATACCATCTCCAACTGCCAGTTTATGTTGAATTATTGCAGTAACATACATAGTATTATTTCTATACATTTCATCCCTTCTGTCTGCTTTCCTGAAATCCAATTACAGAGTAATTATTACCTGTCTGTCCTCATTTCAACCTTAAAATGAACAACTTTATAACCTTAAAATTAATAACTTTATGAACATCCACAAATGTTCTCTCACTTCAACTGGTCTTGCTACTTCCTCCTTATTAGTTAGCAGGCTCAGCTGCTGTTTCCGAAAAGATTCTTGAAGTGCTTCAATAAACTCTCTCATGCACAGAGATTGACCCCACTATAAGTTCCAGCTATTTCAGGAAGAACCCACTGTGTCCCCTAGTTCCTGGATAGGTCGATTTTAACTAGTCAACAAGTAGAATAAGATTGCATATTTATGGCTTCAGGTAGATCATGCTAATAGTTGTTCCTGCATGCAAAAATCAGAAATTTTAAGTTTGCATTCTCAAATCACAATCAATCTGTAGACATCAAGGCAACAAACAATTTTATATGGTGACCAACAAAGCATTGGCCCATGACAATTTTCAACTCTACAATAGTCTCAATGGTGTGATCTACAGCCACATTGATTTCAATAGCAATAAAGACAGCTGGCAGTACTGTCTTTTCTATACCATTTGATTAATGTTAGAAAATTAGTCTCCAGTTAAACATATATAATACATCTATTTGAGTTCATGTAAAGCGAAGTGCAAAAGGGCAATGCAAAGTAGGTTACCTGGAATAAAATTGTGGTAAGCAAACAAAGCTTCTTCAGAATCCTAGTAACATTGTTTTCTTCTTTAATTGTTAATGAATATCCAAAATTACAACCAAATAAAGACAGTAACCATGGGAGCAACTTTGTTATGTTAATTAACTACCTTACATACTGTAGGCACAAATAACCTCATGCTTCCTTGATTTCAATCATGCTGCATGCAAACAGATGATGTGTGTGCTAATACTGTACTCATGAAGTGCCATACAATGTAGATGAGAATCATAACGTTCTGAGCAAAATCTGAACAGCACAACTCACTCTACTTACCCAAAATATACCACAAATCTTTCTGTCTCTACCCTGTAGACACAGAGTGGTAGGGAATATGAATGTTGTTTTCCAGAAGTTTCAGAAGTTAGGATAAAAGAGGGTTTTTTCTTTTGCAACATCGCATAACATGCACATTATGAAAATCCTACTTGCACTAATGACAATTGTATTCAAAGGGTTTGGAATTGCCCAATGAACTAGTGTGGCCCCGTGACTAATCAGAATGTCACAGTCTATTCATGACACTATGCCAAGATGGGTCCACAAAGAGGATTATTGCCAAACACTGCACACACTAAGTGGGCAAACTAGAGCAGCTGAACAAATTTTATTTCAGAGGTTTAGCAATAACATATTGTTCTTGTGTCTGGAAAAACCCTCACTGTAAAGTTATCCTAGCCTTTGTGTTTGAAACATATGCATATTTTTTTGAAATGCACCATTTTTACATGCAGCCAGGAAAATCAATACACAAATTGTGAAGTTTCTCCCAATGTGTGGTGACTACTTGCACTGAATTAGGGATTGTAGCCTTTTCTAGCAGTGAATATAAATGTAAAAGTAAAAGCATTTTTCCCTAAGGAAGGATTGCATTTTCTTGTGGTTTTAGAATTAGACTCCTTAATTTAGCAGTAGCACCTATTTGTTGCTCTGTTCAAAATGTACAACTATTATTGTTCAAAATGTACATTAATAAATGCCAAATATGCATTTACTAATAAGATTTTATCTCACTGACTGGCTACGGTGCTACACTGGCTGGACTGGCAACCAAGAAACTAATGCTGCAGCAATAGTGCACTATCATTCAGAGACAGGGAGTGGCAGTAGAAAGCACAGCTGGCAGCTACCAGGTTATGTTGCAGTCTAGGAATTGCATTCTAATACCCAAACAACAGCATTACATACACGCTCTGCTCTACAGCAGTTCATTCCCTATGCTTTGAAAGTATAGGCAGGAGTACAGCGTTGCCAAAACATTAAAAAAGACTTTACCTAAGTTTACAAAGTGTTCAGGAAGTCCAATGCACTACCTCAGCACTTATTATACTACGTGCAGTGTCAAGCCCGAGCCTTCCAATAGATGTCAAGCTACTGGGTTCCAGAGTTAGGTTGGGACCTGATTCAAACGTTACAGACTTGGATTTTCCTTTTCATAATGACCCTGGCCCAGTTTCCTGGGTCGTGGATGTTATTATATATGCATGGCAGGCTCCTGGTGGGATTTCCACCAGCAAGCAGAAGCCTGTCGGTGGCCCCAAGAAAAGTAGCAGACAGGAAAATGGGGCAGCTTGCCGGGCCCTGCCCCTCTACTGTAATATGGCAGGCGGGGTTGGGGAAAGGAAATCCATTTTGGGTCAAGGAGGCAGCAATTGTCCTTACTGCCCCATTCTGATTCCATTTCCAATATTTTCTTGTGTGATTTAGGGTGTGATAGCGCAGGAAAATCCAGGTCACACTGCCACTTTTATATGACTGCAAAGCAGTTTAAAACTGGTATTCACTCTCAAATGTTCCTTAGAATACGAATAGCAGCAATCTCAGATGATTGCTTAAAAACTAGCTTTGAAAGGTGTCCATGTCCAATCATGAGATAACTCTTAGCAAATTGGAGCTTTGTATCAAAATAAAGTTACACAGATGCTAACTGGAGATGGGAAAAAAAGTATTAAATGTAATCTTATCACTCTGAAAGTTTTGTCTGTCTTTTTAACTTTTCTATATTTTCACAACACAACTTACACTCTCTTCCGCACCTGTATCTACAATAACCTCTTTGATAAGTCAGACACAGTAGTCTAGCCAGAAGATTGCTCTCCTGCTGCTGCCAGTGCCGCAGATGCATTTGAGCCATGCAGGGAAAGACCTGCTACCTGAATTGAGACTGAAATACTGACTTCAGGTACTTGTGCTGCAGCAGCAGCCAATTTTTTCCACAATTAGTTCCTCTTTTTTTAAAACTTCAATTTATGATGATTTAGTTGGTGGCAGAACTTCACACACCTTTGATCACAAAATGTTTTATTGGTCTGTATGAGGCAGCTGTGAGTATTTCAAGCATGCAGCTTCCTGGCTGCCAAAATACATGGCTGCCTATTCTTCCAACAGCAAGCCTATTCTGTATTTAATGTTGCCATTGAAGGCAGTGTGAGAGGCTTCAGCTGTAAACAGCTCTTTTAGTGGTACACATCACCTCTGCCAGTAGCAGCACTGCCTCTTTTACATTGCCAATTTGCTGCCAACAGCAGGGCTGCCGGCAAACTAACAATGTAACTGCTGCAGAAGAATGTCAATAAGGACTATTTGGAGTCTGCATTAGTTCAGTTTTACTTTGGTATCCAAACTAATGTTGGCCATCTTATTATTGCTCGCCAGAAGCAAAGCATTGTCTGTGTGATAACAACAAGGTGAACAATGTAGTGAATATTGTAACAAAAAACACAATTTCAGTATTTTATAACAAATTATGATATATCTTATTTTTATAACTTAATGGAAGTAAGGTGTCTCTCACAACCTCTAAATCTAATTAAGAGCTGTTGTACTTAAATAGATTGAAATATTAAGAGGGCAGAAATTTAAGCAATTGTAAAAAAAGACCTTGCTATTTTCAGCATTATGCATTTATATACCAATGTCACATAATACAATGTTTTACAATAACTTGTACTACAGCAAGGATGGTGTACAACAAGAAGCGCTGAGCAAAGACTAGAAGGATAATTTTATGAATGCACACTCCGGGTGAGAAACTGCATCCACTGGGAGCACGTATCAGGAAATCATAAACATGTTCCCCACATTTTTATGTCCGTTATGGACGGAAAGACCTGGACTGCATGCTTGAAATTTCCTAATCTGCGCTCCTGGCAGACAAGACTTCATACCAAGACACGCACCTGAAGCTGGTGGGGTCTTTCTTTAAATATACAGATCAGGGTCCAATGACGTCATCAGGCCCCAACTGTAATTTTAAGTTGTGGACTGAACGGGGAAGCCGTTGTGTCTTTTCCCACCAGGGAAGAGGCCCAAACAGGTAAGTTTTTTTTAGTTTCCTTGTGCGGCCAGCAGGAGCAGGAGTGCTGCTCTGCATCCCACAAGGAAAGTTTAGGACTCCCCTGCCCGCGGTTCACCCCTTCCTGATTGTGAAACCCTCCCGAAATGCCCTCCCCGTGACTTACCAAAGTGCTGGCGACCATTCCTTTGGTCCTGGAAGTGGCCTCCTGGCAGCCAAAATTACATTTCTGACTGTCAGCCAGCTGCCACTTTCCACCTGGTTTGGGCGGGTAACTATCCTGGGGCATGCAGATGAGGCCAAGGTGTTTAAAATGCCCGGGCCTCATGCTGCCACTGTTAGGAGGATTTGGCACTTGCCTCGCCCTCGCCCGTCCAATTCCTGTTCTGGGTTAAAATCGAGCCTATAAGCTGTTGAAAAACTGGGTCTACTCGACTGCCACTGAGATAGGAGAGCCGATTTAACAATGTAACTACCTGGGCCAGCTCCCAGACTACGAATTAAAATGGAGCCAATATAAAAGTAGCTGGATAGGATTTGTCCAGTTTACCCGATTGTATAAAAAAATCACATCCAAATCACATCCCTATAAATAAAACTCACTGCACCAATTAACCTGATAACATTTTGGTTTAGTAAACATAACTATTTATTGGATAATGACCCACAATAATACTTCAAGCCTGCAAACATGTTGATATTTATTGGACCTTGTGGACCTTTTAGAACCGATATCATTGCTTACATTCAAGGTTAATTAAATAATTTCTATCTTAAATTACTATAATCAAATAACATTTATTGCATAAGAGTAAAGTTAGAGCCAATAATTCCTTTTGAACCATGAAACAAAATGGTGTTGCAAAAAACAATATTTCACTTACGCTGAAGTTCAATTTCAATGCTGATCACGAGATACTCGGAATTAAGAAAGAAATAACTGACATCTGTATAGCATCTTTTGCAACCTCAGGACATCCAAAAATGCTTCATAGCCAATGAAGTACTTTTGAAGTGTAGTCACTGTTGTAACATAGGGAAACACGACAGACAATTTACCCACAGCAAGGTCCCACAAACAGCAATGAGATAAATAACCAGACTATCTGGGTTTACTGATGTTGGTTCAGGAATAAATATTGGCCAGGACACTGGGAGAACTCCCCTGCTTTTCTTCCAATAATGCCAAAAGATCTTTTATATCCACCCAAGAGGGAAATGGGACCTCACTTTAACATCTTATCCGAAAGGCAGCACCTCTGTCAGTGCAACACTCCCTCAGCCTAGATTATGTCCTCAAATCTCTGGAGTGGGGCTTAAGCCCACAACCTGTTGGAGCAGAGGTAAGAGTGCTACCACTGAGCCAAGGCTGACATTGTTAATAAACATTGATATAATGAATTTATTATATTTGATTAATTAATGAAAAAGTTAACAAGTTTGTGAATTAAAAATAAACAAACCCAGTGGAAAACACATACCGGTCTAATGAGATAATCAAAGTCTCATTTATTTCAGGCAGGTCATCTGATTTTACTGTGATGTTGATTGTAGCACTGCTCTGGCCTGATAAGAATGTAACAGAACCATTGATTGGGCTGAGGTCATCACTGGTGATATTATGACGATTCACCCCTGTTGGTTTCAAATGCCAGTATACCTCTGCGGAGCCATCAGTTCCATCTCGTTGCAAGGCAATATATATCTGGAAAGAAGACCACAACAACTAAAGAATAACTGAAAGTTTTGAATTGTGTCTGTGCTTTTAAAACATCATTGATCTGTCAACATAACCAAACATAAAAATCTATTTACTATTCATTATATTCACACAGATGTTTCTTAGAGAACACTGATTCTCCAGGTGCAGCGCAGAAAAAAATACCTTTTATTTATGTAATTTATTACCTCATCTTCTGGACTAGTTCCAATCGCATAAGGGGTTCAGAGAGGAAGTTTCCAGATTTTTTCCCCAGATTGCCCAGGGTTTTTAATCTAGTTTTTCTCCCCTCCCAGGAGATCACATGGCTCCGGGTAGGATGGGGAGTGTATGTATTGCAAAGCACACAACTGTATGGGACAGGTTGAGTGGACCAATAGGTCTTTTCCTGTCCGTATGTTCATACCTATACGGTCATAATTTTTCTGGCAAAATCCATAACTTGCAACTCATATATACCTGACTATCAGAAGAGTTCTCTGGTTCATAAACAAGTAGAGTTTCATTGCTGGTAAATCCAACCTCTCCATTTGCTAGGTCAGGAGTAACTGTCCGTGAGATGTTTAGAAGATCACCCAGCCTGGGACTCACTGATGGAACGAGAGGAATGATGTTTACTAACTCCACCGTTTCTAGCTGGAAGAATTAACAGAAGCTTGTCAGATTTAAATCAACTCTATATCCCAATGTCAAGCACAGTGGGCTGAAAGAAAATTAAATAGTTTAGATTTTTTCCAGACCTTACAGCTGCTACAATTATAACAAAAACATAATTTTAGATAGCACAAAATAAACAATTCTTGTACTGAGATCACAAAGGTGCAACTCCTGATGAAGCGAAATAGAATACTATCAGTAAATGCACAAAGAGAAATAGCATGGGGGGAATTTTAACCCTCAAGGATGGGTGGGTTGGGGGCGGGTGGGAAGGTAAAAATTTTATAACTCTCAAACCCAACCCCAAACGACCCACTTCCGGTTTTAATGGAGGCGGGCCAGGGGGCAGGTGACGAATCCGCTCTCAGGAGGCAAGTCGGTCAGTAACATTTTTTAAGAAGGAAGCGTGCCTCCTTTTTACTCCATTTTTATTCTTATCACATGGAGGTTGGAGTTCCTGGACTGCGGGAATCTCAGCAGGTAAAAGGAGGCGATTACACTTGCTTGATCCCTTGTGAACTGGATGTAATTCTGGGCCTTAGCAAAAAGGGCATCGGTAACCTGCATGATGCAACTGTGGGCGGCCGACTGGGAGATGCCGCTGATGTCTGCTGATGATCCCTGGAAGGAGCCTGAGGCAAAGAAGTTGAGTGCGGTGGTGACTTTGACAGCCACTGGTAAGGGGTGTCCACCCGTTCCTCTGGGCACCAGGTCTTGCTGCAGCAGTCCGCAGATCTCTCAGACAACCTCTCGCGAAAGTCTCAGCCTCCTTTGGCACTGCTGCTCACTCATGTTGAGGTAGCTCATTCTTTGTCTGTAAACCCTCTGTCGGGGGTATCTCCTGCGGCGAGGTGCCGCGATGCGCTGGCGCCTTCTGCCCTGTGCAGCATCAAGTGGCTGAGCAGGAGGTTGGGGCTCCTGTTGCTGTTGCTCCTGAGCTGCCTGGTTCTGCTGCTGCTGTTTATGCTCCTCATCCTCATCTGAGGTCCATGGAGAAAGAAAACAAATGGTTCCCATGCTGCTTGCAGATGCCTCCGTTGGGGAAGCGCTCATTGCAAGCGGGGAGAGGGTCTTCCAAGGAGGTCCCACAGTTGATAGATTCAAGCTGCAGCACCTCCGACTTCGGAAGGCCTTCTAAAAGTGCTCAAAGACCTTTTAAAGCAAAGGTCTGGCACCTGCAAGTAACCTTTGATGAAACAAATGATGTATTGTTGGACCTGCAGCAGTGAGGAGACCACCCACGAGTCAGCCCGCCAGGTTTACCTGGCGTGGTTTAGGAGGGCCGTGGAACACACCGAAATGCTGGAAAAATCACGAGGGCCTCTCAAAATAGGCTTAGAGAGGCCCTTAACGAGCATTTAATGATGTTATCTAGCGCAATGGCCAGTTGGAGGCGGGACCCTTTCCCGACCTCCAAAACCGGCATCGGCAAAATCCCACGGAGGCGGGTTCCGAACCCGCCCTCATTGTTTCTGATTTCCCCGCCTATCCTGCCTCCAAACCCGCCTCCTCCGACGTCAGAAAATCTCCCCCATGGTTTCCTGTTCAAATATCCTCCCCCCCGTCCCCCGCTCTCTTCCGGCCTCGAGCAAATATCGGGGCCCATGAGTTCAGAGAGAGTAAATCTGATTTTAGCCCAACCCACCCGACAGAAACGTGACAGGTTGAAATGGCGGTCGCGTGCTTCCTGCTGCATTCCTGACAAACTCCCACACGCCGCCATTTTAACCGTGCAGTTTTTGGTTTCGGGCAAGGACGCCCGTCACAGGCAGATGGGGGCCTCATTAACATGTAAAAGTGAGGGTTCTATAGCGCATTTAGGACCCCGATGCGATTGTAACTCCCAATTGCACAAGTCACACACAGTGCCAGACCTGCCAGTGAAACCTGATAGGTAATTTTAATTTTTTTTAATGGTTACCTTGTGGGGCCCCAGTGGAGAACTCCTGCTCCAGACCCCCTCCACCCGACCAATTACCTTTGTGCCGGGGACCGTTCCCTCAGGTCCCGGCAGTGACCTCCTGCTACATGAAATCCTGCTTCCGCCCGCTGGCCAGGTAGTGATTCCTGCAGTGTTTAGGCAGAATTCAGACCTCCGACATGGAAATGAGGCCTGGGAGTTAAAATCTCTTACGTCTCATGGGGTGCCGTCATGCGAGCTTACTGCTCGCCCTGGCCCCTGTACACCGCACTCGTGACCAGAGTAAAAATCAAGGATCGAGAGCAAGAATTCAAAGCAATATACATGCATTCATGTCATTTTTTGATTCATCATACTAGACACACTTCCATTATCATGAGTCTGTTTCCAAATGTGAGCAATTTTTTTTCATTTCAAAACAGTACCTCACTTGAAAGAACAACTAAAATTAGAAAATCTTCTTGCAAAAGATCCACAAAAATGCCTTTTTTTTTTTACATATTGCAGCTTGGATTCCACTATTTTTCAGTCCTCAGTTGAACTAGAGGAAGACCACTTATTTCAATTCACATTCTTTGGGCAAGAGTACTTTATATGTTTTTTAAGCCGAGTGGCTGTTTTCCTCTCACACTGAGATTATAATGAGAAGTCGCACAACACCAGGTTATAGTCCAACAGTTTTATTTGAAATTACGAGCTTTCGGAGATTATAGGCCTTGCTACTGAGTGCACAGACAATTTTTTTTTTTATTCGTTCACGGGATGTTGCCGTCACCAACAAGACCAGCATTTATTGCCCATCCCTAAATGTCCTTGAGAAGGTGGTGATGAGCCACCTTCTTGAACCGTTGCAGTCCGTGTGGTGAAGGTACTCCGACAGTGCTGTTAGGTAGGGAGTTCCAGGATTTTGACCCAGTGACGATGAAGGAACGGCGATATATTTCCAAGTCAGGATGGTGTGTGACTTGGAGGGGAACTTGGAGGTGGTGGTGTTCCCATGTGCCTGCTGCCCTTGTCCTTTTAGACTGTAGAGGTCGTGGGTTTGGGAGGTGCTGTCGAAGAAGCCTTGGCAAGTTGCTGCAGTGCATCTTGTAGATGGTACACACTGCAGCCACGGTGCTCCGGTGGTAGAGGGAGTGAATATTTGAGGTGGTGGATGGGGTGCCAATCAAGCGGGCTGCTTTGTCCTGGATGGTGTTGAGCTTCTTCAGTGTTGTTGGAGCTGCACTCATCCAGGCAAGTGGGGAGTATTCCATCACACTTCTGACTTGTGCCTTGTAGATGGTGGAAAGACTTTGGGGAGTCAGGAGGTGAGACACTCGCCGCAGAATACCCAGCCTCTGACCTGTTCTTATAGCCACAGTATTTATGTGGCTGGTCCAGTTAAGTTTCTGGTCAATGGTGACCCCCCAGGATATTGATGCTAGGGGATTTGGCGATGGTAATCCTGTTGAATGTCGTGGGCAGGGGGTTAGACTCTCTCTTGTTGGAGATGGTCATTGCTTGGCACTTGTATGGCGCAAATGTTACTTGCCACTTATCAGCCCAAACCTGATTGTTGTCCAGGTCTTGCTGCAGGTGGGCACGGAGTACTTCATTATCTGAGGAGTTGCGAATGGAACTGAACACTGTGCAATCATCAGTAAACATCCCCACTTCTGACCTTATGATGGAGGGAAAGTCACTGATGAAGCAGCTAAAGATGGTTGGGCCTAGGACACTGCCCTGAGGAACACCTGCAGTGATGCCCTGAGGCTGAGATGATTGGCCTCCAACAACCACAACCATCTTCCTTTGTGCTAGGTATAGAGTCAGAGAGTTATAACAGCACAGAAGGAGGCCATTCAGCCCATCGAGTCCGTGCCGGCTCTCTGTACAGCAATCCAGTCAGTGGAGAGTTTTCCCCCTGGTTCCCATTGACTTCAATTTTACTAGGCCACTAATAGGGTCTGGAGTCGAGTGGTCCTGGCAGAACCCAAACTGAGCATCAGTGAGCAGGTTATTGGTGAGTAAGTGCCGCTTGATAGCAATGTCGACGACACCTTGCTGATGATTGGTCAGGAAAGAGCATGCTGCTGCTGCAGGATTTACATGTCTGGAGTAGCTTTGAGGGACAGGCCTCAGCAACTGATTGTTTTTTGGCAAGCAGGCATGAAAATCTTTGAAGAATGTCTCAGAGGGCATAAAGCCCCCAATGAAGGTCCTTCTCTTCTTCCTCCAAAAAGCAGAGAAATAAGGGAATTTCCAGGGGCATACCCATTGTAGCAAAATGCCTGCAGAAGTACAAAAAAGGCAATACCACAGCAATTGCTACGGGATCTTCAATGTCCTCACAGGAAAAAAAGCAAAATAGCTTCACAATGGCCTGACAATGTGACAGTCTTGCTACTGGTCTCTTTAAAATGATTTCTGCATGGAACTCAGCACTTAGCAATCCTCAACTCCAGTTAATATGGCCAGTTAAATAACATAGCATTATACGGGTGGAAACAACAGAGAATCGGATGAAAATGCATTAATTTACATGTATCCATCCACAGAATGGAGGATTCTTCCTGGACTAATATAAAGCCCAATTAGAAAATCAGACGAGGGAAAATGGGCAGAGATCCAACATTGCAGATCTTTGTCCAATGTTCCAACAAAGTTTACCCAATTCACCTCTGAAAATTGCTCAGAAAATCTAACCTTGTATGTTATTTCTGGATGAATTGAGATGCGCCAAATGGCATTTTTCATCCATATCTATCTTGTGTTCTTGTGAAAACCTGCCTTTATCTTGCCATTAAGAGGTGCAGGAGAACTTCTTACCTGCTCTTTTTTCCTAACTTACTGTAGGAAAGCACTGGACTTGTTATGACTGTTGACTACCTTCCCCTGATCACCTGCCTAGAATCAGCGCCATGTAGGGAACAAAAGTCAGTAGGCACTATACAACATTAAACCACTGTGCCACCAGGCACATAACCCAAGCATATTAGTTTAATTCTGTTAAAACAAAAGCAAATGATGTGTGAAGCAAAATAGTATTCAAGTACAGGTAATTGAAGAGAGGGCAAGTATAAATTGTTCGGAGGGGAGCTGTGGTACTATAGTGAACTGCACACTAATTCCTCACTCAAACATTAATACTGTGATGAACTGAACCATTTGGAATATTTTTATGTAAAATTAGTTACAAACCCCAGCCAACAAAGAACTTGCAGCCAACATCACACACAGCTTGACTTGGACACAATTCAGGGAATGCCTGAACAAATTATAGTATTCTCTGCAGCAGCTCTCTTCAAGGTCCAATTTAATACCAGCAATTTTGCAATAGAGAAATGTCTGTCCATCTCAGCATATTGGAAAAGGGGCAGACTGGAGCTGCTGCAGAGCAACTAGTGCTTATTTAAAAAAATGAATGGGCTAAAAATTGATGCCGCTACGCGAGAGTACGCACTGCGTACTCTCGCGTATTCTCTCTCCAATTGCCGGTTTTCTGCATGCACTGCGCATGCGCTGAAAACCGGCACTTGGTTTTTGGAAAAGGGGGCGGTTCCTCGGTGCACCGCGTGCGCGCTACAGGCTGCGCGCACGCAGTGCACTTAGTGCTTTGGACGCGCAGGTAAGGACGGAAGATTTTAGAAATGAAAAAAGGAGGAGTAAGACCCACTTTTAACAAGGTAAGTAGTGAATTAAGTATTATTTTGAATTTTTTTTAACAGGTATATCTTTTTTAGAGACTTTAAAGACAGGTAAGTTTATTTTTATAACTTTTTAAAAGATTTTAAATTTTTTCAAAAATTTTATTTTTTATTTAAAATGGTTAATTTATTTAACTATACTTATTTTATTAATGTGATGGTTTTTTTTTAAATTTAATTGAGGTTTAGCTGTTATTTTGGGTGTGTGTAAGATTCATAGCTTTCACAGCACGTATGTGAAACTTATGAATGGAAGATGGTGTGCTGCCATTGGCTCTAACTGAGTCACGTGATCCCACAGCTCGCACGAATTCACTACGCCGGTGGGATACGCAAGCACTGCCCAGCTGATGTCTAGAACATCAAGTTCGTGCGAGCTGGATCTGAAAAAGCCAACGCGGAGTGAGAGATCGCGCCTGCTCCTTACCCCCGCGGGAACAGAGCGAGATCAATTTCTGGGCCAATGTGAATTTAAGAAAGATGGCATAACCGTAACTAATTTTGATTGTTTATATTGGAATAAAGAGGCTGGTTCAGTTTTGAATCAGGAATTAAGAAGTTTCAAATACAATCAGACCAAAATTTTATCTTAAAGGACAGAAGCAAAAACTGAAATAAGATAAATATACACAGTGTTGGAGTAAATTAAACATCATTTAAAAAACAGCAAAATATAGTTTGAAAGGATGCTCTTGGATAGGATTTTTGATAGTCTTAAATATCTAATCTGCAATGCAGTGTGACTCAGAATGCTATTCTGCTATGATACATCAAACCTAAGATAAAATTAAAACAGCAGCCATCAATAGCCTATTGCATGCACATGAAGATTACATACAAGGATAAACATTAAGTATGAAGTAAAACAGTGTCATACTTCTCAGAAAGATTCCAATATAACATTGCACCAATATGGTAGCAAGGTAAAAATAATTAAACACTATGGGAGTGAAGTTCAACTTCAGAGAGCAAAATGTGCGGTGGCGGATCGGTCGTCCGTTATACACTCTGCCCAATTTTCATTTCCATTGGTTGTGAAAAACTTTGGGTCTTCCCGAGGTTGTGAAAGATACCATATAAATGAAAGTTTGTTCTTCCTTTCTAACAGACTGATTGTAGATTGTCAGGGTATAAAAGAGCATGCTATCTCAACCCCAAAGGCATTTAATGGGATTAATCACAAATTCAGGCAAAATTAGGTTCTAAGGGGACGATTTTCTCAGCCCCGAGGAGGTGGGTCTGCCGGGAAAATGGCAGAATTTGGGGCCGGGTGCCCAACCCGCCCCCAACCCGTCTCCGTGCCCTCTTGCCAGGAGGTGGGAAGCCGTCACACGCCGGGTCCCATCTCCTTGGAGGCGGGAAGGGATTAAAGCCTATTAACTGCCTGTTAACAGATAGTTAACAGGCAAAAAATAGGATTATCCCCATTTTGTGCCCTGAAGTGCGGGCTTCCCGACCTGGGGGAACCCAGTGGGTCTGCGGGGGTCGGAGGAGTCTGAAAGTGCGCTGTAGAGGTGAGTGATGGGTGCAAGTGTGGAGTGGTAAGTATGGGAGGTGAGTGTAAAGTGTTAGAAAATGTTAACTTACCTTTGTTTCTTCCTGCAGCCTTCAGCCGCTGTGGAGCCGGAGTCCCCGACAGCTCCAATGTAGATTTCACAGACTGGCTGCTGCATCCTCCGATGCAACAGTCATCTGATTTCGGCAAAGTAGAAAGGTTTGATGAGTCCCGAACACAATGGGCTGGATTTTCATTGACCCGTGGAGGCGGGTTTGGAGGCGTGTGGGGGGTTAAAGTTGCAGATTCGGGGGTCCCGAACCCATCCCGCCCCCAACCCGCCTGCATGCCAGTTTCGCTGGAGGCGGGTACCCGACCTGTGCTGGGACCCACCAGGTAGTTAACAGGCAGTTTTTTACCTAATCCCTATTTTAAAAGCTGAAATGTGGGCTTCCCGACAGGTCCCAACCACGCCAAGTTAGCGAGGCGGACCGTGGGTCTGCAGGGGTTGGAGGGGTCGATATGTCCGGTGGGCAGGTGGGTGATGGGTGCATGTGTGTAGAGGTAAGTGTGTAAGGTAAGTGTAAAGTGTGGGAAAAAGTTTTACTTAACTTCCTCCTGCAGGTGTCAGCCCTTCAGGTCTCGGGAGTCAGAAATCTCACCGGCACAGAAAGCACAATGGCCGTGGTGCTGTCAAAAACTGCAGCCTTCTGCTTTCTGTGCTGGAATGATTTCTAACTCAGCCTGAGAGGAAGAACTCAAGTTAGAAGACAGATTGTCAGTGTTTGACAGCTTCACAGAGCTGTCAAACGCTGATATTTCATCTGTCAAAAGCTCTTGACAGATGAAATGTCAATCTGTGATGTCACCTGTTGCCGGGTGGCCCTTAATTGGCCTGCTGAGCTCACTGGGCGGGCTCAACAAGGTCAATCAAGTGAAAATGCAGTGGGTTGGCCACAAGTCGATGGAGGCGGGACTACAACCCAAAACGTGGGAGTCCCGCCTCCATCACGTCCCCAGTATCAAAATCCAGCCCAATGACTCATCAAACTACACAGAATGTCAGTGTTTGATAGCTTCACAGAGCTGTCAAACGATGACATTTCTTCTTTCAAAAATTCTTGACAGATGACACATACGTTGACGTGCTCAGCAACCGGCTTCGCCCTAATAGGCCCGCTAAGCCCGCCGGGCAGACTTAACAAGGTCAATCAGGGGAAAATCCCACTGGTTGGCCAGAAGCCGATGGAGGCGGGACTGAAACCCGACAAGTGGGAGTCCTGCCTCCAAAAGCTTCCCATTCAGAAAATCACCCCCTAAGAGTTTGACAGTATGGGGTTTCAGAGTCTTGTTGCCCCCAGTTCCACAAACTAGAAAGCTTCAATGTAACCTTAAAGCCGCCATTTAATTCATATACAGTGTTGGAAAGTACAGTGACTGATTGCTGTATGTTCAAACTTGAACAGGCAGCATAATTGAGCACTTTAATACTACAGGATATTAATTAATTACCCTGCGTTGGTAAAAATATCAAGAGAACCTCGGCAGTAATTTTTGAAAGTGGCAAAGAACTGGAAAAACAAGACAGTGGTTTAAGATAACAGGAACTACGACCGAATAGTGACAGAGAAATCTGGCTATACTGTTCCAGAGATCTGAAGATGGTGGAAAAACTCCCACTATTAAGCTGTTTATACTCACTTTTCAGCACAGTACAAATTATTATTACTACTTAAAATAATAGCAAAAAAAAGGGTTTAAATGCTGGTTTGCAAACATTTTAAATAATAAATGGTCTAATGATATTTAAAGAATGGTAGCACACATTTAGTCAGAAAACTCCTGTTTTCAATTACAGCTGATATATATCTCCCTGCAAAGCACTCTGTAAAATAATGGTATCAAATATATTTCAGTTAAATATAATGACACTGGCAGCAACTGTATAAGATAAACAGTCTCAAGGGAACTAAACTGAGATTGATTTTTCACTGAAAAGGGTTCAATGTCACTGATACAAATATTACAAAATCCCAATGGATCGTCGATATTGGTGTGCAAAAACATATTGACAATTTGGCCATTAATATTGAATCAGCATATTATAAACTGTTGTCATTTATATTGACATACCTGTACAAGGAAGCTTGCTCCGTTTTGAAGGAATGCATCGTTTCTTATTGGTAGCTTGAGGCTCATCTGTGATTGTCCTGGCATGAAGATGATACTATTTTTGCTAGAAACATTTAGGACATCATCCTTTGCTTTAGAAAGATCCGTAACACCAGCAGGGATGTACAGTACAGTGTAGTTCAACTTCACAACCCCCATGGTTCCATTGTGCCTGGCAAAACTCAACGACAGAAACCGCCCAGCAGGGCTACTCTCTATCTTCTGTCCTTCCACAGAATGGAATTTAATTAGGCCATAAACATCATCGCTATCCTGAATATAGAAAATAATCTAAACAAGAAGAGAAAGACGAGAAGTGTAAATAACTTTATTTCTATCCCTGGTCCAGCCTAGTAATTTAAAATCCAACAGATTGGTTGCAACTGACACTGTCGGATGTACCACCTTTCAGATGAGACATTAAACCGAAGCCCCGTCTGCTTTCTCAGGTGGATGTGAAAGATCCCATGCTACTATTTGAAGAAGAGCAGGGGAGTTCTCCTGGTGTCCTGGCCAATATTTATTCCTCAACCACAGAATCACAGAATCCCCACAGTGCAGACAGAGGCCATTTCGGCCCATCGAGCCTGCACCGACACATATCCCACCCTATCCCCGTAACCCCACGTATTTAATCCCCCTAACACTAAGGATCAATTTATCATAGCCAAATCAACCTAACCCGCACATCTTTGGACTGTGGGAGGAAACCGGAGCACCCGGAGGAAACCCACGCAGACACGCGGAGAATGTGCAAACTCCACACAGACAGTCACCAGAGGCCGGATTCGAACCCGGGTCCCTGGCGCTGTGAGGCAACAGTGCTAACCACTATGCCACCGTGTTGCCCCAACATCACTAAAAGAGATTATTTGTTCATATTTCTCTTTGCAACAGTGAGTACACTTCAAAAGTACTCCATTGGCTGTGAAGCGTTTTTGGATGACCTGAGATTGTGAAAGGCGCTATATAAATGCAAATTCTTTCTTCCTTTCTTTTTATTTACATTATCTATCTGTCATCAAAAATTTATGCAAAGCAGTTTTATATATTCCTAGGAGTGTACTGAAGAAAATTATAATGTTCATCTAAACAGGAGTTTTAATAAACCTACTTGCATGGGTTCATCCAGTTCTGCTCCTCCTTTTATTGTACTGTTTAACAATTGGAAAAGGTAAGCCTCCGCTTCCTCGGGTGTATTATCATTAATGATGGTGAGGTGTACTGTGGCCAGCATCTGCCCTTCCACAAGGTTCAGAGTTCCTGAAGCTGGCATGAGATCTGCAGTGACAGCAGAAAAGTCACTACTGTTCCTTGAAATAAGCCAGTTCACCGAAACGTTACCATGTGTCCCACCATTCCTTACAATAGTAATTCCATCAAATCTGCAACCAGAATATACAGCGATGGATTACTACATGGATTAATGAACACTGTGACAATAACTGGATTTGTATGGGCATCCAAAATCTGTCATTCTACAAAGCTTCAATTTTGTTTCTTAAGCAGTTATTTATATGTGATTTAGTAATTTGGATGAACCATATAAAATCTGGCATACATTAGCCACACATGTAGCTTTAATTACCACCCTGTTGTCAAAAAATAATTTACTAATGGCATAAAGTCTGCTAAAAGATTGCCAGAAGACTTTTGTGCTGACCCTGAATTAATCTCCAACCTCTGCACAGACACCAAACTTCTACACCACTATGCACAACCCAGTCTCTCTGAATCCTACATTGATTCTGGACTACTCTCCAACCGTCTTGGTTCACTATGAATACTGTCTCGTTGAAACATTTCTCTGACAAACTTTCATACTGGATGTTATTGTTTCTAACCTCTGTTTAATGACTGCTGCCCCAGATCTGAGCTCTTCGACTTCTCCACCCCCATCATACTTGCCTCACTTTCTACATTCTCTGTGCTCCTTACCCCCTTGCCTCTGTCCTTGCTTCTTATAACACCAACCTTCCCCGACTGACTACCTCAATCCTGTCTTGCTTCCAGCCTCCACTCACTGCTGCTTCCCCACCAACCTTCTTAACCTCCACTGTCTCAGACACTCATCGCTCCTGGACAAGCTTACTGCCTCCTTCTACTTCAAACTGGGCATCCTTTGCTGTGCCCACTATAGCTCTTGTAAACAGCTCTGCCCCAGTGATCTCCTCTAAGCTTACATCTCGAAGTGTACCCTCTGGTCCTCCAACACCAGCTCATTTCCATCCCTCAGCTCCACTACTGGTAGCTTATCCTTCACTCGCCTGGTCCCTGCCCTCTAGAACTCCTTCCCTCAGCATCTCCACCTTGACATCTCCTTCCCTGCCTTCAAAAACCAAAATAAGACCCTCTTCTTGGACCGAGCTTTTGCCCCCTCGTGGTCCTCTTACATTTCTATAGCACTCATTACATACAGCGATGTCTCACAGTACTTAAAAGGGCTTGAGTTAACATTGGTAGATAAATAAGCAATTTAGAATTTGGAATGATGAGAGAGAACAAGAGATATTAACAGAAGAAATTTCCACATAAATAGATGAAATAACGGCATCTTCCAAAAAGACCAATTTAAGTAAATATATAACTTGAGCGCATTGTCATCAGATTACCAAATAATATTAAATACCTTCAATTATTATGTTTAAGAGAAATCTAAATGGTAGTGCTCTTATTATTTGGAAAAATGTATAATTGAAAGAAAAATTTAAGTCAGCATTCACAGTCACTTGAACTAGATTAATATTACTAAGCATGAAGGACATCTAAAATTGTTTCTATGTAAAACAAAGAACATTACTGAACATAATAATACAAGAAGCTGTAGCAAGAGACATTTGTATTGTACCCTACCTTGTTGTCATATCTTCATCAATAACAACTTTCTGTGCCAGAAGACTGCTGCTAATTGACAGAACTCCATGAGGTTTGTCATTTGGCTCAATAATAACCTGAACTGTACTGGGGCTAAGCAGTACTGCATCTCCCTTTATTGTATCTTCAAGTAAGAAAACCTGAAATGACTCTGCAATTTCGGGGATAGGATCATTAATAATCTGAAATTTCAGATTTACTTCATGTACATAAGGTGGGAAAATAATGGTCCTGTTTGGTTGGAGATCAATAAAATCAGATTGTAACAATGCACTGGCAGAACTGTTGCCAGTTACTATCTGGTAATTAATAGAAACCAGAGCATCATCAGAACCAATTATTTTTCCATCCTGGTCCCTCCCACGAATGACTGGTATGGTAATCACATCAATTGTCTCTGAGACTGTGTATACTGCTTGTGCTAATCGCAAGGGACTGTCATTTTTGTTGATTTTAAGTTGAAAGCTGCTTTGTGTAGAATTGATTTCAGCTCCTCCCTCGACACTAGTCAGTTGGACAGTGAAAACTTCATCATTTTCAGGAATCTGGAAGAACAAAAGAAATGTCTTAAATAGTAGCCACTTGGATGTTGAACAGGTAAATCTTTGATTTAATTACATTGGGGCAGAAATTCCGGTAGTTGAAGAGGGCAGGATCATCACCCGCCAAGGGCCAAGATTTGGGGCAGTACCCGGGTGCCAGGTCTCAGTTAAATTTCTTCCAACTTCCAGGCAGTGGGAGAGAGGGAGCATCTTCCACCTTCCCCCCATGTCTTGGAGTGTGGAGTTCCCAAGCCAGTCTGGGAATTAAGTCCCAATTAGGCTCAACTGAACTTTCACCCTCGGAACGACATGGCTTCACAGAGCTGTCAAACGCTGTAATTTCTTCTTTCAAGAAGTCTTGACAGATAGCACATCTGACGTTGACATGATCTGTCAGTGACTTCTTCCCTAATTGGCCTGCTGAGCCCGCAGGACGGGCTTAGCAAGCTCAATCAGGGGAAAATCCCTCTGAATGGTCAGGCGAGGATGGAGGCGGGACATTGACACAACAAGCAGCAGTCCCGCCTCCAACTTGCCTCCATTCACAAAATCCAGCCCGATGGGCCCAAAGCGTCCAAACCCATGTCCACTGATCATGGAAGTAAACGAGGAACAAGTTTACCAACTTCAGGAAGATTGCCAAGCTTACCCAACATTTGCTACCCAAAGTTTTTGAGCACAGTACACATGCCACAAAAAGTTCCCTTTCAATGAATGCAAAGTACTCAAACAACTTTTCAACTTTTTCATTCACATTTATACCCACTCTGCTGCACGACAAACTTTGCAACTGGCACTGAAATATGCAACTGTTGTCACACTTAAAGTTGGGTCCACAAAGCAGGCTGTCAACAAAATGCAGTGCCACACAGCAGCCAACCACGTCACTCACTCTTCCACTCAGGAAGCACATAGAAGCAGTAGAGTTAGTTCGAAAAGACACACATCATACACTGTCACCAAGGGGAACCAAGATTAGAAGATACTCAGCTCCCAAGAGGTCATCTATCCAGCTTAAACTCCTCCTTCAAATAATAGTGACATGGCAGATTGGCATAAAATGAAGACGTCATGACTGTTACCAAGGTAGTGGGTATTTC
The DNA here is from genome assembly GCA_030390025.1 of Squalus acanthias. NCBI lineage: Eukaryota > Metazoa > Chordata > Chondrichthyes > Squaliformes > Squalidae > Squalus > Squalus acanthias. The sequence goes on along the minus strand of CM059425.1, from coordinate 158,032,433 downwards.
GATGTATTATTTGGTGAATGCGGTCACAGACAACCTGCATGTTGATGGAATGGTACCTTTTTCTGTTCATAAACACCATGGAGTTGATTACAGAGGATTAGATGACCAGTTACATGCCATCTATAATGCCTTGCACTTTAGGAAAGCCTGCCAGCTGGTAAAAGTGCTGTGCCCTCTAATGCTGTTGCTGACTTTGTAAGAAGAAAATGATGAAAAAGAGTTCCCATTGTGAAGCTACAATTCTATCACCCTCTACTGCATTACTGATTAACTTATTTGGGTGATATTACCCAAATTAAGGAATAGGAGTGATCAGGAAAAGTCTCAACAGGCATTCACTCCTCATATGCAACAAGTAAGCTGGCAAAATTCGGGCTGTTCTAAAATTTTCATTTTCCTTTTTGGGCCATGCCCAACAGATGTTTATTTTCTTCAAGACCAGATTCAATCACTTGTTTGAGGTAAGGAAGATGCTCCCTGGCATGAGTGCATTAACTGGCTTCATTTGAGCATTCCTGTCACTGTGCCAATTAGTTACAGCTTGGGAATAAAATAGGAAGTGGTTGTGAATAGTGATAAGAATTACAGTGAGATTGCCATGTTAGGGATTTTACTACAATGTACTAGTATGATGCCATAGGCCCATTTGTGATTGAATTTTAGGGCCTGGTTATGTTACGTCATGAAAATGGAAGTCAGTTTGTTTACATACTCATGGTGGAAGCCCCTTTGTTAACATGTAATAACCAGGGAGATAGCCTGCACCTTCTGTATTAGAGTGGTCAACTTCCACAAGGAAATGTGAGGAGTAGCATTAATAATCAATTAGAGTATAATAGATTGCAAACTCTGATTGGAACCAGTCGGATCCACCCGAGAGTACAAATCCAGCTCCCTTTGCCTCTTCATGCAAACCATGTTTTGTACATTTTCATTTTTTTTTTTTAAATGATTTGTGTTATTTCCAGTACAACAAAATAAATCTTTTTGATTGAGTCAAAAGAGCAACACAGGCTAGAAATGACTGTTGCTGAGAATAGTTTCAAGTGCTTAACACACTAGAGTGACGCTCCTCGGTCTTCTATTTTAATGGAGGGAGTTAACCCATTTAATTTAAATAGGTTAACCTCCGTTAAAATAGCAGACAGAGGAGTGCCATATGAAAATTTTAAGCGAGCATCTGCTTTTATCAGCAGCAGTCATTTCTAGCCTCATGTGTTTGATCCTTAAGGCCTGTTCACCTGACTTCCTGTTCCATGCCAGCACAATCAGCAAAGCAGATCAGAAAATTTGCCTTAAAGTTTTTTTTAACTGTTTCTTGAAGGTACTATGTAGTTTTCTGATGGGAGCAGGAACCACAGACAACTTCTTTCAACACTAAACTAAATTAAGACCAGGATCTAGCGTACCCAGATCTCAACTGAATTTGTGGCCGTTCAAGCAGAATCTGACTGAATTACAGTGGGAGTCTGTCGGAACAACCATGTACCTTTGGGGTTTTAGTCTTCCAAATATATGGTTGAAAAGCATTTCACTCAGCAGAGAATGTTTACCATTCATGTTCTTTAGAGCTGTGTTACTCACCTGATCATCTACAATGGTAAGGTTATAAACTACCACTGCTTTCCCAGGAGGAAGAATAATGTTTCCCCATGCTGGACTGATGTCTTCGTCCGCAGAATTTGGGCCTGCTGTTATCTGCCAGTGGAGACAGAATATAATAATTATAACAAATCAGTTATTAGTATTTATATAAGTGGAGACATATTTCACGAAGATGATATCACAATGGAGAATAGACAGCATTAAACAAATAAAAATTTCACACAGTGACATCATGGAACTATCCTGCAATCTGCACATCAACACATTCCGCATTTAAAATGAGGATTTATATTCCCATATTTACCATTTGGGTACATAATCTAGGGCACATAACCTGGTCTGAGGGGGTGCTGTCAATGTAATGCAGTGCTGAGGGGTGCTGTATTTCAGATGAGACATTAAGCCAAGGCCTTTTCTGCCTAATCAGGTGGACTTAAAGATCCTGGAGGGAAATTCAATTTCAGCCCAAAACAGGCACGAAGTCGGTGAAGCGGTAGCTGGGAGTTGAAAATCGCCCCCTCCCCCCCCATCTTGTTATGTGCAAATTGGCTGCTGTGTTTCCCAACATAACAGTAACTGCATTTCCAACGTAATTAATTGGCTGTAAATAGCTTTGGGATATTAAGATGATGTGATAAGATGCTATAAAATTGCAACTTTCTTTCAGCGAAGATGGAGTACTTTTTATGAGGTAGTACGTAATTTTAACGTGAATCATTTTCATAAGAACATAGCTATTCAGAAAGTTTAATGTAAAGCAGAAAGGTTTTTTTTAAATGTTCCTCATTGATAACAACAGGAATAGTTTTGACACCAAAGAAACACCCTATGTAAATTGACAAGTAAAGTTATGGCTTGCACATTGGCATAAAATAATGGAGCACCAATAGCTGTGCCTCAGCTGCTCAAACACGAGTTCTCACTCTCGGCCTTGCCTTCAAGGGAGGAGGGAGGAGCTTTAGAGAGGTGGTGTTGAGCAGAGGTCAATCATTTCCCACAAAGAGGGAACGAAAATGAGAAAACAGAAATAATTATATTTTATTAATTATAATTAAGGGCAAGCTTAAAGTTTATGATATAGCTAAATTTCCCCTGCATAAGTTTCCAGTTTAAAAAGAAAACCTTTAAATAATGTGCAATAACTGCTATTCAATTCACTGAAACTGTCTTCTTGCTTTGGTAATTTTTTTTAAAAGAAAGTTGTTTGTAACATCACACTGAATTTTCCGACCATGGATATGATGTTGAAAAACATGAATAAACAGCAAATTGAATGAACAAAGACCAGTCATTCTCGAGACTCAGTAAACCTAGCTGATCATTTTTTTGTGCACTTCAAGATTTTTGTTTAACATTGGAATATTTCATCATCGATATCTATAGAGCATAATTCCTAATACTTTTCACATAAAGCTTTTATAGAAGGAAAAAGTTACAAGAATTTTTGTGACCATATAATATCCAGTCTAATGAAAGAAAACACTTTCACTTATATAGCTCCTTTCACAACCTCAGGACATCTCAAAAGCACCTCACAGCCAAATAAGTACTTTTATTGAAGTGTAGTCACTTCAAGGTCCAAATAGCAATGTGACAAATGACCAGATAATTGTTTTTAATGATGTTGGTTGAGAGATACGTGTTGGGCAGGACACTGGAAGAAATACCCTGCTATCATTGAAATAGTGCCATGGGATCTTTTACGTCCACCTGAGAGTGCAAACAGGTATTACGTTTAACGTCTCATCCGAAAGACAGCACCTCTGGCATTGCAAAACACAATACTGCACTTAAGTATCAGCCTAGGTTATGTGCTCAAGTCTCTGGAGTGGGGCTTGAACCCACAACCTTCTGACGCAGAGGTGAGAGTGCTACCACTGAGTCAAGGCTGAAGGGATAGCCTGTGCTCAGTTCAAAATATCACAAGTTAATTACAAACAAGGAAGGTCATTCAGTCCATCTTAGTTCATCCATCCAGCATGACTCTCAAATCCCTCCATGGATTGGTTCCTCAATGATTTCAGGGTTTTCGTCTCCTCTACTCTATCTGGGAGACCATTCCATGTATTGAGCACTCTTTGCATGAAAAACTTCCTAATATCAGTCCTTTAACTTTATCGTTAACTAGTTTGAACCTGTGTCTCCTTATCCTTCTCTCACATAGTAGTTTTGCAGATTTACCTTTTCTATACCATTTACAATCTTATTTTCTCCATAAATCACCTCAGACTTCCTACTGAGGTCATAAAGCTAAGTTTCTCCAGTCTTTTCCACGTAGCTCAGGCCTCTGACACTAGGGATCAGCCTTGTGGCTCTTCGCAGCACAGCTGCCAAATCTGTACAGTTTAATCATGACCTCCTCTGACTTTTACTCTTTTGTTTTGGTTATATAATTAAACCTTGTATTGGCTATATGGATTGCTGTTTTGCATTGGTTGGACATGTTGAGCATCAAGTCCATTAAGGCTCCTAATTCTTTTTTAAGCTTCATCCTTAGCTATTATAACACTATTCATGGAGTATGTGAGTTGCCCATTTTCCCTTCCTACATGCAGTACTTTGCATTATATAGGAAATTGGGTGCTGTTTTGGCATGGCAAATATTCAAAAATACTTTAAAAAAACCATAGGGCAGGATTTTCCCTGCGGAGACGGGATGGTGGTGCGAGAGCTGGTTGGCAGGTTCCAATCCCGCTCCCGTCTGCAGCCGCTCTCTGAAAATTATTTTCCATAGATTGGCCTCATTAAGCCCGCCCTGCGGGGTTCCGGCCAATTAATAGGCAGCGGGTCTGATGATGTCATTTGATGACACCTCATCAGCCAGTTTCCTTAAAGGGACCACGTCCACACTGATTTTGACAGTTGTGCTGTCGGTGTTCTGCTGCATTGAGGTGGCGCAAAGACTGACAAGCACTGCTCAAAAGTGCACGGCTGCACCCAGGCTCTTCCATGACTCCCTCCATATGCTTATGGAGGGAGTCACAGCATGCAGGGAGATTCTCTTCCCTTCCCATGGGCGGAAGGGACCTCCCCAGGACACCAGCCTGGTTGCATATTGCACAGGAGGGCAAAAGCAGGGATGTCATCAGGAGTCCCTGGCTGCAGTGGCGCAAGCCTTTCAATGATCTCAGTAGATCACGAAACGTTACTGCAAAGCCACACTCAACCTCATCCTGCTGTGCCACTGTTCAAGAAAGGGTGTAAGGACAATCCTAGTAACTACAGGCCGGTCAGTTTAACATCAGTGGTGGGTAAAGTTTTAGAAACAATAATCAAGGAAAAAATTAACAGGCACTTGGAGAGGTTTAAGCTAATTAAGGAGAGCCAGCACGGATTTCTAAAAGGCTAATCTAATTGAATTTTTTGGTGAAGTAACAGGGAGGATCGATGAAGGGAATGCAATAGATGTTGTCTATGTGGATTTTAGGAAGGCGTTTGACAAAGTACCACATAGAAGGCTGGTTAACAAAATTGAGGCCCATGGAATAGGTGGGTCAGTGAAAGCTTGGACAGTGAAGGCTTAAGGACAGAAAACAGCGAGTTGTGATAAATGGCTGTTTTTCAGACTGGAGGATGGTAGATAGTGGTGTTCCCCAAGGGTCAGTGCTGGGGCCACTGCTTATATATAAAATGATCTGGATATTGGAATACAGAGTAGAATTTCTAAATTTGCCGATAACACCAAACTTGTAGGTGTGACAAACAGTGAGGATGATACCAATCGACTGCAACAGGACACAGAAAGGCTAGCAGAATGGGCAGACAAGTGGCAGATGGAATTTAATACAGAGAAGTGTGAGGTGATGCATTTTGGCAGAAGGAACAGGGAGAGGCAATATACACTTAATGGCACAGTTTTAAAGAGTGTGCAGGGACAGAGGGATCTGGGAGTTAATGTGCATAGGTCCCTGAAGGTGGCAGGACATATTGAGAGAGTGGCTAACAAAGCATATGGGATCTTGGGTTTCATAAATAGAGGTATCAAGTCCAAAAGTAGAGAAGTTATGCTGAATCTTTATAAAGCGCTGGTTAGGCCACAACTGGAGTATTGCATCCAGTTCTGGTCACCACACTTTAGGAAGGATGTGAAGGCCCTTGAGAGGATGCAGAGGAGATTTACCAGAATGGTTCCGGAGATGAGGGACCTTTGCTACAAGGACAGGTTGGAGAAGCTGAATTTGTTTTCATTAAAGCAAAGGAGGTTGAGGGGTGATTTGATCGAGGTGTACAAGATTATGACGGGTTTGGATAGGCTAGACAGGGAAAGGTTGTTCCCAATAGCTGATGGTACAAGAACTAGGGGACACAGATTTAAGGTTTTGGGCAAGAGATACCGGGGGGTGTGAGGAAAAACTTTTTTGCGCAGCGAGTGGTGAGGACCTGGAACTCGCTGCCGACAGAAGTGGTGGAAGTCAATATTTTCAAGGGGAGACTGGATAAGTACTTGAGGGAAATAAACCCAGGGCTATGGGGATAGAGCGGGGGAATGGGACTGACTGGATTGCTCTACAGAGAGCTGGCACGGACTCGATGGGCCGAATGGCCTCCTTCTGTGCCATTATGACTCTATGACCCATCACATCCCCATCTCTCTGCCTTCCCTACCCTACTCCTGCACATCCTTACTCACACCAACTTACCTTGCACCTCCACCTATCCCTCTATATCTACATTATCACTTCCCCATCTCACTAGCCACCCCTCACACTCACCCTCATCCTAGTGCAATCATACCAACTAACAACACACAAGGGTAGGCACTTGGATGTGTTATGCAATGTTCATGTAAAGTTTCTGTTAATATGTTGTCAAATATTGAAATCTTTATTTTCAACACTTTGCCTTATTGCACAGATCTGTGTTCACCTTTGGAAGTGTCTTTGTGAGTTGCAGTGAATGGTTAAACATAATGGTATCCCCGCAATGGTGATGAGCGTGAAAGGAATAGCTTGGTCATTGTAGGAATGTGTTATGGTGCTGGTGTGGGATGGTGTTAACCTGGCGCATCATGTGGCAGCCAGGGTGTACAGCGTCAAGTGAAGTAAATCTGGCCATGTGATGCCATCGCTGGTCTCTTGGGCAGCAATGTGGTCGGGTGCTGATTCCCTGTGTCCTGTGCAGCATCAGGTGATTGCGCAGAAGGTAGGTGTTGTTGTTGGTATGCCTGGTGATGTTGGTGCTGGGACTGATCATGGAGGGATTCAGAGGACCAAGGTGAGATTTTTTCAAGGGCACCGATGTTGCTGGAATAGATGGCAGCTGAAGTTGAGGTGGCAGAAGCAATCTGTCAATGGTGAGAGCACTTGTTCCAAGGAGGTGACAGTGCATATAGAGTTCACAACACACACTTACCACCTCAATACAGCTCAAATGTGTCTTCCAAATCCTGAAATCAGCAACTTGTGGCATTTGAAAGTGAACTGATGTGAGAGGTTAGGTTTTATGCTGCAGCTGCAGCTGTGAACTATTCAGCTCATTGGAAGACCCGACATACTCAGCTGGCGTGTTTGCTGAACGACGTGAAACACGTTGAAAATGTGTGAAAATAGAAAAAGCCTGGCAAAATTAAGTGCCTCTCCCGCCACTTGGTGTCGGGTCTGTTCTGAAGTCGCAGACCTGACACTTTGGAAATTGGCGTGGAGGCGGGTTCGCGGCGGGTTCCCAACCCGCCATCAATCATTTTGAATTTAACAGCTGACCCGCCTCCAAACCCGCCCTCTGAGCGCCGGCCGGCAGAATCGCGGCCATAGTTGTAGAATAGTAAGAACTTCCAAGGAAGATTTCAGTGGAAGTAATTCCATTAAAAAATCATACCCATCAGCTCCAGAGACCGAAATCATGATACTAATCATCATTATTTAAGCCAGGTGGCTGTCTGATAACAAATTACCTGTGCTACATTAATTAACTAATTTATGTCAGCTAGTGGCAGTAAACCAAATGCCAGGTTCTGTTATTAAGCCAAGATGAGACAGAGAAGTAATTTGATATCACTTACCTCAAAGTTCACAGTTACAGCCCCATATGTTCCTTTCTTTCTGATTAGAGTAAGCGGCACGAATTCTTTTCTATCCCTTGCCTCATTGACTATGATTATGGAAGACTTAGGGAGGGACAGAAAAAATATTATTTCGACAATAAACCTCTCAGCAAATAGCATAGACAGATCCGTAACTCTGACAGCATCAAACTCTCACAGACAAATGAATCTAATTTGTAAAGTGGTTCAGTAATGGTATTATATTCCTTGGGAAACAAATTTTGCCAAAATCTTCCAACTTTTAGAGCAATTTGGGTTACAAAATTTAAAGAGCCAAGCTTTAATATAAAAGGGCTAATGACATAAAAATCTGTGACTGGCTGTTGTCGCTTCTTAGGAATAAAGTGCTTATCAAGATAAAATGTGTCTGTGCTGGGGAAGTGGAACACTTTTTGCCTTCTTGCCAGTAGGATCACCGTACTGACTCTGAAGTCAGGTATAGCACAGATCTGTTGCACTGTAAAGCTCCTTCAACAATGATTAGAGAAAGAAAGCTCTCTCTGCATTGCCCAAGCACATTCTCACTGTGTAATGTTTCCATTTCCTTCACATTCATTCTTCCAGGCAATTAATTATGACATTATTAACAGTTCATATTACATGGGAATTGGATTTGGATCGCCCATTCATTTCTATTCAGACCCTTAATTTCCCATGTTGTTAGAAATATAATTTTTGTAAAATTTAAATAGTCAGTAAACAAGGGGCCAATTCATAAGATGGCTTCAATTAATTTAAATCTAAATATTAACATTTTTGTAAAATATTGTAAGTATTTTAAAATGAGCCGGATAGGCAATATATTTTTACTCTTATTTTATCATAAGGGAGAATGTAATTCTAGGAAGCAAGCATTTTCAGTATTCTGCCATCAAAGAGTGAAGAGAAAGATTTTATTTATAACTCCCAAATGGGAGGAAATATTTCAACTGGAGAAAAATCCAAAAAAGACCCACAATTTCTAACCAGAAAGCACACCTTCTGTTGATGTATCTAGGCACTTCCTCTCCAGCTGGCTGCCATTGAGATGTTTAGGGATCAACATTGTTCCTTATGCTCAATATCAAACCTAATGCTCAAAACTAAGTCAAAGGCTCAAGTTTAAGCCTCAGCCAGATACATCTTGCAAATCTGTTACTTGCTTCCTGTAACACTTTCCTGCCATGTCTATTTCTGGCACATTTTTCTGTAACGCTATTTCCATCATGACCGTCTATCATGCTTTCTGTCATGAATACACTTGCCAATTCACTTTACTTAACTCTAATCAAGTCCTCCAAGATAGGTGGGCACTGTTGCTTACTTACCTCTGAGAATTACCAGTTGTGTTTCCATGATACATGGCAGTGCCACCCAACTTTGAGCTCCAAAAATCATGGCAAAGGTCCAATGCTGCCTCCCTCTTTCCCCCCACAGCTACTGGATTCCCCCCTTACGACAACGCCCCATCCACACCCAGTCACTGCTGTCTTCCCCACTACCGGCAAACCCACATCATCAGACACTTACTTCTTCAGAATTTTAAAATAAATACTGAGCTGAGTAATTATTTTACGTAATACAGGTTTGTCCATGACTAGACTCCCACCTTGCCGCAACCTGATCTGCTCCCCACCGACGCCCCTACCTCTGAATGATTCATCCCCAAAACTTGATACACGATCTTGAGGCACGAAACTTTTTAAACAATGAAGAGCCCGTTTCCACCATTGTGCAGGGAAACCACCTCTGCACCTTGGTTGAAACTTCTGGAAATGGAGGAATGGATGAAGGCCTATAGCTTCCATTATCCTGCATTTCCCTTTGTCCCAAATATGCTGCAAGAATTATTCCAGATCTCAATGCTCGCATATCCCACAACTCTTCTCATCAATTCTCCCAGGTCCTCAGATTCCCCTCTACCCCATATCCTAAATGCTACCAACATCTCTCTGCTGTCATGAAACATTCCGCTTGGATCCCCAAGACACCACTCCCAGTGTTCCCACATCCTGACATCCCCTCCCATTAATTCTACATCCCACAACCCCTTCATTTAATGTTTACACATCCTAGTAAGACACAATGCTCTCACATCCAGGGTAGGCCATCTCAATCATCTTTCCCCATGTGTAGTGCAAAGTGGCTCATATTCAGATTTTCCTAGTTCAGATTTTTGAGTTCTATGTAAATTTCTTCCAGCGAATTGCCTCATCATAGAGTCATAGATATACAAATGCATGTTATTCTAATTTATTAATTGTAAGTTGCAAATTTTTATCAAGGAGAAGGTGAACAATGCAAACCAATCAAATTACACAAAACACTTGCTGAATATTTCTTCATTCACCATTTTATTTGCCTTCAATTGACTGATTAAACTTATTTATAAAGTTGTCTCTTTTTAAGTAGTTTTATTAATTTTTTCACTTGTAGACCTCAAAAGATTGGGCTTGACGTTGTTACTTTGACCTATAATTATCACTATGTTAGCTTCAGGGAAATGCCATGGTCTGAGCATGTACTGAGATTCCTATCATGCTTTAATGTGGGTGGCAGACTGATTCACGATTGTAAGGGAATATCTCCTCATGGTGTAAAAGGATTTTTAACATTCTTTTGAGGTTTTTCCAAATTATTTGTAAATAAGAGCTAGAATGATTTTTTTCAAGTAAAGGCAGACATATTATCAACTGGTAGGGAAAAGGAAACTATACACATCAACGGACACTCCTCGAACACTACACATTATTGCACATTCCTCACTCCACCAATGAACACTGTTCTTTCAGCCATCATGCTCCTGTGCGCTGGAATTCTCTCCCAAAAATCACCTCCCCTTGGCATCTCCCTCCCAGTCTTCAAATGCTTCAACCTGCAGCCTCTTCCCCCCCATTTGGTGCCCACATTCTCCGTATTCTTCAGCATTCAAAGAAGTTCTCTTTTAAATGAGGAGAACTGTATATAATGGCTCCTGAGCCGACAGCTCCTTACCAAGCACCTTTGCTCTGCAATTGTATGCAAGTTGTTATAGAGGTATAAGTTGTTGCTTTTATTACCAAAATATTATTAGTCATTTCCATTTTTATGAGCTCAAGTATTCTTCTGATGTGTTGAGGCATACTCATCCCATGGGCAATTAATTTCTAATGTCCAAGCGGTTTCATGAAAAATTGCAGCAACCTGTGAGAAGTAACTAGTGATGTCTAGCTCTGCAAAGTTATTTCAGACATTGCAATCCACTCTGCTCAACTGTGACACTGCTGGTCAATCAAGAAACTGCAGAAGTGGGATGATTTAAAAGAGAGAATGTGAAGGATTGTCTGCCTGTGTTCGCTAATATTAGTTGAAAAAGTTGGCATGATTATAAAGCAGAAAAGTAAACTCCCATCATTCCCATTTTTAGTACATTTCAACTGCAACAACAGCTTACATTTCTATTGCACCTTTAATGTAGCAAAACATCCCAAGGCACTTCCCTGTAGGTCAGATGTAATTTAACAATATTTTATGGTGTTGTACAAGACTATAAAAACACATTAAAAAAATTACATCAAAAAATGCTGTGATGCATTCTATCGCTCATTTCATTGCCATTAATATTTTGACATAGTTCAAAATTTGACTTTTTTTTTAGAATCCTATCACTAAATATTGATTTCTTCAACATCATCAAACTTCTGCTCCAGTGCCTTCAGAACCTTAAGTGTTTTATTATTGTGGTTGTGCACTACAGGGATCTTCTGATATGCACTGTAACACACGATTTGAAAACAATAAGGCCAATCTAACAAAATCACGTTGCTGGCAGGGCGCCTCCTTTGCTGGGAGTGTATATAGGGAATTTAGGCCCATGTTCCCTACAATTTTCCATCCATTAATCTGCTCTAATATGTCGCAAATAAAAACATTCCAAATATGCTAAACAATTACACTGGCTGAAAAAGATACTTACCACATTGAAAGATATAATTCCAAAGGCATTATCATTCGACAGAATGGTTACTGTGGCAATATTGGGAATTCCAAGCATCACATCTGCAGAAGTACCCTAGAGTTATCAGAAAAATGCAGCACTGTTATAAAGTAAAATGCTTTGTCACAGGTCTAATGGTTATTTGCTTTTTTATATATACAGGTTTTATGAATACATAATTCCAGCAGGATTAGTTGTCTTGAGGTGCTTTCAGATAGACAGGTTTTTAAGTTATATGTATAATAATAATGATGATGTGCTTATGTTTGTCTTCAAAACTGTAATCAGCTGTTAAACAAAAAAGAGAATTTACACAATCCCAATGACAGTGGCCATAAACAGCTCCAGCCTAAAACACATTTCACACTTTCAACCTAATTTATGGCAGTAGTCAGTACAAAATTACTAGCCAAACTAAAAATATATTTGCCAAAACTGTTTTGATACAACAGTCAGATTCCATATTTTTCTTAACAGTGCTGTAATTACCAACTGGATCACAGTTTTGTTCAAAAATGTAAATTGTTCATGATCTATAACTTTTGCAGAAAGAAAGTTCTTTGGGCACCACAGCTTAATTAGGACCCCAAGTTAATAAAGAGGTCTTTCAAAACTCATTTATCATGGTTTGACAACCTGTTAATGACACCATAGCAATAAGAAACTAGGTATGAAGTATGCAGTTCTATTTGAAAATGAAGTTTCCTTTCAGTCCTTCGCCTTTATACATTATCCTTTGACTTAAATGTTAAAAAGCTGAATTCTACTCCCAGCTCCGGGTCAAAGGTCTCAACAATCTGATTCATGCAGTGAAATGAATGGTTGTGGGAAGATAGATGCATCGTACATTTCTTTCTTTTAACTGGATGTATCAATGTAACATACAGGATTGTGTTTAAGAAAGCTTGTCTGTGAAACACTTTGTTCTAAAATCTTTATTGATTATCATACTTTACTTTGAATCCAAGTAAAAAAAAATAACGAAGAGACCATTACAGGCTGTAGTGAGAAATAACAAGACTTCAAGCTCAAAATCCATTCTCATGGGTAAGAACTTAAGTGTTTTATTATTGTGGTTGTGCACTACAGGGATCTTATGATATGCACTGTAACACACGATTCTCTACTGCACAGTGGAATGTGAATTAATTAGATTCTGGACAAAAACAGTTTAGAATTTTTATTTCTCATAAATATAATTTTATAACTACAGCAAATGTTAGGCACTGGATATTATAAAATAGAGGGGTGTCCGAAAACCACTGAGTTAACAGCTTCTTAGAAAAATAATGTGGCACACAAGTTCACAAGAATCAGATGTAGGCATGATAAATTACAATGTGCTGGTTAAAAGTTCATATGACAAAAATTGCTTTTAAACTATATTAGTTTGAAACTACCATATTTGGACCTTAGAACACCTCAATTTTAGAAAAGTTGGAAAAAATTGCATAAACAAAGAAAAATGTCATCTAGTAACATTTGTTATATTAATATTTACCTAAAGAACAAAGTGTAAGTACAGTTTTAGTTAAGTTGATGACCATTATTTCTCTCTTTCAAAGCATTTATCAAACGTAAACCAACATCTAACGTCCTAAACTTTACAAAATATCTTGGTAGAATGTTGGAGCTATTGATTTTTCACATGTACATTAAAAGGGACACAGATATAAACAGTCAAACATTTAATTTTATTTTTTTTGCCAAATTATTACTGGTAAAATGTTTTGATCCATTTATTATGTGCTGGACTGGATGAAATGTTAAAGCTGTAATATTTGTGTTATTCATTGTCAAGCACTTTACGCTTTCTGAAGCTCCAAAAGAAATGTGATAAATATTAAGGGTCCATAGATTCTGACTCATGATCACTTGATCTAAAGTCTGAACTTCACAGGAGTCTATTATCAACAGTTTCCATAGCAACTTCCTTAGCATCTTACTGTTCACACACCACATTATTCAAATTTTACCTCCATCATGAATGATTTCATCTCTGCTTTGAAATACCTGCAGTTGTAATTTAAATGAGATTTAGGCTGCCAGTTTAAAGTGAATGAGTTTTTTATTTTCAAAATACAACAGAATAGTAATAACAAAGAAATTGACCATTTATGATAAAGATTTAATTGATGATACAAGGGCTTTTGTTTTACTGATAATTGGAGCTATGAAACAGAACGTTCATGCATTTTATGATAGCACTTCCAAAAATGAAGATCTGTTTTAGTTTAACAAACGTCAAGTCTGACTAAAATAATAAACCTCGTGCAAAATAATCTTCATGGTGGGCGCAATTCTTCAGCTTTTACTAATTTTTCCTTGAACACCCAATGGGAGGAAGGGAAGCTCATGAAGTGCCATAGGCTTTGTATGTTGTTTTGGTTGCAACAGTTATAGTGACTAAATGTAACAGATACTCTAAGCTGATGTCAAAGCACCTGAGGTTCAGACAATAGATATAAAGCACTCAAAGTTGTACTCTCCTGGTGTATGACATCAAATAAACCCCTTGATCGGATTACCATTTTGTACAGACTGTGGATTTATTCTGTGGTTGCAAGTAATAACAACAAAGCACATAATAATTAATTGCAAGGAATTTAAAAATAATATTTAACTGTAATTTTATCATTTAATGTTCCAAACCATGCAAAGCATTCCAAAGACACATTCAAACACCAATGGTAGCAAAGCCCAGCACGTGAGTGCAGAAGACAAGGCTGAAATGTTCGCAATCAGCATCAGCCAGAAGAGGCAAGCAAATGATTCTTCTCAACCTCCTTGCAAGGTCCCCACCATCACAGATGCCAGTCTTCAGCCAATTCAGTTCACTCCACATGAAATCAAGAAAAAGTGCACTGGGCACAGCAAAGACTACCGTCTTAACAATATTCCAGCTGTAGTGCTGAAGACTTGTGCTCCGTAACAAGCCATGCCTCTAGCCAAACTGTTCCAGTATAGCTACAACACTGGCATCTACCCAACAATGTGGAAAAAGCAGGACAAATCCAATCGGGTCAATTACCGTCCCATCAGCCTACTCTCAATCATCAGCAAAGTGATGGAAGGTGTCATTTACAGTGCTATCAAGCAGCACCTAATTATCAATAACCTGCTTACCGATGCTCAGTTTCCGTCAGGACCACTCGGCTCCAGACCTCATTACAGCCTTGGTACAAACATGGATAAAAGAGCTGAATTCCAGAGGTGAGGTGAGAGTGACTGCTCTTGACATCAATGCAGGATTTGACCAAGTGTGGCATCAAGGAGCGCTAGTAAAATTGAAGTCAATAGCAATAAGGGGAAAAACTCTCCACTTGCTGGAGTCATACCACACAAGTGCCAGGCAATGACCATCTCCAACAAGGGAGAGTCTAACCACCTCTCCTTGACATTCAATGGCATTACCATCATCGAATCCCCAATCATCAACATCATGAGGGGTCACCATTGACCAGAAACTTAACTGCACCAGACACATAAATACTGTGGCTACAAGAGCAGGTCAGAGGCTGTGTATTCTATGGCGAGTGATTCACCTCCAGACCAATGATCCCTCTAAATTATTTATTTCCCTGTGCGGGCCCTTTAAATTTGCTGTGTGGCCACGGATGCACGTTATCTCTTTCAGTGGCAGCAGCTGGGGTGTGGCCTGGGCAGGACCTCGTGATCAGTGGGGAAACATTGCTCCAGACTCCCTAAAACCTTTCCACCACCTACAAGACACAAGTCAGGAGTGTGATGGAATACTCTCCACTTGCCTGGATGAGTGCAGCTCCAACAACACTCAAGAAGCTCGACACCATCCAGGACAGAGCAGTCTGCTTGATTGGCACCCCATCCACCACCTTAAACATTCACTCCCTCCACCACCGGCGTACCATGTCTGCAGTGTGTACCATCTACAAGATGCACTGCAGCAACTCGCCAAGGCTTCTTCAACAGCACCTCCCAAACCCGTGACCTCTACCACCAAGAAGAACAGGGCAGCAGGCACATGGGAACACCATCAGCTCCAAGTTCCCCTCCAAACCACACACCATCCTGACTTGGAAATATACCACTGTTCCTTCATCGGCAAAATCCCGGAACTCCCTACCTAACAGCACTGTGGGAGTACCTTCACCATACAGACTGCAGCGGTTCAAGAAGGCGGTTCACCACCACCTTCTCGAGGGCAATTTGGGATAGGCAATAAATGCTGGCCTTGCCAGTAACGCCTACATCCCGTGAATGAATAAATAAAAATAAGAAAATCAATAAAATATAACACAATGATGTTCTGCTCAGTGAGAGTACACATACCATCTGGTGCACTTGACAGGCCAGGAGCAACAGTGAATGACACATGCGGAATCCAATGAGTGGAGAACAGTTTTGTATTCTTCCGTGAAAAATGTAATGCTAGAACACTTTATGCTGTTTGTAATGCATCTTAGACTCTTAAGTGTACTAGCAATAATGTGGGTTCAAGATTCAGCTGAACGAAACATCAGAAATGCTAATACTACTATTTGAGTTTGAAGTTTTGACTCCTAATCCATTATTATGGAGCCACAACAAAACGTTACAGCATCATAAGCAGAAAGACAAAAAGTGACAAAATATCAATACTTGAGAGATAAACATGCCATCTGAACTTTCTTTTCTTTTTTATCTGTTTAGTCACACAATGGGGGTAATTTTAACTTTCAGCGATGGTTTATGACGGGCGATATCGGATCGGCCGCACTGTATACACCCTATCGGAATTTCCTTTCCATTTGAATCAATAGAAAGGAAACTCAGGCGAGGTGTATAACGGGCGACCGATCCAATATCCCCCCCATTTCATGCACACAACTGTTTGACAACAGAAATACATCTTGAATTAAAAACAAAAATACTGGAAATGTACATTTAATCAGTCAGAATCCAAAAGAGATAGAGGCTAACGTTTTGAGTAAGGCCCCTCTGAGCATTACCAGTATTTTCTCTTTCTATTTTAGCTTTCCACCATTCATAGTTTTACTTTTCAATCCCATCAATTTTTACATGTTCATTACAAAATCCAAATGTGAACTGCACAAACTGAAAGATCAAATAAACTTTTGCAAAACTGATGTGCGCTATGGACATTCATTTACTCTTGATAAATCATGTTTGCACCTGCAATACTTATAGGAAATTCTATAAATTACTTTACCTAGCATGATAGCCTATATTGTCCCATTTTACTTGGAATGAATTTAAAAAGAAAATGAAGTTACCTGCAGTCTTAGGTAAAATACAAAAGTTTCATCTGCTTCTGGAAAATCATCGTCCTTGACTGCAACGTATACAGTTTTATTTGTTTCTGTAGTCAGTAATCGAGCTGCAGCAGATGTGGCCTCAAAATCGCCAGTATCTTCCCCTTGAAGCTGAAAAGATTTGTAATGAATAGGTGAGCTCATATCTTTATTTAGGCTTTCAAACCTACATTTAGTAATTTTCTCAGAGGTCTTTAACAGCCACAGAAATGCTAACCCAAAGTTAACTTCTTTGTTTCCAATAAATTTCTACTCAAAATAACTTAATTCCATTAAAGATGATTTTTTTTTTCAAACATGCAATTATTGCTTCAAATGTTATTAATACACAGGGCAGAATTGTCATTGTAAGATTATTATTTGCTATCTTTTCATTTATTCATTTCAAAGTGGTTTGAATAAAGTGAAATACATGTGGTTTATTAACATAACAGATGCAAATGCTAGTATTGCAGAAGGCTGCATCGCTAACTGGTTCTGCTATAGAAAACATATTTCGAGGAGTTCTTTAGAGATATTTTTAACTCTTTTAGTTTTAAGAGTGCTAAGAGGAGGTGCAATCTGGGGTAATTTGCCTCCAATTTTCCCTTTGTGGAAAAGTGCTTGTTGGTCACAAATGGCTGAGCTGAAATAGTAAAACAGTCTGTATCGGAAATGATGAACTCATACACAACTTCACAGCACATTGCATTGTACCATCGTGCTACCTCTAGAAAAGGCAACAACAACTTGCATTTATATTGCCCCTTCAACATGGCAAAACATCCCAAAGCACTTCACAGGAGGTTTGGGGGAGAGAATTCCAGAGCTTAGGGCCCAGACAGCTGAAGGCACAGTCGCCAATTATGGAGCGATGAAAATCAGGGATACACAAGAGGCCAGAATTGGAGGAGCACAGAGATCTTGGAGGGTTGTAGGGCTGAAGAAGGTTACAGATATAGGATGGGGCGAGGCCATGGAGAGATTTGAAAACAAGGATGAGAATTTTAAAATCAAGGCATTGCCAGACTGGGAGCCAATGTAGGTCAGTGAGCACAGGGGTGATGGGTGAATGGGACTTGGTGTGAGTTAGGATTCGAGCAGCGGAGTTTTGGACGAGCTCAAGTTTACAGAAAAAAGACTTGCATTTATATAGCATCTTTCACGGCCGCAGGACGTCCCAAAGTACTTTACAGCCAATGAAGTACTTTTGAAGTGTAGTCACAGTTGTAATGTAGGAAACATGGCACCCAATTTACGCACAGCAAGCTCCCACAAACAGCAATGTGATAATGACCAGATAATCTGTTTTTTGTGATGCTGATTGAGGGATAAATGTTGGCCAGGAAGGTTCAAGGTGGGAGAGCATTGGAATAATCGTGTCTAGAGGTAACAAAGGCATGGATAGGATTTCAGCAGCAGATGAGCTGAGGCAGTGGCGGAGAAGGGGAATGTTACAGAGGTGGAAGTAGGCGGTGTTGGTAATGGAGAGAATATGGGGTCGAAAGCTCAGCTCAGGGACAAATAGGATAACAAGCAATGTTCCCTTTAAGCTGCATGGCCACGCAGCGCTCTGGAGGTCCCACACAGGCCAGCTCACCAGCTTTACAATAGAAATAACCACGCATGCGCGGACATTTGAATAGGCTGCGCAGCCCGATAAAGGCACTCAAAAAAATTAAAGGAAACATTGATACCAAGGTTGCGAACGGTCTGGTTCAGCCTCAGACAGTGGCCAGGGAGAGTCCCATAACAGAGTTCCATAACAAAATTCACAATCTTTTATATTGTAAGCAATCACAGGTACTTCTCACTATGGACATCCAATCCCTCTACACCTCAATCCCCCACCAGGACGGCCTGAGGGCGCTCCGCTTCTTCCTTGAACAGAGGTCCAACCAGTCCCCATCCACCAGCACCCTCCTCCGCCTGGCTGAACTTGTTCTCACATTGAACAACTTCTCCTTTGACTCCACTCACTTCCTCCAAATTAAAGGTGTTGCTATGGGAACCCGCATGGGTCCCAGCTATGCCTGCCTTTTCGTGGGATATGTGGAACATTCTTTGTTCCAGTCCTACTCAAGTCCCCTCCCTCACCTCTTTTTCTGGTACATTGATGACTGTATCGGTGCCGTTTCCTGCTCTCGCCCTGAACTAGAAAATTTCATTCACTTTACTTCCAATTTCCACCCTTCCCTCACCTTCACATGCTCCATCTCCGACTCTTCCCTTCCTCGACTTCTCTGTCTCCATCTCTGGAGATAGGCTATTGACAAACATCCACTACAAGCCCACTGACTCCCACAGCTACCTGGACTACACTTCCTCCTACCCCGCTTCCTGTAAGGACACTATTCCATTCTCCCAGTTTCTCCGTCTCCGCCGCATCTGCTCTGACGATGCCACCTTCCATAACAGTGCTTCCGACATGTCTTCCTTTTTCCTCAACCGAGGATTCCCCTCTACTGTGGTTGACACGGCCCTTGACCGTGTCCGTTCTATTTCCCGCACTTCTGCTCTCACCCCATCCCCTCCCTCCCAGAACCACGATAGGGTTCCCCTTGTCCTCCCCTTTCACCCCACCAGCCTCCACATTCAACGGATCATCCTCCGCCATTTCCGCCACCTCCAGCGTGATCCCACCACCAAACATATCTTCCCCTCACCTCCCCTTTCAGCATTCTGAAGGGACCACTCCCTCCGCGACTCCCTGGTCCACTCCTCTATCACCCGCAACACCCCTTCCCCTTCGCCCAGCACCTTCCCGTGCAAGCGCAGGAGATGCAACACCTGCCCTTTTACCTTCACCCTTCCCACTGTCCAGGGTCCCAAACACTCCTTCCAGGTGAAACAGCGATTTACTTGTACTTCTTGCAATTTAGTATACTGTATTCGCTGCTCACGATGCAGTCTCCTCTACATTGGGGAGACCAAACGCAGATTGGGTGATCGCTTTGCAGAGCACCTCCGTTCAGTCCGTAAGGGTGACCCCGAGCTTCCGGTCGCCTGTCACTTTAATTCTCCGCTCCACTCCCACTCAGACCTCACCGTCCTCGGCCTCTTACACTGTTCCAATGAAGCTCAACGTAAGCTCGAGGAACAGCACCTCATCTTTCGATTAGGCACTTTACAGCCTTCTGGACTAACATAGAGTTCAACAATTTCAGACCATAACCTCTGCCCTTATTCTTTTTTTTCCATTTATTTTATATTATTATTATTTTTTCTCTCTCCCACATGGCAGCTGTCTTTCATTCTGCCATTTACACTTCATCTAGAGCCATCTTTTGTTTCTTAACTTGACCCATTACCATCTCCTTTTGCCTTGCACCATCTCTTAATGTCTCTTAATCTCTCCTGCCTTCCATCCTATCACAGACCTTCCCTTTTGTTCTTTCCTCCCCTCCCCCCTTTCCCTGCCCCTGCACTTGCTTAAAAACCTGTTCGATCTCCAGCTTTTTCCAGTACTGACGAAGGGTCATCGACCTGAAACGTTAACTCTGTTTCTCTCTCCACAGATGCTGCCTGACCTGCTGAGTATTTCCAGCATTTTCTGTTTTTATTTCAGATTTCCAGCATCTGCAGTATTTTGCTTTGGTACAGGTACTTCTCAGGGAATTTAAGACAGCACTCTTACACTGGCCCTGAATTTGCAGTCGACAGCGTAGCTAAGGAGTACGCCACCGACATTCGAACGAAATTCGCACTTACCTCGTGCAAATCCCCAAGCGAAAACTTGCTTTCAAACGCTGCAGAGTTGTGCACAGTGTAGTGGCCCACAGATCCCGGGGCGCACCATTGTGCGTATGCAAACCTGGGATCACGTGAGACAGTGCTCCTTTCACTTCCTGATTCTTAGCCAATCAGGAAACAGAGGAGATTGCTGATTTACCCACAACTCATTTTAAATAATATAGCAGCCAGAAATGCTATTTTATTAATAAATTACGATCATTGCAGTATTTAGTACACAAACCAAGATTTCAACATTAATAGAATTATGATCAAACACTAAAAAGTCTTGAGATACTTTTTACTGAAGGTGTCCTTAAAACCATAAAACTCGATTAGGATGCTTTTAATGGGCTGCAGCATAAACCTAGCTCAAAATTAATACAATTTTCTCAACCCCCTCCCCTTACACTGTGCAACAGGCTCCTGCCCATTTGCACCAGCCGTAAAAATTTTCATGGTAATTAATGCACAGTTGGTGGGCAATTCGCCCAACTTTTCGGCAACATGTTCAATGGGTAGGCAAAACGTGCAGCGAAGCCAATGCGGAGTCTGAACTTGACAGATGGCAAGTTCAGGATTTAGCACATGAACTTGGTAAATCCCGAACTTGCGGTCAATTCCAAAGGCGGTATGACAGCGTACTCTGAGAGTATGTCATCATACCAGCCGCGAATTCAGGGTCATTATGATTCATGACCTTCAACTGGATTACTGACTTATCATTCACGGAAAGGCATAACTTATCCCCAATATAAATTACAGCCTTAGAATAATAGGCTAACACTTGCATTAAAATAGAGAACAGGAATGTGGTGTTAATTGGTTAATATAGCTAACAGTAATCGCCAACTGAACAGTAGTCTATAAAGAGGTCAAACTAAGAATTTCCATATTTCTGTTTCCTCCTGATAGGTGTTGTAAGGCTTTGCAGAGAAAATGTATAGGTGATTATGTACAGTACTAACTACTGTAAACTTATCATCTGATCCCTTACACTGACAACATGGTGCAACAGTACCAGCAGCAAATGACTGTTTTAAGTAAGGTCCAATGGCACTAAATAATTTACCAACACTTGATGAATCTGCTCGAACACAATTAATAATACGATCATTCAAATTCAATCTTCATTTTCTATCAGTAGAATTTATAAATGGCAAACAATTCTACATAAATTTGGAAATACATTTCCCCATCATTTTAAACATTTTATTTTTGTCCTATTTTATGGCATAAAATCAATAAGCATATTTCTTAAACCACATTGCACCTGGGTTATCCTCTACAAATAGGTATATATGTGCTCTTTAACCAGGATAAGAGTAACTGTGAATGAATAACAAAGGGAAACCTTAGCTCTGTGCCAGGTTTCCATTTTGTAATTGAAACAAAGTTAATGAAAAGGAAAATCAGGCAGGGAGTGGTCGATCCAGTAGCACACGCTTTACACCCCGCCGAAGTCGAATGTTCCACCCAAACAGTCCAAGTTTATCACATCCTGAATCTGACAACAATTTACATAAATCCACATTTCAAGTTTAGATTTGCACGTGAAACCACTGATAGACTGTTTTTCAGGACCTAATGTTGTTGGATGACTATTGTATGTGACAAGTAAAATTTTACAATGCTTGTTCATATTGTAATATTCTGTGGTTGAGGCAGTTGAATCTCTTACATTCATATAATCTTTACTTGTGTACCTGAGAGAACACAAAAATTAGAACAACAAAGAAATGTGCAAATTGCCTGCTGCGTTTCCTACAATACAACAGTAACTATACTTCAAAAAGTACTTCATTGGCTGTAAAGAGCTTTGGGATGTCCGGTGGTCGTGAAAGGAACTATATAAATGCATTCTCCCAGTTTCTCCATCTCCGCCGCATCTGCTCTGACGATACCACCTTGCATACTAGTGATTCCGACATGTCTTCCTTTTTCCTCAACCGAGGATTCCCCTCTACTGTGGTTGACACGGGCCGTGACCGTGTCCGTTCTATTTCCCGCACTTCTGCCCTCACCCCATCCCCTCCCTCCCAGAACCACGATAGGGTTCCCCGTGTCCTCACCTTTCACCCCACCAGCCTCCACATTCAACAGATCATCCTCCACCATTTCCGCCACCTCCAGCGTGATCCCACCACCAAACACATCTTCCCCTCACCTCCCCTTTCAGCATTCCGAAGGGACCGCTCCCTCCGCGACACCTTAGTCCACTCCTCTATCACCCCCAACACCCCTTCCCCTTTGCCCGGCACCTTCCCGTGCAAGCGCAGGAGATGCAACACTTGCCCTTTTAACTCCTCCCTTCCCACTGTCCAGGGCCCCAAACACTCCTTCCAGGTGAAACAGTGATTTACTTGTACTTCTTGCAATTTAATATACTGTATTCGCTGCTCACGATGCGGTCTCCTCTACACTGGGGAGACCAAACGCGGATTGGGTGATCGCTTTGCGGAACACCTCCGTTCAGTCCGTAAGGGTGACCCCGAACTTCTGGTCGCCTGTCGCTTTAATTCTCCGCTCCACTCCCACTCTGACCTCTCCATCCTTGGCCTCTTACACTGTTCCAATGAAGCTCAATGTAAGCTCGAGGAACAGCACCTCATCTTTCGATTAGGCACTTTACATTCTTCTGGACTCAACATCGAGTTCAACAATTTCAGACTATAACCTCAGCCCCTATTTTTTCACATGGCAACTATCGATGATTCTGCCATTGCGATTTACACTTCATCTAGACTCATAATTTGTTTCTTAACTTGTCCCATTACCATCTCCTTTTGCCTTGCACCATCATCCCTTTTGTCTCTTAATCTTTCCTGCCTTCCATCCTATCACAGACCTTCCCCTTTGTTCTTTCCTCTCCTCCCCACTCTCCCTGCCCCTACACTTGCTTAAAAACCTTTTATATCTCCAACTTTTTCCAGTTCTGATGAAGGGTCATCGACCTGAAACGCTAACTCTGTTTCTCTCTCTACAGATGCTGCCTGACCTGCTGAGTACTTCCAGCATTTTCTGTTTTTATTTCAGATTTCCAGCATCCGCAGTATTTTGCTTTTATATAAATGCAAGTCATTCTTTTCTGTTTTCATTGGCTGAGTATAGAAACACATTCTACAGCCTGATGAACAGTCTGCTTCTTCACATTTGTAGGTAAGACTCAGAATGTTTTCTCTCTCTCTGAAAGGAATTACAACTTGCATTCATTTTGTTAAGAATGTCATATTTTGTACGTCTAAATATGCAGAAAGCTTGGTGGGAGGGCAATTACAATGTAACAAATCTGCATAGGCCATTTCCATTGTAAATGTATAATGGAAAAGGCTGATAAAAATCTAGCATATGTGTGCACTTTCTAATATATTAACAGATAATATCAAGTAAAAATAATATTAAAATAATGAGATCATGTATGACTCTAAATGGGAACTGAATTGTGTCTATGTGCCCTTGCCGAATTATCCCCTGCCCTTTAACCCCACTTGAAGACTACACTTCATCTTAGCTCGCTCTGTGCAATACAAAACAACAAAAAGTATATACAACATATATGAACATGGTTTAGCTGGATTTCAATTTAGTGCTAATTTTATAAAATAGTACTTAATCTCTTACATAAGACTTACTTTTATATAAAGAAACACTAATGAAAATGTCATGAAGCACAATTATAAAAATAGTGCCGTTTCTTAGTATGCCAAAATCAGCAATAAGCAAAAATATATATATATATATATTCCCAGAGTTTTTGTAAAGGATTGCTCCACAATAACAATAGTTGTGAATGTGATTCGAAAAAAGGTCAACTACAATTTAAGATTATTTTACATCCAATTATAATTAATATTTTTCATCCAACTGAGCAGATCTGCTGGAATCAGAACTTACATGTATGTTGCTCAGGTTTGTTTGATACAAGAGACACCACGGGCTGGATTTTCCCTGCGGAGGCGGGATGGCGGCGGAGAGCTGGTTGGCGGGTTCCGGTCGCGCTCCCATCTGCAGCCGCGCTCTCAAAAAGATTTTCCATAGACTGGCTTTGTTAAGCCCGTCCTGCGGGGTTCCTGGCCAATTAACAGGAAGCGGGTCTGATGACGTCATTTGATGACGCGTCATTAGCCGGTTTCCTTAAAGGGACCATGGCCACACTGATTTTGACAGTTGTGCTGTCAGTGTTCTGCTGCACTGAGGTGCTGCAAAGACTGACAAGCACTGCACAAAGGTGCACGTCTGCACCCAGGCTCACGCATGACTTCCTCCATATGCTTATGGATGGAGTCACAGCATGCAGGGAGGTCCTCTTCCCTTCCCATAGGCGGAAGAGACCTACCCAGATGATCAACACAGCCTGGTTGCACATTGCACAGGAGGACACAAGCAGGGATGTCGTCAGGAGGACCAGGCTGCAGTGGCGCAAACCTTTCAATGATCTCAGTAGATCACGAAACGTTACAGCAATGCCACACTCAACCTCACCTTGCTGTGCCACTCATCGCTTCCCCCATCACTCTGCCTTCCCTACCCTACTCCTGCACATCTTTACTCACACCAACTTACCTTGCACCTCCACCCATCCCTCTCTATCTACATTATCACTGCCCCATCTCACTGGCCACCCCTCACACTCACCCTCATCTTACTGCAAGCATACCAACTAAGAACACACAAGGGTGTTTATGTGAAGTTTCTGGTAATGTGTTGTCATACAGAGAAATCTATATTTTCAATACTTTACCTTATTGGACAGATCTGTGCGCACCTTGAGAAATGTCTTACTGAGTTCCAGTGAATGTTGAGACATTACTTCACCGCCCCCGCACCCCCCCCCCGCTATAGTGATGAATGGAATGGCTTGGACATTAAAGGAATGCTTTACGGTGCTGCTGTGGGATGGTGTCAACCTGGCGCATCATGTGGCAGCCAGGGTTTACAGCATCAAGTGAAGTAAATCTGACCATGGTGATGCCATCGCTGGCCTCCCGGGCAGCAATGTTGTCAGGTGCTGATGCCCTGTGTCCTGTGTAGCATCAGGTGATGGCGGAGAAGGTTGGTGATGTTGTTGGTGATGTTGGTATGCCTGGTGATGTTGGTGTTGGGGCTGATCATGGAAGGATTCAGAGGACCAAGTTGTGATTTTTCCAAGGACACCGATGTTGCTGCAATAGATGGCAGCTGCAGGTGAGATGACAGAAGCGAACTGTCAGTGGTCAGAGAGGTTGTTCCAATGAGGTGGCACTGGACATACAGTTGGTTCTAAACACTTGTAAACTAAAGAAATCTCTATATGTCTTACAAATGCAGTAACCAACAGTTTCTGAGCTCTGAAACTGAACATCTGCAATATGACATCCTTTCTCCCACTTCTGCAGCTCTCAGCTTATCAGATACATCAAAGCAGACTCAACTCACAACAGGGTGAGCTGGCGTGTTCCCCGAGCAGCAGGTAACCCGTGGGGGAGCATGTAAAATTGCAAGGTATCCTCAAAATAGCATTAAATTGGCTGTTAACAAGCCATTTAATGATCTAAATTGTCTCCCCCGCCACTTGTTGTCGGGTCAGTTCTGCGCAGACAGACCCAACACCTGGGAGACTCGCGTGGAGACGGGCTGACAGCGGGTTTCCTACCCACTCTCAATCTTTGCTATTTTGGCGGCGGACCCACCTCCAAACCTGCCCTCTGAGCGCCGGCAAAATCCAGCCCCACATTTCACCGATCTTCTTCACATCAGAGAACTTATTTGTATTCAGGTACAAGTAATGCTAATCACAAATTCTGGACTTGGTTCCTGGTTGATTATACATAAAAACAGATTATTATTTTTTTTAATGGGATGATATAGCTTCAACTGAGCCTTGGATTTCTCAAAGACACTTTCCACAATGTAGCTATGAAGAAGAAAATAGCAGACCCATTTCCAATATATGGAGAGAGAGAAAAAAAATCCTAAGGAAGTTTTTAAGCATCTTGTGACATTTTACTTAGCTGGGCATTATTTATTGTAAGTGAATCTTTAGCATATTAACAATAAGTAGACTGATGCTGACCCTTACAGAGGTGTTGTCAGTATAGAATGGTGTTCAAGCAAGCTCAGTTCCTATCACTGGCAAACCAGAAAATTCTAGTCAAACATCACCATATTAGTCACCAGGAGAAGCTGACTGAATGCAACGTGCACCTTTGCTATACAGTTTTCAGATATTTGTCTTAATTCTTATTAAAACTATGCCAATCACAACATCAATTACACTATTCAGGTTCCTCGCTCCCAATCTCTGGCCACCGCCGACAAAACAGCCTGGGGATTAAATTCGATAGCCCCCGAAAACGGGTACGGGGATCGTGATGCATGATTAACCAGTTGATTGCGATGCAGGTAGCATGCCAACTTTGTGCTGCCTTCTCATTTAAATGATTGCCGTGTCCAGCTAGCGCAAAGTGCGCTGTTCAATGGCTGGATACATCAGCAGGGGTCCAATATCATGAGAGGCTGGCACAGGTTAATTATAGTCTGTACTACTTAAAGCTAGCTGCACCTCTTAAAGGGGAGGTGCACTATGACTGGAGCAGGTTCTGGGAGTCGTGCAGGAAGAGATTCTGACATAGGAAAGAGTGAGGAATGGCACAACAGGAGAGTGAGCTCCAAGGTTTTCGGATGCTGCACTGGAGGTCTTGGTGGAGGAGATGGAAAGGAGGACAGATGTCCTGTATCTGCAGGGGGGAAGGAGGTCCTGCAGACAAATGGTGAAAAGGCAGTGGGAGCAGATAGCCGTGGAGGTTAATGTCAGGAGTCATGCCCCAAGAACCTGGATGCAGTGCCACAAGAAGTTCAATGATCTCACACAAGTGGTCAAGGTCAGTGAATGCATCTTCAAATGCCATATCTCACCAACTGCACCAGTAGCCTCAACCACTGCTCAAATCACCACACACCCATCACTCACCTACCAACAATCTCTATCAATCAAGCCTCACACCTAACATTCATATGCTTCACGTCACCATCACACACATCAACGCTTGCACACACTGCCAGCTATTCAACTATGACAGCCACATCAGCCAAACACATTGCACGACACTCACTGACGTACTTCCCTCTCTCTTGTAGGAGAAGGTGGCGCACAACCAGAGGCAGCATGAGCTAACCTGAGGGGGACAGGTGCACCTGCATGGCCTAGCCCCCATGGAGGAGACGGTGCTGGCCATTATGGGAAGGAACATTGCTGAGCTTGTGAACATAAGAAATAGGAGCAGGAATAGGCCAGTTGGCCCCTTGAGCCTGCTCCGCCATTCAATAAGATCATGGCTGATCTTGGGCTCAAGGCCACTTCCCCGCCTGCTCCCCATAACCCTTCACTCCCTTATCTTGCAAAAATCTGTCTATCTCCACCTTAAATGTATTTAATGACCCAGCCTCCACAGCTCTCTGGGGCAGAGAATTCCACAGATTTACGACCCTCTGAGAGAAGAAATTCCTCCTCATCTCAGTTCTAAAAGGGTGACCCTTTATTCTAAAACTGTGCCCCCGCGTTCTAGATTTCCCCATGAGGGGAAACATCCTCTCTGCATCTACACTGTCGAGCCCCCTCAGTATCTTATATGTTTCAATAAGATCACCTCTCATTCTTCTAAATTCCAATGAGTATAGGCCCAGCCTGCTCAACCTTTCCTCATAAGTCAACCCCCGCATCTCTGGAATTAACCTAGTGAATCATCTCTGAACTGCCTCCAATGCAAAGATATCCTTCCTTAAATAAGGAGACCAAAACTATATGCAGTACTCGAGGTGTGGTCTCACCAATACCCTGTACAGTTGTAGCAGGACTTCCCTGCTTTTATACTCCAACCCCTTTGAAATAAAGGCCAACATTCCATTTGCCTTGCTGTACCTGCATGCTAACTTTTTGTGTTTCATGCACAAGGACCCCCAGGTCCCTCTGAACTGTAGCATTTTGTAATCTCTCTCCATTTAAATAATAATTTGCTTTTTTATTTTTCCTGCCAAAGTGGATAACCTCGCACTTTCCCACATTATACTCCATCTGCCAAATGTTTGCACACTCACTTAGCCTGTCTATATCCCTTTGCAGATTCTTTGAATCCTCTGCACAACTTGCTTTCCCACCCATCTTTGTATCATCCGCAAACTTGGCTACATTACACTTGGTCCCTTCATCCAAGTCATTAATGTAGATTGTAAATAGTTGAGGCCCGAGTACCGATTCCTGTGGCACCCCACTAGTTACCTTTTGCCAACCGGAAAATGACCCATTTATCCCGACTCTCTGTTTTCTGTTAGTTAGCCAATTCTCTATCCATGCTAATATATTACCCCCAACTCCGTGAGCTCTTATCTTATGCAGTAACCTTTTATGTGGCACCTTATCGAATGCCTTCTGGAAATCCAAATACACCACATCCACTGGTTCACCTTTGTCCACCCTGCTCATTACCTCCTCAAAGAACTCCAGTAAATTTGTTAAACATGATTTCCCTTTCATAAAACCATGCTGACTCTGCTTGACTGCCTTATGATTTTCCAAATGCCCTGCTACTGCTTCCTTAATGAAGGACTCCAGCATTTTCCCAACGACAGATGTTAGGCTAACTGGTCTATAGTTTCCTGCTTTCTGTCTCCCTCCTTTCTTAAATAGTGATGTTACATTTGCTTAAATAGGGGTGTTACATTAGGTATGCTCATACCTAACCCTCCTTCTCACATCCCACTTCCTCCTCATCTCACAATCTCTTCTGACTTACAAGCTGTACATGGTGTAAGAATGCACCTCTTACTTTCCCCCTACCCCTCAGCACAAGCTTGCCTTTCTCCTTTTAGATACCCAAGAAGTGCAACCTGGCCAGGCCGTGCAGGGACAGCAAGAATAGAGTGATGATGAAGTCGCACCGTCACTCAATTTCACACTTGCAACCACCAGCTCAGCTACTGACACCGTGCGTAATTTAGAAGATAGCATAGAGGCGGGATCTCCACGTGGTGAGACACCGGGCACTAGTGGACTGCAGCCAGGACAGGTGGCAAGGATAGCGCAGGTGCCAGCTCGCCGGAGAACGAGGTCACACACAAGTTCTGCTGCAGAGGACTCAGATGAAGACTTCGATTGGACAGACTACAGAAAAAGGCTGGTGGGTATGTACAATGAAATGCTTGGTGCATGGGGAAGCCTGCCCGAAAGCCTGCGTGCAATGTCAAGGAGCATGGAGGAGTCCGGCACTAACTTGGCACTGGGCTTTGTGCAGTGCTTGGAGCCCATCCTTTCCAGCATGGAAGTGGTGGTCAACTCCATTAGCACACTTATGGACCCAACCATGCTGCAGCGTCTGATGGCCAATGTCCCAATATCTCAGCTTATATTGCAGCACAAGCAGCCGCAATGTCTGAGTGCTGCAGTGGAAGCTCAGACTGCTATCATGCAAGGTCAGCTTGTTGCCATGCAAGCTCAGACTGCTGCTATCATAGCTATGGATTACAGTGGTCAAAGGGGCTTGCAGGCTGTCACAGCAGTCCAGCAATCTTGTTTTTTTATTCGTTCATGGGATGTGGGCATCACTGACAAGGCCAGCATTTATTGCCCATCCCTAATTACCCTTGAGAAGGTGGTGGTGAGCCGCCTTCTTGAACAGCTGCAGTCCATGTGGTAAATCTGTCCTCCAACAGATTACTAGGATTGCTGAGGCGCCGCCCCGGGGGAATGGCAGTGGCTCCATGGAGCACGAACTTGCTGTCCTCTTTCAGGATGACTGCAGTCGTCCTCCCACCACTGCCACTCCACCAGTGACCTTGCTGTTACCCGTTAGCCAGCCAGCCCAGACTGCTGCCGCCCATGCAGAGATGGTGCAGTACACAGCCGGGCCTTCTAGGCTCAGAGCTGCTCAATGTCATCCTTCATGGCCATTTGCAGTCTCCTCTACTGAAAATCAGCAGCCTTCCACCAGCCATGCTGCAGCCACTGGGTAGCACTGCGTAGGAGCACTAGGACAGGCAAAGACATTAAGGGAATGCTCAAGGGTGATTAGTTTACATTTGTATGCAATATGGCATGATTTTTTTATAAATATGGTTTGGAATGTTGATTTTGTGGTGGCTTTTATTTTTGCATTGTGGCCGAGTAGAAGCTGTGATGGTCAGTGACAGAGGGAAGGTAAGGTGTGCAAATGTTGGTGAATGGAGAATTGGGGATGTGGTTATTGGTAGTTCTTCATGGACAGCCTGGCCAGAAAGGGGCTATCTAGGTTGCCTCCTCCCTTCCTCTTCCTCCTCCTCAGCTACTTGCCATATAGTTGGTGGCATAGGCTGTGCATGCAGCAAACCACCACAAATCTTGAGATCCTCCAGTGGTGAATTTACATCAAATTTACTGGGGAACTGATTAGAATATGCCATAACAAACATAGCAGCAGATCAGAAGAGGCGCAGCCAATGTACTGATCCCATTCAGCCAATGGTGCGAATTCTGAGGACAAGCTCCTGAGCGATCAAAGCAACAAACAAAGCTGCCAAGATGTGTCTAAGAACTCCACTAGGGTCTAGACTCCCGAAGTTGAGGTTGGAGGATGCGCCGCGGACTTGAAGAATCTGATCTAGAAGAGTGACCAGAAACGGCCAAATGGTACCCGAGACCTACTACCTGGCCAGTGTCTTCAACTACAGGGTAAACTACAGGGAGTTTGACCGGCTCCAACTGGGACAGCACCTTCTATACCGGCGTCTATTCATGACTTTGCGCCTCCTTATTTCTATAACTTCCTCCAGCTCTACTACCAGCCTCCCCCAGGAACTCTCCGTTCCTCTGACTCTGACTTTTTGTTCCTCCACAAATTGCTCTCATGGACCTCCAAGTATCCAGCTCAGTGGAGGATGCTGGGAACAGGTTGCCCATTTGCTCTCTTGGCTAAAGCTGATGTACATTTTAGGGTGACTACAGAGAACTGTGGAAAAAAAATAGAACAATTCAAACTCTCAAAAGAGTGATGAGCTCCAACACTCATCACATTCCTCTGCCAATGCGTCTATGACTGGTACTTTTTCTAGTGGTTCTACAGCCAATATTGGATATAAAATTTTAGGGGGGAGAAATTCGGTATCGCCCCGTTTGGGGCGCAATTATCGGCCGGGTGCAAAGTTTAGCGCCTGGCGCTAATTATCACCTCCGACTGCAAACTTGGCTTTTATCGCCCCTGGAGGTGATTGGAGCACTAAATCAGGCGCTGCACACCTGTCATATGGCGCAAAGGCCGAGGAGCGAGGCGCTAACTCAGAGCGCGGACGCAGCGCAGTGATGTCAGTTAGCGATGGAACACAGACACACTGGTGCCGGCCAGTTCTTAAAGGGGAGGGTCGATCTTGCTCTCCAGCCACACCCTGCTCATTGGAGCCTTGAATCTCAGCCTGGAGAGACCTGTGACTACATTTTCCGGCCAAGGACTATGGAGAGGGTGAGAGAACGAGCTCAGCGCTTCAGCGAGTGGGCCTTGGAGGCTCTGGTTGGCGCAGTGGAGCGCAGAAGATCTATACTCTACCCTGAGAATGGCACGAGGCCTTTGCCGCGTGAGTACAGAAGAGTGTGGAGGGAGGTGGCTCAGCACGTCTCCTCCAGGAGCATGGTGCCCAGGATCCATACTCAATGTCGCAAAAAGTTCAACGACCTCACTCAGGTCGTCAGGGTGAGTGGCTTTTTTTCAATACCTCTCCATCCCTCCATTTCAACCTCACTCTATGGCCAGAGGGTCTTAAACCCCCCAATGCCCAACACTCATCCAACACCTATGGCCCTGTCATGAAACACACATGCACATTCCACACCTTGCATACAGTAAGGGCTATTCAGCTATGGGAGGCACATCAGGCAAGACCATGGCTGCATACATTAAGGGCTATTCAATTATGGGAGGCACATCAGGCAAGACCATGGCTGTATATTTACTCAGACGCCATCCTTTTCCTTGCAGGCCAAGCTATCTCATAACAGGAGACAGCAGCAACGGACGGGTGGACGATCTTGAGGCGCGCGTCCACAGGATTGTGGCAAGCCAGGTGATCGGTCCCTTCGCCCCTGGAGAGGCCGACCCCGTTCTGGACAGCGATGGTTAGGTCATCAGCTTTCTCTCCTCTCTCATTCCACTTGTCCCTCACAACACCAGCCTTTGACACTTTCAATCCAACTTACTAAATCGCTCCACTCCTTCCTCCCTTACTGCCACCCTGTCCTCACGCTAAAGCCACTCTTGTACCTCCCTGCTTTCAGATGGTGATTCACCAGCTAAGCAGACGGGCCCTGAAGCTGCCAGTGGGAGCGAAGCCGCAGGTGAGGAGGAAGAGGAAGCTGGAGCATCAGCGCCACCCTCTCCCGAGAAAGCCCATGCCCACACTGGGACCACGTCTTCCCTGGAGGGGCGCGGGGGGAAGGGTCTGATGAGGGTGAAGCTCCGGGACCCAGCGGGCTGCAGCAACGCGATGTGGCTGGGGAAGCTCGGGGGCCTTCTCCCCGGAGGGAGAGTAGGCCAGCGAGTCCTGCTGCACTGGACACAGAGGAGGAGCGGCTCATCGCTGAAATGAACACCCAGGCGGTGGACATGCACACTCAGCTCATGGGTGCAGTGGGAAGGGTGCCCAATTGCATTGATGCACTGGCAAGGAGTGTGGAGCACTACGCTGTAGCACAGGTGGATGCCACGCAAATGCTTAGTGCTGCAATTCAGTCACTGGCTGCCATGATCCAGTCTCAGACTGGTTTCATGCAGACTCAGATTGAGGTCACGCAAACACTGACTGCTGCCATTGTCGTTGGTTCGGACACATTTCCCCAGGGCTCTCACGGCGCCGCAGCAGGCCAGCAATCTGTGCTCCAGCAGATTGCTCCGGATGCTGAGGTGCTGCCCCGTGGGAGTGCCAGTGTGTCGGTCGAGCAGGGAGTTGCTGTCCTCTCTCAAGATGACAGCATTCCTGCTGCCACCACTGTCACTTCCCCATTGCACTTGCCACCGCCTGTAGCCCAAACTGCTGCCGCCCATGCAGAGTTGGTGCAGTCTGCAGTCGGGCCCTCCAGGCCCAGAGCTGGTCGAGGCCGTCCTTCATGGGCATCTGTAGTCTCAGGTTCTGACAATCAGCAGCCTTCCATCAGCCTTGCTGCAGCCACTGGGGCCCCATTACGGAGGAGCAGTAGGGTGGGAAGGGGGGAAGTGCGCAAAGGAAGGAGATCACCCTCGAAGGGCAAAAAGTAGGAGGTGTGACGAAATGTTGGGAATTTTTTTATTAAAGGCCGAGGTCCGTGTTCAAACTTTTGTTTAGTGTTTTGTACATTATCTCCAGGTTGTGAGAACCAGTTATGTTAATGAATGATTTTTTGTGTTTGTTTCTATTAGTTTGTCATGAAGAAATGACACACAGAGTTTGTAAAATAAAAAAAGTTTTTGTATTCAAATTGTGCAGGTTTGGCCTTTGGAATCATTGCTGCCTTGGCCAGCTTTGGGGTTGCGGGTTGCTTTCATTCATGTTGTTCTCCATGCCAGAAACCATTTCCTCAGTAGGGGCCTCGAAGCGGCTTGTTATCAGTCGTTGACGGACAGCCCTTGCAGTTTCAACATTGTGGGCCTCCCTCCCGCCTTGGTGCTGCTACTGATCCTCCTCCTCCTCTTCCTCCTCCTCTTCCTCCTCCTCCGGTGGTGCTCCAAGGCCTGGTGGCATTGACTGGGTCCTGAGGATTGCCAGGTTATGAAGAATGCAGCACACAACTATGAAGAGGCAGACTCGCTCAGGCGAGTACTGCAGGGCTCCTCCTGAGTGGTCCACACAGCGGAACCGTTGCTTGAGCACGCCGATCGTCTGCTCAATGATGTTCCTGGTGGCGAGATGACTCTCATTGTACCGCAGCTCAGCAGGGGTGTTGGGGTTACGGAACAGTGTCATCAGCCAGGTGCAGCGTGGATAACCCTTGTCCCCGAGGAGCCAACCACTTGGCTGATGCGGTGCCTGGAAAGGTTCTGGCACACCAGTCTGGCGCAGGATGAAAGCATCGTGGCTGCTGCCATGATAGTGGACATTGACAGCGAGTATCAGCTGTCTGTAGTCTCAGACAAACTGAACGTTTAAGGAGTGGAACCCCTTGCGGTTTCGGAAAACTTCTGCATTCTCATGCGGTGCCCGCAATGCCACATGCGTGCAGTCAATGGCGCCCTGCACCATGGGGAAGCCCGCTATCCTCGCAAAGCCACATGCACGTTCATGCCGTTTGGCCCGGGTCATCGGGAAAGAGATGTACTGGCGTCTCCTTTTATAGAGGGCATTTGTGACCTGACGGATACAGCAATGGACCGCGAACTGGGAGATATTGGCGATGTCCCCAGTAGCTGCTTGAAAGGAGCCGGTGGCATAAAAATTCAGAGCCACTGTGACCTTCACTGCCACCAACAGAGACGTCCTGGTCCTCAGTTGAGGCTGCAGATCTGGCTGCAGCATGTGGCAGAGCTCAGTGACCACCTCCTTGCTGAAGCGCAGCCTGCGCAAACACTGCTCCTCAGACAAATTAATGTAGGAGAATTGTTCCCGGAATACCCTGGGAGGGTAAGGTCTCCTGTGCAGAGGCCCGTTGGCCCTCCTCCGTCTGGCCATGATTGCCACTCTCTCTCTGCGTCTCTGTTGCCTCCGATTCTGCAGGCGCAGGACGATGCCCCGAATCAGTGCACCCCCCAAGGTCTCTTGGCAATCGAAGTAATGAAGGTCAAATCCAAAAGTACCTGCAAAGTGATGCTCAGTAGCCAAAACTACTTCACACAGTGTTGACTCTATGCAGAAGTCTCTCTCTCTCAGAATCTCTCTCTCTGTCAGAATGAGTGGTGCAAAAATGTCTACCACAGAAAAAGCCAGGAAGAGGGCACCTTTAAATAGCGCCCCCCCCCCCGCAGCCCCTCACCGACTGGGAAACGTTCCAGTCTCCCTGTCGTTGCTTGTGCCAGGCGGAAAGGAGGGGGGCATCACTCATTATCCAGTCTGGGGCGCCACCAGGGTGTTGCACGCTCAACTGATGTCACGATCTGCGGACGCAGGAGATCAGGGCGGTAAACCTTTGCGCCGCCGCAAAAACTCGTCAATTTTGCGAATGCCGCAAACATCGCCGCGCCCGGGCGCTAGTTGCTTTGCGCCCCATTAGCACCCTCTTAGGGCGCTAACAGGAGGGGCAAACCAACCAAATTTTTCCCCCTACCTTTTTAAAAGAAAAAAACATTTTTGTGAGGGATGAAATTTGAACTAAGCTTTTCCCTTTTTTGATCATTTTATCCCTACTCCCAAGCCCCAGCTAATATATCTTTTGGTAGCCACCAGAAAGCATTGGGACTCACCCCTTTCCTGGGATCCATTTGGCAGTGCCCCCCTCAACAGGGCTCAGATTGAGAATTGAGCAGAGTGGGATTCAAAACTGCATCCAACCCTACTCTGTGGCACTATTCCATTAACGCTCAGCATCACCATGCTGCTAAAAAAGAATTTAAATAACATAATAAAAATTGATGAAGCCATACATAACTTCTGCCAGTCACAGTATTTCAGCTAAATTGTACATCAGGGGAGCTGTAGCTGCATATTCCTGAAGCCTGTTTCCCATTTGGAAAGCAGCACATTGTACAGGATTGGTCCATTCTCTCTCGCTGTACCTGATCACCCTGGAGAATACAGTTTAGAGAAACTAGTAAAATAACTCTGTACTGCACTACCATAATCATATTAAGATTGAATATTAAACACTCTCTGGAAAGCTGAGCTTGAGAATAAAGTTTAGATTTTGCCGCAATGCTTCAAACATAATTTATGGCAGATCTCTCCTTCAAGTATTTACAATGTAAAACAATGTGTAAAATAGCACTAAATGTAGACTGAAAGCATAAGTTGTAGCATAGATAGGATTGCCTAGACAATCTTTGTTCCTTACCAGTAAGAGTGCTGTGACATTGGCTGGTGTTCCTGTCCTTTCAATAACCAGGCGTATAACTGAGGTGCTTGTTTCATTCACCACAAACTTTGTTTGACCTGCAAACTTTACTTCTGTATCTCCAAATGCGAGAGTGGCACAAAGACCCAAAACAAGCTCAGCCACCGAGAAAACAGCAGGCATTCCTATAAAGACAAATCAGAGAAAGAACGCCAGTTTAAACTAGGATCATTATTAGGATCACAGATAAAAATGTACAAACCTAAACTTTATGGGTAACTGTTTTCAGATTCATAGAAAATCTTCCCCAAACCATTTAATAAATATTTTAGATAAAAGCTTTTCTCATTAGTTTTTAGTAAGTCTTATTATTACAGGATAATTCTGGAGGCCAAAACAATGGCAAACTCCTCCCCTTCACTACTAATTACCTCACCGAAGCACCCTTTTCTGCCCCCGCCACTCTCACCTCTGACACCAAATATGAGGAGCCCGTGGATTTCTTTGTCTCCAAAGTTGAAGCTTTTCACTCAGCCACCTCTGGATCCATGTGCCTTTCTGTCTCGCTCACATCTTTCATCAGCCCCTCACTCTGACTCTCACACCAAAATGCTCTGTAGTTTCTCCCCAATCTCCCCGCAGCTTTCATTAGTCAACATCTCCATGAGTAATACCAGCTGCTCCCTCAATCCTCTCCCAACCCAACTACCTCTCCTCAGCCTGATATTTGCCAACGTAGTCAATCTCTTCTTTTCCTCAGGAATTGACTTCCCCCTTCAAAACTGTTGGGAGCCATCTGCCTTTGCTAAAGCCCCAT
The DNA here is from genome assembly GCA_030390025.1 of Squalus acanthias. Classification (NCBI taxonomy): domain Eukaryota; kingdom Metazoa; phylum Chordata; class Chondrichthyes; order Squaliformes; family Squalidae; genus Squalus; species Squalus acanthias. The sequence goes on along the minus strand of CM059425.1, from coordinate 157,995,062 downwards.
CTTCAACCTCTGTCCTCTCCACCAGCCTATTTCTAACCTTCCCTTCCTCTCCAAGCTTCTTATCCATCTCTGTGCCCATCTCTCCCACCCTCCCACCACACCCTATTCAAATCCCTTTGGTCTGGATTCCCCTCACACACACTATCAACAACCTCCCCATTACCAATAATGTCCTAAGTGGCTATAATCTCTGATCTCTGTGGATTTCAACATGATTGGTCACACTATCCTCCTCTGCCACTTCTACTCGTGGTTAACTTCTATAGAACGACTCTTTCTCCATTCCATTCCTACCTGCCCCAACATAGTCAGTACATCTGCTCCAATTTTTCCTCCCATCCTACAAGGGCACCTCTGTAGTACCCAAAATCCCCTTCATTGTCCCTCTTATTATTATTATTTACATGATACCCTCAGCAATATAATTTCTCAGCAGTAAACATCAGGGAAGATTCCATATGTGTGTCAGTGACACAACTGTCTGCCTCCAAAACTTCATTCTACACTAAACTCCATACCATCCAGAATTCTGTTACTCATATCCTATTTTGTAATACATCCTGCACACCTTTTACCCCATCCTCACTAATCTTTATTCGTCTCCCATTCAAAATCCTGGTTTCTTTTTTCAAATCCTTAGTTGCAAAATAGGGTGACCTCACTCCACGCAACCTCTGCAACCTTCTGTAGCCCTACATCCTAAAAGGCACCCTGTGTTCTTAGAACTCTGGTCTACTGTGTGCCCCCCAATCCTTTGCCATAGCATCAGTGGCTGAGCCTTCAGTAACCATGCCCCAGTGCTTTAAAACTCGCTTTCCCATCTCACTTCCCACCTTCAACACCTGCTGTATATCTAAGGCACCTTTGGTTACCTCCCATAATTTCTCTCCTACTTCTTGTCCAGTGTCCTACAATTCCCCATAGGATACTCTGGATGTTTGTTATGTGAAAGACAATATATATGTGTAAGTTGTTGTAATAGAACCTATTGTTCAGTATTTTAGTTGTGCACCCTTCAACATAATGCCTACTTCACAACTCAGAGCTTCAAAACTCTTTAGACCAGGGTTAGGAGTGGAAATGAAAAGTGATGACAATAAAAAATAAAGTGGAGATTGTATGCATGTTACCTCTCAGACTAAAAATGTCGGTAGAATCAACTCTCATTTGAAAAGATATTGGCAGGCCATAGCTACTTATATTACCCTGATCCACTCACTGCTTCAAACTATCGTGGGCTGTTGCACATGCAAAACATGGAAACATAGGAATGTGCATAACCATAAAAAACCAATTGTGGTCCATTGGCCAGTCCCAGAAATATCATATCCCATGATATATTTCATATCCTTCTGCCATTTTTTTCAACAGATATTTAGACAGCTCTCTCTTGAATTTGCTGATACATTCAGCACTCATTTAATCCCTTGACAGTCCACTCCATAAATTCATCACCTTCCTTGTATGGTAATTAAATCTAAACTGTTTTTCCACCTTTCATCTTCTAAATTTCAGGCTACTGGATTTTCCAACATTGCACTTTAAAAGCAATTTATAGTGTGAAGCACCTTAAGGCATGTTAACATGATAAATGCAAGTATTATTCTTTTGTGAAGAAAAAACAGTAGGTATTATATCACTCAAACACTAATCTGACAGTGGATCTTGAGCAGCAGGCATGGGAGGAAATCTTAAAGTGGGTCAGTGTTGTCCCCTGCAAGACAAGCACTTATCATAAGTAGACATGCAAGAAAGCCAGCCCTGCCAAAGCTCATCCTCTTGTCAGTGGGAATCCTGCTGGGAGATTGTCAAGCAATGATAATGAGCCCCAAGCCAGAGAAATGGGTTGGGCTGGGGAAGTCCCACCCCGCCAGAACTCTGGCTCAAAAAGGATAATCACACCCACTGTGTTCATGTAAGATGCACTGCAAAATATGGAGAAGAGTGTAGAGAAGTCCACCATCTGGATCTGCACAGCAATGCATGAATGTTTGTCTTCACTGCGGTCTACGATTGTATCCAAAGTGAAGCACTTAATAGTATGGGTCATAGGCACAGAGGAAGCACCTCGCATGAATGTTCATACTGCTGCTATTGGGCTCGAATTTTAAAGTTTCACTCTTTGCCAGCTTCTACATGCTTGGAAATCAGATATAGGCAACATCATATTTGCCCAAAGATCTCCTCTCAGACAGCTATGTCAAGGGAATGCCCAACAGCAGGGTTTTGCCTGTAGTAGTTGCAAATCAGATCAGTGGCTTTCATGATGATGCCACATCCAGGCAATCAAGCATCCCTGTACAAGTGATAGTAGGTGTGTCAAAAAGCATTCAGGATCAAATGCATTGGATAGTGCTGACATGTAGGGACAGCGAAGTGCATGTCACAGAGGTCTATGCTACCACAATCCCAAAAGGCTGGCAGTGAAACCCTGCAACCAGTCAGCACATTTATGCTATTTAATTACAAAATCATTGAGAAGTAGCAGGTTAGTTGTCACATGCCACAAACAAACTGCAAGTACAAAGGGGAAGCAATATGACAAATCATTCAGTTACTCACAGAACACACAATGGATGGAATAAATACACTGCAGTTGATTAGTACATTGTGCTGAGTATCTTTGTGTCATTGCTTAGAATAAAGCAGTAGCACAACAAAAGATAATAACAGATGGCATTTGAGGAACTGCACAGCAAATTCTGGAACAAGTTGATTCAGGGTAGGCTAATTTGCATACACAGATTGCATGTTTAAGAAAGGGAGCAGCTCTGGGACTTATTGGAAGGTGTCTTGGATTAGTATTTGATACACCAGACTTCCTTGCTACACTGATAGCTTGGCAGCTAACTCATTCTAACTTTCATCTTCCTGCTCTGCGATGGCTCCAGCACTCTGTTCTTCTTCCTCCATATTCAGGCATCTATAGGGCAAAGTTATGCAACAGGCAACACACAATGATGATTTATGAGACCCTGGCGTGGACTGTACTGTAACAAAAAACCTCCCTGATCAGTCAAGACGTTTAAAGCCCTGCTTCAACATCCATTCTGATTGTAGCATGAAACTTGTTGCACATGCCTTTGGTTTCTGTCTGTGATTGCCACAAAAGGATGATAAGCCATGGTTGCAGATGATACCCTTGGCTTCTCAAGATCCATCCTTTCACTCTTCCTTGCCTATCAAGTGAGCATGGCACAGCTGATTGCCTTAAAATGAAGGCATTGTGGGGGGTGCCAGTAAGTAACCATTCACCTGCATTAATATGAGCTGATGGTTATGTACCAGCTGCGCATTGACGGAATATAGTCCTTACAGTTCATCCAGGTTATTGCATTATTCATGAGCCCAAATTACAACTTCTGTGCAACCAATGATTCCACGAAACCAAGAGATCTGTAGAAATGTGCTGCCCTATCATACTGGTGTTGATGATCACCAGCGATAATAATTAAGTAGTTTAGCCACCTAAATAATGCATCTGCGATCTTCTTGATACACTTCTGAATAGAAAACTGGTTTTGCTGAATATATCACTTGACAATATTTGCCCAGAAGATCCCCAACAGATAGACGGTAAGAGCCATAATGAATTTCAGGATCATTGTGATGTTTGATAATGCCTGGAGATCTTCATTGAAGAAATGGCACAGTTCCATCACATTTTACCTGTTTAACTTCCAATTCTTAAAACACTTCTTTTCAGTCATTCCCAGGTAGCTCTGCCTGCAACACCTCACCATACAACTTGTGTGTCCCCTTATATCACGAGTAGCACTTTTCTGCTCTTGCTGGTCTTCAGCAAATTGCACTATGTGGAATACTGAATACAATACCTAATGTCATCAAAATACTTTGTCGTGGCTCAGTTCCTTAGCAAGTCAGCTATTCATTTGGCCGTATGACACATCTGTAGTTTATGTTTTACCTACAACTGAAATTATTTGACTAAATTTCACATAACCCAGATATTTCCTAATAGCCATACTGACATTTTAGTGCTACCTGGTCACTAGCACTATGAGTTGGCATTCCTTTCTCCTCCCCGTACTAAACTGCATACTGAAACTGATACAGCAACACATGATCCTGAGTAGTCATCTCATGAAAGGTTAGCCCTACTGCCAAAACAGAGGTCATTTTAAAGTCTTTGTGTTACTCATTTGGAAACAGAGAAGTTGTTTCATAATAGTATCATCAATTAATAATGACCTGGTATTTCTAGTCCACCCAGCAACAATTAAGCTGCCACTGCTCACCTTCCTACGCACAATGCTGTAAGTCCCATGAATATTACATAGTAATGAGTTGCAAAGTAATTTGCGTTAACCTTTTCAAAAGCCTATATTTAGGTCTGAACAAGTAGCACTTCAGACAGCAATAAGTACATGCTGCTGTTTATAACGCTATCTTCATTTTTGTACAAACATTACCATTTCACACCTATGTTGTGTGTTGTGGATGAAACAGATGTAGTTACTAAGATCCCATTAAATATTTTGAAATATTAAATAATCATAGAAATGTAATACTTCTTAACTAAATTTGTATTTAGAGCTTTGCATCGTAATGTAATAATATCACATTGAATAAATGTTAGGCTGTTTAGATTATATTTCAAAACCAGTATACAAGTTAATTGTCTACTGTAATAAACTAAGCTGGAATGAATTTCAATGTTTATTTTATTAATACAATATCAGCAATATTCTCCAGGATCTGAATCAGCAAATGAACTGTGCAATACAGCATGCCAGTAATCGCTTGCTTGATGTGCTGATTATTTTAATTCATTAAAACTTTTATTTAGTTCTTTGTGAAATAATTAGTAATGAAATAATTGAACGACAAGAAAAGTTAGCCCTATAGGCATTATTATTAATATTTCTCTGGCACTGGTGTTGTATAACATTAATGACTGTATTTAATCACTTTTATATATATTCATTAAAGAGAAGTGTAGAAAAGCATGCCGGAAGCAGCACCAGGCATACCTGAAAATGAGAGGCCAACCTGGTGAAGTTACAACACAGGACTACATGCATGCTAAACAGCAAACGCCAGCATGCTATAGACATAGCTAAACGATCCCACAACCAAGGAATCAGGTCAAAGCTCTGCAGCCCTGCCACAGCCAGTCATGAATGGTGGTGGACCATTAAGCAACTAAAAGGAAGAGGAGGCTCCATGAACATCCCCGTCCTCAATAATGGCAGAGCCCAGCATGTGTGTGCAAAAGACAAGGCTGAAGCTTTTGCAAACATCTTCAGCCAGAAATGGCCAGTGAATGATTCTTCTCAGCCTCCTCGCAAGGTCCCTGCCATCACAGATGCCAGTCTTCAGCCAATTCAATTCATTCCACATGAAATCAAGAAATAGCTGAGTGCACTGGACACAGCAAGACTACAGGACTCAACAATACTGTACTGCTGAAAACCTGTGCTCCAGTACTACCCAAACTGCTCCAGTACAACTACAACATTGGCATCTACCCGCTAATGTGGAAAATTGCCCAGGTATGTCCTGTCCACAAAAAGTAAGACAAATCCAACCCAAGCAATTTACCACCCTATGGGGTAAAAATTCACTTGGTTGCGCCTCCCGTTAGCGCCTTAAGAGGGCGCTAATGGGGCGCAAAGCCGCTAACGCCCGGGCGCAGCGATGTTTGCGCCGCTCGAGAACTTAACTTGAGATTGTGCGGCGGCGCTAAAACTTACCGCTGCGACCACCTGCGCGCGCAGATTATGACGTCATTCCATGGTGCAACGCCCTTGGGGCGCCCCGGAGCGGAAATTGAGTGGCACCCCCTGCCTTACCGCCTGGCGCATCCAACGACCAGAAGACTGGAACGCTATCAATCGCTGTGGGGCTGGGGGGGGTGCTATTTAAAGGGGGCCTCTTCGTGTCTTTTATTGTTGGTGGCATTTTTGAACTACGCATTCTGAGAGAGAGAGGGAGAGACTTCTGGAGAGATTCAACGTTGTGTGAAGGAGTTTTGGGTACTGAGCAGCACTTTGCAGGTTCATTTTGATTTGCCATTCCTTGTATCGATTTAGCAGAGACTGTGGGAGCTGCACTCTGAGCTCTTTGCCTGGTACTCTCCATTGTTCTTTCCAGCACATTTGATGTGCAAGTCTCTCCAGGCCGAGATTCAAGGCTGCAATGAACAGGATGTGGATGGAAAGCAAGATTAACCATCCCCTTTAAGAACTGGCCCGTGCCATTGTGTGTGTGTTCCATTGCTGACTGACATTACATGAGCTTCGCCAGCGCTCTGAGTTAGCGCCTCACTCCTTGGCCTTTGCGCCTTAAGACAGGTGTGCAGCACCTGCTTTAGCGCTCCACTCACCTCCCGGGGCGGTAAAAGTGAAGTTTCCTGTCAGTGCCGATAATTAGCGCCAGGCGCTAATATTTGCGTCCAGACGATATTTGCGCCCCAAATGGGGCGCGACCTAATTTCTACCCCTATCAGTCTACTCCCAAACATCACTAAAGTGATGGAAGGAGTCATCAACAGTGCTATCAAGTGGCACTTACTCACCAATAACCTGCCCACTGCCAGATTTGGTTCCGCCAGGACCCCTCAGCTCCAAACATCATTACAACCTTGGTCCGAACATGGAATGAACTAAATTCCATAGGCGAGACGAGAGTGAACATCCTTAACATCAAAGTAGCATTTGATCTAGTGTAGTACCTAGAAGCCCTAGTAAAACTGAAGTCATTAACAATGTTCCCATTAATTTTTTTTTTGGCTGCGCGGCCCCTTCAAAATACAGCGCATGCGCGGTTTTTCGCAATGAAACGCCGGTGAACCGGCTGTGCGGAAGGTCCAGAGAGTTGTGCGGCTGCACAGCTTATAGGGAACGTTGGTCAATAAGGACCAGGAGGAAAACTCTCCAGCGGCTGGAGTCATACCTCGCACAAGGAAGATGGTTGTGCTTGTTGGGGACCAATCATCTCCGCACCAGGACATCACTGCAGGAGTTCATCAGGATAGCATCCTAGGCCCAACTATCTTCAGCTACTTCAATCAATCTATCCTTCCATCATAAGGTTGGAAGTGGGGCTGTTCACTGATGATTGCAGAGTGTTCAGCTCCATTCGCAATTCCTCAGATAATGAAGCAGTTCTTGACCAATGCAGAATGAACTGGACAACATCCAGACTTGGGCTGATAAGTGGCAAGTAACATTCACATAAGTGCCAAGCAATGACCATCTTCAACAAGAGAGGACCTATCCACCTCCCCTTGACATTCAATGACATTGCCATCACCGTCCCCTACCATTAACATCCTGGGAGTCATCATTGACCTGAAACTCAACTCGCACATAAATGGCTTGACAACTAGAGAAGGTCAGAGGTTGGGAATTTTGTAACGAGTGACTCACCTCCTGGCTCTCCAAAGCCATTCCTCCATCTACAAGGCAAAAGTCAGGAGTGTGATGAAATACTTTCCACTTGCCTGGATCGGTGCAGCTGCAACAACACACAAGCTCGACACCATCCAGGACAAAGCGGTACGATTGATCAGCACCTCATCCACTAGCCTAAATACCCACCCCCACCACCACTGGCATACTGTGGCTGTGGTGTCTACAGGATGCACTGCAGCAACTCGCCAAAGCTTCTTCGGCAGCACCTTCAAAACCCACAACCTCCACCATCTAGAAAGACAAGGGCAGCAGATAGAGGGGAACACCATCACCTCCAAGTTACACACACTCTGAGTTGGACATTCCTTCATCATTGCTGGGTCAAAATCCTGGAACTCTCTACCTAACAGCATTGAGGAAGCATCAACAACAACAACTTGTATTTATATTTATATAGCGCCTTTAACGTAGTAAAATTTCCCAAAGCGCATTATAAAACAAAAAATTTGACACTGAGCCACATAAGGAGAAATTAAGGCAGGTGACCAAAAGCTTGGTCAAAGAGGTAGGTTTTAAGGAGCATCTTAAAGGAGGAAAGAGAGGTTAGCGAGGTGGAGAGGTTTAGGCAGGGACTTCCAGAGCTTAGGGCCTAGGCAACAGAAGGCACGGCCACCAATGGTTGAGTGATTATAATCAGGGATGCTCAAGAGGGCAGAATTAGGTCAGCGAGCACAGGGGTGATGGGTGAACGGGACTTGGTGCGAGTTAGGACACGGGTAGCCGTGTTTTGGATGAACTCATGTTTACGTAGGGTAGAATGTGGGAGGCCAGCCAGGAGTGCGTTGGAATAGTCAAATCTAGAGGTAACAAAGGCATGGATGAGGGTTTCAGCAGCGGACACCACATCACACCTACGCCACATGGACTCCAGCAGTTCAAGAGGAAGTCCCACCACCATCCTCTCAACGGCAACTAGGGATGGGCAATAAATGCCAGTGATGCCCACATCCCAGGAATTAATAAAAAATACTTTGATACAGTGTTGAAAAGTCTTTATCAAGGTAAATAAGGATGTATGCACACACAGATCGAAAGGGAATAATGGGACCCAACAAGGACTACGAAGATATTAGGATGTTATCTAATCAAGGCAGCAAGATAACATCAGTTACTTGAAGAATCATGCTCAAATGATCATAACCATCATCTTAACCCTGATTATGTCAATACAATATATTAATAAAATATATGGGGGGAGAAATTCGGTATCACCCGTTTGGGGCGATAAATTTTGAAATCATGAAAAATTAGCGCCAGGCGCTAATGAGTCTGAGGTTTCCCTAAATTGGCTTTTAGCGCTCATGGAAAGAGCTGGAGCGCTAAATCAGGCACTAATGACCTAAGCAGGGCGCTACAGGGGCGCTACCAGCAGAGCAATAATGAATTTCAGGTGCTATGCAATCGGGAGTGATCCTTCACACTGGCCCCTTCCAGCTCTTAAAGGGGAGGTTGCATCATTGTGCAGGTCCTCATTATCAGCACTGCTGGCTGTGAAGGCGACCTGCATGGAAACAAATCCCCTGATCATGATGGCTGATCCCACTCCCAGGGAGAGAGCTTGTCGTTTACGGACGAGGCATTGGAAGCATTGGTCGCGGGAAGGAGGGCAGTGCTGTTCCCGGACATTGGAAGGAGGACATTGCCCCAGGTATTCAGGGTAATGTAGAGGGAAGTGGCCCAGGACATCTCGGCCAGTAATTTGGTCATACGCAGCCTGACACAGTGCCAGAAGAAATTCAACGATCTCACTCGGGTGGTCAAGGTGAGTACATGCTTCAACAGGTCCGACATACCGGCATCTGAACCTCAGTCTGTACACACTGCACAAACCACCACCACTCACTCACCAAGCATCTGCACCTACTCAAACTCACATCCACATCTCACACCTTGCCTACAATCACAGCTATTCAACTATGGCAGGCATATCTCCCAAACACATAGCTGGACTCTGACTCACACACATTCGTTTCTCTTGCAGGCCAAGATGGCTCATAATAGGAGGGAGCAGCACAGAACAGGCGGGGCTCCAGCAGCTTTCAGACCTGGCGGAGTAAGTGCTGCGACTCATTCGGCAGCAGGTGGTGGCCGTCGGCAACGTTGACCCCCTTGGGGGCAACAATGGTATGTTCATCCCCTCTCCTTCTCTCATCCTACTTCCCCCTCACACCACAAGCCTTTCCCAATTTCCAGCTCCTAATACTGTCTGCATTCCTTGCTCCCTTCCTGCCCCCCTTCCCTCACCTTAAAGCGAGTCTGGTGCCTTTATGCTTTCAGAGAATCAGCAAACAGATGACCAGCCTGTCCCTGAGGCTCCCACTGAGAGTGAGGAAGAAGAGGAGGAGCAAAGCACCGCATCACTGCACCTATCACCCGCAGGCGCCACCTCAGACACTGGCACTACATGATCTTTAGAGGCAAGTTTAGTAGAGGGGTCTGCACAGGGAGATGTACCGGGGACGAGCGGGCTGCAGCAAGGCCAGGGGAAAGGGTAGCTCGGGAGCCAGCTCCCCGGAGGGCGAGTTCGCGCGCAAGTTCTGCTGCGCATGTCTCAGATGAGGACCTCGATGGGGAGGCGTTCACAAGAAGGGTGATGGGCATGCACACCAAGATGATAGGTGCAATGGTAAGGAGCATGGAGGAGTCTGCCTCCAACATTGCACAGAGCTCTACACACACCATGGAGCCCATCCTTGGCAGTCTGCCAAGGATGGTGGACTCCCTGAGAGATCATGGGGACCCAGTCCTCATGCCGCGTGTCATGGGCGATGTGGCAGCATCCAGTGCAGCACAGGTGGAAGCTACGCAACGTCTTAGTACTGTAATGCAGTCAATGGTTGATGACATCCAGTCTCAGACTGCTCTCATGCAGTCTCAGCTTGAGACTGCTGCCATTGTTGCTGGGACCACCACAGTCCAGCAGGGATCTCACGGTGTCGCAGCAGCCCAGCAATCTGTGATGCAGCAGATTGGTGGGGATGCTGAGGTGCTGCCCCAGGGGAGTGGCAGTGTGTCAATGGAGCAAGAACCTGCTGTCCTCTCTCAGGATGACAGCATTCCTGCTCCCACCACTGCCACTCCGCCATTGCCCTTGCCGCTGCCTGTCATCCAGCCAGCCCAGACCGCCGCCGCCCATCCTGAGGTGCCGTAGTGTACAGCCGGGCTTTCCAGGCCCAGAGTTGGTCGAGGGCGTCCTGCAAGGCCATCTGTAGTTTCTGGGACCGACACTCAGCAGCCTTCCACCAGCCCTGCTGCAGCCACTGGGAAGACACTACATCGGAGCACTAGATTAGGAAAAGGCACTGTAAAGAGGGCAAGTAAGGGTTTGCAAAAGGGTGATTAGTTAATATTGTTGCTGTATATATGTGGTTGCTGAATTTGGATAAATTTCTTATTGGAATGTTGCAGAAATGGTGCTGTTTCTCATTTCAGCTTTGGGGTGTGGTATGGAATGAGAAAGGCAGGAAGGCAGATTATTATCTGAACAGCAATAGATTGGGAGAAGGGGAAGTGCAACGAGACCTGGGTGTCCTTGTGCACCAGTCGCTGAAGGTAAGCATGCAGGTACAGCAGGCGGTTAAGAAGGCAAATGGTATGTTGGCCTTCATAGCGAGAGGATTCGAGTACAGGAGCAAGGATGTCTTGCTACAGTTGTACAGGGCCTTGGTGAGACCACACCTTGAGTATTGTGTGCAGTTTTGGTCGCCTTATCTGAGGAAGGATGTTCTTGCCATGGAGGGTGTGCAGCGAAGATTCACCAGACTGAAACCTGGGATGGCAGGAATGACGTATGAGGAGAGATTGGGTCGATTGGGCTTATATTCGCTGGAGTTTAGAAGCATGAGAGGGGATCTCATTGAAACTTATAAAATTCTAACAGGACTAGACAGACTAGATGCAGGAAGGATGTTCCCGATGGCGGGGGAGTCCAGAACCAGGGGTCACAGTCTAAGGATAAGGGGTAAGCCATTTAGGACAGAGATGAGGAGGAATTTCTTCACCCAGAGAGTGGTGAACCTGTGGAATTCTCTACCAAAGAAGGCAGTTGAGGCCAATTCATTAAATATATTCAAGAAGGAGTTAGATATATTTCTTAAGGCTAAAGGGATCAAGGGATATGGGGAGAAAGCAGGGACAGGGTACTGAATTTGGATGATCAGCCATGATCTCATTAAATGGCGGAGCAGGCTCGAGGGGCTGAATGGCCTACTCCTGCTCCTATCTTCTATGCTTCTATGTTTCTATGAGAAATTGATGGAATGATGGGGACTGAATGAGCAACCAGGAAGTGGCCTCGAATTCATTGGAACCGCAGTCTGATGAGGCGGTCACGGACCGCTCTTTCACAAGGCCGGTGGAGTGGCTGGATCTTCTGTTGCTGCTGTTTGTGCTCCTGGTCCTCCTCCTCCTCCTCATCCTCCTCCTGCTCCTCTTCCGGAGGTGGTGCGGCTATGCCTGGTGGCAATGGCTGCGTCCTCATGATGGTCAAGTTGTGCAGTATGCAGCAGACGACAACGAAAAGGAACACCCACTCAGCCGAGTACTGGAAGGCTCCTCCCGAATGGTCATGGCAGCGGAACCATTGCTTGAGCACTCCGATGGTCTGCTCAATGGTGTTCTCATTGTATGAGTGCTGGGCATGAGTGCTGGGGTTGTGCAAGGGGAGTCATGAGCCAGGTGGAGAGCGGATAGCCCTGGTCTCCCAGCAGCCATCCGCTAGCTTGATGTGGTGGCTGGAAGAGTGCTGGCACACGAATGAAGGCATCGTGGCTGCTGCCAGGAGAGCAGGCATTGACGGTGAGGATGCGCTGTGTGTGGTCGCACACCAACTGCACATTAAATGAGTGGTAGCCTTTGCGGTTATGGAATACCTCAGGATTGTTATGAAGTGCCCGCAAAGCAACGTGGGTGCAGTCAATCGCGCCCTGCACCATGGGGAAGCCTGCTATCCTGGCAAAGCCACATGCACGCTCGCGCTGCTTCTCTCTGGTCATGGGGAAGGAAATGTAGTCCCTTCTCCTTCTGTAGCGAGCATCTGTGACCTCGCGGATGCAGCAATGGACGGCAAACTGCGATATGTTAGATGTGACTCCTGTTGCACAATGGAAGGATCCGCTGGCGTAGAAATTGAGGGCGATGGTAACCTTAACTGCCACTGAGAGACATGGTGCTCCTGATATGAGGCTCGAGGTCTGGCTGCAGGATGTGGCAGAGCTCTGTGACCACGTCCTTGGTGAAGCAGAGCCTTCTAAGACACTGCTCCTCAGTGAGACTGATGTAGGAGAAATGCTGCCGGAATACCCTGAGAGGGTAAGGCCTCTTGTTGAGAGCCCTGTTAGCCCTCCTCCCTCTGGCAACATTTTGCAATCTTTCTCTCTGCCTCCGCTGCTTCCGATGGTGACGCTGGAGGGCGATGTCCAGTGCCAGTACAGCCCCCATTAAATGATGAAAATGTTGCACTATCAAATGTAACCCAAATGAAAGTGATAAATGTTTCTCAGCCAGAATAGTCCTTCAAGTTGAGAATGTTCAAATCGCTCAAAACGCCTGTTTGCTTTTGTCAAAGTGACAAGGCAGCATTCTTTGCTGACAAAAAAAAACGGAAGTTGACGCCTTTATATAGCACTCCACCAGCACTCATCCGACTGCATTCCGCCTGCTCTACCTGTCGTTGCTAACAGCAGGCACTCAGGCAGGGGGCGAGAGTGAATTTCAGAGCCGGGGCGCTGTGCACCCGGATGACGTCACGATCTCCAGCCACAGGAGAGCATGGCGCTAGTGGTTACCGCTGCCGCAAACCTCCACTTCAAGTTCGCGGGCGTCTCCGGAGGCGCTAAGGTGCCCAATTTCTCCCCCTATTCATATTTTACACACACACACACACACGCACGCACGCACGCACGCACACACACACACACACACAAACTTTCTAATATGATGCTCCATGGTCCCCTGAAGTAAAATTACCGAAATATAACAAACCATTAAACATTTCTCGACAAGAAGTACTTTCTGCATAGACTAAGTAATCTTTCTGGGTGTTATTATGCTCCTGCAGTGTTAACAATTAAACATAACTGAATAACTTACATTTTTGAAATAGTTGATTTTTGAATAAAATGTGCATTTATTTAAAATATTGTAATCAGAATCATCCTGTCACAACAGCTGGAAGCAATCACTTACTGTAATAATAACATGGCATTTTAGATGGTAATAATGAGGTTCAGCTTTAAGAGCTATGTGATTGACTATTATCCTGGCATTTAAACTATCAAACAAAGTTTATCTATAGTTTTTGAAGCTGTGATTGTTTACAGATATGACAGCAACAGTTACAAAATCTAACGCCTGGCTAACCAAGCGCCTGAAAACTCAAGACTCCAACAAATTTGCAACATACGCATATATTTGATAAGTTTTATAAACTATTCCATGATACAATATTTTAAATTAATCATTTGTTCAATTATTCTAAATAGAAGCCAGGTGTTAGATTTTGTAACTGTTGCTGTCATATCTGTAAACATTCACAGCTTCAAAAACTATAGATAAACTTTGTTCGGTTATTATCCTGGCATTTAAACTATCAGTCACATAGCTCTTAAAGCTGAACCTCCTTATTACAAACAGCTCCTTGCAGCAGGCTTTGCCGTTGGTCCTAACAGAAGCACAACTAGTGGACAAGCTGAAACCTTAAAACCCATATCTATTCTTCATGGAGTTGTATTAACGAAATGTGTCTACGTATGTAACCACTCTGATTGGGCTGATCCTTCCTAAAATTTTCAAGGCTCATTGGATCTCAGTATTGTTTGTAATTCTCTCCAAGTAATAGTGATGCACTGGAGGTGACTGGGGAAAGATTTAAACCTTACCCAGTCTATCATTCCATTTCAGTATACTATTCTCGAAGATTTTTTTTAACCCTTGTGCCCTATAATAACTTAATCTGGCAACGGATATATGAACATCTGAGCTGATGAGAGTATAGATTTGCAAATGCACAAATATTCAGAACCAAAAATGCAATTGCCTGATTCCATACTTCAAGTCTAAAGGAAGTTTATTCACTGCCAAGTTAAGTTGGTGAAGAAAATGCCCATAACCTTATTACCCTTATCATGCAACCAAATATAATAAAATTACTTCTACTTTGCAATGAAAATTTGAACACTAATCTTCCATTTTCAGTGCCATCAATCAAAATAATTAATCTGTCAGTGTAGTGATTGAATTTCTTGAAGGGGTATTCCAGAACAAGGTCCTGTAATGGCTTTTTTCTAGTTACTTTAATGTTTCATAGTCCCATGATATAATTACTATATTCATACTGGAACGTATTAAAATATAATTATTTTAATTTCCCTACTATTTGATAAGCCTCCTGCTCAGAGTTGTCATTTTCTATGAAAAGCATGTCAAGGTCATTCCAAGCCCCACCCCACCCCCTTTTATGCACTGAACTTTATTTAGGATCTTTATTTTTATTTAGGAGCCAAAACATAGCACCAAATAAAGTTAATTTTCAGTACATAAACAACTTACCTAAACTTTTTTCTCAAAAAGTTATCCAAATGCAGTTTTTAAATAGGTACCTTAGCAAGTATAAAAGGTCGAATTAAAATGATAGCTGCAACAGGAAACTAGTTGTGCAGTAAGAAATTTAACTGCCATTACAGCTGTTTTTATTATGTGCCTGTATAAACAAATATTCAGGTAACACTAAGGCAATGCAACTTAGAATATTATCTTATAGTATTCATTCAGTTTCACTTTTTAAAAACATTAATTTCAGTTCAGGAACAGGAAACGGCTACTTTCAGGATTGTATTCCCTTTAAATACCAGTTTCATACCAAGGTGCTGACTACAAATCGGTTCAATACTTTACTCAAAGAATATTGAGAACAATTGTTTACAGTAATTGCACTTGAACATCAGCTGTCCTTTGCCGTTATAAGTGAAATGTTCTCACGGTAAACAGAATCGATTTGTACTATTTAAAATGAAACAACGATTGCGTCTTTGTACGAAGTGCTTCACAGAAACGTTCTGATTTTAGAAATGAGGATTTTTCACACAAATCTGGTCTTTCCTGGATTTAGATTTGTAGACATGCATCCAAAAAGGTGTTCGGCGTCTCCACTGCCTTGATCTCAGTCTCTCGCACACCGCACGCTGAGGTGCGACCAGACACCGTGTGATCAACAATATACAAAACAAAAAACAGACGGTTCGAATACCGAACCAGCCGAACAAAATGTAGTTAGTGCAGAGAGCTACATTTCTGGTACTACTTCTCGTTTAGCAGGTGAAGAAATCATGATTTTCTTTGATTTGATTTTCTTTGCAAACCCAGATTCTCCAACTATGCGCAATCCGCGTAATAACAATAAATCCATCAGACGTTTTTTTATCCCTTAAGCGACCCCGTTATTTCTAATATAGATTTTGTTCCGCTAGATACCCGCACTCGCAAAACGCATTTTCATTGGTTGGACGATCTATAAAAGTCTGATTGGAAACAATCTTAATTAAACTCATTCTGCTGTATCTTTAAACTCACTTGCAGTGGTTTTCCAGCGGGGTGCCGCGGTCCCCTGAGGGTCCGTGGAAAGCCTGCAGAGGATCCGCAAGCGTGTCCCGGTTCCCGGCAGTGTCAACGCAAAAAGTGCTCCCGCTCCCTGGATCTGGATCAGGGCTCGCGCCGCGGCTCTGCTAGAGCGCATGCGCCGGGCCTCGGGGCTGGCCGCCTGAGTGGCTCGTTCGCCTGCCCCCAAATTAGACTTCTGCTTTTACCTTTATTTTGTTTAATTACATGAATGAGAAGAAAGCAACACCTACCTGGTGGAACTGAACAGGCAAATATTGATAACTGGCAGCACATAAAAATACTTTTTAAATTATTTTAATGAGTGCAAAGGGTCCACTGAAGCATCCAAGTCACTTCACAGAGACATAATCAAAAAATGGACATCAAGTCAAAGAAGGAGAGATTAGCAGGGATGACTTGGTCGAAAGTTTGGTCAAAGAGGAGGGCTTTAAAGTGGGTTTTGAGAAGGGTCTTAAATGAGGAGAGGGAGGTGAAGGGGTTTAGGGAGGGGATTCCAAACAATGGGACCCAGACTGCTGAAGGCACGGTCGACAGTGGTGGGACAAAAGTGGGGTGGGCATACATAAGATGCTGGAGTCAGATGAATGGAGAGTTCGGGGTTGTAGACTGTAGGAGGTTACCGAGGTAAGGAGGGGTGAGGACATGGAGCGATTTAAACGCCAGGATGAGAATTTGAGGCACAGGAACTGGGAGCGAATGTAGGTCAGCGAGAATGGGTGTAATGGACCAGCAGGACATAGTGCAGGATAGGATATGGGCAGTAGAGATTTGGAGGAGCTGAAGTTCATGGAGAGTGAAAAATGTGAGACCAACCAGGAGAATTGTTGACTAATCATGGCAATCAATTTCTATCAATTAATCTACAACAGACCCAGACATGAGATGAGGTAAACCCCAGTGGTGGAAAACTTTGGGAACCATAGGTCAAAGTTACCTGTTCCTCCCAAGCATGCTACGGTTATCATATGTCATGTTGCAAATTACTCATATACTGTACTGTATCTCAAAATGTTATTTGAAAGAAATCTGTATCATTTTGCATTTGAATGAATCAACACTTTATTCTTCTACCGTCTCCCTAAGGAGCCTGTTCCATAGATTTACCACTCGTTCACTGAAATAATGTTCCCGCAAATTAGTTTTGAATTTACCTCATTCAATATAGACCGTGTCCTCTGATTCTACTGGACAATGTGAAACAACTTGTCATGGTCTACATTATCTAGTCCCTTTAGAATCCTAAAATCACCAATCGTATCACCTCTCAACCTTCTCTTTTCCAAAAGGAAAAAGAAAGACTTACATTTAAAAAGCACCTTTCATGACCTCAGGTCATACCAAAGCACTTTACAGCCAATGAAGTACTTTTGAAGTGTAGTCACTGTTGTAATATAGGAAACACAACAGCACAGCAAGCTCCCACAAACAGCAATGTGATAATGATCAGATAATCTGTTTTTAGTGATGTTGATTGAGGGATAAATATTGGCCAGAACACTGGGAATAACTCCCCTGTTCTTCTTTGAAATAATGCCATGGGATCTTTTGCATCCACCTGAGAAAGTTTAACATCACATCTGAAAGACAGCACCTCTGACAATGCACCTCTCCCTCAGTACTGCCCTGGAGTGTCAACCTAGAATTTTGTGCTATATGTCTCTGGAGTAGGACATGAACCCACAACCTTCTGAGTCAGAGGCAAGAGGCTAGCAACTGAGCCACAGCTGACACAATAGTGAGAACACGCCCAGTTTACATAATCTCATTCAATCCCTCCATACCCTCAATCATTCTGATTACCCTATTTTTTTACATATATCAGATCATGCCACTGTGAAACATCTTTGGACATTTTTCTACATTAAAGGCTCCTTGGGATGCTTTCTACATTAAAGGCACTATATGGCACAATCTGAGCCAAGATTCTCCTTCTATTGACAAATATGATGCAGAAGCCAACTGTATGGTACAAGTAGTAGACAGAGTGATTAAATAATCCATCAAAATATATTGCAGTCCATGATGTTTCTGAGTAATCTCGTGAATTTCTGTCTGGAGATTATATTTAGTTATCCAAAGCTGTTGTAGAAGACAATGAAGATCCTTCTTTCATTTGGCATTTGCTCTGTGACACTTAACAATATTCATTTTCAGCACTGCTTATCATCAAGACAAGATACAGAGCCAACTTTTGAATAGAGGGTGAATTTTACATATATTATGTAAACACTCTTATGTTAACATTAATATTATATCAGTTGCTCCCCTGCCCTCCATGCCCGACCTAATTTGGGATATCCAGATAAGAATGTTCGTCCAAAATGATATGAAAAGGAAATATCGATTTTATTTTTACTCTTTCATTTTGAAAATAAGAGGAAGGGCTGCTCAAAAATGCTTTATCTTCAAAGGGAGTAGAATATTCAAGAAAGATAAACACAGTTTTATATTTACATTTGTACTTTATATTTTTGGAGTTTTGAGCAGAAACAGGTTGGCTTTCTGAAATAGCTGATTCCCAAAATTTTAAAAGATATGTTGACCAGTTGGACAAGTTCAGATTGCTATGGACAGTCCATCTACTCCAATGTTATGTAATTTTAATGAAATTTTTCTTTTAGCTAAAATATATGCATAATTTCAGGAAATGTTAATAGTAGAAGGAAAGTCAAAAATCGGGAAGTTTATTAAAGAATAGATTTGGTAAAACTATTAAAGATGATCAGAATATAGCAGATACATTGGCCCGGAATTTGCGGTCTGATGACGGCGAACTGGCAGCTATCGCCATCATTTCACCTTTAAAACTGATCACAACTTCAGGATTTAGCACATGCGCACCCTAAAGCGGAAATCATGAAGTCATTCAATCATTCATTCAGTCAAGTCATTCATGCGGTCAGTCATTCACTGCTCTGACACTGGCTGCGCTGTGCGCCCCCCCCCCCCAACCGCCCCCACAGACGGCAATCAGTGTAATCTGTCAAATCATGGAAACTGCCGAAAACTTCGACTCTTCTGCGATAATACCGCTGTTAAATACCCCATTAAAAGTTAGACCCTTTTGGATTAGGTGTAACTGGGGTTTTAACAGCGGATTGACTGCTAAACAAAGGTTATGGCCCTGAAAAACTAATTTTAATTTTGTGGAGTGTCAAATTTATCCATTTTAATAAAAAATTTAATTTTTAAGAAACTTTAAAAAATGTTTTAATTTTTTTTAAAGTTAGTTCATCTTTATTTCAGGTTTGCCTTTTCCCCATGTGAGAGCCCCAATCTTTGTTTTGCTCCCTCTAACATTTTTTAAAAGCTAGAATCAAAGGAGCTTACCCATTTCCTGGTTCGCTATCTGTGAGAATTCTGCATTTTGATTGGTTGCTTAGACAACTTGTTGACGTCACAGCAGCTCTTCACTGGGAATCCCCATTAACTTGCATTGATTTCAGTTATCCGTCGGAAAAGCCGGACTTCTCGCCACAGAGATCGCGAGATCTGTGTGGGAAGCTTACTTCGGGGCCAACGGCGAATGCCTTTGCTTCACTGCTGACCGTAAATTACAGGCCATTAAATAAATTGTTCGCATCAGTTTTCACAAATGAAGACTTTATACAAATTCCATTCATAGTAAGTGGGGCCAAGTGATCCACAGCACATATAGCAGTTAGTAAACAATGTGCTATGCAAAAACTGTAAGGATTAAATATCCACAAGACTCCTGGACCATAACCATCAAAGCTACATCTCAGAACCTCAGAAAGAGGAAATTGGTCATGCTTCAGTTGATATTTTTCAGAGCTGCTTAAATACTTACATGAGGACTAGAGGATGCCAATTGCAATTCCAATGTTCAAAAAAGAGTAAGGCACAAAGTTAAGAATTGCATGTTGGTTAGCCTCGCATCCACATTGGGAAACATGCTTGAAGGCATTCTATGAAATGCTATAAATGAACATCTAAAGGTGTCAGCCTTGGCTCAGTGGTAGCACTCTCTCCTCTGAGTTAGAAGGTCATGGGTTCAAGCCCTACTCCAATTATTTAAGCACATACTCCAGGCTGACACTTCAGCACAGTACTGAGTGAATATGCTGCACTGACAGAGGTGCCATCTTTCAGATGAGACGTTAAGCCCAGGTCTCGTCTGCCCTCTCAGGTGGATGTAAAAGATCCCATGGCACTATTCTAAGAAAAACAGGTGAGTTTTCTCGGTGTCTTGCCAATATTTATCTCTCAACCAACATCACTAAAACAGATTATCTAGTCACGTATTTGATCTCTGTTGTTGGGGCCTTGCTGTGTTCAAACTGTTTCACTATGTTCCAACAGTGACTGCATTTCAAAAGTACTTCCTTAGCTGTGAAGCGCTTTGGAATGTCCTGAGGTCATGAAAGGCGCTATATAAATGCAAGTCCTTTCCTTTCCTCAAAGAGCAGAGGTATTATAGGGAGCAGATACTTTGCCTTTAAAAGTAGCAGGTCATGGCTTACAAACCTACTGAAATTATTTGTGAAAGTGACTAGTGGAGGAGGGCAATCTAATAAATGTAGATTATTTGGATTTTCAAAAAGCATCTGATAAACTTCTTGTGATACCAGAAGAGAAGGTTGAGGCTCCTGGAACAGGTGGTAAATTGTCTAGATGGATTGAGAATTAGCTTGACAACAGAAGGCAGAGAGTGGTGATAAATGAAAATACTGTACCTGAGAAAAGTAACCAGGGATCTGTTCAGGAACCCCTGCAGTTTACAATATTTGTGAATGATACAGAGCAGGGTGTCCAGAGTATTATTAAATTTGCTGATGACAGAAAGTTATGTAACATGTAATGAGAAGAAAGAAGACTCTTCACAGAAACTTGAATCAATCATGTAGATGAGTTGGAATATAACAGTTGGATTTTATGTGGATCAATGTAGGGTAATGCAGATAGAAATAGGTACGTAACAGTAAAAATGTGCATAACATGGAAGGGTATCCACTGACTGAGGTTGAAGAGGAGTGGTAATTGAATATACCCTTAAAGAATATGGTCAGTGTGAAACGGTTATCAACAGGAAAAATTGAATACTCGGATGCATCTGGGCAGAATTTTATTACAAGTTATATTGACATGGTCCAGAACAATGGTGAAGCCAATTCTGGAGCATGGTGTCCAGTTTTTGTTGCCCTATCTCAAGAAGGATATTGGCACATTTGAAATGGTTCAGGGAAAAATGATCAGGATGGTTCCAGACCTGCAGTCATGAAGAAAAGCCTCAAGTGACTAAACTAATTCATGCTTGAGAAAAGAGGGCTGACTGGAGATGTACTATTGATCTTTAAAATAATGAAAGGCATTCATAAGGTTGTGCAAGCACACTATTTAATTTAGACAATTAGTGTAGTACTAAAAGACTAAATAAAACTCAATATTTAAGTGTGGGGCAAGGGTAGACATTAGAACAAATTCCCATAGGATGATGGACATGTAGAACAGACTCCTGGAGAAGGTAATTGATTTGAGGTCAATTGCCAACTTTAAAATGGAGCTGGATCTATATATGTTGAGAAAGAGGACTGAGGGCAACACTACTTGACTTTTTTTCAGAGGAGGTGGGCACTATTTGCGGCAAAATCAGAAACTTGTTTATAAAGAAAAAGTTTATGATTTTACTGTATTTACATAAAATTAGTATTGCTTAAAGTAAGGAGTCAACAAGTACTGGAGGGGAATCTATGAATGAGTACACTGACTCTGGATGAAGTGGACATTTACCGACTCCAGACTTTATTAACTTTTATGTTCATAGAATCATATAGCACAGGAGGCCATTTGGCCCATCGTGCCTGTGCTGGTTCTTTGAAAGAGCGATCCAATTAGTCCCACTCCCCTGCTCTTTCCCCATAACACTGCAAATTTTCCTTTTCAAGTATTTATCCAATTCCCTTTTGAAAGTTACTATTGAATCTGCTTCCATCACCCTTTTCAGGTAGTGCATTCCCGATCATAACAACTTGCTACTTAAAATAAATTCTCCTCATCACCACCCCCCTCCCCCCACCACCCCAGCCACCCGCTTCTTTTGCCAATTATTTTAAATCTGTGTCTTTTGGTTACCGACCCTCCTGCCAGTGGAAACAGTTTCTCACTATCTACTCTATCAAAAACCCTTCAGAATTTTGAACACCTCTATTAAATCTCCCCTTAACCTTCTCTGCTCTAAGGAAAACAATCCCAGCTTCTCTGGTTTTTCCACACAACTGAAGTCCCTCATTCCTGGTATAATTCTGGTAAATCTCCTCTGCACCATCTCCAAGGCCTTAACATCCTTCCTAAAGTATGGTGCTCAGAATTGGACACAATACTCCAGCTGAGACCTGACTGGTGATTTATAAAGGTTTAACATAACTTCCTTGTTTTCGTACTCCATGTTTCTATTTATAAAGCCAAAGATCCTGTATGCTTTTTGAACAGCCGTATCAATTCGTCCTGCCATCCATATGTTCTTATGTTCTAAATACATCACTGCAAATTGCTACATACAGAAACTTAGTACTGGAAAAATATCACTTTAATGTACAAATATGGATTTAGATTTGACTTTAAAAAATAAATAGATAGCAGTTGTTGGACGATTTTGCACCAAAAATCCATCTAAATTGTGCCACAATATATGCTGCTAGTACCAGCACTTTAAAAAGCTGGTGGCATAATTATAAAAACAGAAATAAAATAAAACAAAGCATGGTTCAGTGTATCTTTTAACTTATCCAAGTTCTTTTTCTGACATCTTCAATGAAAATTGAAATACTTCTTAATAGAGTACAATTCGCAGCATCCGCAGTATTTTGCTTTTGTACAATTCAAACGCTGCTGTTATTAGCCGCCTGGCTGTTCTGGACTAGCCAGACTCTTTGCTGATTAGCTATTTATAAGAAGCAACAATAACAATGCTGAAAAGAAAAATGCCTTCAAGGGATTCCACACAGTCTATGTAGCAGTAGTGCCAAGTGGAGAATGACAAATTGCAAACCAGATTACTTCACTGCATTTAATCAAATCGGCTGGTTGAAATGCTAATTGCCTGTTTCTAACATTCTCAACGCAGATCAGAAACTCTAATTCAGAAATATTATTATGGAAATGTTCATGTTCCGTTGATAATTATTGTTATTTTCCCTCACCTTTTAAAATGTGGGAAATTTCTAACCTTCTACCCAGACCCTTCAAGATTGCTTATTTGGCAGACAGATAGCAGATGGCAGGATTAAGGCCGTGTAAAATTCTTAATAAGGTCAGCTTGAGTGGTTCTGAGCCCATATACACAAGACAAGGCTCACCACTGCTGACAAGTGTTGTGAGGGAAAAGGATGATTTATTTCTGCTTAGTCCCACAAAAAAATGTGTGATTATGGTAATCATTTTCACTGAGGAAAAATATAGTCCCAACAAAAGACAGAACACTAATTAGGCATTTTTTTTCACCAAGAATTTACTTAACGTAGCTGAAGCCCCAGAGTATTTTGCTGACGACTGTATTCTGACAAGCATGAGTAAATACACTTTCATGCGCTCTATCTTTCATCAAAGCTGTCAAGCGAATTGATGAAGGGTGACTGATAGAAAATTGAAGGACAAGTGTCCACCATAGCAAGACCAGAAGTTCTGAATTAATCCTTCAGTTTCTAATGCAGAATTCATCAGTTGAAAATGTGTTTTCAATTTAATTGCGTGCTTTCAAAAAAAATGCTATAACTACAATTCCTCAGTTTATATTTAGTTAAAGTTTGCGATATTGTTAAATGGTTGGGGAAGCGAACGGTAAATATTCAGATTTTAAATGTATAGTTTAACAATTTTATAATTTGTTACTGACAGAACCAAAATGATATTTTCTTTTCACAGCAGAACCTAGTAAATACTGTAAATGCTAATAGAAACATTTCAGGCTAGCCAATTTGTAGCAAAGCCGAGTCAAATGTTGAATGATGTTTCACATAGAGAGCCTAGCAATCTTATATCAGTTCAAAACGTAGCATTTACCTGCATATATCTGCAGTGTCTGTCAGATGTAATTTCTATACTTGAGAGCTCCTCACAATAACTTGAACATGGTTCATGCCGCTCACTTCTTGTTGCACTTGTCTTTTTTATATATACGGAGGAACGGAAGTACCTTCTGTTCAAGGTAACATTTTCCCGCATAAATAATTGGTTATTGTGGATACAGAGCTCATCAGCAATACCAGGCCTGACTTCACCCCAAACCCTCAAAATCTCTACAGAGGTTGCCAAATAGTTTGAGGATTTTTTCAGCCCGTTTACCTTTAGCAGGCTGCTATCTTTCACCAAAAGACAACTATTTAAAGCAAAAGGATTTTGATTGGATCAATGGGTCAATGAACACTTTTCACGCTACGATTTTGTCAGTGATGAATAGTTGTCAAAGAAATGTGGTTACATGCAATTCCTCCACAATACAGATTTGATGATCATTCAAACCTCTTTTGATTGAATCTAGATGGGCAATTAATAACATTTGTGCATCTAAAGCCATTCACTGTAAATTCATCATTCAAAATTCTTCCAATTTTGCTAGATTTAACTCACAAATGGCTTTGCCATTCAAATCAAAAGTGGTTTTTTTCCGAAAGGAGTAAAATAATAGACAAAGTCCGATTCATAATCTTGTGCTGTCAATTATTAGTTACGTATATGATTGATAACCTTACTGTCCAGCACTAAGCATTCAGAGCAGTGATATTAAAAATGACAAAACCTGTTCCATTTTGAGTAGTATAAGATGCGTTTAGAAGTAAAATAGAACCCACTGTCGAAAATTTAAAAAAATCTTGGATCACTGATGCTTTTTGATTCAACACAAAAGACATTCGCACTGGTTTCACTCCTGAATTATATGTCTTCCTGGTTCATAAGAAAGCTCTTTAAACCCCTAAAATATCTTATACATTATATAGCCACAGTATTTATGCTAATTGGATTAATAGTTTTAGCTCTAATCTCTTATTTGTGCCCTTTGAACAGTGATGATCAAAAGTATGAATAGTATGAATTTATATGCGTATCATTTTCTGCTTTCGATTTCACACTGATGGCTTGCTAAACAGGAGAAGACCTAATTGGCCTCCACCACAAACTCCATACCTCTGCCATTGATTCCACCCCCCTCCGTGTCACTGTCTCCAGGTGAACCAGGTTGTTCGCAATCTCGCCATCCTATGTATCATCAACCTGAGCTACCAACCAAATATCTTCTTCACCAGATTGACTACCTACTTCCACCTCCGAAACAGCACCTGCTTCCATTACTAGTTCTGCCCATCTGCCTCTAAAACCCTCATTTATGCCTTTATCACCTTCAGACTCAATTATTCCAATGCTCTCCTGGTTGGCCTCCCATCTTCCACTCCAGCTCATCCAAAACTCTGCTTCCCATATCCTATCCTACACCAAGTTGCACTTGCCTATCACTCATGTCCTCACTGACCTACGTTGAGTCCTGGTCCCCCAATGCCTTAAATTTAAAATTCTCATCCTTATATTTAACTTGCTTCATGTTCTCGGCCCTCAGTATTTCTGTAACCTCCTCCAGCACTACACTTCCCCCTGAACTCTCTGTTCCCCCCCCGCCCCCAACCCTCTCCCCCGCCTCCCATTACTCTTACCTTTAGTGCATTCCCCTCCTTCTACCCCAGTACTGGTGGCCAGGGCCGCAATTTCGCCAACCGAGGCGGGTCCGGGGCGGCCGGGGTCGGTGTCACGGTCCCAGCCCGCTGCCTACTGCAGCCCGCACTCTCCAAGTGATTTTCCGTTAATCGGGCTTGTTAAGTCCACCCTGCAAGGTTCCCGGACAAGTAAAAGGAAGCGGGTTTGATGACGTCATTTGATTTTGACAGTTCTGTTGTCAATGTTCTACAGCATTGAGGTGCTGCAAACACTGACAAGCATTGCACAAAGGTGCACGGCTGCACCCAGGCTCTCCCATGACTCCCTCCATATTCTTATGGAGGGAGTCACAGCACACAAGGAGGTTGTCATCCCTTCCAATGGGCGGAAGAGACCTCCTCAGCCTGGTTGCACACTGCACAGGAGGGCACAAGCAGGGATATCGTCAGGAGGACCAGGCTGAAGTGGCGCAAGCCTTTCAATGATCCCATAGCCACACTCAACCTCATCCTGCTGTGCCACTCATCACATCCCCATCACTCTGCCTTCCCTACCCTACTCCTGCACATCTTTACTCACACCAATTTACCTTGCACCTCCACCCATCCCTCTCTATCTACATTATCACTTCCCCATTTCACTAGCCACTCCTTAAACTCACCCTCATCCTACTGCAAGCATACCAACTATCAACACACAAAGGTAGGCACTTGGGTGGTTTAGCCAATGTTCATGTGAAGTTTCTGGTAATATGCTGTCAAACATTGAAAGCTTTTTTGTCAGCACTTTGCATTCTTGGACAGATTTGTGTGCACCTTTGGAAGTGGCTTAGTGAGTTGTAGTGAATGGTGAGACATAAGGGTATCCCCCCCACCCCCCACCCTTCGCAATGGTGACGAGTGTGAAAGGAATGGCTTGGGCATTATAGGGATGCTTTATGGTGTTGGTGTGGGGTTAAGTGAAGTAAATCTGGCCATGGTGAAGCCATCCCTGGTGTCCTGGGCAGCAATGTGGTCAGGTGCTGATGCCCTGTGTCCTGTGCAGCATCAGTTGATTGTGGAGAAGGCTGGTGTTGTTGTTGCTGCTGGTGTGCCCGGTGATGCTGGTGTTGGGGCTGATCTTGTGGGATTCTGAGGAGCAAGGTGAAATATTTTCAAGGGCAACAATGCTGATGGAATAGCTGGCAGGTGGGGTTGAGATGACAGAAGCAATCTGTCAATGGTGAGAGAGGTTGATCCAATGAGGTGGCACTGGATAGAGAGTTGGCTCCAAACACTTGCAAGCTGCATAAAGCTCAATCTGTCTTCCAAATGCAGTAACCAACAGTTTCTGAGCTTTGAAAGTGAACAGCTGTAACATGGGATCTTTCCTACAACTTTGGCAGCTGTCAGGTCATGAGATAATTCAATGCTGAATCCACTGACAACATGCTGAGCTGACGTGTTCCCTGAGCAGCAGGTAACCCGTGGGGGAGCACGTAAAATTGAAATGTAGGCTTAAAATAACAGTTAATTGGATGTTAACAACCGATTTAATTATGTAAATTGCCTCCCCCGCCACTTGGTGTCGGGTCTGTTCAGTGCCAACAAACCCGACACCTGGGAGACTCGTGTGGAGGAGGGTTGACAGCAGGTTCCCTACCCGCTGTCAATCTTTGCTATTTTGACAGCGGACCCACTTCCAAACCTGCCCTCTGAGCACCGGCAAAATTCAGCCCCAAGTCTCCAACTACCTAGGCCCCTGGAATTCTCTCCCTAAATCCTTTGCTGCTCTGCTTCCCTCTCCTCCTGTAAGACCCTCCTTAAAACCAGTCTCTTTGGCCAAGCTTTTGAGTCACACTTTCTAATATCTCCTTCTTTGGCTTGGCATGTTTGTTTTTCCTTGTGCCTCTGTGAAGTACCTTGAAACACATTTCTACAATAGAGATGCTTTATAAATGTAAATCGTTGTTATCCTGTGTTGTAACACTTAACATTTCAACACATATAAACAGTTGGATAGCCACAGCTGCCATGATCACTGTAACTGGTACATAGATAGTGGAATTTAGCTGAACAGGGTTGAGCACTTCAGAGTATTTTGGATGTTCACAAAAACTAAAAGCGAAGAACTGATCCAAGTCTGATCTGATTCACCAGGATGTTACCAGGGATAAGGACCTATAGTTATGAAGGGAGTTTTGAGAAATTAGGGCTTTTTTCAGTTGAGCTGAGAAAGGTAATGGGTGACCTGATAGAAATCTTTAAGATCATGAAGGTTTATCATAAGTAGTGATAGATAGTTGGTGAAATGATAATCGGAGCGCACACATTTAAAATAATGAGAAAAAAATAAAAGGGAGGTATGAAAAGATTTCTTTATGCAGAGCGTGGTTAGAATGTGGAATTCTCAGCTATGAACTGAGGCAGAGTCCGTAAATTCTTTTGAAAGGGAATTAGATAGTTTCTTAACAACGGTAATATTAAAAGGTATGGGGAGTGATGAGAGTGGTATTATTCTAGGTGGAGAAAAAAATCAGGACAGACTAGATGGATCAAACGTGCTGTAATATTCTATTATTTTATGATTCTAACAGCTAGAAAGAATCTGTATTTATATAGCATCTCTCACAACTTCAAGACGTCTCAAAGCTCTTCATAGCCAATTAATTACTTTTGAAGTGTAGTCACTATTGTAACTTAGATCAGCCCAGAAGTCTCTCTAGAAGGAGACATCTTTCCCCATTGTGCTGTTTGGGAATCATCCACACAGGAGGGATTATGTGCAGACCTCCCACCGCCTAACTGAACAGCTCGCTGATGCCATTTGGGAAATCAGATGAATGCTCCGTCACTAGACCACCAGGGATGAGAATAAGCCCTTCCCATACGTCTACCACACCAACCGAGAAAATGGATGCATAATCACAGCTAGCCTCCCTGGAAATGGACTGCTCACGGCAGGCTACCAGGAAATTTAGGAAAACACATTTTGCTGTGGCTCGAGTCATAGATATTAGTTGCATACCTATTACCATACATAAAATTTGATGTGTATGTTCAGAAGAACATTTGTCCTCCCATTCATGTATTTGTCATTTTGTAGAAGCATTAAAGGCAGCAGGCCAACCTGAAAACTAAATGATCCAGATTTTGCAAAATTTGGATGCTTCTGAATAAGACTGAGATGGGTTGTTTAGTTAACTTCAGATTTGGAATTCAGTTTGGTTCACTTCCCTAAAAAACACTTCTGCTGCCTTTTCCTCCCCAATGTGATCTTTCATGGAAATATTTAAATTAAAATATTACTATTTTTATATTGCAAGAACATTAACTGAACCGTAAAAATTAAAATGCTTCAACTATGCCAATGTATATTTCTTGATACTTTTATTAAAGCAACACTAATAACAGGTACTGCAAAGTCTGGCAGTTGTTTATTGTATCAGCTCATTAGTGATTCATCCATTAACAAGCTGCCCTTCAGTAATACTGCTGTTATAAAACAGTAGTCAATAAACAATTCAGATAGAAAACTGTGGGCCCAAAACTCTACAGGGCTTCCTCTGTTCTCCTGCTGTACTCCTGGAGAGAAACTGGCACCAGTTTCGGGAGTTTCTGACGTGCCTTGCAAGGGGCGAACCTCTCTGCCCACTACTCACAAGGCAAATGTCATTGGGGTGGTGCCGGTGGGGGGGGGGGGTGGAGTGAGGTGGGGAACAGGGGGACATCCTATACTGGGATTTCCCACTTGCCTGGCTCAGTTGGAACCCTATCTCTGGAGGACGGCACATCGAGTGAGTTGAGACACACTGGCCTCCGGAAGGTAAAAAGTGGGTCCACCGATGGAGCCCTGGCCAGGGAAGTGACCTGGATCCCCATAGAAAGGGACATTTAAAAAAAAGTGTTGATTATTGCTCCTACACATGGGGCTGAGAGAGACATAGCCTGGGTGGGAGGTGGCCTGGAAAGCCCCCCGTCCCCCCCTAACGCCGGGCGGAAACCAGATTTTCCAGTGCATAGGGCAGGCAGACACATTGGAGGTGCACCTACAATGGTGCTTTCAACCTCCCCCACTGCCCCATGTAAATTAGGTGCCCTCCCACTGACCCTACACATTCAGATGGGGTCAGCACTGAGAGGCACTGGCAGCCACAATCCTAAAGTAACTGTCAGGATCAGGTCCCAAGAATTTCGGGGCCATATCTCCAGCATAATCAGAATGCAACAGAAGAACCAACATTTAGATTTGTGGGCCCCATCACATTCTTAATTGTTTTACAAGCCATTATAAGAATATTTATATCTGGTATTAGCATCTGCTGCAGCCATGCCAGAAAACTGATACTGTTGGCAGATTTTACACTTTTCTACTCAACTGGAACAGATCCAATTTTAACTGCGCTATGGCTAACTCCACAGTAGACGGATTGTTATCTCGGTAGCTATGCAGCCTCCATATCAAATCACAATGCAAGTATAATCTTCCAATAAGTGGACAGATGTAATTAGGAAATGCCTTGACCCAACTTTATTGAAACTGGCCCTGGCATTGAAAAAAAGTTAGTGAACTGTTAAGATTTGTTAATTGCTTCTGCCCTCCATGAATTTTAAGATCTGAGGAAAACATTCAGAAGGGCTTGACACAACAAGAAATGTGCAGTTTATTTTTAAATGCTTTTATATCAATTGTAATTGAATAAAACACTTTTTTGTGTCTCTACCATGTTTAGTAACTAATGTGTGAGTTGAAGTAATAAAGATGACAGTGAAGGATGGCACAAATACCGAGAATAACCTTGTAAACATGGCATGGAAAGCATAATTACTTTTTATATATTAAGAAAGGAAATCTTTGAACTATTTCCATAGTACAGTTTATTCGCTCGTTTTTTTAAATCTAATATTGCTGTGTGTGAATACAAAAATGGCCTACTGTAACAATGATATCTGTGTCCTATATTTTCTCCCAAATACTTTAAAAAAAGATTTGATTCTTCTGGTACTTCTCAACATTTTTATGTGACATATAGAACACTACACTATAAATCTTCAGTTCAATCCCATCCGTGTAGTTCTTTTTTATTTTTACCTTAACTGACAGTTAAGATATATTGCCAAATAATGTATTTTTGCACTTTGACACTTTTAAGCTACATAATGCACTTCTAGATAGCCTAAGAGTCATTAATTACATCATCAACCATCTTAGCAAGATCCTCTGGGGCAAAATTGGCTGGGGCCGAAGAAGGGTTATTTTCTACCCTGCTCAAACATACCTTCTGATAAGTTGACCGTGAGAGCAGCATTAATGGTATTCACGGACTGTACCTCCCAATTGAAATGACAGACTGGATGCAGAGGACTAAATAGGAAAGGGGAGGAGAGTGTAATTTCAGCACCATAATGTTTCCAGGGTAGATGCTGAAAAAGGAAAAGGTTGTAAACAATGTTTTGACCATGAGGCCTTCTTTAAATAGGACCTGTGGAAAAAGAGAAGAAAATTAAATCTTTTATTTTCCCCCAACCCCCCCCCCCAGTTTTGTTTTTCCACAGCTCCCATCTCGAGGTGGCTTCACGTTTGAAATGTTTTTCCTGAACTTGTCTTTTTAGTGTGCACCATAACATTTGCGTATTACAATTTATGAATCCAGATACAATTATTTAAACTATCAATTTTTACAAAGGGGAAGTTTATGATGCCGCTCAGTTCCTGGAAGAGCAAGGAAATTTCTCTAAACACTACACTAAAAACTTTCAGTGCAATCCAATTCAGGTTTTTTTTTTATATTGCCATAGACATGCAACAGAAATATTAATATAAAAAGGTAAAATTAAAATGAAAATAATAAATCAATAAAGTTGGATAAATTGTTAAGATCACTGATGTAATCTCATAATGTGTACAATTACATTTTTTTTTAAGAATTAGGAGCAGGAGTAGGCCATACGGCCCATCGAGCCTGCTCCGCCATTCAATAAGATCATGGCTGATCTTCGACCTCAACTCCACTTTCCCGCCTGATCCCCATATCCCTTGAATCCCCTCGAGTCCAAAAATCTATCTATCTCAGCCTTGAATATACTCAATGACTCAGCATCCACAGCCCTTTGGGGTAGAGAATTCCAAAGATTCACAACCCTCTGAGTGAAGAAATTCCTCCTCATCTCAGTCTTAAATGACTGACCCCTTATCCTGAGACTATGGCCCCCTAGTTCTAGACTCTCCAGCTGGGGAAACAACCTCTCAGCATCTAAAAAATCAGTTTCATAATATACCATGCTGGGATTTGAACTCATTACCTCTGGGTTGCTAATCCAATATGATAGCCATTATGCTACTGTACCCAGCTTTCTTATCTAATGCTAAGATGTTAAAGGTACAAACAGTTCAATAAGTTATGTTGACATCTGATGTCCTTTCTTTATTCAGAATATTTTCTTTAGACTATACAGAGGGCGAATAGGTACTGGACATGACTACCAGAAGCATACTTTAAAAGATAACTACATTCTGACAAACTTTCAGATTAGCTGTTTGGCAAGTCTGTACTGGAAAGTTCTAACTGTGCTTTGTGCTCTATTTGATCTCGGCTTTCTGTCATATCATTAGAGTTAGGATAATCCTTTGTGTTTCAAGTGCAAACTGTGCTGTACTTGGCGCTAGAGAGACTGTTTGAGATTAAGCTGGCAGAAGGAAGGAGTTATGAACTGATTACTTGTGGTATTTTAGACTAATCCTTGAAAGAAACAACCAAATAACATCCAGGATTTCTGAATGTATCTGGAGACAGGTTACAAGAGAATGACAAGAAGCAGGGATTGACTGCAATAAGAAATTTTTGTTTAATTTTCACTTTATTTTCCATTATTCTGGTGGAATTTCTAACTTTTCAGAGTAGGTTTTAGTGCCTTTGGGTTGCTCTGTTATGGTCTGTAGAGCAGTATAGTGCATGGGAAACCTATTAGTCATCCTATGTTGCATCTGTAGCATAGTCCTGTGAAAGTGATACCTCACTCCAGAGATCACAAACATTCCTTCCATTAATCTACTTGTCCTGATTTGAAAAGAGGTTGGCAAAAAACTGCTTTATATTATAATATTTTCTTCCAAATTTTAAAAATCCTTTGTATCCTATATTGCACCTTCAATTTCTTCTACTTTCTGGTGATTTCAGATCATCCATGAAAAAGAACAGTGCCTAACAGCAGAGGGAGTTTGTTATGTTTATACCACACTACTCAGTTGTTGGGGAAACATTATTTGGCTGTGTGAAGAGAGTCACAGTCCAATTATTTTCTCATTAACATGGGCTGAATGTAAACCTAACCCTGCTCCCTTTTTCCCCCAGACATAAATGAATACAAATTAAAAAGTTTAATATTTTTTGTTAGTGGAAGAATTATTAAATTTGACATTCAACTTTAAAAGTAGAGCTACAAAGAATTTTAATTAAAGGTTTGCACTCATTCATTTCAACTTTTGCAGGATTTACTCCCTCAACTTTTCCAAACCTGATGCCATCTTGCCATCTGGGATACTAGTCTTCTGCCAATGCCATTCTGTAATCAGCTGATAGTAGTGACCTGAAAAAAGCCAAGGGTGACTCGCACTCTGACCTCATGTACTTCCTTTTAATGGCATGCCCAACATCAGACTCTGGCTGTTTGAGTAGGGAGAAACCATGACTCACCATTCCATGGCATAGCGTATTGCTACACTACTGCACCACCTAACAAAAAAACTCATTTGGAAACAAGCAGACAAACAATTCATTGAAATAAAAACACAAAGACATATCAAGAATTATGATACTGGAACATTTCTGGAAGTGATGAGGCATTGAAACAATTCCAAACAATGCTGTATGTTTTAACTTTCTCTATGATATAATTTGATCATGGAATAATTACTCAAATTAAACATATCAATGGAAAGGGTGAATAATTCAATATATAAAGTCAAGCATAGCTTGTTTGACCACCTCTACATTAATACTGCCTCTATACTGTCCATATCAGCATTCCGTTAACTTAATACATTATGGCAAATAGAGTGGGGTTAGGAAAATATCCCCCCACTCTTATTTGTCATTGTGAAACCTGGTATAAATATTGTATTAAATGGAATTTTTGCCTTGACATATATGATCTAAAATCTAAACCTTATTACAAAACATAGGAAGAAAAACAACAAAGGACAGGAAAAAGTCATTTGATCTTTACGGTTTGATTTTCAATCCCGATGTTTTCCTCCAGATTTGATCAATTTTACCATTAGAAAAGGGTGGAATATATCATTCATAATTTCCATTCTAATTAGTGTAATACATTTTCATTTTTCTTGGAATTACTTAGGTACATGTACATTGCAAATTTAGAGATGTGGCGACATGATTTCTACCTTAAACATGCAGTGTGAATCTAAAGTCAGGATCTAAGCTGTCTCTCAATTGAAACAGGCCGAGACTCTCTTTGAGGAGTATAAATCCACTGCGGTGTCAAAACTAGTTTACAAAGTGCTCAAGGTTCCTACTTGATCCTAATTTAAATGTTTAGAAGGCAGGCCACTCCCTTCATGCTGTCTGAACATTAACATTTCTCACGGTTGAGAGTAAGGTTTGTGTAGGCAGGTGTCCCAGTATGCATAAAGCTCCCTCCTGTGAAACCAATCAATGTAAACATGGTTTTGCCTAGCTGGAACCTGAACTGCAGCTTCAAATCCCAGATAGAAACTGCACCTTTAAACATTTTTAATACCAGGGTGTGACCTATACAAGTATATCCCTATGAATCTGACATACTCTTATACAAAAACAGTTTGGAATCATTTAGATAATAAAAAAATGTTTGTTGTTAATACATTGCTATTATTAACAAAATATTTCCAAACAAAATTGAAAGGTCTGATGAAAGGTCCAAACCTGAAACGATAACTTGTCTGTTTTCTCCACAGATACTACCTGACCTGCTGAGTGCTTTTATCATTTTCTGCTTTTGTTTCAGATTTCCAGCATCTGCAGTAGTTTGCTTTTTGAAACACTTGCATGATTGCTTCGCGAAGAGATTCAAGAAATGCTTTCAAATTGATTCTAATAGTTATACTACTATATAGCAATAATTTACAATTTTGGCGGTCTAAGTTTAAATTAGAAAACATAAAAATAATTGATTACTGAGGGTAGAAATTTGTCTGGCCCTGTT
Organism: Squalus acanthias; assembly: GCA_030390025.1. Taxonomy (NCBI): domain Eukaryota; kingdom Metazoa; phylum Chordata; class Chondrichthyes; order Squaliformes; family Squalidae; genus Squalus; species Squalus acanthias. The sequence goes on along the minus strand of CM059425.1, from coordinate 157,960,162 downwards.
TTCAGATCCAGTATTGCCACTGGGCAAGCAGCATGTGCTCAATCACATGGGAAATGAAATAGATCAGGGGCCCTCAATATCATCAAATAGGTGGGCTGCCAGAGCTACAACGCTATTGATTGGTACCACACCTAAAAGGGGGGCATAAATATTGGCATCCCAGACACTATTTAAAGGCAGTCTGCACCTCCAAAAGGTGAAGTACACTGTGGATGCAGGCGACTGTTATTGAAGGTTTCTCACAATGGCAGGCAAAAGAGAAGCTGCATTGGAGGTATTGGTGGAGGAATTTGGCAGGAGGAGGGGCATCCTCTTCCCCCCAGGTGGCAGGAAGGTCTCCACACATGCTGCTCGGCAGCAGTGGGCAGACATGGCAGAGGGAGTCGGCGCCAGGAGTATCACGCCATGGACCTGGCTGCAGTGCCGGAATAAGTTTAATGACCTGACCAAGGTTGCTAAGGTAAGACTCCTAACTCCTATCTCACATTACCCTCTGCATTACCCTGCATTACCTGAAGCCCAGCACTTGCAACCATTTCCTTCCCCGGTTACCAGCACTCTCTTCCAATCACTGCTGCACACCTCACTCCACCTCCATCTTCTCCTAAAGCCACACTTTGCACTTGCTACTCTGTTCACTATTACTTTCTTCAACTCCTCACACCTTGCCAGCTTTCACACACCAACACCATTATTGTACTTTGATTTCCTCAAAGTATCTCAGTAGACTACCACTAACACATAGTGGACATTCTCCCTTCTTTCTTGCATGACAAGCTCACAAACAATAACAGGGAACAGGTAAGCACGAGAGATGGGTCGCGTCGGGCATGGCGAGTAAAGAGGCTGGAGAATGTGCCTTGCAGGGTTCTGACCATTTTACACTCAGTCCCTTCTCACTGAAATCTCACCCTCACACGCTATGAATGACAAAGTGCAGCTGCTTTTAACAGCCACTCATCTCTCTATGCTTATCCTTGAACACTAAATGCCAATCCTTATCCATTTCTTTCTTTCAGGTGAAGCCAATGTAGAATGACCAGAGGTCAAGCAGGTAGAAGAGGGGAGCACTAATGAAGACACAGCATCACTCAACCGTACGCTAGTAAGCACCAGCTCACAGACTGCTACTATGCGTTCTTTACACTCTGCACTGCGAGACCTACCGAGCACTAGTGTGCAAGAGTGTAGGTAGGGGGATAGGATGGCTCAGGAAGCAGCTTGCAGGAGGGAGAGCTTGCATCCTAGTTCTGCTGCAGAGGGCATAGATGAAGACCTTGAGGGTAGTGCCTACATAAAAATACTGATTGCTATACACCAGGACCTTTTAAGTGCACTAGGCAGCCTGCCAGCGAGCTTGTGGACAAGTGCATGGAGTATTGAGAGGTCCAACTCCAACATGTGCGGGGTCATCCAGCATGGTATTGAGACCATGCAGTCAACCATGGAGTGAGTGGTCAGCTCTATGAACACTGCAGTGGGGCCCATAATGATGGAGCCTCTGGACAGCCCTGACAGTTTTGCTGGGAGCTCAGACTGCTGCCATTGTGGCACTGGGGACTAGTATCTCCTCAGGCTTTCTATCCATGAAGAACAGCATGGATAGGAGTGTAGAGAGCATCGATAGGGGCTCCTGTTGTCACACACCAGCTGCATGTTCAGGGAGTGGAATTGCTTCCTGTTATAAAACATGGCTGGTTCTTGAAGGGCAACATGTGTGCAGTCAATTATGCCCTGCGCCTAGGGAAGTTCACGATGTGGGCAAATCCATGAACCCTCTCCTCCTGATTGGCAGCCTCTATGGGGAAGGTGATGTTTGCTGTTTCCTTGCAAAGTGTCACCGGCCTGATGGCTGTGTGCTCAGAAATGTGACTGATGCTGCTGATGTCACCTGTTGCAGCCTGGAATGAGCCTGTGGTGTCGAAGTTGAGGGTCACGGTTACCTTTACAGCCACAGCTAGTTCTGTGTCTGCCCTGGTGTTTTGCTTCAATTTCTGCTGCAACAGGTGACATAGGTCAGTGACTCCCTGCCTGCTGAAGCAGAGCCTCCTCATACACTGCTTCTCTATCATGTTCAGGTAGGGCAATCTGTTTCAGAAGATCTGCATCCTATAAGGCCTCCTGCGCCCTTCCCTTCTTTGCCCCTTCTTTGAACCTCTGCAGGTCTGTGTAGCCATGGTTGTTGCTACTATTGTTCCACTTGTGTGGCAGCCTCAGCAAGCATACAGCTGCAGCCAAAGTTCAGCTCTCCAACAGTTCTGCATTCTCAAAAACTTCCCAAACTCAGCAAAAACAGCCAAAAATTGTCTCCAAAAATACCCAGCTGCCTAAAACGATTATCCAGCAGTGAGGACCCCTTTAAATATCACTGTTACAGCCTGCTTACTGATTGTTCCTGCCATGTTTTGTTGGGTGGGCTTAAGAAAGATCAGATCAAATGTTCCCGGGCACCCAAATTTACCAAAAGGGTCCTTTTGTTTATTTCATAACTGGAATACTGGGATAGAATAGCTACCTCATATATGACAAATGTTCACAGGATCAAGAAACAGCAAGGAAGTAATAGTAAAGCAGATCATGGCACTTTTAATAACATATGATACTTTTAATCTTTCTGTAGAAGGAAGCACATCTTTTGTTTGCATTTTGTTCAACATTTAAAAGTGCTTCACTGAGCATTCAATATTTAAAATGTTGTTAAAAAGGATTCCTTTAACTGTGCATTATGATTGCTGTTAGATTTATAACACCTGCAATCAAAATTAAACCCTCAAAAATATATGCATCTGTAGAAGATAATCTTTTTACCACTTTCATAGAAGGATCATTTCTAACGAGAGTGTTAGATCAGACTTCAATATTTACTGTGTTATTGTTGTTACCTTACACAAAAAAATCTTATTAATGAACTAATTGGTCTTTGATTTTGTCTATCTTTTCCTGACTGTATGTGCTAAAAGCACATTCAACTTTCATACACACACCATTCAGGCATTTGTTTCTCATCAATGTTCTACTTTTCTCACATCTGGAGTAGCTTTCTTAATCCTTTCCCATCCATGTTACTACAATAACGAGCACGGCTGGTTCCCATTACTTCCATTTGCATGGTTTTCAAAAGTATTAACACTGAGATGTACAACAAGGCTTCTCCTCTGAGCTGCTCAGTCTGAAATTACTGACATTCCTTGTTACCGCTGCCCCAAATGGTGAAGGAGGTATTGTAATCATTGTGTCCTGTTGTCTGTCTGCCTGTCTGTCAATGCATTCACTTCAGAAATCCTTACTGGATTTCAGCCAAAAGCTACCTTAAAACCCAAGATAAGCTTGCTGTCTTTCCTGATGTGAAAAGGTCTTCCCATTGTACAGTCTAATTTTTATAATGGTACTTTAAGGTTTGGTCTTTAAACTAGGGTCCTTAGAGCCCAAGAGATTCATGAGAGGATCCCAGGACATCCTAAAAATCATCACATTTCTGTGCAACTGAGTTAGAAATATTGCAGACAGCAAGCAGTGTCGAGATTATTCTGCATTCTACATTTTGTCTGTATTTGGTGACTACTACTTCTGATGTATACCAATAAAAACATTTTCTGCAATTATATCACTGTTTTCCTTTGGGTCGCTGACACTATCTTACAGAAGTTAGGACAAGGGGCGCTGGGATTGGGTCAAAGTTTACAAAAAAATTATTGGCCCAGAAATTGGAGTTCGATGGTTGCCGCGGGGGTAAGGATCCCCCGCGATATCGCACTCCGCGCCTACCTTTATGGTTTTGGCCCACACGAACTTCAGTTCCTGGGCCTCTCCCTGGTGCCGGCGCGCAGTGTGTGCGTGTCCCAGAGGCGCAGTTAATTCGATGCGACCTCTGGGATCACGTGGGCCAGTTAGAGCCAATGGCAGCACACCATCTTTCATTCATAGTTTTGACAGCAAGAGCTGTCAAAGCTATGAATACAACAAGCCCCCAAAAGAACAGCTAAACCTCAATTAAATTTTTTTTAAAGCCATCACATTAATAAAATAACTATAGTTAAATAAATTAACCACTTTAAACAAAAATTTTAATTTTTGAAAAAATTTAAATTCTTTTTAAAAGTTATAAAAATAAACTTACCTTTCTTTAAAGTCTCTAAAAAAGATAAACCTGTTGAAAAAAATTTAAAATACTTAATTAACTACTTACCTTGTTAAAAGGGGGTCTTACGCCTGCTTTCTTTATGTGTAAAATATTCAACACTTACCTGCGCGTTCAAACCTGAAAAAAAAACCTAAGTGCGCTGCGTGCGCACAACCTGTAGCGCGCACGCGGTTCACTTAGGAACCACCCCCTTCGCAATACCCGAAGTGCCGGTTTCCCGCGCATGCGCAGTGCATGCAGGAAACCGGCACTTCGGGACCTAATACACGAGAGTACACAGTGCGTACTCTCCCGCATTAGGTCTAATTTTCGGGCCATTATCTTTAACTTCAGAATTATTTTAATATTTCAAAACCAATCTTAGTGTGGAGACTCAACAACAGAAGAAAACTATACATCATAGTTTTTCAGATAATTATCAGCAAAGCAGCTTATTATGACTGCAAAAAAACTTAAATACCTTCACAAAGATTGCTGCTGCATAGATTCTGGGGACCTGCTCATTCCCCTGCCCCCAAAAGTTACACAGAACCCCTCTGCATTTACAGTCCCAGTTACAACCTTGACTAAGCCCTAAATCCTACATTGAAGGACATTTAAACAACCTCTATATCAATGACATACTGGCAATAGACTCAGAAGCTGCTATTAAACCACACTGCTGACCAAAGTGCCAAAACTGATAAAAGTGATATTCCCATCACAATAATTGCCATCCATTAATTTCTCACCCAAGTGTCAACCCATAGTGCTTTTCTTAAAATGTTTCCTAACTCTAACACTCCTACAAGATGCTACCTAGTAGACTGAGCAAAGTAGGTGGACGGCTGCTATTGCTCATGTGGGGACCCTTGAGATGCATGTGGCCAGTGAGTTCTGGGTGCTTGAGTCTGTGACAGGCCAGGCTGTAGACTGCTGCACCGTGGAGGCTGCCGAGGCAATCTGACCCAATTGACTTGCTGGCACCATGGTGGATATTGTTTGAAGGGGTGGTGAAGGAGCAAACGTGCTGACATCCTGAGAGAGGGCAACACATACTACTCCCATGGCACCACCGACATTACTGTGGGGCTGCGGCTCATCACTTCCACTGATCTGCAGGGAGCAGAATGCAAAAGATGAGTAACTCCTTCAAAGCCCCTATCTATACAGTCCACCATTCTGTCCAAAGTGGACAAAAGTCTCTCCAAGGTGGAGCCCAAAGCCTGCATGGTTTGCGCTTCTACCAAACTGCAAAGCGTCCTAATAGAGAGTCCTGCTGTGAGGGTCGGCTGCAGTTTCCTTCGAGCTGACCACACTCTTGATAGTAGACTGCAGGGAGTTGGTGCCATGCAAGATGTCATCACACAGGATGGAGGCGGACTCCTCCATACTCTGAGCCATGGTGCTGAAACTTCTTGGCAGGCCTTCCAGTTCATTATATAACTCCTTGTGTGATGCCAGCAGTTTTCTTTGCGTGGCTGGGGCCCTGAACTCCATTTCTGTGTCTTCTGGGTCTTCACCCTCTGGCAAGCTCTTTCCTGGGCTGTCCCTTCCAAGGACCTCCCTCCCTCAGTTCCTCAATTAAAACCTCCAGCGTGGCATCTGAGAAGCAGGGGGCACCTCTTCTGCTCATCTCTCTCTCTGTCAGGTACTACTGTTAAGGCAAAGGCTGCCTCGCTTTAAGAGTGTATCCTCACTTTAAATACTCTACATGCATTAGCACGCGAGATTTAGGTAGGCTGCCTGATTCGCACCTGGATTAGAAGGGCTGCCTGCCATTCATATTTAAATAAGGCCTTAAGGTAAAATGACCTGTTGGCGAGCCTTGTGCCACACTGAGTTAAAATCAGGTCCCTGTGTTAGTGTCAGAGGCCGCAATTTCCCCTACCTGGGCGGCTTCATGGCGGGAGAGGTTGTTGGTGGGCCACGAGCCTGCTGCCGTCTTCATCCTGCTGAAAAAAAAGATTTTGCCTCAATGGGCCTTGTTAAGCCTGCCCTTCGCGTTCCTAGTGACGTTAGTGCTGTTGCCGGTATATTTAAAGGGGCCACGGCCCCATTTCATTTCATTTCTTCTTTTGACAGGCTGCAGTGCAGAGATAGTTTGATTTATGCTGAAAATGAATTCGCAAAGGCAGAGGGTTGCTCCTCGCTTCAGCGATGACTCCCTCCATGTTCTTGTGCAGGGAGTCAGAGCACGCAGGGAGGTTCTCTTCCCTGCCAGTGGGCGGAAGAGACCTCCACAGGAGACCAAGGCAGCCTGGCTGCAGATAGCTGAGGAGGTAGCAGGTAGGTGTGTGGTGATGAGGACCTGGGTGCAGTGCCGCAAGCGTTTTCATGATCTTCTACGATCAGGAAAAGTGAGTATAAAGCCACACTTACCTTCATGCTGCTGTGCCTGTTATCACTTCCCCATCACTCAGCATTCTCAACCCTACTCCTGCACATCGCTACTCAATGCAACATCCCTTGCACCTTCACCCATCCCTCTCTATCTATCTACATTATCACATCCCCATCTTACTGTGCACCGCTCATACTCACCCTCATCCTAATGCAATGATACCAACTAACAACACTATAGGATGCAACTTGTTACAGCTACCTCACTCCATCATAGTCTCCCTCTAAAGATCTAACCCATCCATTCCTTACACTCATTCCATCACTCTCACACAATCTTCTCTTCTTTCCCTCCTTGCAGGAGAAGAGAGCACACAACAAGATGGAGAGGGAGAGAACGGGAGGTGGCCCTCAATCTTGGCCATTCTGACAATTGCAGAGGAGGCTGCCCTGGAGATCACTGGAGCGGTCGACCAGCCGGAAGTGGGGGACGGCGAGAGGGGCTCATCAGAACAACCTGGTGACAGAATCATTTTCCATACATCTACATGGCATTCATCAGTCACTCATATGGGGGCTGAGGTCAAGAGAAATTGAATGCTCATTATGTGTATAATGGTATCTGTATGCAATCGACATATCATATATCTAACTGATGTCTTTACTCTCCCACAGGTCCATCAAGGGCCCCCCCACTGTCCAGAAGGAAGAGCAAGAGGACTCCTCAGAGGAGCCTCCAGCCTCTGAGGGTGCAGCGTCACCTCAGACAAGGCAAGCCAGTACCAGCGCAGATACAATCACCTCGGTGGGTCCGTCGCGAGAGAGTAGTGTTGTCACCTGGTGTCTCACACATCACAGGTGAACAAGAGCAGATGGTGGAGACAGGGTCCGCAGTGGAGACTCCTCGTCGGAATCCTAGCTCTGCTCAGCTGCATGCAGCCATTGATCCTCGGGGGCCATCAAGGAAGTGGGCGCTCCTGGAGCTGCAGGAACAAGTGCAGGAGGCTCTGACAGGTTTTGCAATGGCGGTGACTGCGAGTGTACAGAGAATGGAGGAGTCCATCTCAAGCATGAGCACCATCGTGGCGCACGCACTCGCAACTGTTGGTTCCTCCATGGATAGGATGGCCACCTGCATGGAGGACATAATGCGCCAGTCGCATGAGCACATGGTCTCAATTCAAAATAGATGGGCATCTATGGAGGATAGATGGTCATCTATGGAGGAGAGAATCCAGAGGCTCATAGACGTCCTTGCTAGGATGAATGTCAGTATAGAGATGGGTCCCCACTGATGTGCAGCAAGGTGCCCTCCAGCTACTTGCTAGCAGAGAAGTGCAGGTGGCCCGTGAGAGGGATGATGGTGGAAGGGCACCTGGAATTGGGGGCTCCTCTCCAAGCGCTCACACTTCTACCCCATTGCCAATCCCTCGGTCAGAGCCCCAGATGCCTCCCCGGACAGCGATGGCCGAGTCTGCCACTGCACAGTCGCAGGAGGAGCAGACTTTGGCGGGGCCCTCACAGGCTCCAAAACCCAGAGGACAACCGCCAAAGGCGTCTAAGCAGATGCAGCAGGGAATTGAGGAGGTTGCTCTACCTCTGCTGAAGCCACAGGGGTAGCACCAAGTAGAAGCACTTGGAAAAGAAAGATGCCACACAAATAGAGTCACAAGGGTGACTTGGGTGACCAAGAAACTTGGGTGTTTCTTTCAATGTTATTGACAAGTTTATGTTAAATTAATTTTGTGTATTAAATCATTTAATTCATAAACTTTGCAGTCCTTGCCAAATGTGTGTGGACACTTGGAAATGGCAGAGTGAATGGTCAGGGCTAATTTAATCTCCAGCAATGGTGGTGACAGTGAAAAGATAGGACTGGTCATTGTAGGGATGGGTTATGGTGTTGATGTGAGCTGATGCCACATGCGTTGGCACATGGTGCGTGAAGTTAACTAAATCAGGCCATGATGAGGTGATTCCTGGCCTCACGGGCAGCAATGTGGTCGTGTACTGGTGCCATTGGGACCACCGGCTCCTCAAGGTCTTCGTCATCCTCATCCTCAAACTCATGCTTCTCCTCCTCCTCTGAAGAGGCTGTGCACTCTGTGCCTTGTTCCTTATGCAGCACTAATTCTCGCTGCTGCGCTATGTTGTGCAGAGCGCAGCAGACCACTACGATTCTGGAGACCCTGGCTGGTGCGTACTGAAGGGCTCCTCCAGATCTGTCCAGGCATCTGAAGTGCGTTTTAAGCAACCCTATTATCTGCTCTATGACACTTCTGGTGGAGATGAGGCTTTGATTGTAGTGTTCCTCAGCCTTGTTTGTTGGCCTCCTCAAAGGTGTCATGAGCCACGTCTTTAGTGGATAGCCCTTGTCCCCAAGCAGCCAGCCGGAAAAACTGTTTGGAGGTGCGAAGAGCTGAGGTACGGTGGACTGGCGCAGGATGTAAGAGTCATGGCAGCTGTCAGGGAACTTGGCGCACACATGGATGATGATCTTCCTATGGTTGCAGACCAGCTGCACGTTGAGGGAGTGGAAGCCCTTGCGGTTGACAAAGACTGCTGGGTTCTGATGGGGTGCCCTGATGGCCACATGTGTGCAGTCAATGATGCCCTGCACCCATGGGAATCCAGCCAGAGCCGCAAAGCTGAGCGCACGCTCAGCAACACTGGCTTCATCAGTGGCAAAGTTAATATCATTGGCGGACTTGTCAAAGAGGGCATCAGTGACCTGTGTGATGTATCTGTGGGTGGCCGACTGCGAGATGCCGCAAATGACTGCTGCAGATGCCCGGAAGAAACCTGAGGCGAAGAAGTTGAGGGCAAGTTACTGGTAAGGGGTGTCCACCCGTTCCTCTGGGCTGCAGCTCTTGCTCCAGCAATCTGCAAATATCTGCCATGACCTGGCGCGATAGCCTGAGCCTCCTGAAGCGCTGCTGCTCAGTCATGTTGAGGAAGCTCATCCTCTGCCTGTAAAACCTGTGTTGGGGGTATCACCTCTGGCACGGTCCAGCCCTGTGCTGATGCCCTTTGCCCTGTGCAGCATCAGGTGGTTGAGGAGAAGGTTGGCGCTCTTGCTGTTGTTGCTGCTGGTGTGCCTGGTTCTGCTGGTGTTGGGGCTGATCATGGTCAGATTCTGAGGACCAAGGTGAGAGCGTGTAAACCGTACCCATTCTGATATAATAAATGGCAGGTGAAGGTGAGATGACAGAAGCAAATCTGTCAATGCTGAGAGAGGTTGTTCCAATGAGGTGGCACTGGATAGAGAGTTGGCTCCAAACACTTGCAAGCTGCGTAAAGCTCAATCTGTCTTCCAAATGCAGTAACCAACAGTTTCTGAGCTTTGAAAGTGAACAGCTGTAAGATGGGATCTTTTATACAACTTTTGCTGCTGTCAGGTAATGAGATAATTCAATGCTGAATCCACTCACAACATGCTGAGCTGACGTATTCCCTGAGCAGCATGTAACCTGTGGGGCAACATGTAAAATTGAAAGGTAAGCATAAAATACTATTTAATTGCCTCTTAACAATCTATCTAATGATGTAAATTGCCTCCCCTGCCGCTTGGTGTCGGGTCTGTTCAGCGATGACAGACCCGACATCTTGGAGACTAGCGTGGAGGCGGCTTGACAGCGGGCTCCTTACTCAAAAAAAAAATTCCCAGCTGACCCACCACCAAACGCGCCCGCTGACCCCCCGAAAAATTCCCCCCAAAGACTCCAAGGTTAGGTATGCACAGGGTAAAGCTACCTCTACACTGCTCCAATAACATGACTCAGCTTCAAGCTCAGAAAAGCATCTCTTACTACACCAATGTGACTTATTCCCTGCCAGCCATATTGGGGCCTCTCTGAGTGAGATTGGCAGTTTAGTGCCAAAACAGGAACAGTTTTGTTCTTCACTTGAATTTCCAAGAGATAGAGAAGACTTTCTGGACTGGATTTGAACCAAAAGGGGTGAACATCCATATGATCTTCTGCAATAATGCCGTAGTTATGCCGTTATAGTGCCGAAAAGATCGATGTGCATTTCAGTGCATTATGCCACTTATGTGCCATTATAGTGCTAAATGCAAATTTGCTCAATTTTTTGGGCAGAATTGCGAATCCGGCCGCCCAAGCCCTGCAGGGCTCATTTGCATAAGAACGCAAATGACCTGGTGGTGCTGTGTACAAGAATTTCCTGCTTTAACTATGGGTAAATTAGATCCGTATAAACCAGGTGCAGCTGCTCCCCCAATCATCTGTTGCAAGCGGTAGTGAGGAGTTTGAGAGCTTTGCAGTGTCCCCAAATATTATTTGTTGATTTCTGGCTTCACAACTTTTTTTTTCACAATTTTTCTCACTGAGACTTGCACTTCACCCCTTCACAGTCCTACATTCTCACCCCACCCCTACATTTTACCCCCCACCCTGTTCTCCCACATACTCAGAACGACTTTGGAGCAGGATTGGATTCCACTTGGGCGCACCATCATGATGGAGGAGGAGAAGCAACAGCAGTGCATGGAGTTGAGGATAATATGGCAGCATGGCAGAAGACACTAGTCCACCAGGGACTACCCTCGACTGTGTGTCTGTAGGCAGCACAGGTCCTTCAAGGACCTCTCGGAGGAGATTTTTGTTCAAAGTTTGAGATTGCCCAAGCATGCAATTGCACATCTCTGCAACCTTCTTTGTGAAGATCTTCAGCCTTGCTCCACTGCTAGAACAGCTCTGTCTGTGACCACTGCCCTGATTTTTTTTTTAGTACTGGATCAAGGTGTCATAGGAATCTGTGCAACATCAGCCAAGGAGTGGTCATGACAGGCATTCAACAGCTCATGGATCTGCTCTTTAGCACAGCTGCAGAGTTCATCAATTTTGGCCTCACACCCAGGCAGCAGAGGGAGACAGCCAGGGAGTTCTACCACATTGCTAAATTCCCCAGAATGCAGGTGCCATAAATGCCACACACGTGGCACTGAAACAATATCTGATGACAAAAATGCACAGCCCTTTAGTGACTTGCTGCCCTGTCGTGGTGCCTATAACTGGTCAGGATTCTGGCAAGAGACACTTCACATGAAGGTGGGAGATGCCCTGAATGAATCAAATGTAAAGGGGTTGAGGAAAGAATCATTGCAGCTTCCCATTGCTGTCCCCAAGTACTCTAATGAAGAGTGCAGTCTTTACAGAGGCTTCCCACTTCTGCACTGAAATTTCCTGGGGCCTACACTGCCCTTACAATGTTATTACACAACAACTAGCACCATTTCATGTGCAAACAGAAACTCTATCTCATGATAGACTGCGTCCTGATCCTGCTTGTCATCCTGGCCATTGTCCTGGGCGTCACCTTTTCTTGAATCCTCCCAGCTTCCTCTTCTCCACCCACCCATCCCGAGTTTTCCTTTGATATGATCCCTATGCATCTCCCAGCATGCTCTGCACTCTGGTGAACTTTGAACTTCAGCTGCTGTGATTTCCGCCGGATGGAGTGTCAAGAGGACCAGAGCGTGATTCTGCCCGCCATTGCTTCATCTAGATGTCCAGGCTGACCCCCTTCATTCCCGTCTACCCTGCATCATGCTTCCGACTTGCCGAGCAAGACTTCCAGACCAGCTTCCTTCCTCCTTCCAGTCATGTTCTCCATGAAGCTGACTCCCTGGGGAGTCTAGAACTAGGCCATTTAGGACTGAGATAAGGAGAAATTTCTTTACGCAGAGGGTTGTGAATCATTGGAATTCTCTACCCTAGAGGGCTGTGCATGCTCAGTCGTTGAGTATATTCAAGATGGAGATCGATATTTTTTGATATTAAGGGAACCAAGGGATATGGGGATCGGGCGGGATAGTGGAGTTGAGGTAGAAGATCAGCCATGATCTTATTGATTGGCGGAGCAGGCTCGACAGGCCAAATGGCCTACTCCTGCTCCTATTTCTTATGGGGGAGAAATTCGGCATGTCAGTGCCTCCCATTAGCGCCTCCCATTAGCGCCTGGGGGATCGCTAACGGGGCGCTAATGGGTTTGTGGCAGGGCGCGGCAAATCCATCGCCGCACGCGAGATTTAGCGCTGGCGCTAACATTCAGTGCCTAGGCCTTTAGTGCCTGGCAGATCGTGACGTCAATGACTTTGGAACGTCACGTTAACAGCCCAGATACAAAATTGACGTTTGCCCCCGCCTTAGCGCCTCGCCTGAACAACGGCAGGAAGAGGAGATGTGATGCATTCGGATGGCCGCTATAGGAGCGGTATTTAAAGGGATCAACATCCGGTTTCATTTTAGTCGCCAATCAATGCTGCCTTCTCAGTTTCACCTAACGAAACAGCCGTTTTCAGTGAGTTAAATGTTTGTTACTTTCAGGAGTGTTCTGCCTGCTAAAGATTTGTCACTTTCATTCTGCTAAGATTAAGTCCTACACTTGGTTACGTTAATGGGGGCTGTACTGGCACTCGACCTCGCCATCCAGCATCAACGTCGGAGGCAGCGGAGGCAGAGACAAACATTGGAAAATGTGGCCAGAGGGAGAAGGGGCAACAGGGCTCTCAACAGGAGGCCTTACCCTCCCAGGGTATTCCGGGAGCACTTCTACATAAATTTAACTGAGGAGCAGTGTCTGAGAAGGCTCCGCTTCAGCATGGAGATGGTCACAGAGCTCTGCCACATCCTGCAGCCAGACCTCAAGCCTCAGATCAGGACCACCACGGCTCTCTCAGTGACAGTCAAGGTCACCGTCGCCCTCAATTTCTATGCCAGCGGATCCTTCCAATCTGCAGCAGGAGACATATCTAACATCTCACAGTTCGCCATCCATTGCTGCATCCAGGAGGTCACAGATGCTTGCTACAGAAGGAGAAGGGACTACATTTCCTTCCCTATCACCAGAGAGAAGCAGGACGAGCGTGCATGTGGATTTTCCAAGATAGCGGGCTTCCCCATGGTGCAGGGCGCCATTGACTGCACCCACGTCACTTTGCGGCACCCCTTTACAATCTTGAGGTCTTCTGTAACCGCAAAGGCTACCACTCACTTAATGTCCAGTTGGTGTGCGACTGCAGACAGCGAATCCTCACCGGCAATGCCTGCTATCCTGGTAGCAGCCACGATGCCTTCATCCTGCACCAGACCGGTGTTCCAGCACTCTTCCAGCCACACATCAAGCTCGAGCTGGCTGGTCGGAGACAAGGTCTATCCGATCTCCAGCTGGCTCATGACTCCTCTCCGCAACCCCAACACTCCTGCCCAGCACTCACGTAATGAGAGCCATGCTGCCACCAGGGACATCATCGAGCAGACCATCAGATTGCTCAAGCAACGGTTCCGCTGCCTTGACCACTCAGGAGGAGCCCTCCAGTACTCGACTGAGTGGGTATCCCTCTTCGTCATGATGTGCTGCATGCTGCACAACTTGGCCATCATGAGGGCCCAGCCATTACCACCAGGCATAGTGGGACCACCTCAGGAGGAGGAAGAGGGAGAGGAGGAGGAGGAGGAGGAGGAACAGGAGGAGGGAGGAAGCAGCCACTCAATTGGCCTTCTGGAAGGGCAGTCCGTGACTGCCTCATCAGACTGTGGTTCCAATAAATTCTACCCCACATCCGATTGCTCACCACATCCTCATCATTCCATCCATTTTGCCTGCCATATCACAGCGCAAAGCTGAAATGAGAGACAGCACAAATTCTGCAAAATTCGATTGATAAATTTATCAACGTTCAGTCAACACATATATACAACAACAATATTAACTAACCTTGTGCAAACCCTTACTTCCCCTCTGTACAGTGCCCTTTCCTAATCTACTGCTCCTACGTAGTCTGTGCCCACGGCTGGTGGAAGGCTGCTGAGTGTCGGTGCCAGAGACTACAGATGGCCTTGCAGGACGCCCTCGACCAGCTCTGAGCCTGGAAGGCCCGGCTATACACTGCACCACCTCAGGCTGGGCGGCAGCAGTCTGGCCTGGCTGGATGACAGGCAGCGACAAGGGACAATGGCGGAGTGGCAGTGGTGGGAGCAGGAATGCTGTTATCCTGAGAGAGGACAGCAGGTTCCTGCTCGACTGACACACTCCCACTCCCCCAGGGCAGCACCTCAGCATCCCTACCAATCTGCTGGAGCACAGATTGCTGGCCTGCTGCGACACCGTGAGATACCCGGTGGACTGTGGTGGACCCAGCGACAATGGCAGCAGTCAGAGCTTGCGTGGCATTAGAGCAGTCTGAGACATGATGGCAGCAACCATTGACTGCATTACAGCACTAAGACAATGCGTGTCCACCATCCTTTGCAGACTGCCAAGGATGGGCTCCATGGTGTGCGCAGAGTTCTGTGCAATGTTGGAGGCGGACTCCTCTACGCTCCTTACCATTTCCGACAGGCTCTCGGGCACCCTTGCCATTGCACCTATGATCTCTGTGTGCATGCCCATCACCCTTCTTGTGAACGCCTCCCCATCGAGGTCCTCATCTGAATCGTGTGCAGCAGAACTCGTGTGCAAAATCGCCCTCTGGCAAGCTGGCTCTCGAGCTACCCTTTCCTCCTGGCCTTGCTGCAGCCCGCTCACCCCTGGTGCATCACCCAGTGCAGACCCCTCCACTAAACTTGCCTCTAAAGATCGCGTAGTCCCAGTATCTGAGGTGATGCCTGCGGGTGAGACATGCAGTGATGCGGTGCTTTCTTCCTCCTCCTCTTCTCCCGCCTCACTCTCACTGGGAAGCTCAGGGACAGGCTGGTCATCTGGTTGCTGATTATCTGAAAGCATAAAGGCACAAGACTCGCGTTAAGGTGAGGGCAGGGGGGCAGGAAGGGAGCAAGGAATGCAGACAGTATAATGAGCTGGAAAGTGGGAAAGGCTTGTGGTGTGAGGGGAAAGTGGGATGAGAGAAGGAGAGGGGATGAACATACCGTTGTTGTCCCCGAGGAAGTCAACGTCGCAAATGACCACGGTGCCCACCACCTGGCACCCAATGACTCTCAACACTCACTCCTCCAGGTCTGTAAGCTGTTGGATGTCCGCTTCACCCCTGCCTGTTCGTTCCTGCTCCCTCCTATTGTGGGCCAGCTTGGCCTGCAAGAGAAAGGAAAGTGTGTGAGTGAGTGTGCAACTATGTGTTTGGGAGATGTGCCTGTCATAGTTGAATAGCTGTGATTGTAGGCAAGGCATGAGATGTGCATGTGAGTTTTAGTAGGTGGAGATGCTTGGTGGGTGAGTGGTGGGGGTGTGGTGGTTTGTGCAGTGTGTACAAACTGAGGTTCAGATGCTGGTATGTAGGACTTGTTGAAGCATGTACTCACCCTGACCACCCGAGTGAGGTTGTTGAATTTTTTACGGCACTGTTTGAGGGTCCTGAGGACCACACTGCTTGTCGAGATGACCTGGGCCACTTCGCTCCACATTGCCCTGAAGACCTGGGGCAATGGCCTCCTGACAGTGGCCGGGAACAGCACTGCCCTCCTTCTTTCGACTGCCGCGACGAATGCCTCCAATGCCTGGTCGCTGAAACGGCGAGCTCTCTCCCTGGGACTGGGTTCAGCCATGAGGATAAGAGGTGTAGCTGTTGAGTTGCTTGGAGATCGCCTTCAGAGCCAGCAATGTTGAGAATGAGGTTGTGCAGAATGATTGAACCTCCCCTTTAAGAGCTGCAAGGAGCCAGTGTGAATGAGTCTCGATTGGAGTGCACCTGAAATTGATTATTGCTCTACGGGTAGCGCCCCGCTCTCTGTGTTTAGCGTCCTAAGTTAGGTGATTAGCGCTTGATTTAGCGCCCCAGTTCTTTCTTGGAGCGCTAACAATCAATTTAGCGGGAGGTCAGAAGGATTAGCGCCTTGCGCTAATTCTACAACTTTTTAAAATATGGTGCCCCAACTGGGGCGATACCGAATTTAGATGAACTCACCCAGGAAATTTCTATGCTGTTCCCCCTGCTGGTGAATGGCATTATTTTCTGGCACAATAATAACACTACAGATATTGAGGAAATTCAGAACCAAAGGCCGGAATTTTTAATCTGGAGGTGGGTAGGGAGTGGAGGGGCTAGAAAGCGGTCGGGAGACCCGGGAGAACGAGTTTCCCGCAGGTCCTGCCAAATTTAATAACAGGGTCTGATTAACATTTCAAAGCTTTGTTTCCTGCCCGCAGCCAGCCAGATGGAATGGCTGGCTGTTGGGCCTGTGGCATTTGGCTGCAGAGAGGAGGGATCAGGGCGGGTGAATTGGAGCCAGAGGAGGATCGGGGGGCGGGGTGAATTGGGGTCGGAAGAGGATGGGGCGTGAATCGGGGTCAGAGGTGGATTAGGGGGTGTGAATCGGGGCCGGAGGAGGATCGGGGCCGAAGGATCAAGGCTGGAGGAGGATTGTAGGGTGAATTGGGGCCGGGGGAGGATCAGGGGGGCGGTCGGGGGCCGGAGGAGGATTGTCAGGGGGGGTGGTCGGTGGCTGGAGGAAGATTGAGGCCAGAGAGGGGAGGCCGGGAAGGTGATCGGGGGAAGGTGGGAGGTAGTCAGAGGCCAGAGGGGGAAATTGGAGGCCTCGGGGTGGAGGTCGGGGGGAGATCGGAGGCGTCGGGGGGAGATCGGAGCCATCGGGGGGGAGATCGGAGGCCTCGTGGGGAGAGGTTGGAAGGGTCAGGGGGTGTTCAAATGTGGGGGGTGGGTGAGGCAGGGACACTGGGTCCAGCAGGTAAATGGAAAGGCACTTACCTCCTGGATCCTGCAGTCCTCTCCTCCCTTTAGCTGGTGGGTTCCCCGAGGCCTGGGAAACCCGGCCAGCCAGAGTTAAATTTGAAATGGTGGTTCACCATGAGGCACGCCAGCCTCATAATAATATTTAAATAGGTGACTCGCCTCCTGGGAACAGGTTGGCTGCCCATCCCCCATTCCGCCTCCGTTAAAACAGGATTCAGTTTTTTAACTCTTTAACCTCTCACCCGACCCCAACTCACCCGTTTTGGGGGTTAAAATGCCCCCAAAGTGTCAGCTGAAAATACATTTTCTAACCCACTGTGCCATCCAATTCCCAAATAGTTTGGCCAAAAATCTCTAGATGTTGGAAATCTGAAATAAAAATAGACAATTCTGGAAACACTCAGTAGCTCAGTCAGCATCTGTGAAGAGAACAAAAAAAAAACATTCAGGTGTGAACTCCTTAAATGTTAAATTGTCTGTTCTAGCCATAGATGCTGACTGACCGGGTGAGTGTTCCCAAATATTTTAATATATTTTTACATTTATTTTTTGGAGAAGGGAAGATAATAAATCATTTTTTCATATGTAACGATGGGAAGATTCTTCATATTTTACTCATTTTCAGGATAAGCATTAAATACTCTCATGACAAACGTATTACACTTTTGATGTTGTGTAAAGGTCCTATTACTCTATCCAATAATGCAGGTTTCCTTTAACCACAGAACAACCACTCATTTGTGCCTGTGTGGTATTTCCCTTTTCCACACTATGATTTTGAGACTGCTAATTTAGTGCTATTAATGCCATATGTGTTCTGGACTCTTATACACCAGGAACTGGGTTGAGTGCCCAAAATCATTTCACTTGGGATTTTTACATCCAATCAACCTGTGCTCCATTCTAACCAAGTATGAGAGGTGAAAGGATAGTGTGTTACCCCAATACACTGCCATAATATTTTGGATTCTAATCCTGTAAACATAGAAATGCTTCATATTATGCTAAATGTATATCCATGACTCTGGTAGAATGATATCCATATATACATTACTCATCAGGATTTAAAAGCACTAGGGATCTGAATATTTTAATAGTGCATCCAACAAAAGATATCATCCACTGAATAGCTGAAGTACAAAAAGTTATGCTTGAGCCCTCACTTCAAAAGTCAAACTATTAGCTACAACATTAGAAGATTGAATGGCAGACTGGCAGACCAGGGTTGGAATTCATTTTCAACTTGCATTCACAACTAGACTTCACCTGTGGTGGGGTGGGGGAGAACAAACTTGCCAGATCATTTTTCGGGGAGGAGAAAGTGTCTGTCCAGTGGTGAGGGTGGTAGTGCGGAGATCTCTTCTGAATTTCATGAGTTAGCCAAGAAGCAGCATTAATGGTATCCATGGAAATAATTGCAGACTTGGACCAAGTGGACAATGGAGGAGGCTAAGGTTTACTTTGGAAGAGAAAATGAGGGAAAATGAAATCAAAACACAAAGAAATAAAAAAGTTACAAATGGGAACAAAATTCTTTAGTAGAAAGGAATTTTTGGAAAGCCTATTTTCTGCCAGTGCAATCCTGCTTATACTTTGTTTTCAGTCTTACACTTAATATACATCGTACCACCAGTTCTGTCTCTGTCAATGTACAGGCTTTGTGTTTAAAATAACTCAGACCCCAGAACTGCACATCACACCTACACACATATAAAACAATCTGTTTTAGTTCCAGATAGAAAAGAAACAACCCCGGGAGATTTAATGTAAATTTTCTAACCCTTATTTTGTTTAAAGTCCTCCTCAACTGATTTTATGTGAAGCAACAAACAGTACTCTCTTCACAAAAGATGACTCAGCCTCCTTCTCTCAAGGAACTAATGAGGTACTTCAGGACCTATGGTAGCTCTCTCAAGTTCAGTTTCTCAGGCTTCTGAAGTGCTTCAGTGCTGATTATAAATAAAGCTCAGTTCAGTTAACGTCATCAGATTGAATACCTTTACAAATATTTCTTGTCTTGATTATATTCCCAGGCTTTCCATTATTAACTTTCCCATTATTTAACATAAATCACCACAAACTCACCAACATAATCAACCATGCTCTAAAACAACATATTTTAAGTTTTGCTGTGATCGTGAAGAGTAGGAAAAACCCATGCTAATAGTTAATAGATTCCAGGTGACCTTAGATCTGACTACATTTTTGGGTGGTCCAGTGATAATACAGTACACACAAAAACAAAATATTGTTCTGGATGAGTTTCTATCACAAGGTACAGAATCCTCTATCAGATGCTTACTAGAACCTTCAAATATTTTTAGAAATCATAGTATGTCAGGTGAGTTTAGACTCAGTCAAATCTGCCTTAATGTCAAGAGCAGTCACCTCACGTCACCTCTTGAATTCAGCTCTTTACCTCCATGTAAACTCCCCAACCCATATTCACGGCCACCCCCTCGACCTTGCCATTTCTCGTGGCCTCGCAACTCCCAGCATGCCAATCGCAGATAAGGTCATCTCCGACCACTGCCTCGTATCACACTCCACCCACATCCCCCTTCCACGCCGCCCCCCCCCCCCCACCCCCAACCCTACTTCCTTCTGTGTCCGCCCCTGGAAAAATCTCCCTCCCAACTCTTTTACAACTGCACTTAGGAAATCCCAACTGCCCAGCCTTTGGCCCTCCATTCACCACGACACTTCTGCAGCTACCGATATGCTCATCATCACCTTTGATGCCCTAGTCCCTATTTGCTCACTATTCCAGGATCATTCTGGAATGCAAAGTAAACCACGGCTTCTATTCTCCACTGCTAACCGTCTTCTTAAACCCCTCTCCCCTGTCTTCTCCACCCTCACCTCCGACAAGTGTGTGGAGCTCATGGACTTCTTTGTCTCTAAGATTGAGACCATCCATTCAGTTGCCTCTGCCACTTCCCTTCTTTCCCCTAGCCCACTGGGTCAAACTTCCTCTAAGGTTCCCCCCTGCCCTAGCCCTGAAGCCACATCTTTCTCCAGTTTCTCGCCAATCTCCCCTCATGACCTCTCCGCGCTCATCTTGTCCATGAGACCCACTTCCTGCTCCCTCGACCCTATTCCCACCAAACTGCTGACCACCCAACTTCCTTTTCTGGCTCCCATGTTAGCTGACATTGTTAATGGTTCTCTCTCAGGTACTGTCCCCCTCTCCCTCAAATCGGCCGTTATCACCCCTTTCCTCAAAAAAACCCTTGACCCCCTTCGTCCTTGCAAACTACTGCCCCATCTCCAACCTCCATTTCCTCTCCAAAGTCCTTGAACGTGTTCTCGCCTCCCAATTCCGTGCCCATCTTTCCTGGAACTCCATGTTTGAATCCCTCCAATCAGGTTTCCACCCCTGCCACAGTACCGAAACAGCTCTCATCAAAGTCACAAGTGATATCCTTTGTGACTGTGACAAAGGTAAACTATCTCTCCTCATTCTTCTTGACTTGTCTACAGCCTTTGACACAGTTGACCACTCCATCCTTCTCCAACACCTCTCCACCGTCGTCCAGCTGAATGGGACTGCACTCACCTGGTTCCATTCTTCTCTATCTAATCGTAGCCAGAAAATCACCTGCAACGGCTTCTCTTCCTGCTTCCGCATCGTTACTTCTGGTATCCCCCAAGGATCTATCCTTGGCCCCCTCCTATTTCTCATCTACATGCTGCCCCTTGGCAACATCATCTAAAAACACAGCGTCAGTTTCCACATGTATGCGGACGTCACCCAGCTCTACCTCACCACCACTTCTCTCGACCCCTCCACGGTCTCTAAATTGTCAGATTGCTTGTCCGACATCCAGTTCTGGATGAGCAGAAACTTTCTCCAATTAAATATTGGGAAGACCGAAGCCATTGTTTTCGAGCCACTGACTCCATCCCTCTCCCTAATATCTGTCTGAGGCTGAACCACACTGTTCGCAACCTTGGTGTCATATTTGACCCTGAAATGAGCTTCCGACCACCTATCCGCGGCATATCTAAAACCGCCTATTTCCACCTCCGTAACATCGCCCGTCTCCGCCCTTGCCTCAGCTCATCCGCTGCTGAAACCCTCATCCATGCCTTTGTTACCTCTAGACTTGACTATTCCAAAGCACTCCTGGCTGGCCTCCCACATTCTACCCTACGCAAAGTTGAGGTCATCCAAAACTCGGCTGCCCGTGTCCTAACTCGCACCAAGTCCTGTTCACCCATCACCCCTGTGCTCGCTGACCTACATTGGCTCTCGGTTAAGCAACGCCTTGATTTCAAAATTCTCATCCTTGTTTTCAAATCTCTCCATGGCCTCGCCCCTCCCTATCTCTGTAATCTCATCCAGCCCCACAGCCATCTTGAGCATCCCTGAATATAATTGCTTAACCATTGGTGGCCGTGCCTTCTGTTGATTAGGCCCTACGCTCTGGAGGTCCCTGCCTAAACCTCTCCGCCTCACTACCTCTCTTTCCTCCTTCAAGACTCTCCTTAAAACCTAACTCTTTGACCAAGCTTTTGGTCACCTGCCCTAATTTCTCCTTATGTGGCTCGGTGTCAATTTTTTTGTCTTATAATACTCCTGTGAAGCACCTTGGGATGTTTTACTACGTTAAAGGTGCTATATTAATACAAGTTGTTGTTGTTGTAAGGGCAGTCACCTCTTGAATTCAGCTCTTTTGTCCATGTTTGGACTAAGGCTGTAATGAGGTCTGGAGCCGAGTGGTCCTGGCGGAACCCAAACTGAGCATCGGTGAGCAGGTTATTGGTAAGTGCTGCTTCATAGCACTGTCGACGACACCTTCTATCACTTTGCTGATGACTGAGAGTAGCCTGATGGGGCGGTAATTGGCTCGATTGGATTTGTCCTGCTTTTTCACTTTTTGGGTAGATGCCAGTGTTGTAGTTATACTGGTACAGTTTGGCTAGAGGCGCAACTAGTTATGGAGCACAAGTCTTCAGCACGACAGCCGGGATGTTGTTGGGGCCCATAGCCTTTGCTGTATCCAGTGCACTCAGTTGTTTCTTGATATCACTTGGAGTGAATCGAATTGGCTGAAGACTGGCTTCTGTGATGATGGGGACCTCGGGAGGAGGCCGAGATGGATCATCCACTCGGCATTGAAGATGTTTGCGAAGGCTTCAGCCTTGACTTTTGCACTCACGTGCTGAGCTCTGCCATCGTTGAGGATGGGGATGTTCATGGAGCCTCCTCCTCCTGTTAGTTGTTTACTTGTCCACCAGCATTCACGACTGGATGTGGCAGGACTGCAGAGCTTTGATCAGATCCGTTGGTTGTGGGATCGCTTAGCTCCATCTATAGCATGTTGTTTAGCATGTATGTAGTCCTGTGTTATAGCTTCACCAGGTTGGCATTTCATTTTTAGGTAAAATATGGGTTTAAAAGGTATTTGGGGAAACCAGTCCAAAAGAATTAAAAAATGGCAGGATGCATGGAACAGCAGATGCACCTTAAACTGCTACAGTTGATAATAGGCTCTCCCAGTCTAACGAGTATGCTGCTTATTCCTTTGACCAATCTACAAACCACTTTGATTAGTTTATAATATTGGGCCTTGGTAGACTACATTTAATCTCTTAGCTTTGATAGGTCACGGTTACATTCATTCCGCTGATTAAAATAGTAACGAGGACAATGTTTCGAGACTCGATTACAGTCAGTAAGGCTGTTAGTTTCAAGGTCTGCAGGATGGGCCATTAATCCAGAGACAATAGAAGCTTGTGATGAGGCTGGAGGCAGAGATAGGAACAACCCAAGCATGTCTGTGCCTGTACATATCATCAATATGATTGGGTGGGTTGGGGGAGTATGAGAGAAAACATGATTGGACGAATTCTGCTGTAAGTTCCTGTTTGTGGTGTATAACCAGGGGGCTTGGAATCATTCTCGGTGTAGAAGATTCAACAGCGAGCACCTGGAGGATGAACAAAGACGAACTGTAGAAGGAACGTAGAACAGGAAGTCACAGCTTCTACCCAAGGAACACCGGGCTAATATAATTCTCAACTGTACCTTGTAAACTGCTGCTCAAATACTGTAATGTATTAAGTCTTACTTATATCAAATAAAACCACCACTGTTACCAATACGGCGTCAGCTTCGGACAATTGGAAAGAGTCCAAAAAGGGATATAGTTGTCTCAACAGAAAAATACTTCAACTGATCAATGTCAATTCTGGGGAATGGAGCATTTTTCCACCTTTTGCACCCAGTATCAATCCAACATAACTTGGGGAGTGTATATATTGTGATGCACAATACATCACATTTGTGTGGGACAGGTTGGATGAGCCAGTAGGTCTTCCTGTCCGTTATTTTCTGTATGTTCATAACTATCTGTTTAAAGTAACAAACTAATTTTGAAAAAATTATTGTAATACTGTTAACATTTTATAAAAGTGAAATGATTTATTTTTCTCCTGACATCACACTGAATGTATGAAGTATGCCCAGTGAGATGAGGCATATCATTCTCCAGAAAGGCACAAGGGGTGTGGGTTTAGGCTCGGAAAGTGGTCTGGCACCCACCGGCCAAATGCAAATGAGGTGCCTCCAGCTGCAAACTCCATCAGCGTCCGTGCTAAAAGGTGCCAACAGGTGTCATCCCAACATAATTGCTGGGATCACAGCCTCCGCATGAGCCATGCTTTCTAAAATATTACCAAAAATTTTATAACAACATACGTACTAGGAAACTTAAATAGAGATATCCCAACTCATTACTGCTCCTGCTGAAAACCATAAAAAATCACTTTTACACCTGAAACTTACCTGTTTTTGAACGGCTTGCGGCAGTCCCTTTAAGGACCACTGGTTAAGCCACTCCTCACCTAGTAGCAGTACTGAAAATTGCAAATCGGATCCTACAGTGTCCTACCAGACGACTTCAATAGGTAATTAAAACAGGCAGGAGCCCTGGCTGCCCTTTTCGAGGCCCACTTGAAAATTGTGTCAGGCGGACCTCAGGCTTCCAATAGTCAGCTGATTTTTAAAATAATTTTCAATTGCTGGCTGCTCCACTATGCTGAAAAGCAGGCGGTCATTTAAAATCGCCCCCTCTAATTCTTCAGGCTTTTCTGACAGGACATTTCTATCATTATAATCATAAATAAAGGTATTCGTGCTATGATGTAACAGACTGAAATGGTGAACAAAAAGTAGAAATACTAAATAAGACAGCTAATGTGGCTGCAGATATTACTGGGGGAAAATCCAGACGTAGTGGTGACATTTTTGTTGAATTTTTGGTAGCTTTTGCCAAATTCACCTTCAGACCTTTTGGAACAATAGCACCAGGTGCAAGATTTACTGGTTAATATACCAGGGATATTTAATGAGCAGGGATTTTTCTCTGGCAGCATCTACAAAACACTGTACATTTGTGTGGCTACTTTGTCTTTGAGGTTTCTTTCCTAGTATTACACAAACAAGCATACTCAACGTTTTCTATTATTTTAAATAATGAAATATGAATTTTGCAAGCAGAAAGCCAAAAGTAGTGCTTAAAAAAATAAACATTACACTGAATACTGCAACTTAGATAAACATCAAGAATAATATGTACTTGTTGCAGACTTTCTTTTGAACAGGGAACCCAACAGTAATCTGATAGCGAGGAAAGCAAAATGGTGTACAATTCAATCAACCACATGATGTTATACAATGTTTTGTTTAAAGTTTTCAAACACATGTTGATAAATAACTCAGAGCTATCAAAATGTTGGAGTGCTTAAATATCTCTTTTGGCTAATTGCAGTAGCAATCCAAAGGAACTCATTATAGTTAAAATCCATGTAAGACTAGCCGATGCTGCCTTTTTTTTTTACTTGTTCCTGAATTCTGTTCACCATGTGTGGCGGTTCCCTATGGATTGTTATTTTAGTTCTACAGCAAAGAAGGAAGCAGACAAAGCACAGTATCCACTGTGAATATCAAAAAGTAACCATGGAAGCATTTGTCCAGTTGTCAGAGCCCAATGAATGATGCAGCCATTCATTTCCCTGAATCAATATTTGAGCTTTTTGAAAATACTAACTCAGGAAAAACAGAAAACTGTAGATTCAAAATAGATGTTGTCTTGGTTTCAGAAAAAAATGTTTCAAAATACTAGTAAATAAATCATCCACCTCAAGTGCCCCAGCATTAAGAGCTCTGTAAAAACACAAATAATCTGAAATATGATTTGTAGAGTAGAATTTGGCTCTATTTCAAATACAGCATTTAAAATGTGTGCTATATTGTTTTATACTGCAGCAATGGTATTCTCCTGCCATGGTCATGTCTTCATTTATATTTCTAAATTAATTCAGAGTATCATAAAGTAAGGGAGGGTGCATGTCATTCACCATGGGAACATGCTGAATGTTGGCTATGTCAAAATGTGGAAATATTTGTTGGTAAAACAAATATTGCTGGAAACTGTTATACCCAGCTAGTCAAAATAGTCAACAAAATATGCTTACAATTAGATCTGTACAAAATATGACTGGCTATACCATGTGTTTATGCTACATCAAAACTTTGCTTACATCTGTAGCTAGTACTAATATCTAGGAAGACTGGAATACATCAAAAATAATGTGCTAATAAAATGCCTTTTTTTAAAAAGGATCAGACTATCCATTGTTGGAGACATTTTTAAACTGTTGAAGACAAACATGGAAACCTCAGCCTACTCGAAATGTTAAGTTATCTTATCTCTATACAAATGATAACTATATTTCCAGCAGTTTCTGTTTTTGCTTTAGATTTCCAGCATTTGCAATTATTTCTTTTTACTTAAAACTTCATCTAACTTGAAAGTTCCATCCTAAGGTAAGTTTTAGAAAGTCTTGTGCTTTTGAAACTGTCCAGTTATATTGTTCAATCTCCACTGAACTCCTTGTAGTAAAATTTCAGTGGGGGGTTCTCCTGATCTTTCATCATAACTTCAGCAGAGAGCCCGGAGAAATGGCGTAAAGGGATGTGCATGCCGTTTCTCTGGGGTTTACGTGGATATTCCGCTGATGTTTCAGAGTGAGATCAAGAGAACCCCACGAGAATTTTACCCCTATGTCTCAGGATGACCAAAAACAAACAAAAAAAAAGCCTGAATACTATGTATCGCTTAGTCTCTGGAAGCTGAAGGGTGTATTCCTCTAAATGAATATGCTTAGAAAAGTTGCAAAAAAGGAAATGGAACCGAATAGCTACAGAGCTTTACAGGGAGCCAATGCAATGATGTTGTGTGTTTAATCAATTCACGTCTGCAGATTGCTTTGAAGTGCTGACACCCTGGGGTGACATGATTCAAAGGCTTCTCCTGTGTCCAGTCTCTGAAGTTATAACATTTAAAAAGCAATCAGATTATCACCATCTCTCACTGACTCATTCACATAATAAAAAGCTTTTGACAGAGGAATGTCCCCTTTGGCAGTCCTCCTCCCCCTTCACCATAACCATTTGGGTCAGAGGTCACTTCCACATTGCCTTCATCTCTTCCCCCCCCCACCCCTCACCCCCAACAAATAAAAAGTAATTTTAGCATACATAAATTGATGGGCAAGTTCCATTCCACTCTCCTCCCACTGTCACCAAAAGTTTGTAACAAAATTGTGTAAGTGCCCCCAAAGCCCACCAACTTCTTTAAAAAGTCATGACCTTAATTGTTGAAAAAGTTGATGTACTAATCTATCTCCTTGGCCTGCATTTTAGAACAACAGGGTTAAAATGAAAGCTAAATAGCTTCAGTTTTATTAATTATTCCAGTTAATGTGTGAAGTTTTTTTTGCATTCAGCATAGTACACTTGCCTTTAAAAGAACACAAAGGAACACAAAGCTAGTTGCAAATGACTATGCTATAGTTTTGAAATGTTGGGAATTAATTTTGAGAGCATAATTAATACATAATTTCAAACAAATTATATTTCATAAATTATTTTTGTGATTAATTTTCCATGTACCTGTGGGACCAGAGGATTTGAAAGGCTGTTTTATGGCCATTTTTTCAGTTGGTACCATTCCCCTTTCCACAATGGCTGTACCCCTCAGGGCCCAAATATATATTACTAATATATGTTACTTGAAAATATGTTACTTGGAGGAAGAGGATGATGAGGAACAACTTTTGAATGCTAGGGAAGTGAGGCAACATCAAAGGAGGAGGACTTGTATCCATTATTACTTTGCCAACAGAATATATTGGTCCCAACAGAACTATGTGAATCTGACTGAGAAATGCTTTTAGGGACTCCAACTTACAAGGGAGGCAGTGACAGAGTTGTGTAATATGCTGCAGGAAGACATCCAGCCCAACACCAGATCAGGGACAGCACTGCGAAGGGTTACAGCGGCCTTGAACATTTATTTTTACCTTGGGCTGTTTCCATTGTGCCACTGGGGACATCAGTGACATCAGTCTGCAATGCATTGCTGCATAAAGTGGGCAAATGATGCCCTGTTTCCAAGAGCAAGCAAGTTCATCACATTCTGACAGGGCAACAGTGAGGATTTAATGACAAGGCAAGATTTACTAAAGCCCAGGGTGTTGTTGATGGCACCCGTGTAGCCCTATGTACTCCCACACACAAGTGCCCCATACATGAACTGTGAAGGCTTTTACTCCATCGATGTTCAGCTTGTGTGTGACGATCGACACATCCCTGGCAACAGTCGTGATGCATTAATTTTATGTTAGTCACTGTGTCACTGCTATTTTCTGAACTCCAGCAAGTTAAGGGTTGGACCTGGGAGAAATACTGCATGCATTAGGGTTGTATTGTTATTATTAGCCTTCAATTAAACCCAACCTACAGCTCAACAGTAAATAGAACCTTTATCCTTGGATAGTAATTAATCAATCATTTCTGTGACTCAATTGTATTGGTAAAAAGGCAGTGCCTGTTCTATCTCTTGCCTTTGAGCAAAGGCACTGGCCCCATTCTTTATCATCTATGGAAAGTTAAGGAGGAAGAAGAAGCATTATTCTGCAGCAGTGCAAGGTTTTCCATCCCCAGCCCAACCCCAAACCCACTAGGGCAAAGCACTGATCCCTGCCAGAACGCCAGTGAGAATGTGGCCACCATTATTTAAATAAGCTTCCCACAGAAATTAGGCCAGGGTCAGTGATGTACATGTAGGGAGAACAGAAGTGATTACAAAGAGACAGAGTATGGACAAAATAAGCCCACAATGATCTATCAACCAGTCCTAATAAAGCTTGTTTAAATAGCAGGTGTTAATGACAGAATGATGGAACTGATGATAGGAATTAATTGACCTCAATTAAAAGAGAACATCATTAGAAACCTGCAAGAGACTAGCCATTGCAAAAGAGAGACACACCAAAGATGTTTCTGATTGTTCTGTGTGGCTCTCTTAAGAGCCACACAGATCAACACCTTTGTCAATTTGGGGTGCCAATCACAGAGCGCCAAAGCAATTTAAAAATTCAGTCCTAGTTCATTAACAGTAAAGCTGTGTACGTAATGGGGCAGCTGTCTTCCACTTATGAAACCCAAAATGTTAGGCTTGCAAAAAGCTTATCATGAGTGATACCAGGTTAAGAAATTGAAGAATAAATACACTAAAGTTTTTAATCCGGCTCCAAGCTAGAGGTAAAGGAACAAAGGGGAGAAATTCATTATAGCCCCGTTTGGGGCACTAAAACTTCGGGAGTGGAAGAATTATCGCCAGGCGCTAATGATGAGAGGCTCCCGTGAAATTCAGTTGTAGCACTCCAAGAGGGAAGTGAAGTGCTAAATCAAGCACTACCACTTCCCTTAGAGTGCTAAAGGGAGTGAGAGGGGCGGTATCGGCAGAGCGCTGATCAATGTTCCGTGCAGCGCTGCCGGATTCGCAAGCTCCTTCCCTCCCTTAAAGGGAAGGGCCAATGCTCACAGCAGTTAAAGGTAAGGCTGGGGATGGGTCGGCGACGGCACCCGCGATCCGCGAGGAGCAGCCCCAAGCACTCTAAGAGAGTGCAGGGTTGATCAATTGCGGCAATGAAAAATTAAAAACAGCACAAAGGGGTGAGAAATTCGGCTGGTTAGCGCCTCCTGGGGGCGATAACGGGGCGCTAACCACTTACCGCCCGGGCGTGGCGAGAATATCGCCTCCTGCTAAATTCGGTGGGAGGTTTGCGGCGGCGGCATGGCGTTGCGCCTCGATCTCCTTTGCCCGGTGATCGTGACATCATCGCCGTGTGCATCACCCCGGTAGCGCCCCGGACCCGAACTTTGGTTTCGCTCCCTGCAGCATCGCCAGGTGAAAACACCGGCAGCTGCAGGAGGCGTTCATCAGGAGGCCGGGCGCTTCGGGGGCGATACTTAAAGGCGAGGTGGCCGAGGTAGGAAAAAAAATACTGAAATGCTCGTTCTCTGTTTTTTATGCTTTTTTCCCCAGCGCTCGATCAGCCCAGCACTCTGCTCTAGGGCATCGGGCTGATGGAGCTGGATTGCGGCTGCCGTCGGGGACCAGCTAAGTTGCTTTCCCTTGCAGAGCCTGCAGCGATGGCCCTTCCCTTTATGGGAGGGAAGGAGCCTTCCAACACGGCAGCGCTGCACAGCCCATTGTGCAGCTCTGCTCACCTACCGCACCGCCTGCTGCCTGTTGCGCTCCAGGAAGGAAGTGAAGTGCTTGATTTAGCGCTACACTTTCTTCCTGGAGCACAAAACCAAATTTTTTTAAAGACATTAGTGCCGGCCGCTAATTTTTTCAACTTTTAAAAGTTAGCGTCCCAAACAGGGCTATAATGAATTTCTCCCCCAAAGTCTTTACCAAACCCAGCTGCACGATAGCGACACTGAAGTAGCACTAATTAGTACTGATTTAGCAATCTCACTCAGAGGGACCATCAGAATCACTGGTATGGGAAGTGAAAAAAATCATACCAGTGCAGCAGGCATGGAGTTGTGAGCATGGAGTTGTGGCACATTGCATCAGAATAGTAAAAGCTTCATTCTGTATTTTACTGCACTGTACTTTACATAAGAGTGCTTACTGATGGCATTACACAAAAAAGTATTTTTAAAAATCCTATCCCCAGCACTACCATCCCTCACAAAAACCAGTAAAAGTATAAATTTACAAAGAATCCTAATAGAATATATGCCATTATGCAAAAGTCCTTCTGAGATTATTACACATCATACGAATACAGTATATTTATTGTGACTGATATCATACTATAAATAGCTATAGATCTGGATTTTCAATTGCCGGGCACCCATTGTTGTGCCATAAAGCAGGTGACCAGCTATGGGAGAAATGGGTGAGAGTTCCATTCTGCTGGAACTCCACACACTTTGCATACTGGTGCATTTTTCAGTGGATATGACCACCTCACAGACAGGAGTACCATTTAAATATTAACTTGGGGGTGCATTGGTCCTGCACGTCATTTCTTGCCGATCTGTGTTTAGCACATTCTATGTTAATTCTGCTCATCTGAAATGGTTGCCCAGAGTTCCTAGACAGCAATAAGTGTAATGGATGGCATGAAAGGGACACTAACATAAAAATAAGACTATTTTAGCAATTTCTTAATGATTTTTCTTCACTTCTGATTTTTTTCTGTGGTACTCAGGTATTCATGAGCCTTTGTCCCAGTTATTCCAAACTATTTTTTGCCACCTACACCATTACTGGCAGCAATGGGTTTCCCAATGGGTATCCTCCTATCTGATGAAGTTGGAAGAAGAGGAGGACCTATGGAGAGATGCCAGGCAGGGCAGGCTTCATAAGAGATGTGCTGTGCCCACCTATTGGTATCTGTGCAGCCACATTCTCAGACAGAGATGAACATACCTCACTGGCAGAAGATTAGTGCAGTTTGAGGTTTCTCTTCCCAAATGAAGTCAGGACAGCAGACCTGATGGTACCACTGATATATGTGAAAGCTCAACTAATTGTAATGTTGAATACTTTCTTAGAAATACCCCAGTAACATTAGGTCATGCTTTCAGTGGCACTGCATGAAAGAAGGCATGCAACGTTGTGAATTCAAGCCCCACTGCAGGACTTGAGCATATAACCTAGGCTGGATGACACCAAGTTTGGTGGCATAGTAAGTAATGTAGATGGGAGCAGAAAGTTGCAAAGGGACATTGATAGATTAAGTGAGTGGGCAAAACTGTGGAGATGGAGTTCAATGTGGGGGAAGAGCGGGGTCATCCACTTTGGACCTAAGAAAGATAGATCAGAATATTTTCTAAATGATAAGAAGCTAGGAACTGCGAAGGAGCAGAGAGATTTAGCGGTCCATGTACAGAAATAACTAAAAGTTGGTGGACAGGTACAAAAAATATGGTGTTTATCTATAAAACAACAGTGACTACACTTCAAAAGTAATTGAATGGCTGTAAGCACTTTGGGACGTCCTGAGGATGTAAAAGGCACTGCATAAATGCAAGTTCTTTTTTTCATTTCTGAGTGATCGACAGTCAGAATAACCTGATTAACTACACCCACTAAGATGTCACTAACTCTGGCACACCTATCTGGCAATTACCTTGGGAATCTGTTTTCTCAGGGTCTCAGTCAGCAGAAATCCAGGGGCACAGAATTTGCTATCAACTGCAAGGCCATAAGGCATAGTGGTGGCACATCCAGTAACAGTAAGTTTCTTGCAGGCATGCTGCAATACTGACCTGTGGGAATGGTGCTGTGGAATGGCACAGAGGACCACCATTCTTGCAATCCCATCATGCTTCACCACCTTGAATTTAGCAGCTAACAAATAGTGGCTTGGGTGCTGGGTTGCTCCATCACTTGCCTATGGACTCACGCCTGCACCTTGGGTTTCCTTTCCCTTCACATTTTTCTGTCTCTTATTAGTCTCCTATTTCTCCAACCTATCTGAAGGCTGTTAACGGGTTGAGATGCCTTCAGAGGCTATTGTGATTCCCCTTTAATTCTTCCCAACCCTTTAAATTTCACTTACATTAATTTTGTCCGCTTCCGGCACTAGGGTTCTTCTGACATAGCTATGTTAATGATCTTACCTCAGAAAATTGGGTGCAAACAATATTCTTCCATTTGAGTCTATAGCCAATCTGTGTAAATATTATCAATATTGAAAAGTTCAGGCTAAACTACCATGTTGGTTGTGGTAAAGATATGTTGGGGGCTAAATTGGATAAGGCCCGAAAACGGGCACGGGGATTGCGATGCGCGATCTGCCCGCGCCCATTGAAATTCGTGCTGCCTGCTCATTACCATGATTGCAGTGCTGAGCCCAGCGCTAAATGTGCTGCTGGTTGGCTCAGAGCTCAACAGGGGGTCCAAAATCGTGTGGATTCTGCTCTCTATTTAAAGGTTGCCTGCAGAGTGAAATGCTGTCTACACTTCTTAAAGGGGAGGTGCCTTGCGACAGACGTACCTCATTCTGACTGGAGCTGGAGCAATGTCTCAACAGGGGAGAAAGTGTGCACCTCGGCTCTCCGATGCAGCACTGGAGGCCTTGGTGCAGGGGTTCTACAGGGGGAGACAGGTCCTCTACCCGTAGGGGGGCAGGAGGCCTTCCAGAACTACTGTTCGAAGGCAGTGGGAGGAGATTGCTGAACCTGTCTGTGCCACCAGTCTTTCCCCCAGGACATAGATCCAGTGCTGGAAGAAGTTTAATGACCTCACACGAGTGGTCAAGGTCAGTGAATGCATCTTCAAAATGCCATATCTCACCAACTGCATCATTAGCCAAACACACTGCCCAAAATGTATGAAAAAGCTCACGATCATCAAAACTGGCAAGAGGTGAGAGAATTCTGTGACTTGAAATGCGCTGCCTGTCAGTGCTGGGTGATATAATGACCCATATGTTGAATTGCAAACATTTTTATGTTTACAGTATGTTATTGATATTGATGATGGTTTTCAATTAGCAAGACGATACAGCTGTCAGCCTTGGATCAGTGGTAGCACTCTCACCTCCCAGTCAGAAAGTTATGGATTCAAGTCCCAGTCCAGAGACTTGAGAGCGTAATCTAGGTTGACACTTCAGTGCAGTGCTAAGGAAGTGCTGCATTGTCAGAGGTGCTGTCTTTCAGATGAGATGGTGAACCAAGGCCCCACATGCCCTCTCAGGTGGACATTAAAGGTCCTATGACAGTATTTGAAGTGCAGGGGAGGTATCCCAGTGTTCTGACCAGCATTTATCTCTCAACCAACATCACTAAAACAGATTATCTTAGCATTTATCACGTTGCTGCTTGTGGGATCTTGTTGTGTGCAGACTGGCTGCTGCATTTCCCTACAACAGTGACTACACTTGAAATGTACTTCATTAGCTGTAAAATGCTTTGGGAGTTCCTGAGCTCATGAAAGGTGCTCTATAAATGCAAGTTTTTTCTTTCTTTCTAGATGCTGAGAGTTATTGGTCACTTAAGTAATGCTGATGCTATCACATTACCTTTACACATCAGCTCCATAGTAAATGCCTCTTTAAATAATTAATTTCATTATCCATCAATGAGTATAATTACTTAGGAATTGAGTATAAATATTTAATGTCATTATTTCAAGTTGTATTTGTTGTTGTGTATAGGATGTACAAGCATGCGGCTTATTGCTAGGTTGTGTGATGGTGCTGGGTTTAGCTGGGAAACCTCCAGCGGGGCTGTAAAACGGGCGATATCGGATCTGCCACCGGTAATACGCCCCACCCCATTTTCCCTCCCATTGAAGTTAATGCGATTATCGCCTGTTTTACACTCCCAAAGTTGAAAGTTGCGCTCATACATTCCAATCTATGACATTGCAAAGATAAGGTAAACTTTCAAAAAATAATTGGATCAAGACAACCTGGGATTTCTACCGACCATTTAGTTTTTTTAAATGAAAAACAGTTGTTAGTTATCAATCCTTACGGTTTTCTGATTTACCTCATCTTTTCTCCTACTCTTTCAAACTTGGTGGCAGTGGCGGACTGACTCCCCCAAAAGGGCACAGGATTCTTCAAGATTTTCACAAAGGGGGCACCGAAAATACAGCACTATGGAACCGTTTATGGGACACTCGGGAAATCTCCCAATTAACCATATGACCAGTCCGCCCCTGCTTGAGCTTTTACTACCTTTTTTGGCCTTTCATATTTGCTTTGCAATAAAATATACTGTAGTGAAATTTCACTTTATTAATTATAATTGAATTTGAAAATGTGTATTTTGTATGTGATTTAGGGTTGACACTTTTTGCTTAGTCCAAAACTGAGCAGGGACAGAATAGAGTTGGGGCATGGGTCAGAATTGTGATGTTCAGTTTGCAGATGATAAAAATTAATTGAACATGTTATTAACCTTAAAAATTTGTGCCTCCACATTGTAAAAATAAAAGAACAGTGGATGTCTATTAAAAATAGGACCTTTGATGTTTGCTTTTCCTTTTAGAAATGTTGAACAGTTGTTGACCTTAATATTTGTAATGACATTCCAACTCACCCTCATTCTGATGATACCCACATGTCTGAAGAACCAGTTTTATTTTTATCTCCACTAGTCAATATCCTGTAGTGTTGCAGATGGTAAATCATAGAATACGATCTCTTTCTGTTGGCTATGTTCTGCTGTTTCTCTCTCTGTCTCTCTTTTAATTCTGTGGCCTAGAAATTGGATAAGGCCTGAAAACGGGCGGGGGCATCGTGCAGCGCTATGTGCCCGCGCCCATTCAAAGTGGTGCAGGCAGCATGCAAAATTTATGCTGCCTGCTCATTAGAATGATCTCAGCGCTAAACGCGCTGCTGATTGGCTTAGCGCAGAACAGGGGGGCTGCTGGCCAATAACGTTTGGCCTAGGCTGTCTGCACTACTTAAAATGGAGGTATTTTGTTGCAGAAGCACCTCATTGTCATTCTGAACAGAGCCAAGGGAAATGGCAAGAAGATTTTCTGATGCGGCACTGGAGGCCTTGGTCCTGGGGGTACAAACAGGCCATGAGGTCCTCTACCCACAAGGGCCAGGAGGCTGAACACCAGAAGGATGTGGGAGGAGATCGCTCAAGCCGTCAAAGTGACGAGTGTTGTCCCCAGGACCTGGATCCAGTGTCACAAAAAGTTCAATGACCTCACATGAGTGGTCAAGGTGAGTGAATGCATCATCAAATGCCATATCCGACCATCTGCACCACAAGCCTCCCACACTGCTCAATGCAGCACACCCCCTTCACTCACCTACCAACAATCTCTAGCAATCACCATTCATAACTCACAATCATAGCTTTACTTCACCCTCACACACTTACCACTGCTGACTCATACTCACATCTCACACCTTGCACACACCATCAGCTATTCAACCATAGCAGGCACATCACCCAAACACATTGCACCACACTCACTGACACATTTCCCTTTCTCTTGCAGGCCAAGGTGGCACACAACCACCGGGAGCACCAGCTGACGGGTGGAGGGCAAGCCAGACTTCAGAACCTCATGGAGCTGGAGAAAACAGTTCTCAAAATAACTGGAGGGGCAGTCACAGAGTCCGTGGCGAGCGGGGAAGTGGGAAGCATTGCTGATGATGACGGTATGCTCATACCTAATTCTTCTTCTCACATCTCACTTCCCCCTCATCCTACAGTCTCTTCTCACTTACAAACGGCTGATGGTGTATGCATGGATATCTTGCTTCCCCCCCTCCCCTCAAGACAACCCGACCCTTGTGCATTTCTCCGTTCAGGTACCCAAGAATTGCAAGCAGCCCAACCTGTCCCTGAAGTGATGGAGGAGGACAGTGATAGAGGAGAAGACACACCGGCACTGCATCTAACACTCGCAGACACCAGCTCAGAAAATTGTGTTGCATGTGCTTTAGAGGGTAGTATAGAGGCAGAATTTGCATGTGGTGAGTCACCGGGCATGAATGGGCTGCAGCCAAGCCAGGGGCAAATGGTAGCTCGGGTGCCAGCTCCCCGGAGGGTGAGTTCGCGTACGAGTTCTGCTGCACAAGACTCAGATGATGACCTCAATGGGGTAGCCTTCAGATGAAGGGTGATGGGCATGCACACAGAAATGCTTGGTGCAATGGCAAGCCTGCCAGAGAGCCTCTTGTTGTCAATATCAAGGAGCATGGAGGAGTCTGTCTCCAACATTGCACGGGGCTTTGCGTGGAGCCCGTGATTTCCAGGATGGAAATGATAGGCAACTCCACGAGAGACCTTGTGGACCCAGCCATGATGCTGCATGTGATGGATGATGTCACAGCTTCCATTGCAGCACAGGCGGAAGTGACCCAATGTCTCAGTACTACAGTGGAAGCTTGGACTGTTGCCATCGTGGCTGGGTTTGCGAGTGTGGAAAGGGGCTTGCAGGGTCTCACAGTACTCCAGCAATCTGCCGCCAACAGATGGCTAGGAATGCTGAGGCGCCACCCTCTCTCATGCAGAGGTGGTGCAGTCTGCAGCTGGGCCTTCTAGGTCCAGAGTTGCTCGAGGTCATCCTGCAAGGCCATCTGTAGTGTCCCCCACGGAAAGTCAGCAGTCTTCCACCAGCCATGCTGCAGCCACTGAGAGAGCACTTTGTAGGAGCACTAGTACAGGAAAAGGTACACGAAAGACAGACACTAAGGGAATGCACAAGGGTGATTAGTTGACTTTGTTCTTTTGATTTGCATTTGCTAAATTATAAATTATGTTTGGAATGTGTGAGGTGGCTCTCATTTCAGTTTTGTGCCCAGGAGGACGCAGTGATGTTCCGTGACAGAGGGATGGTAAGATGGGAAAGTGGTGAGCAATGGGGATCTGGGGTTTCATTCACTGGGACCAGAGTCTGATGAAGTGCTCACGGACAGCCTGTCTGGAAGGGGGATCTGCTGCCTGCCTCCTCCCTTCCTCCTCCTCCTCCTCCTCAGGTTCCTCGCGGCAGCATGGCTGTCATTATATGAGCGCAGGCCATGAGTGGTGGGGTTGCGGAGGGGAGTCATCAGCCAGGCGTAGAGCGGATAGCCCTTGTCTCTGAGCAGCCACCCTAGGCTTCGACGTGGTGGCTGGAAGATTGCTGGCACAGCAGACTGGCGCAGGATGAAGGCATCATGACTACTGCCAGGATACCGGGGATTCACCAGCATGATGCGCTGGGCGTGGTCGCACAACAACTGCACATTAAGTGAGTGGTAGCCTTTGCGGTTGTGGAATATCTCAGGATTGATACGAGGTGCCCGCAAAGCCACTTGTGCAGTCGATGGCGCCTTGCGCCATGGGGGAGCCCGATATCCTGGCAAAGCCACGTGTGCACTCCTGCTTCTCTCTGTTCATAGAGAAGACAATGAAGTCCCTTCTCCCAGAGTACAGAGCCTCTGTGACCTCCCGGATACAGCGATGGACGGCGAACTGGGAGATGGTAGCTATGTCTCCTGCTTCAGCCTGGAAGGATCCGGTGGCGAAAAAATTGAGGGCCACGGTGACCTTGAGGGCCACTGGCAGCGCCGTTGTTGCCCTGCTCTGAGGCTGCAGGTCTGGTTGCAGGATGTGGCAGAGTTCTGTGACCACCTCCTTGGTGAAGCGGAGCCTCTGAATACACTGCTCCTGGGTTAAGTGAGGTAGGAGAGGTGGTCTCGGAAGACCCAAGGCGGGTAAGGCCTCCTGCTGACAGCCCTCCTGCCCTTCCTCCTCATCCCTCTGCAAGCATCATGTCTTCTTCTTTGCTGCCTCTGCTCCATCTCCCTGTCACACTTGAGCGCGAGGTGGACTGCAAGTGACACTCATTGACATCATAATCTGCCTCATCTAAATATCTGGAGTGAGCGAAGGCAACAGCAGCACTGTTGAACTGCCCAAAATGGCAGCGGCCGCGGGACGTGCCGGAAGTGTGCGGAAGTGAGGCGCCCGCCATTTTTGCTTCCAAACCAGCCTTAACGGCCAGCGCTAAAAGCTCCAATTTCGCGGCAAGTGTCTTTTTTGTCTTATACTTCACTCTCCAACTCTTCTTTTTGCTTCTCCCTCTGTCTTTTTCTTTTCTTTTGGGTGGCATACTGTCGTGAAAGGAGTCATTGAGGTTTGCAGGCTGCATTTGGGGTGGGGGTTGCAAGCAACATGTGGCCATCAGCGGCTCTCTTCTGAACCCCTCACAAATCACTCATGCTTCTCCCCACCCCCTTGTTGCCATCATATACTCTATGGCCCAAAATTTGCAAGCGGAGGCTTCTTGCGGCCGGATGCCTCCGACCTGCAAAAAATCTACGAATTTAGCTGGTGGTCTGGGAGGTAAGGAGATTTGCGCTCCTGGGCCTCTCCGGATACCGCGGGTAGAGGCCCACGAATCCCAGTGGCGCATGCGGTATGCAAGTGCCCCTGGGATCACGTGGGCCAACCCATCCAATGAAAGAAGGGGAATCCCCATTCATACTTATGGGGATTCCGTATGTATGGAACTCCCATAAGTATGAATGGGGATCACTTAATGAATACACGAACACATGAAATAAGTTTAAAAAATTACATATTTAAAATTAATTAAAATGCCATTAACGGGGCTAAAAATAAACTTACCTTATTGGACAGGATTTTTAATGTATAAATGAGTGATAACATTTTATTTTTCTATTTTTTGAAACTCTTACGCTGGTAAAAGCAGGCCTTACGCCTGCTTTTGCCAGGCATAAGAATTTCAAGGGCATTCGCTGGACAGAAGTTGGGCAAATAGCACAACTCTCCGTCCACGGAGGCCCTTTTCCCGGGGATGCGGAGGATCTGTCAAGAAGATTCTTGACAGATCGCAAGTTCCGGGTTTTCGCGCATGCGCCTCGCATGCCTAAACCCGGAACTTGCGCGGCTCTTACGGGCGCGTGCGTACGCACCCGTAGGGGTCGCAAATTACGGCCCAATGTCTTTCCTTTCCCACTATCCCTTCCTTCTTACCATCCCTCATTTGCATCAGACCTCTTCCGCTTCCCCTTTGAACTACAATTTCAACTCCTGTATCCTGCACTCCCCTTGCTCTACTGTTACTCACTTTATCCTTAACCCTCCATCCATTTCCCCCTAATCCTAGCCACTCCCCCAAAGTTGAGTTGGTGCCGATAGGCTAGGGTCCCCCTCACCATCAACCTACTTCCATCATCCCCTCTTCCTTCTACCCGTTTCCCTCAAAGAGGTTTTGCTTGTTTTCAAAATTCAATTTACATTTAAAAAAAGAAATTAAATTAGAAAGAGGAAATACATTCTGTTTATTTGCATCTTTCTCTGTGTCATAGGTATCAGCAACTAGAATATCTGTCTCACCGTTGTAAACAATTGGATTTTTGTGTGTCAACAAAGCACAGGTGAGATAATTAGTTGGCTACAAAATTCAACTGGTGTTTTTCTACAAATTGACATAACATTAGCATGTGGAAAGACACTCTCTCAACTTAATATGCAGTCTGAAATTTATAGAACAAAAAACAAAAACTACAACAGGTATATATTCAGTATAGTACTTTCTCTCTCACACACACACACACACACACAGGCTCTTTGTTCAAAAAAAAACTTAATATAAACTCTACCTGAATAAAGCTTTTGAAATTTGTCGTGTCTTCTTCAAATAATTCTGGAAAATGCAACTGAACAGAAACTGTTAGAAGCGAAAGAAAAATAATGGGCCAAAAATTCGGCACTTGCCGGGTGAGTACGGGCTGTGTACTCACCCATAAGGCCTCCTGAAGTGCCGGTTTCCTGCATGCACTGCGCATGCGCGGGAAACCGGAACTTCCGGTCTCGTGAAGGGAGGGGTTGAGAGGTGAACCGCGTGCACGGGAGAGGCTGCGCGCACGCAGCGAACTTAGGTTTTTTTTCAGGTTTCTCCGGGAAGGTAAGTATGGAAGAAGCTGCGCTATTAAAAAGGAGGCGCAAGACCCGTTTTTGACAAGGTAAGTGGTTGATTAATTACAATTTAAAATTTTTTCAACAGGTTTATCTTTTTTAGATACTTTAAAGAAAAGTAAGTTTATTTTTAGCACTGTTAAAAAGTATTTTAATTTTTTCAAATTTAAATTTTTGTTTAAAGTAGTTAATTTATTTAACTTATAGTAATTTTAAAAATGTGATGGTTTTGGGGCCGATTTCAATTCATAGATTTGACAGGTCCTGTCAAATCTATGAATGAAAGATGGTCTGCTGCCATTGGCTCTCCATGGCTCACGTGATCCCAGGGGACGCATCGCACTAACTACGCCCCTGGGATACACAAGCACTGCGCGCCGGCAGCTGCAGGAGGCCCAAGAGCTGAAGTCCCCGGCAGGCGCGGTAGGTAGGTGCGCGCGGAATCCTTGCACCCGCGGGAAGCCAGGGAGCCTAATTTCTGGGCCATTCTTGGAGTACAGCTGACTGAATGGCACTGATGCATCCTGGAAAAGCTGTGTTCCCTGCAAATGCAGAGTGCACAATCCAAATTCAGCTCCCATTATCAAAGCTCTGTCCAAGTCCAGACTTTTGGGAGAGGCTCAGGCTTTGAAGTAAAAGTCAAAAAGGATAAATTTAATCATATTATTATGAAATGTGTATTTTTTACACTCCTATTTTAGACACATGATACTTAAGTTATTGAGAAAAAAAATGTTGATTGAAAATTTTCAGATAACAAAGTTTGAGGGAAAGGTTTCAGAAAGCATATTGAGCAATTTCTGGAAGAAAGATAACATGGCTCCACCCGGTGGCTGGATTGTGCAATTTTAGTTTTCATACACAGTTTCATAATAGGAACATAGGCCGCGATTTCGCCGACCGAGGCAGGTCTGGGGCGGCCGGGGTCGGTGTCGCGGTCCCAGCCCGCTGCCTACTGCAGCCCGCACTCTCCAAGTGATTTTACGTTAATAGGGCTTGTTAAGCCAGCCCTGCAAGGTTCCCGGCCAATTAATAGGAAGCAGGTCTGATAGTGTCATCAGCCGGTTTCCTTAAAGGGGCCATGTCCAAATTGACCTTGACAGTTCTGCTGTCAGTGTTCTACAGCATTGAGATGCTGCAAACACTGACAAGCACTGCACAAAGGTGCACGGCTGCACCCAGGCTCTCCCATGACTCCCTCCATATGCTTATGGAGGGAATCACAGCACGCAGGGA
This sequence comes from Squalus acanthias, assembly GCA_030390025.1. Classification (NCBI taxonomy): domain Eukaryota; kingdom Metazoa; phylum Chordata; class Chondrichthyes; order Squaliformes; family Squalidae; genus Squalus; species Squalus acanthias. Next base: position 157,919,005 of record CM059425.1, on the reverse strand, counting down.
GGTTCTCTTCCCTTCCCATGGGCGGAAGAGACATCCCCAGGAGATCAACGCAGCCTGGTTGCACATTGCACAATAGGGCACAAGCAGGGATGTCGTCAGGAGGACCAGGCTTCAGTGGCGCAAGCCTTTCAATTATCTCAGTAGATCACGAAACGTTACTGCCAAGCCACACTCAACCTCATCCTGCTGTGCCACTCATCACATCCCCATCACTGTGCCTTCCGTACCCTACTCCTGCACATCTTTACTCACACCAACTTACCTTGCACCTCCACCCATCCTTCTCTATCTACATTATCACTTCCCCATCTGACTAGCCACCCCTCACACTCATCCTCCTGCAAGCAAACAAAGTAACAACACACAAGGGTAGACACCTGGGTGGTTAAGCCAATGTTCATGCGGTTTCTGTTAATGTGTTGTCAAACATTGAAATCTATATTTTTAACACTTTACCTTATTAGACAGGTCTGTGCTCACCTTTGGAAGTGTCTTAGTGAATTCCAGTGAATGTTGAGACATAACTCCGCCCCCCCCCCCACCCCAATTGTGATGAGTGTGAAAGGAATAGCTTGGTCATTGTAGGAATGTGTTATGGTGCTGGTGTGGGGTGGTGTTAACGTGGCACATCATGTGGCAGCCAGGGTGTACAGCGTCTAGTGAAGTAAATCTGGCCATGGTGATGCCATTGCTGGCCTCTCGAGCAGCAATGTTGTCGGGTGCTGATGCCCTGTATCCTGTGGTTGGTATTGTTGTTAGTGATGTTGGTGTGCCTTGTGATGTTGGTGTTGGGGCTGATTGTGGAGGGATTCTGAGGACCAAGGTGAGATTTTTTCAAGGGCACCGATGTTGCTGGAATAGATGGCAGCTGAGGTTGAGTTGGCAGAAGCGATCTGTCAATGGTGAGAGAGCTTGCTCCAAAGAGGTGACAGTGGATAAAGAATTTACTCCAAACACTTCCAAACTGCATACAGCTCAAAAGTGTCTTCCAAGTCCTGAAGGCTCAAGCTTCTGACATTGGAAAGTGAACAGCTGTGAAATGGTAGCTTTGATACCACTTTTGCAACTGTCACCTATTCACAGCAATGGGGAGACAGAGAGAACCCGACCTACTTACCTGACGTGATCTCTGAATGACGTGAACCTTGTTAAAAAAGTGGTAAAATAGAAATAGGCTGGCAAAATAGTAGTTAACAAGTGTTTAACAAGCATTTAACTATCTTAAATGCCTCCCCCGCCGCTTGGTGTCGGGTCTATTCTGAAATCGCAGACCCGACACTTGGGAAACTTACATGGAGGCAGGTTCGGAGCGGGCTCCCAACCCGCTGTCAATCATTTCGATTTTGACAGTGGACCCTCCTCCGAACCCGCCCTCTGAGCACCGGCAAAATCGCGGCCATAAGAACATAAGAAACAGGAGCAGGAGTAGGCCATTCAGCTCTTCAAGCCTGCTCCACTATTCAATAAGATCTTCTACCTCAACACCACCTTCTCGCACTATCCCCATATCCCTTGATTTCCTTATTATCCAAAAATTTATCAATCTCTGTCTTGAATATACTCAATGACTGAGCATCCACAGCCCTCTGGGTAGATAATTCCAAAGATTCATAACCCTGAGTGATGAAATTGCTCCTCATTTCAATCCTAAATGGCTGACCCCTTATTCTGAGACTGTGACCCATAGTTCTAGACTCCCCAGCCAGGGGAAACATCTTCCCAGGATCTACCCCATCAAGGGTTTCAATGAGATCACCTCTCATTCTTCTAAACTCTAGAGAATATAGTCTACTCAATCTCTCCTCATAGGACAATCCCCATATCCCAGGAATCAGTCTAGTAAACCTATGTTGCACTCCATCTGAGGTAAGTATATCCTTCCTTAGGTAAGGAGACCAAAACTGTACATAGTACTCCAGGTGTGGTCTCACCAAGGTCCGATATAATAGGAAGACTTTTTTACTTTTATTATCCAATCCCTTTGTAATAAAGGCTAACATACCATTTGCTTTCCTAATTGCTTGCTGTACATGCATGTTAACTTTCAGTGATTCATGTACAAGGACACCTAGGTCCCTCTGAATACCAACATTTCCCAGTCTCTCACCATTTAAAAAATATGCTGCTTTTCTATTTCTCCTACAAAAGTGGATAACTTCACACTTCTCTACATTATATTCCATCTGCCATGTTCTTGCCCACTCACTTAACCTGTCTATATCCCTTTGCAGCCTCTTTGCGTTCTCCCCACAGCTTACTTTCCCACCAAATTTGTATCGTCAGCAAACTTGGATACGTTACAATCGTTTCCCTTCATCTAAATCATTGATATAGATTGTAAATAGCTGAGGCCCAAGCACTGATCCTTGCGGTACCTCACTAGTTACAGCCTGCCAACCTGAAAATAGTAAAGTTGACACAAAGGCGCGACTAGAAGATTGACAGCACGCTGTAAAATTTTGTAGACAGGAAGTGCACACAGGTGCAAGATTTTTTAATTATTTATATTTATCTCATTATATTTTATATTTAACATAATAAATGATGTGTTTATAACAATCCTGGGCTTCTAGAAGCCTCAGACAGCCCCTGAATGCTAACAATTTGGCTACACCTCTCACCTTCGGCACTTGGCTGTGTCATCACCCTCATAAATAAAATTCTCAGGTTGGGAAATTTGCCTCTATTTTTGCAAATATAAGAATCATTTTTCATTTGTGAGCTGTTTCCCACAGAACTTAGTCTTGATTACCAAACGCATCAAAAAAATTACATTTATTTTCTTTTAGCCACTACTGGCAAGAAACTCTTCCCTATGCACAGAAATAGAGGGGGCGAAATTGGGTGCCTTTGCGCCTCCCATTAGCGCCCCTGGTGGCGCAAATGGCTTTGCGACCGGGCGCGGACATCGACTCCCGCTATATTCGGCGAGAGTTTTGCGGCATCGTGATGTCATCGCCGTGCGCATCGTCCCGGACCCAAAATTGACTTCCGTCCCCTGCAGCAGCGCCGGTTGAAAACACCGACAGCTGCACGAGGTGTGCATCGGGCGGCCGGCCGCTTCGGGGGCGATGATTAAAGGCGAGGTGGCCGAGGTATGTAAAAAATAAACTTACCTTTCTTGTTCCAGCTTGAGTGCTGGGCTGATTGCACGGGATCACAGCTGCCTTGGTGGTTCAGGTAGGTACTTTTTAAATTGCAGAGCCTGCAGCGATGGCCCTTCCCTTTAAGGGAGGGATGGAGCCTTTGAGCGCGGCAGCACTGCACAGCCCAGTGTGCAGCGCTGCTGAAGTCTCCGCCCCGCCTGCTGCCGATTGTGCTCCAAGAAGGAAGTGGAGCGCTTGATTTAGCACTCCACTTCCTGCTTGGAGCGCAAACGGCGAATTTTTCAAAAGTTTGAAATCGTTAGTGCCTGCCGCTAACTTTTCAAAATTAGCGCCCCAAACGGGGCAATAGTGAATTTCTCCCCCAGGTTATTTTATTAACCTTTTCATACCAGCCATTATTTACATTGTATACTAAAGTGACAGCTTGGTTGAGCGTTTGCACTTTCACCTCTGTCAGATGGATGTGGGTCCAAGCTTAGGAATTGAGCGCATTAAGCTCCATGCTGCGGGCAGGAATTTTGCAAGATGTACAACCATCAAATTGGGAAGTCTATGAAAACCTGTTTTATCCAAAAGTCTTCATGATTATTGCATTTCATAAGGAATACGTAATAAAAAGGATTAATTAACCTCTTGTGGACTGATTCTATCTCTATAGTTTTCCAAATACAATTTGTACCATCAGTAAGTTTTTCTATCTTTCTGCTGCTGTGTATAGTCTTACCTTTAACTCGTAGCCTTACACACTGGTCTGAATTTGTGGTATTTACCACCTTTCTGAATAGGCAGGTGGACACCCTCAAGTGAACTCCAATGGAATACGCCAAGGTTAAGGATAAATTGTTAGTCCTATGAGATCTTATCCAACTCATGACATGCAATTAAGGATGCAGGCTTCAGTTCACAGGAAACTTGGTCTGCTTATAGAAAATGCCTTTTTGCTGTTGTTAGGAGAAATCCTAACAGCTAGGTCCAGTGGCAGAACTCACCTCTAAGTCAGAAGGTTGTGGGTTCAAGCTCATAATCTATGTTATATTAGTGTATTACTGATGGAGTGCTGCAGTGTCAAAAGTGCTCTCCTGGGAATACCATCACCTCCAAGCTCATCTCCAAGTCACACACCATCCTAACTTGGACAGATATCGATGTTCCATCATCGAGTTAAAATCCTGGAACTCCCTACCTAACAGAACTGTGGGTGCACTTTCACCACACGGACTGCAGCGGTTCAAGAAGGCATCCCACCATCATCTTTTCAAGGGCAACTAGGGATGGGCAATAAATGCCATCCTTGCCAGCGACTCCCACATCCCAAGAATAAATTTGTAAGGAAAGGGTTAATCAGACTCTCCTGAAGTTTACTAACGTTATGCTATTGAGTTCCCTTTATAGTGTAGTAAAAGTAACCTTTAATCTTTACCTGTTAAGCAGGGAAGTTTAAGTCAATTTAAAATACTGGGGTATTGAGTCAGGGGTGACGTTAAAGCAATGGTCAGTTTAGTCACTTCAGTAAATCTAGGAACGTAGAACATAGAATTTCCAGCATAGAAACAGGCCATTCGGCCCAACTGGTCTATGCTGGTGTTTCTGCTTCACACAAGCCTCCTCCCACCCCACTTCATCTAACCCTATCAGCAGAACCTTGTATTCCTTACTCTCTCATGTACTTTTCTAGTTTCCCCTTAAAGGTTATTTGCCTCAACTACTCCCTGTGGTAGCAAATTCCACATTCGAACCACTCTCTGGGTGAAGAAGTTTCTCCTGGAACCCAACAATCCTAAACCCAAACCCAATATTCCTAAAAGTAAACCCAATAAACCTAAACCCAAACCGAACATCCTAAACCCAAACCCAATGTTATTTATATGGACTTCCAGAAGGCATTTGATAAAGTCCTTCATAAGAGACTGTTAACTAAGGTAGAAGCCCACGGAATTGAGGGCAAATTATTGACCTGGTTAGGAAATTGGCTGAGCAGCAGGAGGCAGGCAGTAGGGATAATGGGTAGGTACTCAAATTGGCAGGAGGTGACTAGTGGTGCCCCGCAGGGTTCTGTGCTGGGGCCTCAACTATTCAGTATTTATTAATGACTTAGATGATGGCGTAGAAAGTCACGTATCCAAATTTGCCGATGACACAAAGATAGGTGGCATTGTAGGCAGTGTAGATGGAAGCATAAAATTACAAAGGGATATTGATAGACTAAGTGAATGGGCAAAACTGTGGCAAATGGATTTCAATGTAGGCAAATGTGAGGTCATCCACTTTGGACCTAAAAAGGATAGAACAGGGTACTTTCTAAATGGTGAAAGGCTAAAAACAGTGGAAGTCCAAAGAGACTTGGGGGGTCCAGATACATAGGTAATTAAAATGTCATGAACAGGTACAGAAAATAATTAAAAAGACTAATGGAATGCTGGCCTTTATATCTAGAGGACTAGAATACAAGGGGGTAGAAGTTATGCTGCAGCAATACAAAACCCTGGTTAGACCACACCTGGAATACTATACCTGGAATACTATGAGCAGTTCTGGGCACCACCCCTTAGGAAAGATGTATTGGTTTTAGAGGGAGTGCAGCGTAGGTTTACCAGAATGATACCCGAACTTCAAGGGTTAAGTTACGAAGGGAGATTACACAAATTAGGGTTGTATTTCCTGGAATTTAGAAGGTTAAGGGGTGATCTGAGCGAAGTTTTCAAGATATTAAGGGGACCAGATAGGGTAGATAGAGAGAAACTATTTCCACAATTGGGGATTCTAGGACTAGGGGGGCCAGACCTTTCAGGAGTGAAATTAGGAAATACTTCTACACACAAAGGGTGATAGAAGTTTGGAACTCTCCTCCGCAAACGGCAATTGATGCTAGATCAATTGTTAATTTTAAATCGGAGATTGATAGCTTTCTGTTAACCAAAAGCATTAAGGGATATGGGCCAAAGGCGGGTATATAGTTAGGTCGCCGATCAGTCATGATCTCATTGAATGGCGGAACAGGCTTGAGGGGCTGAATGGCCTGCTCCTGTTCCTATGTTACAAACCGAATAAATTTAAACCCAAATCCAACAATCCTAAACCCAAACCGAATAAATTTAAACCCAAATCCAACAATCCTAAACCCAAACCCAATAAATGTAAACCCAAATCCAACAATCCTAAACCCAAACCCAATAAATGTAAACCCAACAGCCGCCGCGCTGCGCTCGCGCTCTGACCCTCGCGAGATTACAGTTGTTGGTCGATCTGGCAGTTTGAGATCCGCGGAGACACAAAAACAACAACAACCCGGCCCCCAGCCTGATCCTGATCCTGATCCCCAGCCCCCACACCCGATCCCGGCCCCGCGAGAGCGGCGGGTCCGATTCTGCTTGGACCCGGAGCCTGATCCACGTCAGCCAGACTCTGCTCCGGATCCGGCCTCCCCCTCAGGCCCGGCCCTGGGCGGTTGCAGCGCGATGGCTGGTGCCGGCGGATTCCCGGCGACGTGGCTGGGACCGCGGTGAAGATGGAGCCGGGAGAGCGAGCAGGTGAGTGCCGTCAAATATGGCGCAGCGACCCGTTCAGGAGGATCAGCCGCCTCCTCACCCCCCGGCCCGGGGTGTCAGAGGGTTCGGGTAGCGCCTGACCCCGGGGAGACGGAGGAGGATGGACCTGGGGTGTCAGAGTGTGGGGGTGGGAGAGACTCGAGGGTGAGGAGCAGTGCTGCGTTGGTTGGGGAGGGGGGATTAATTTCTCGCTTCTTGCTTAATCACCTGTGAATGTCCCAATCTTTATTTTGCTTTCTGTACAATGTTTAAATGTGAATTAGATTCCCTGCTTTTTACTTCCTGCTTTGCTGTCTGTGAGAATTCTTCAATCTGATTGGCTGATCTGCCTGCCCTGTTGCTGGATGCCACAGATCCCCTCTCCATGGTGTCAAATTCAAGGTGATGTCGAAATAGAGGAAATCTACGCTCCAGAGCCCGCTAAATATTTGTGGGCAGCATTTTTCAAAGTCAGCAGCGAGTGCTGTCCCTTCGCTGTTGACTGCAAAATCCGGGCCATTATATTAAAAGTTTTGCACACTTTCTGTAAGCATTTCTGGCACAGACACGATGGGTCGAATGGCCTTCTGTGCTGTAAATTTCTTTGATTACACCTAGTAAATAAAATTATCAAGATTGGTTCTAAGAAATTATTGAGACGAGAGATATGGATTATACATTTGTTTTCCCCCCTCTCTGGGTTCCATGGATCAATAGGTAGCATAGGGGGGCCTTGGTTTGAGGGTATCCTAGTCATTAAAGGCATTAGTGCAAATAGATAGAACTATAACAAAGACAAGCAGAATCTTTGGTTTTGTATCTGGAGGTATAGAGTACAAAAATAGTAATGTAATGTTGAACTTGTACAAGAACCTAGTTAGGAGATTTTTTGTATAGTTTTGAGCAGTGGAATACAGGAAGGATATACAAACAATTGAAGAGGTGCAATGCAGATTCACCAGGAAGGTACCAAGGATGAGGGGTTACAGTTATGAAAAGAAACTTGAGAAGTTAGAGTTTTTTCACTGGAGATGAGAAGATTGAGGGCTGATAGAGAATTTCAAGATTATGATATGGTAAATAGTGATAGATTATTTTTCTTGTCATTGAGACGGTAATGAGGGGCCAGGTGACCTCGCAGAGGTCAGTTGTTGCCCCTCACCATTTCTGTATGTTTGTATATATCCTGGGTTACCAGTTACACTCCGTTAACTATTCAGGTTCCCAACAATCTGTTTTAACCCAGAATACTCTTGAGGTTGCACACAAAAATCTGTTAAACATTCCACCACAGCTCTCTCAGTGAAAGAAAGACTTGCATATAGTGTCTTTCACGACCACCGAACGTCCCAAAGCGCTTTACAGCCAATGAAGTTCTTTTTAAAGTGTAGTCACTGTTGCAGTGTAGGAAACGCGGCAGCTAATTGGCGCACAACCAGCTCCTACAAACAGCACTGTGATGATGACCAGATAATCTGTGTTAGTGATGTTGATTGAGGGATAAATACTGGCCAGGACACGGGGATAACTCCCCTGCTCTTCTTTGAAATAGTGCCATGGGATCTTTTACGTCTACCTGAGAGAGTAGATGTGGCCTTGGTTTAACGTCTCAAGACAGCACCTCTGACTGTACAGCACTCCCTCAGTACTGTGCTGGAATGTCAGCCTAGATTTTTATGCTCAAGTCTCTGGCAAAGTGGGTAAAAGCACTGCATGGTGTAGCATTAACTCATTGAAAACAGGGGTGTCAGATTTGATCCCTTGTCTGTATTGATCTTAGTTAAGGCAGCAGTTGGATGCTACAGCTGACGTCAGCACCCCTGGATCAGGAAAGGGAAAATTAACAGTGTTCCTCTTCCTGATTGATATCCAATGACTCCTGCTGGGAAGTATATGTTTATGGACACTGTGAGAGGACAGGATCTGGTTTACTTACAAATATTTTTTGCAAATTTTAGATGTAGAATTCAAAATGTATTTGAAAACTGGTAGTTCCATGTGCATTGTATTTCATTGTAACCTTTTGAACTGATAGAAATGGTCTTGGTTGTGCTATTTTTTTAAACTTCAGCATTTATCAGTAAAGTGGACAGTAAATTGTGAGAAAATGACTGAAATGTGATATTCCAGTCTTAAGAGAGGGGACATCCTAGAAGTATAATATATAGTAAATGACCATAGAAAAATGAAATCAGATTATATTGGACATAAATTCAAACTATTGAAACAGCTGGATACTGTGATAAGATGACTATAGTTTTTTTCAAATGAATGTGCTAGAATGGCCTTCCTCGTCTGTAGTTATCTTGTTATCTAACTAAAATATTTGTTTAATTTTATTAGGGTAAGTATTGGACTAATTTCTGTTAAATCTCTTTACAGTTGACCATGACAGGAAGAAGTCAAACCCGTTTCCTGCCAGCTACTGTTCAGCCAGCATTGGGAGGCAATGTTTATGTGTTTGCAAATGGCACACCTTCAGAAAATGAACTTTCAGAAGAGGATGTAGAATGTTTTGAGCTGAGACCAAGAGGAAAGGAGAAAATACGAAGAACCACATCTAAAGATCGGTTGGATGATATTGTGTACCTGGTCCGAGAAATTCAAGAGGGTGACACCTTGAATGCACTTGCTTTGCAGTACTGCTGTACTGTAAGTGATGATTTGAATCATAACGTAAAGGATTGTTACAAAGAAGAGGTGGAAGGAATGGTAAAGAAAGCTATAGGCAGAAAATAGGATAGAAAATATATTACAGATGTAGAAGTAAAGGCACAATACACTCTGGTGTAAAGCTGTAAAAGAATATTCTCTTAAATGTAGCAATTTCAAAACTGAAGTGGAAGCAAGAATAAAAATGACAAGTACATAAAAGGTTCTATTGTAGAAAATGAGTTTTAGTGGCTATAAAGTGTGGCTCACTCCTCTGTTTACACTACTTCTAGAGGACTGCAACTGCAGAAGTAAATGAGACTCGCAGAGTAGTGTGGAAGTGTAGAAAGGAGGTTTCAATGTTGAGTCTTGTAGTGCAGTACTTTTACTTTTTACTAAACATCACAAGTCCTACTACAGGAAACTCTTTGGTATCCGGCACCGACGGGACCGGCGTGGTGCCGGTTGATCAAAAGTTCCGGATAACGGAGAGTTATATCTACCGAGGCTATTTTTAACGACAGCGCCAGGAGGCCGAGTAGTGGCACTTTGGAGAACTACCCCCACTGACTAACTCGGCGTTCGCGGGAGACTCGGACTCGGCAACATTGCCGGTTATTTGAGAGGAGTTTTCGGAGTACTCTGCGTTCGCGGGAGACTCGGACTCGGACTCGGACTCGGCAACATTGCCGGTTATTTGAGAGGAGTTTTCGGAGTATGATTTTTGACGGTTAAGAGAGAATTCCGGATATTTAGGTGCCGGTTAAACAAGAGTTTCCTGTAGTTGGAATAACTACTTTAGGAAGTAATGCTAGAAATAAAAGTGGACACCAAAATTTATTTCCCAAAACTAAATCAATGCCTTAAAATATGGGTAAGATTTGTATGATGTGTTGTACAAACTATACTTTTTTTTGCTTTTAAAAAAAAAAATCTTAAATGGGGTAAAATGATTAAGACTAAATATGTCTCAAATTTAGGTTCCATTACCCTTTCAAAACTGTTATTCATGCAGAAATTTTTCAGTTAGTAGCTTGTGACGGTTGTTAAATTTACGGCACAGAAGGACCCATCATGCTTGATTGTTAGTGTTGGTTCCACATCAGCACTATATAGTGTAATCATACTTCCCTGCTTTTCCCCATACCCATTAGTACTTTTAGTCTACAAGTATTTATCTACTTCCCTCTTAAATGTCAAAATTGCCTCCGCTGCAGTAGCGACCTGTGTTAATATATTCCATAATCTAATAATCTTTTGCATGGGAAAAGTTTCTTCTAGCCTCTCCTTTTATACTTCTAGTACATTGTGGGAGCACTGTCACCACAAGGACTACTACCACCTCAGTGCAACAAGGGATGGACATTAAATGCCGCCTTGGCAGCACCACACATATCCTGAGAAGAAATAAGAAAAAATCCAAAATTTATGCCCTCTTGTTTTTGATCCACCAACCAGTGAATATACTTTGAACATTCATATTCAATCCCTTCTTCACCTTCTGTGCTCTCGTGAACAAATCTTTCATCATAATTCTATCTTCTCATCCAAGGTATCATCCTGGTAAATCTGTATTGTACCTTTTGCATGTTACCAATATCCTTTCATAAAGGGGTGCCCTAATTTTGTGCCCCATATATAAAATTCATAATCCCATTGCCTTTTTTATGACTTTTTTTCCATTTAATCCTGATTCTAATCCAAATTTAGATCCCAACATGCAGTACTGCCCATTTGGAGAGCATGTGTGTCCTGTTATGCATGTAATTCGTGAATTGTTTGTTATGTGTGCATTTTAAAAAGTTTGAAAACAAAACTAAATCGAGAATGCAATGCTGTGTTTGATCTAACAAAAGTAGTACCTTTAAGAGTACAATAGATACCATTTTATAATGCTCTTTGGAAAAAGTATCACAAGTTGGGTATTTTCATAGCTAACCAAAAATTCATCGTTGGATGCATAACATGTTTTTTGTTTATACTCTGAAGTAAACAAAACAAATGTTCCTATTGCAAATTTGTGCAGTATTTAAAATGTCAAAGATGAAAGTATACATGCAAATTAATTTGATGCAGTGCAATGTTACATGATGTCATGGAGGGCAGTACTATTGAACGCTATCTAAAGGGCTAAACATTGATCTTTGATCCTGATACCAATAGAGGATATATTATAGTTAGTACGCAATGGTAACTACTGTAGTCAGCTTTATGAGTGAATTATTTACCACATCTCACTGTGGCTTTAATTAGTCTGTATGTAAATTAAACTATATCTGATAAAAATTGAACTGTTTTGGAAAATTGTGAGGATGGATGCTGTAATTAGCACCTGATCTGTTGGTTTGTATTCCAAGAAATCCTCTGGGAGGAATTTTGCCAGCCCTGGGGAGGCGGGTTTGGAGGCGGGACTGCCGGGAAAATAACAGAATCTGGGGGCGGGTACCCATCCTCCAGTGCCTCTGTGCCATCTTCCCAGGAGGCGGGTACCCGACCTGTGCTGGGAGCCGCCTCCCCGAGGCGGGAAGGGGATTAGTGCCAATTAGCTGCCTGTTAACAGGTAGTTAACAGGCAGTTTTTTTGAGAATCCCTATTTTCAGCCTTGAAGTGTGGGCTTCCCAACGGCTTCGAACCTCACCAGGGTCAGCGAGGCGAGCCATGGGTCTGCGGGGGTCGGAGGGGCCGAGATGTCCGGTGTGCAGGTGAGTGATGAGTGCAAGTGTGGAGAGGTAAGTGTGTGAGGTGTGTTTAAAATGTTTTAATAAGTTTTACTTACTTACCTTTACTTTTTCCTGCAGGCTTCCTCCCTTCAGGTCTCGGAGTCCTTCAGCTCACCGGCACAGAAAGCAGAATGGCCGCTGAACTGTCAAAAGCTGCAGCCTTCTGCTTTCTGCTCAGGAAGGCTTTCTAATTGAGTCTTGAGTAAAGACTCAACTTAGAAGACATATTGTCAGTGTTTGACAGCTTCACAGAGCTGTCAAACGTTGACAATTCATCTGTCAAAAGCTCTTGACAGATGAAACGTCACTCGCTGACATCACCTGTAAACGGTTTTCCCTTAATTGGCCTGCTAAGCCCGCTGGGCGGGCTTAACTAGGTCAATCAAGGGAACATAGCGTGGGTTGGCCACAAGTCGATGGAGGCGGGACTAAAACCTGACAAGTGGGAGTCCCGCCTCCAAAAGCTCCCCATTGACAAAATCCAGCCCTCTGTGGCATCAATGGTGAAGCCCTCATAAGTCAAACAATGTTTTGCCTTTCTGTTAAATGTTTCTCTTTTCATTCCGTACATGTATAATTCAGTGACATCCTCTTCATTATTATGTTTAGTTGTTCAAGCAGTACAGTACAATGACAACTTGCATTTATGTAGAGCAATTAATATAGTAAAACATCCCAAGGCGCTGCACAGAAGGGTTATCAGATAAAAAAAAACGGATATTGAACCAAAGAAGTGGATATTAGGACAGGTGACCAAATGCTTGGCTAAAGAGGTAGGTTTTAAGCAGTGTCTTAAAGGAGGAGAGAGAGAAGTGAAGAGGCTGAGGTTTGGGGAGGGAATTCCAGAGCTTAGGGCCCAGACGGCTGAAGGCACAGCCGCCAGTGGTAGGGAGAAAGAAGTGGGGATGCACAAGAGGCCTGAGTTTGAGGAACGCAGAGTTCTCAGAGGGCTGTAGGGCTGGAGGTTACAGAGATAGGGAACAGCGAGGCCATGGAGGGATTGGAACATGAGGATGAGAATTTAAAAATTGAGGCATTGGCAGACCGGGAGCCAATGTAGGTCAGCGTGCACAGTACCTCTATGTTGACAGTTTTTGGCAAGTTTAGGGTGAGCTCTTCAGTTGAAGTATCTCATACCATACACCCCAACTCCTATTTGCTCCAATTACCATAATTGCTCAGTACCCCATTGCTTCCTCTACCCCTCCCTCACCCTTCCTATCCTCCCCTTTACCACTATACCCAGTTGCCTCCCAGAAGTCTTCAATATTTTACTTACCAATATCACAACCTCTAACTCTACTTCCCCAATTCAGTTATTACTCCTGTAGCCCTCCCAAATCCTTACAACGCCGATAACCCACTCCCACAAACCGCACTGTCTCATCTATCATAACTCATGTTACAACAGAAACATTTCCTTATTGTGGGTAACGCTACTGGAGATTTCTAGTCTTAAAACAAAGTTACAAGTTGACTCAGTGTGAGTCTATTTGGTAAAACAGAATTATAGTTCCAACAAGTCAACTTTATAGGGACATCACATCAGAAGCGATGAAAGGCATTTTTATTTTTCCACTCAGAATGCAGAGTAGCAGAACCTAAGATTGCGATTCTAATTCTGAGGTCCAGGAAAATGATGAGAGTTCAAAATGCAGGCACAGAAATCTGGCTTTCTACAACAGGTCAAAGTGCATCAACAAGAAGCAAAAGAATTGATGTAATGTTTTTGGCAGGAGCAACTCCTATTTGCTGTCTCGGGTTGTTAAAGAGGATTCTGATTTAGAGTACTGTCTGATACATATAAGAAATAAGTGCAGTTGCTTAGCTGAGATTGGAATACACTTTGAGACACCTAGCTGCTTTGGTGTTAGAATTGCAATCTGATTGACGTCATACATTTACTGCCCTGCTAATGGTGAAGAGACTTTGTAGATGCACTATAAAAAGCTTTCAGAAACAATAACATGAACATACTGTCCTTAGTATGATTGTTTTTCTTAGTAAATATTTAAATTTAATTTTCAGGTTGCAGATATCAAGAGGGTTAATAATCTTATCAACGACCAGGACTTTTTTGCTCTCAGATCTATAAAGATCCCTGTGAAAAAGATCACTTTACTGAGTGAGACGCACAGCCCAGCCAAATCAAGACTAATTCCACGTGCTGCCTTGGAATCTAATGCACAGTTTCAGGAATCCAACACGGGTGTAGATTCCTCTTCATCGAATGAAAATGCTGACAACTTTCTCCGAGAGGTTGATAAAGACATAGAAAGGATAGTGAAATCTAATGACTCCACTAGGGAGCATTTAAATGAGGTGGTTTCAGCTTTATCTACACAACCATTTTATCAAGCAGCAGATCGCAAAATCTTGCCACGTAAAGATCCCCATTATGGAGCTGACTGGGGCATGCGCTGGTGGAATGCAGTGATGATAATGTTAGTAGTTGGGATTGTTACACCAGTGTTTTATCTACTCTACTATGAAGTCCTGGTAAAGGTTGAGACAAGCCATCATTCTACTATGGAATCAACAAACCTACCTGTTACTCAGACTGCACAGCAAGAGCCAAAGTATAGCTATGAAATTAATCCTATGAAAAGGACTAAAATGAGCTCAGAGGAGGTCCTTGAGCATGTGAACTCAAAAGTTCAGGTGTCTGTCACCTGACCACAAACATCTAACATGTGACCTTGTGTGCAGTGCAGATGTAAAAGGACTATATCCAATAGCCTTTTGTTGTAATGGGGAGGAACTGGAGAAATTGAATCATGTTACATATTTTCATGTTTTCTACTGCACAAGTGAACCAAATTTTGCAAAATAATTGATGGAGCGGTTAAGACTTGCCTTCCAATGTTATGGGACATGGCAACATAAAAGGTGACACTGACACAGAATTTGCTGAATTTAAAGCGACTGAAATTTTGTGCCTGAGTTAAGTGATGATATGCAGCATTAATAATTGCACTTGGATTGATATTGCAGTTCTAAACAGCAGCTTTGCGTCATTATTTAACCAGCATCTTCCTTTAAATAACTGCGTGTGATCCTGATTAGCTTGGTTAAATCCATTTCTAAGCCAGACATGACAAAGATTTCCTTTGTGGTTCAGTTATTTTCTCGGGTGAAAATACATTAGTTATTAAACTGCAACTCTGTGTTTAAGGACGCTGTAAAGTTTTAATATGTAATTTAAAATGCTAAAACTGACATCCAGTGTCAAAAATTATGCATTTAGTATTATCCCCATCTCCCCCATGTTCTTTAAACCTTGAAAGATACCCTGATGGAAGCTCATTGATATTCAGTGTAGCTATGCAGTGATTACTCCAGAATGCCGCTTTCCTGTAAATGCAGAAATAGTAACTCATTCTAAATGTCACAACACTACATGTTGTCTTAATCTCACATGTTCATATAAAGGGATTCTGCTGCCTAAAATTAATATTTTTAATATAAAAATGTATTTATTGACTGTTAAATTACCATAGTTGAAGACATGCAGATGTCTTGTTAGTACTGAGGCTGTTGAAAGTTAGTGTTTTATGTAACAGTTATTGATTCTGTACAGTAAAGCTGGAGATCATAATTGTGAAGAAAAGACCAAATGATCCTTAATCAAAATATGGCTGTTAAAGAATGAAATTCCAACAATTACTTCAGTTGTATTTTCTTAAAGCTTTGTAACAGAATTGTATTCTTTCGGAATTTATCATAACTTTTAAAATAAAAATTGAAACACTTTTGATGCACAATGCATTACCCATTTATATTTAGTTTGGGATAAATATTCAATGAGTAAACAAATTAGCCCCAAAATTCTTGACATCGGGACCGCACCCACCGGTAGCCTCCATCAAAGACTCTGCCATAGTTTGCAGAATCAGTGGGAGAGCACCTCATTTTCAAAGAACAGGTGGGAACATCTCGAGCCTGCCCCATATGGCTGGAATGTACAACTCCCACCCACCACTGGAGGGTTGCGCCCAAGCTCCTCTCGACCTCGACCATGAACCGCTCGGCCCCCTATAAAAGGGGGCAGATCAGAATTTTTTTTTTTAAATGCACCCTGCAGGGATCCAAGCCACTCCCTGGTTGAACTGCACTTTCACCCAGCTGGAGGGCAGTGCACCTAAACTCACTCGGCATATCTCCAGTGATATAGCAGGTCCCACTTGAGCCAGACAAGCAAGAATTAAGCTTTTAAGCGGCAGGCAAACGTTGCACCCTTTACAAACATGTTGGAAACTCACAAACATGTCAGTGACCCAGCACAAGCAAGTGCCTGTTGTTTTCCCTGGGAGTGGAGGTTCTGCCAGTCTCCTATCAGCGATACGGCAGAAGAACCGCAGACATTCCAGGATTTTCGATCCCATAGTACAATTCTCTTTTTTTTTAAACTTGTGTGTAATTGAAGGTACTGTTGATTAATTATCCCAAACAGAAACAGCTACATCTCATGAGCTTCAGAAATGCATATAAAATCAGTTCTAAATGTGTTTTCGTTTAGACTGTATAAATCGCCAAAAGGTGTATAATTGCACTCTTCGTATACTGTGCTATACTGTTTCCTACCAAAGTATTTTCTATACTTTAAAGAAACAGAATTCTATTTAGCTTAATTCTTCCTTCTGGCACCCACTGCCCATTTTGGAGTGAGAAGCAATTTAAGGATTTTTATTGGTTTAAAGAAAACTTCAAAAAAAACACTCCGCTTTTAAAATGTAGATTCATATGATTAAAGAGAACTTTTTTTTCATTTTGAACAAGGAAAAGCTGCAAACAGATGTGTATATTAGTTGGCCACCATCAGTGATAGAGCATACATTGACAAATAAACGTGCCCATAGAGTTCTATGTGTTAAAAACACCATGGGTGAGAAATTGGGCTCGGTAGTGACCGTTTTTTGGGTGTTACGAGGCTCTTTGGGTTCCAAAATGGCATCCGCGGTGCATGCGCACATTTATGACGTGAAGCGCGCCGGCCACCATCTTGGTAAAGGCGATAGTGCGCATGCAGTTAACGTCCGCCGGAAGTATGCAGAGCAGGCAGATCATGACGCACGTTGATTTGATGCCAGTGCTGCTATTTTGCAGCTCAACGCTCCAGCCGGCGCCCCCTCTTAAGCTTGCACAACTCAACATGCATTAAGCAGCAGGAAGGAACTCCCGCGAGCGCTATTTAAAGAGATAACTACTTACAGGTTAGCTGCTGGTTGACTTCTTCTGGCTGTTGCTACAATTCTACAAGTTTTTGGTGCTTTCCATAGTTTCAAGTTTCAAAAGTCTACAGGGAGTGGTGTGGCAGGTGCTGAAGTACGTTTTGCTGACTTTAAAGCTTCTGCACTAACCAGTTGCTCCCAGACATAGGTGAACTAGTCGGTTCCTCTTGGAATAGAGCATGACTGGGAGAATAAGCAGAGGCCACGCAGAGCAGGACAAGCTGCTAGAAGAGGGAGGAGGGGGAGAGGGTTCTCAGCAGGAGGCCACTATCCACCCAAGGTGTTCAAGGGAGCAATTCTCCTTCCTGAACCTCAGTGAGAAACAATGTGTGAGATGTCTGCGCTTCACTAAGGAGATCCTCACTGAATTCTTCCAACTGCTGCAGCCACAACTCCAACCTCAGAGCAAGGCAAGGACTGCTTTGCCAGTGGCTGTAAGCGTGACCGTGGCTATGAACCGTTATGCACCTGGCTCCTTCCAGGCTGCTGCGAGAGATAGTAGCAACATCTCGCAGTTTGCCATCCACTTGCATAAGGGAGGTCACTGAGGCTCTCTATTCAAAGAGAGCTAACTTCATTTCATTCCCTCTTGCCAGAGACAAGCAGGCGGAGTGAGCACGAGGGTTTGCAAGGTTTGCAGGCTTCCCCATGGTGCAGGGTAGTATGAACTTTTTTTATTCGTTTATGGGATGTGGGCATCGCTGGCAAGGCCAGCATTTATTGCCCATCCCTCATTGCCCTTGAGAAGGTGGTGGTGAACCGCCTTCTTGAAGCGCTGCAGTCTGTGTGGTGAAGGTACTCCCACAGTGTTGTTAGGGAGGGAGTTCCAGGATTTTGATCCAGCGACGATGTAGGATCGGCGATATACTTCTAAGTCAGGATGGTGTGTGATTTGGAGGGGAACTTGGAGGTGGTGGTGTTCCCATGCACCTGCTGCCCTTGTCCTTCTATGTGGTAGAGGTCGCGGGTTTGGGAGATGTTGCCGAAGAAGCCTTGGCGAGTTGCTGCAGTGCATCTTGTACATGGTACACACTGCAGCCACAGTACGCCGGTGGTGGAGGGAGTGAATGTTTAAGGTGGTGGATGGGGTGCCAATCAAGTGGGCTGGTTTGTCCCGGATGGTGTCGAGCTTCTTGAGTTTTTTTGGAGCTGCACTCATCCAGGCAAGTGGAGAGTATTCCATCACACTCCTTACTTGTGCCTTGTAGATGGTGGAAAGGCTCTGGGGAGTCAGGAGGTGAGTCACTCGTCGCGGATTACCCAACCTCTGACCTGCTCTTGTTGCCACAGTATTTATGTGGCTGGTCCAGTTAAGTTTCTGGTCAATGGTGACCCCCAGGATGTTGATGGTGGGGGATTCGGCAATGGTAATGCCGTTGAATGTCAAGGGGCGGTGGTTAGACTCTCGCTTGTTGGAGATAGTCATTGCCTGGCACTTCTGTGGCGCGAATGTTACCTGCCACTTATCAGTCCAAGCCTGAACGTCGTCCAGATCTTGTTGCATGCGGGCTTGGACTGCTTCATTATTTGAGGAGTTGTGAATGGCACTGAATACTGTGCAGTCATCAGCGAACATCCCCATTTCTGACCTTATGTTGGAGGGCAGGTCATTGATGAAGCAGCTGAAGATGGTTGGGCCTAGAACGCTGCCCTGAGGAACTCCTGCAGCGATGTCCTGGAGCTGTGATGATTAACCTTCAACCAACACAACCATCTTCCTTTGTGCTAGGTATGATTCCAGCCAGTGGAGAGTTTCCCCCCCCCCCCCGATTCCCATTGACTTCAGTTTTACTAGGGCTCCTTGATGCCACACTCGGTCAAATGCTGCCTTGATGTCAAGGGCAGTCACTCTCACCTCACCTCTGGAATTCAGCTCCTTTGTCCATGTTTGGACCAAGGCTGTAATGAAGTCAGGAGCCGAGTGGTCTTGGCCGAACCCAAACTGGGCATCAGTGAGCAGGTTATTGGTGAGTAAGTGCTGCTTGATAGCACTGTCGATGACACCTTCCATCAATTTGCTGATGATTGAGATTAGACTGATGGGGCGGTAAATGGCCGGATTGGATTTGTCTTGCTATTTGTGGACAAGACATACCTGTGCAGTTTTCCACATTGTCGGATAGATGCCAGTGTTGCAGCTGTACTGGAACAGCTTGGCTAGAGGTGCGGCTAGTTCTGGAGCACAAGTCTTCAGCACGATAGCCGGGATGTTGTCGGGGGCCCATAGCCTTTGCTGTATCCAGTACGCTCAGCCGTTTCTTGATATCACGTGGAGTGAATCGAATTGGCTGAAGACTGGCTTCTGTGATGGTGGGGTCCTCAGGAGGCGGCCGATATGGATCATCCACTCGGCACTTCTGGCTGAAGATGGTTGCAAACGCTTCAGCCTTTTCTTTTGCACTCACGTGCTGGGCTCCGCCATCATTGAGGATGGGGATATTAATGGAGCCTCCTCCTCCCGTTAGTTGTTTAATGGTCCACCACCATTCACGACTGGATGTGGCAGGACTGCAGAGCTTTGATCTGATCCAGTGATTGTGGGATCGCTTAGCCCTGTCTATAGCATGCTGCTTCCGCTTTTTAGTGTGCATGTAGTCCTGTGTTGCAGCTTCCCCAGGTTGGCACCTCATTTTTAGCTACGCCTGGTGCTGCTCCTGGCATGCTCTTCTGCACTCCTTATTGAACCAGGGTTTGTCCCCTGGCTTGATGGTAATGGTAGAGTGAGGGATATGCCAGGCCATGAGGTTACAGATTGTGGTGGAATACAATTCTGCTGCTGCTGATGGCCCACAGCGCCTCATGGATGCCCAGTTTTGAGCTGCTAGATCTGTTCTGAATCTATCCCATCCAGCACGGTGGTAGTGCCACACAACACGATGGAGGGAGTCCTCAGTGTGAAGACAGGACTTCGTCTCCACAATGACTGTGCGGTGGTCACTGCTACCAATACTGTCATGGACAGATGCATCTGCGACAGGTAGATTGGTGAGGATGAGGTCAAGTAGGTTTTTCCCTCGTGTTGGTTCTCTCACCACCTGTCGCAGGCCCAGACTGGCAGTTATGTCCTTCAGGACTCAGCCAACTCGGTCAGTAGTGGTGCTTCTGAGCCACTCTTGGTGATGGACATTGAAGTCCCCCACCCAGAGTACATTCTGTGCCCTTGCTACTCTCAGTGCTTCTTCCAAGTGGTGTTCAACATGGAGTACTGATTCATCAACTGAGGGAGGGCGGTAGGTGGTAATCAGCAGGAGGTTTCCTTGCCCATGCTTGACTTGAAGCCATGAGTCTTCATGGGGTCCGTAGTCAATGTTGAGGACTCCCAGGGCCACTCCTTCCTGACTGTATACCACTGTGCCGCCACCCCTGGTGAGTCTGTCCTGCCCGTGGGACAGGACATACCCAGGGAAGGTGATGGAGGAGTTTGGGACATTGGCTACATGATTCTGTGAGCATGACTATGTCAGGCTGTTGCTTGACTAGTCTGTGGGACAGCTCTCCCAAGTTGGCGCATAACCGACACCAGCTAGAGTTAACCAGTGGGGGACAGGCACGTCTGCATGACCTTACCCCGATGGAGGAGACGGTGGTTGCCATCACTGCAGCGGCCATCGCTGAGCCTGTGGCCAGCGGTGGAGCTGAAACAATCAAAGATCATGGTATCCTCATACCTAATCCTCCTTCTCACATCCCACTTCCCCCTCATCCCACAATCTCTTCTCACTTACAAGCTGCTGATGGTGTAAGCATGCACCTCTTGCTTTCCCCGCTTCCCTCAGCACAACCCTACCCATGTGCCTTTCTCCTTTCAGATACCCAAGAACTGCAACCTGGCCAGACAGTGGAGAAGCAGCAACAGGTAGAAGAGGAAGAAGGCAGTGATGCTGAAGACACAGCACTGTCACTCGATTTCACACTCGCAGCCACCAGCTCAGATACTGACACTACACGTACTTTAATGGATAGCCTAGACGCAGAATCTGCATGTGGTGAGACACCGTGCACAAGTGGGATGCAGCCAGGGTAGGGGGCAAAGGTTGCACATGTGCCAGCTCCCCAGAGGGCAAGGTTGCACACAAGTTCTGCTGCCGAGGACTCAGATGAGCACTTCGATGGGGCAGGCTACAGAAGAGTTCAACAATTTCAGACCATAACTTCTGCCCCTATCTTGTTTTTCTCTCTCTCTCACATGACACCTCCGTTCAGTCCGTAAGGGTGACCCCGAACTTCCGGTCGCCTGTCGCTTTAATTCTCCGCTCCACTCCCACTCTGACCTCTCCATCCTCGGCCTCTTACACTGTTCCAATGAAGCTCAACGTAAGCTCGAGGAACAGCACCTGCTCTTTCGATTAGACACTTTACAGTCTTCTGGACTCAACATCGAGTTCAACAATTTTAGACTATAACCTCGGCCCCTATTTTTTCACATGGCAGCTGTTGATGATTCTGCCATTGCGATTTACACTTCATCTAGACTCATAATTTGTTTCTTAACTTGTCCCATTACCATCTCCTTTTGCCTTGCACCATCATCCCTTTTGTCTCTTAATTTCTCCTGCCTTCCATCCTATCACAGACCTTCCCTTCTGTTCTTTCCTCCCCTCCCCCCTTTCGCTGCCCCAACACTTGTTTAAAAACCTGTTCCATCTCCAGCTTTTCAGTGCTGATGAAAGGTCATCAACCTGAAACGTTAACTCTGTTTCTCTCTCCACAGATGCTGCCTGACCTGCTGAGTATTTCCAGCATTTTCTGTTTTTATTTCAGATTTCCAGCATCCGCAGTATTTTGCTTTTGAACAGAAGAGGCTGATGGGTGTGCACAATGAAATGCTTGGTGCATTGGCAGGCCTGCCAGAAACCCTGATACAATGTCAAGGAGCATGGAGGAGTCCAGCACCAACTTGGCACAGGGCTTTGCGCAGAGCTTGGAGCCCATCCTTTCCAGCATGGAAGTGGTGGCCAACTCCATTGTGGACCCAACCATGATGCAGCAGCTGATGGCCGATGTCTCAGCTTCCATTGCACAAGCAGAAGCCACCCAATGTCTGAGTGCTGCCACGCAAACTCAGGCTGCTGCCATCATGGCTGGGTTTACTAGTGCTCAAAGGGGCTTGCAGGTGTTACAGCAGTCCAGCAATCTGTCCTCCAACAGATTACTAGGATTGCTGAGGTGCTGTTCCGGGGGAGTAGCAGTGGCTCCATGGAGCACGAACCTGCTGTCCTCTCAGGATTTCAGCATTCGTGCTCGCGCCCCGCCACTCCGCAAGTGCCCTTGCTGTTGCCTGTCAGCCAA
The DNA here is from genome assembly GCA_030390025.1 of Squalus acanthias. Lineage (NCBI taxonomy): Eukaryota > Metazoa > Chordata > Chondrichthyes > Squaliformes > Squalidae > Squalus > Squalus acanthias. The sequence goes on along the minus strand of CM059425.1, from coordinate 157,896,482 downwards.
CCAACCCAGACTGTTGCCGCCTATGCCGAGATGGTGCAGTCTGGGCCTTCTAGGCCCAGAGCTTCTCGAGGTCATCCTCCAAGGCCATCTGCAGTCTCCTCCACTGAAAGCCAGCAGCCTTCCACCAGCCATGCTGGAGCCACTGGGGTAGCATTGCGTCGGAGCACTAGGACAGGCAAAGGCACACGGAAGATAGGCACGAAGGGAATGCACAGGGTGATGAGTTTATATTTGTATGCAATATGGTATGATTTCATTTATAAATGAAACACCAGCTGGACATTGAGGGAGTGGGATCCCTTTCAGTTGCGGTACATCGGAGTTGATATGCAGCGCCCGTAAAGCGATGTGCATCCAATGAATAGCACGCTGCACCATGGAGAAGCCTGTAATCCTTGAAAATCTGTGTGCTCGCTCCGCCTGCTGCTCTCTGGCGAATGAGAAGGAAAGGTATTCAGCTGTTTTGGAATACAGAGGCTTAGTTACCTCCCTTATGCAACAGGGGGAGGCAAACTGGGAGATGTTGCAAATATCTCCTGCTCCAGCCTGGAAGGAGCCCAAGGCATAAAACTTCATGGCCATCATAATCTTCACAGGCACTGGCAAAGCGGTCCTTGCCCTGCTCTGAAGTTGCAGTTGAGGCTGCAGCAGGTGGCAGATATCAGTGAGGATGTCCTTGGCTGGAATTTTAAATCAGGAGGCAGGTTGGGAGCAAGGGGGGCCAGGAAGCGGCCGGAAATCCTGGGAGAACAGGTTTCCCGCAGGCTCTGTCGAATTTAACGGCAGGGCTTAATTTGCATTTCAAAAGGTCTGTTTCCCACCCACAGCCAGCCAGATGGAGAGGCTGGCTGGCTGAGGGCAGATAGGCCTGCGGCATTAGGTCAGAGAGGAGGGAGGGATCGATCGGGTGGGGCCTGATGGTAGTCGGGAGTTGGAGAGGATCGGGGCCGGAGCAGGAGTTGGGGAAGGCATCGGAGGAGAGGGAAGCATCGGATGATTGGGGGGAGCCAGAGCATCCCGGGGGGGAGTTTGGGAAAGCGATTGGAGGCCTCGTTGGGGGTGCATGAAGCAGGGACGCTTGATCCAGGATCCTCGCCTTGCTTTAGCTGGCAGGTTCTCAAAGGCCTGTGAAACCTGATCAGCCAGGGTTAAGTTTGTAATGCTGGTTCAATCTGAGGCATACCAGCCTCATTATAATATTTAAATAAGCAACCCGCCTCCTGGGAGCGGGTTGGCTGCCCGCCCCCTGTCCCGCCTCTATTTAAACCAGAAGTGGGCGGTTTGGAGGAGGGTTGGGATTCCATTTTTTTAACACTAGCTTCCCACCCGACATCAACCCACCCATTTTTTGGGGTTAAAACTCCTCCCCCCCCCCACGCTGGTGAGTGGTCCTTCCTGCTGCTGAACGTGTGTGCAGCTGTGCGTGTTTAAGAGAGGGCGTTAGCTGGAACGTTGAGATCAATGTTCCCTGTAAGCTGCGCAGCGCTCCAGGGAACCTATGCAGCCTGCTTTTCAATGTAAAAACCAAGCATGCGTGGTGTTTTGAATGGCCCACTCAGCCCCTTAAAGGGGCCGCGCAGGGCCAAACGAAATTACAGGGAACATTGGTTGAGATCCAAAATGGCAGTGTTGGCGTCAAATGATTGACGTCGCGATCTGCCTACTCTGCATACTTTCGGCCTCCCCAAGATGGCGTCCGGCGCGGCCTGCACCAGAAGTGTGTGTGCGCGCCATTTTGGACCCGAATCAACACCCATAGCGCCCAAACAACGTGCGCTACGGAGACGAATTTTGCGGCCGTAGAGTACAAAAGCAAGGAAGATATGCTAAACCTTTACAAACCACTGGTTAGGCCTCAGCTGGAGTACTGTGTTCAATTCTGGACACCACACTTTAGGAAGGATGTCAAGGTCCCGGAGAGGATGCATAGGAGATTTACTGCAATGATACCAGGAATGAGGCACTTCAGTTATGTGGAGAGACTGGAGAAGCTGGAATTCTTCTCCTTAGATCAAAGAAGGAGAAGGGGAGATTTAATAGGAGGTGTTCAAAATTATGAAGGGTTTTGACTAAATAAGGAGAAACTGTTTCCACTGGCAGGAGGGTCGATAACCAGAGGACACCAATTTAAGATAAGAATATTTTTTCCCCTTAATGCCCCTGGGTTTTTGCTTCTCCCAGGAGATTACATGGCTGTTTTGGGGTTGGGGGAGTAAATGTCTAGTCACAATGTGTGGGGCAGGCTTGATGGACCAGCTGGTCTTTTCCTGCCCGTCAATTTCATTTGAGGGATGAAAGTTTGTAATAGTAACTTTCAAAAGGGAATTGGATATATACTTGAAAAGGAAAAAATTGCAGGGCTATGGGAAAGAGCAGGGGAGTGGAACTAATTGGATATCTATTTCAAAGAGCTGGAACAGGTACAATGGGCATTATGGCCCCATTCTGTGCTGCATGATTCTCTGAATAGCTATTCCTCATCTTAACAAGCACAAAAGTGCAGCAAGTGAACCAATTTCAGTGTAACAGATACAACGGCAGATAAAACTAAAATTCTGGCAGTCTGATTTGTGAACTACTGACAAAGTGAGGCAAATCCCCCCCAAAAATAATGACTGTGATTCCACTTAAATCAACAACATGGTTCTCCAAGAATCTAGTATCCAAATACTTTATTAATGTAACACTTTAAGGCATTAGTATATTACAGTGGTATGTTAAGTTTACATCATGAAAACAAAATCATTAGAAATTAGATCTTCAAAATAAATATTTAATTACAAGATTTGCAGAAATTTCATACTGTTGGCAAACTTTATAGCAAACACCAATAATTTATTATGCACATAAAAGTATGCATGTACTATACAAAATCAAATGCAAGTAAGCCATGGTACACTAATTTCCTTCAAACAACAAAACCCATTAAAAAATGTTAAGGCAAATAGTACTGCACTTTTGTTTTCAAGTCTTAAGTTTTTTAATAATCTGTCAGGGTAATTCTAGTCCTTCCAGTCAGACCACCATTTTCCATTTAGAAAGTTGTTCAAACGTTCTGTGGCTATATGCAGGTTTATGCTAGAAGAGGGCAGTGGGCTGATTGAAGCATACCTTCTTCTATTCAAAAATATTGTACCTGATGCTAAATATTAACCAGGAGTTCAAAGAACATCTTGGAAACCATAACAGCAGTAAGTTACAGTTTATGATTAAGTTTATAAAAGGAAAAGGGAATGAGTACACCAGAAATATTTAACTTCAGCAGGGAGTTCTCCCAGTGTACGGCCAATATTTAATCCCTCATCCAATACTACTAAATCAGATTATTTGTTCATTTACCTCATTTGTTCTTTGTGGGACCTTGATGTGTTTGCCTACAAAATAACAGTGACTGCACTTCAAAAGTAATTCATTGTCTGAAGTGCTTTGTGGCGTCCTGGGGATGTGAAAGACTCACGTTCATTCTTGACCACAAAATTCTGTAGATATGATTTCATCAAGGCTTTTGATAATGTGTCACAAAAGCATTTAGTTCACAAAGCAGGAAAGCATGGAATAGGAGGCAAGCTTCTGAAGTGGATTGAATGTTGGCTAAATCTGAGAAAATAAGTAATAGTTGTGAATGGAGATGCATCAACAATGCAAGGGGTCACTAAAGCAGTGCCATAGGAATTAGTGCTGGGGATAGGTAGGGAAAGTGGGCTGATAAGTGGCAAATAAGACTTGAGAAGGGAATATAAATTAAAATCACTCTAGGATACAGGAGAAGAATTGGTCATTTTGATGGACAGCTCACTGAAACCAACATAACAGTGTGCAACAGCAGTAAGAAAAGCTAACTGGATCTTGGGATGAGTATCCCATGAGGTGATGATGAGGCACTAGTACATCCACACTTGGGAGTACAGTGTACTATTTTGGTCGCCATACTATAGCAAGGATATCCAGCCATTGGAGGCACTGCAAAAAATAAAATAGGCAACCAAAGTGATAATAGTTCAGATGTCTTAAGCCAAGACAGGTTGAAGAGCCTGTAATTATTTACTATGGCAAAGAGAAAGCTCAGTGAGATATCATACCAGACTCATAACAGAATAGATAAACTGAATGCAATAATATGTTTGAGATTGCCAGTGGACATGGGCTTAAGCTTAAAAGAGGGAAAATGCATAGTTTAGATTTAACTACTTTGTGGAGAGTGTGGTAAACATATGTGATAGACTGCGCAGAGACCAATGGAACAATTTAAGGGAGAAATGGATATAGTTGAGTGAGTGGGGAATTGAGAGGTATTAGTATTTGGGACCAGACAGATGGACTGCATAGTCTTTACTGTCCTGTGTTTTCCCATGTTCCAATTCATATATTGGTGTATTTGAAAAATTAAAATCTGTTCCAAAAATTCAGTGGTGTTTGGGCTCCTTTAAATTGCCACAGCTCAGAAGGTAAGGATTAATCATACATACATTCATACTCACAATCTTGGCCAAATTGGACTGCCTCTTTCTTTTAAAAAAAGTCACTAAGGCATTTTATTATTGTTGTATCTCCTCTGGTGCAATATATAAACAAACAGTTACATTGAAAAGGTGATATGAATCTGGAGGATTGAAGTACCCAAGGGCATATACTTGTGCAGTCTTGATTTTTTTTTTTTTTTTTTTTAAGAGGTAGGTTACATGCCTGGGCAATGGAGGCAGTTGACTTCTGTAAACATGATTGCATTTCTTTATAATACCCACAATTTGATAACAGTTTTTAAACCTACTGCGAATAGCTGAAGCACTCCTAAATAAAGATTCAGTCAGTAGGAATCAGATTTATTCAAATCTATTGCTTTGAACATTTATTTATACTAGTTTAAGTCAGAACCAGCAAAGAGACCCGACACATTCTAGCACCAAAGATGCAATGACAGGATTTTAGGGTTCATAATAAACGCCAATGATCACGATCAATAACCATTAAAAAAAATACTATCTGAAAGTGTTGACTTGCAAATTACCACCAAGGAGGATATTTTAACACGTGCCTCTAACGTTATGTTTTCGAACTCATTTTTGCAACACTTTTGTTCAAGATTTGCATAATTATATAATAGTACATAAACGCGAGTGCAACCACCAACCCAAGTGCGCTTAAAACAAGATCGGTTACTGGTAATTTGCTTTTTAATGAACCAGTCCAAAGTGACTAGCTCAAACATACGCTTATTGTAGCTTAGTTGGGACCCATTTATCTTCATTGTAAACAATAGTTCTTATTTGGATTCCTTTGCATGTGCAAAACAAAATCTTGCAGTGACCTGAGGAAAGTTAAAATAATCCTAACAAGAATGCTGAATACTTTCAGTGTACATTAATTACATACAATGCCAGACACTGCTAGTATGTAGCTTCATCCATATTATCGTCACTAGCTCCATAGTCATCTCCATCTTCAAAGTACGATGCAATGTAGTCATTTTCCTAAAAGCAAATGAAATGATTTTTCAGTTTACTTGAGTCTTCCCCAATTTACAAAATATGCATACTAACCCCATGAGGAAAACACTAGCAGGAAATGCATATCTTACAACCAAGAACCATAAATCTCCTTTTACAAGTTATCGCCAAGAAATCTGCTTTTGATCTGTATTTTCAGATGAAGTACTGAACAATATAGATGGGTACTTTTCTGATCAGCAATACATATATAACAGATATATTAACAAAACAAGTCATCAATTTACCACCCCCTGTTGTTTCTAAACAATCGCTGGAAATACAAAACACTATACCTCTTCACATTCCTCCTCATCATATTCTTCATCCACAGCTTCATCCTCCTCTTCATTTTTTTCTTTTTCCTTCTCTTCAGTTTCTTCATCAGATTTATTTTCTGTATCCTTCTTCTCTAGAACCTATAGAAAAGCAATTATCTTCAACACAAGAAAATTGGACATAGCTTTTACATATAAAAGGAATAATTTACTTCCTTCAAGAGTTAAAATAGCTATAAATTTCAAATCTGTAAAAAGTAACACCAATAGGATATTGCAAATTCCATACAATAAGCCAATTACCACAAGACATATGCCATTTAACCAGACATATGCCATTTGTAGGGTATTGACAACACAGAAGACCACCATGTGCACATCCAGCATTCAGAGAACAGACAACTCATTCAAATATGTAGGATGCAGAATTCAAGCAAAAACAGACATGGGCTCTGTGGGGCTCCAGTGCTAAATCACATGCTTCACAAGCATTAGTCCTAAGCATGTAGAGTACCTATTGATAGATGCACTAAGCTGCATTTTATTTACTCAAACTATTGTACTAGAAATGGTTTGGCTGCTGAACAAAGTCTAGAACTGAGTTTCCTGCAAATTAATGAACTCTGCAGAACATCCATGGAGCAAGAGGTTACCAGAATGAAGAAGAAATGAGAATAGGCAAGCAGCAGTTAGGGGGGAAAAAGTAATTAGAGGAATGTATAACCTTTACAATCTATATTAATGACTTGGATGAAGGGACCGAGTGTACTGTAGCCAAATTTGCTGATGACGCAAAGATAGGTGGGTTAGCAAGTTGTGAGGAGGACACAGAGTCTGCAAAGGGATATAGATAGGTTAAGTGAGTGGGCAAAAATTTGGCAGATGGGAGTATAATGTGGGAAAGTGTGAGGTTATCCACTTTGGAAGAAAAAGCAAATTATTTTTTTAAATGGAGTGAGACTACAAAATGCTGCAGTACAAAGGGATCTGGGGGTCCTCGTACATGAAACACAAAAAGTTAGCATGCAGGTACAGCAAGTAATTAGGAAGGCTAATGGAATGTTGGCCTTTATTGCAAGGGGTATGAAGTATAAAAGTAGGGAAGTTTTGATGCAACTTTACAGGGCGCTGGTGAGACCGCATCTGGAGTACTGCATACAGTTTTGGTCTCCATATTTAAGGAAGGATATACTTGCATTGGAGGCAGTGCAGAGAAGGTTCACTAGGTTGATTCCTGGGATGAAGGGGTTGACGTATGACAAAAGGTTGAGCCTATACTAATTGGAGTTTAGAAGAATGAGAGGTGATCTTATTGAAACATAAAAGATTCTGAGGGGGATTGACAGGGTGGATATTGAGAGGATGTTTCCCCTAGTGGTGGTATCTAGAACTAGGGGGCATAGTTTCAGAATAAGGGGTTGCCCATTTAAGACGGAGATGAGGAGGAATTTCTTCTCTCAGAGGGTCGTGAATCTTTGGAATTCTCTACCCCAGAGAGCTGTGGAGGCGGAGTCATTGAATATATTCAAGGCGGAGATTGACAGACATTTGAACTACAAGGGAGTCAAGCGGTATGGGGAGAGAGTGGAAATGTGGTGTTGAGGCCAAGATTGGATCAGCCATGATCTTATTGAATGGCGGAGCAGGCTCGAGGGGCCGATTGGCCTACTCCTGCTTATGTTTCTGCAGCCATGACTGGGAGTAGTTTGTTGCCTCCCAGGTGCCAGGGTAAAGGATAAAATAGAGCGCATGGAAAAGATTCTGGAAGGGGAGGGGGCAGAGAAAGTAAGCAATCTAAAGTCACAGTTCATTTTAGAACCAATGATGTAGGGAAGAAGAGTACAAATCTTGCAAAGGGAGTTTGAGGAGTTAGGTAAAGCAGGACCTCAAGGGTAATAACCTTTAGATTATTTCTGGTACCAGTGTGTTAGGTCAGTTAGGAAGAACCACAATTAGACATTTTAAACACAGTTTAACAGATGATGTTTCACAGTTCTAGGGCATTGTAACAAGTTCTTGGGCAAAGGGTAACATTTACAGATAAGATAGACTTTTCCTCACAGGCACAGTAAATACAACCATGGGGGGGATGTAAACTAATTTGGGAAGTGGCAAATCTTAAGAGTTTATGGGAGAGGAGTTAAAATAAGTAAGGAAAAACAGACTAAAATAGTAAGCTTAGGAAGAGGTATAGAGGCACCTACCTTTGGCCAGATAGAAAATAGGCCAACAGGAAAGATAGTGAAGGAAATAAGAAAACAAAGGAAAAAGGGTACTGAGGAATATGAAAGTCAGGAATTTCAGTGTCTACATGTAAACTTGCAAAGCATTTGAAATTGTCAGGAAACTCGAGGGACTAATTAGAATGAGGAGTGGGGGGTAGATATGATTTAGCTTTGATGAAATTTGGCTTCAGGCAAGATAAAACTGAGAACTAAATATACAGAGTTATAGAAGGAAATAAGGGATGGCCTTATTAATTAATTTTGTGCTAAAAAAATCAAATTAACAGATAATTCAAATTAAACAACTCTGAATTAAGGAGTCGACTATACAGCCATAGAAAGGAAAGTTTTTAAATCACAATAGGTGGGACTTGTGTGGGACTGGAGTCACATATAGATCAGACCAGGTAAGGATGACAAGTTTCCTTCCCTAGAGGACAGTAGCAAAACAATTGGGTTTTTAATGACAATGGTCACTTTTACTGATACAAGTTTTTTTATTTCCAGATTTTTTAAAACTGAAATTCACAAACTGCCATGGTAGGATTTGAACTTGCACTGGCAGATTATTATCCCAGGTCTCTGGATTACTAGTCAAGTAACATAACCACGACACTACCGTATAGTTCAACAGTCCATCTTATCCAGTGCAATTTACTGAACTTTATTTTGCAGTTAACTGCAAAGATCAGTTTTTTTCAATCACTTTTAATTAAATTCATTACTGAACTGTCATGTCTATCTATGTTTGAAATACTCCAGGTTACTGAATTAGTAGCATCAACAGATGAAATCCAGATATAATATTTGTAAATCACAGACTCGCATCTAAAATGAACCATACGTAATTGTGCTTCTCACCTCCAGTGTCTGTATTACATCCTCATTAGATTTGTTAACTACAGCTTTAGGGACTGAGGGTACACTTTTACTAGTTTCTGCAAAAATAAAATAATGTAATAGAGAAAGCAAAAATTAGCAGTCTTTTCTGCAAGATTCACTAAAGCCATAATCACAACTATATAAAAGCTACACCAGTAATGAAAGTCGCATTGCTATTTGACAAAAGGTAGTTTAAAAAACACTTTTCAATAGCTGTCAATCTTATCGCTCCCTTAACTCCAAATACTGTTTGCTCACCACACATTCATTTCATCATTGCTTACTCTAGTTATTAACATTTCCTTGACAGCAGAAAAATATTTCAGTTGCACAGGACGATAATCCGTTCCAACAAAAGAAATTGGTAAGTCCCAATGGTTTCATTTGAAAACCCTTCTATGCATCTAAAACAGACAGGGTGATTCATGGGAAGTAATTGCTTGGATAACCCAGACCAAAAAGGTGAGGAGTACATTAGACTGGGATATTAAAAAGGCCTTTCTAATTTTCTTTTGTCATTTAAATGACATTTGTGAATAGCTGGAGGCTGAATTCCACCACACTTCAACTAAAATTACTATCCCAAGTGTAAGACACATGCATATATAGTGTATGGATTATAGACCTTTACATGTTTGACACTTTTGCATGAATAGATCCGGCATTTCAAATGCAAATATAATCAAAAAGGCAGCTTGAACCCTTTAAATTCCAGTAGCCCTTTGTTGTTCTGTATCGTCTACTATCTTAAGTGCAGCTCTCTTAAGCACTAAATACCAGGCCACCTCCTGCATCAATTACCTTTCCTTTTTTGAGTGTTGTGTATATTACAGATATTTTAGATATCCTGTTAGTGAAACCCAAAAAGGTTCATTAGCAAATTTGTCTCTAATAATTTGCAATGCTCTGCCTTAAGCTCAAAAACGTACCTCAGATTAGTTAATGCAAAATCAAATGGCTTAAAATGGAAAAAAGGACAGCAGAATGCACCGGAGTACAAATACATTGCGCCACAAAATGGTGGGATCAAGAAGTCATAAAAAAAAACTGTTTGAAAAGAACAGAATGGAATCCTTCTACACTATCGTGTTTTCCATTCATGTATACAGGAAACACTGGGGTAAATTTCCCAAGTTTCTGCTCCCACCGTGGTGCTTCATTTCATGAGAAAATGGATTGGCCATAAGATCAATCTCTGGAGGGAAGCCTTGTAATCAGCCCTTCTATTCCAACCACTGGTTTCTCAGTAAGATTAATAAGGGTTATGCACAAAGTAAAGCCATGGGCCTGGAGTTTCTGCTCGATCGCGCAGATTTTCTCGGTGCAATTTCCCCGATATTGGCGCAGCTGACGCAAAAGATAGTGGAATTTTAAGAGCAAATTGCGTTCAGCGCAACTCGAGTTTCCGCAATCTTTAGTGCTAGTTTAAAAAAAATCATGCTAGCAGCAGGCCCCGCCCACAACACTGGCCACATCCCCAGGGTGAACTGATCACCACTGGGTGTTTCTGCTAATTGCACTCATTTGCAGGCCTTTGAGTCGTCTCCAAAAATTGAGCTGGAACTTTTCGGCACAAGGAAAGGCAAGTTTTCAAAGGTTTCGAATGAATTTAAAATTTTTTTTACTATGGAGCTGACTACTGTACCCCAATACAACTAGAAAATACTTCTGTATATTTTTAAGAAAAAGTCATTTTCAGTAATTTAAAATTGGGTTACTCGCAGGTGGTGGATTGACATGGATTTAAAATGCTTATTTTTTGTGATAAACCCATTTTCAGCTGTATTAATCAAACTTTACCAAGTTACCACTCTCGATTAGATCAAGGATTATTATTTAAAGCAAATTTATTTTTTAAAATTCCGTTTTAAATTGCTGCCGATTGCACTGGTTCATGGCAGATTTTACGTTCGGCGATAGGCAAATGACTTTTCAAAATGGGCACAATTTGCACCGTAATTGCCGATTGCGCTCAAAGCATGGTGGTTTATTGAGGTTAATCAAATTTAACTTTGCCTATATTTTCACTAGCTATGTTTGCAGTAACAAGCTGGTTTAAACACTTCATTTTAAATTAATTGATAAATTGGTTTTCTTTCCAGGTCTGATATTTTGACAACGAAACAGATTACAATATATATTTTATTAAGTTTCCAGGAATGCAGCAAAATTTTGGATTAAAAATGCATTAAGAGTAATTTGCTGGATTCGACTGATTTACCAAAACATTAGTTCCCTGGATTAAGTTGACTCATCCATACATTATTAAATTAATTCACTGAATTCCATTTACTTAGTGACTCAAGAGTTTGTACTGAAGCAGAGATAAAGCAGGTGGGTGATGCAATCCAGGTTAGCAATAGGGAGAGCAGCGAGAGGTAGGAAGTGAGGCTGCTGGCCAACAGCTATTGGGCCAGAGATCTGATCTTGTATTTATGACGTAGGCTAGGCCTAACTCTGTGCAGGCAGGGTGTAATGTTGGTTGCCGTGTGTGGATGTGCAGGCTCTGAAGCTCCATCTAGTGATGAGCTGGACCTGTTGGCATGACTGGGACAATGACAACTAATTATACACTTTACAATAGGAAATCCTATTGAGGGGACATCTACAGGCATGACGAGGAGTAGTGACAGCCAACTGTTGGTAGGTTAACACTGGAAAACCTTGCAAGAGGTTTGTCTGTCTCTAAAATAGAGCATGCAATATATGTATCAATTTTAATATATTACTAGTCAATCTCCTATGGCGTTGCACAAGATCAAGTGTAGTGAACTGAGGTTAGTCGGTGCACAGACATAATTCAGTCCCCATTACAATCTGTTCTTATTTTAATGTAATACTTGGATTTCATATTTATAGTTAAATAGCAAAACTTACAGCAATTTGGGAAGCAGAGCTGGTTGGAGCATAGGTGATGGGACACATAATGGCCTTTTTAAAATCGAGGTTCTTCACTACAACCCACAACACGCTACCAGGAATACTGCAAATTATATATTTATTTCATGAGAAGGTAGGATCCAAGTTTTAGCAGTTCCAATTTGCTGGCTATGTACATCACTCTGTACCACAGGTGATTACATCAAACCCACAGTTGGAAAGTTTGATCAGACACTGAAGTATGGGCTGGATTTTTTAAAAACCAGCAGACCTGCTGGGAGCGGGAGGGGGTGTCCTGAAAGCGCACGGGAAACCCGGAGGTCTGGGTTTCCTTGCACGCTGTGGAAATTTAACTCCGATCCCTGACCCCGGGGGTGGTTTGATGGCAGGGAAGCTTGAGGGGCCGGGAGGAAGCATTCCTGCTTCTCCCAGCCCACAAGGAGTGCTCCCCGAGTGCAGCCACAGTAAAACCTGCAAATCAGGTTAAATCCGAGGCTTCCAGCCTCATTATCATATTTAATGTGCCAACCCGCCTCCTGGGAGCAGGTTAGCTACCCGCTCCTTGTCCCACCTCGGGTAAAACCCGGAGCTTGGCGGGTTGGAACTGGTTTCCCGACGCGCTTCCAAATTTTCCCCATTTAAACCACCACTCACCTATGTTAAAAGTCCCCCCCATAAGCTCTAAACCAATATAAATAATGAACACTGGTGTCCTTTAAAATCATTTCAGTGGTAGGTTTTATACTAGGACTGATCAAAATACTTGAAACTTTAAGCAGACAACTTGCTGTATTGTACTAACAACAACCTGTATTTACATAGCGCCTTTAACGTAATTAAATATCCCAAGGCACTTCACAGGAGCGTTATAAAACAAAATTTGACGCTGAGCCACATAAGGAGATATTAGGGCAGATGACCAAAAGCTTGGTCAAAGAGGTAGGTTTTATGGAGCATCTTCAAGGAGGAAAGAGAGGTAGAGGTGGAGAGGCTTTGGGAGGGAATTCCAGAGCTTAGGGCCTTGGCAGCTGAAGGCACGGCCACTAATGGTGGAGCAATTGAAATCGGGAATGTGCAAGAGGCCAGAATTAGAGGAGCGCAGATATCTCAGAGTTGTGGGGCTGGAGGAGATTACAAAGATAGGGAGGGGCGAGGCCATGGAGAGATTTGAAAACAACGATGAGAATTTTAAATTGAGGCGTTGCTTAACCAGGAGCCAATGTAGGTCGGTGAGCACGACTTGGTGCAAGTTAGGACACAGGTAGCAGAGTTTTGGATGCCCTCAAGTTTACAGAGGGTAGAATGTGGGAGGCCAGCCAGGAGAGTGTTGGAATAGTCAAGTCGAGAAGTAACAAAGGCATGGATGAGGGTTTAAGCAGCAGATGAGCTGAGGTAGGGACGGAGGTGGAAATACGCGGTCTTAGCGATGGCGCGGATATGTGGTCAGAATCGCATCTCTATACTATATGATGTCTATATGCAAATGTATGGAAAATAAATAAATGTTCTGAATGGGTAACTTACTGACTGGAAAATAATATAAAATATGGTAAATTCGCTAGATTTGACATTATGGATGTAGTATGGAGCCCAGAATTGGTGTTAGGTGTTGGCATAAATATGGGTTTTCAAATCCCAAATACAGGCCCCAAGTCTTTCAGAAATTGCCTCCCAACTGAAAGCACGGAAGGAGGCCATCTGGCCCATCGAGTCTGCGCCAGCTCTTTTGAAGAGCAATCCAGTTAGTCACACTCCCCCGCTCTTTCCCCATGTCCCTGAAATTTTTTTTCCAAATTCTCTTTTGAAGGCTACTATTGAATCTAGTGCATTCCAAAACCTAACCACTCGTTGCATAAAAAAGTTTTCCCTCACGTTGCCTCTGGTTCTTTTGCCCATCACCTTAAATCTATGCCCTCTAGTTATCGACCCTTCAGCCATTGGAAACAATTTCTCTTTATTTACTCTATCTAAACCCTTCATGATTTTAAAACACCGCTATCAAATCTCCTCTTCGCCTTCTCTGCTCCAAGGAGAATAAACCCATTTTCTCCAGTCTATCCATATAACTAATCCCTCATCCCTGGAACCATTCTAGTAAATCTCTTCTCTTCTGTATCCTCTCCAAAGCCTTCACGTCCTTCCTAAAGTGTAGCGTCCAGAATTGGACACAATACTCCAGCTGGGGCCGAACTAGTGTTTTATATAGGTTTAACATAACTTCCTGGCTATTGTACTCTATGCCTCTATTTATAAAGCTCGGGATACCATATGCTTTATTAACCTGTCCTGCCACCTTCAAAGATTTGTGCACAAACACCCCCAGGTCTCTCTCTTCTTGCACCCCCTTTAAAATTGTACCATTTAGCTTGTATTGTCTCTCCTCATTCTTCCGACCAAAATGCATCACCTCACTTTTCTGCTTGAATTTCTTCTGCCATGTATCTGCTCATTCCACCAGCCTGTCTATTTCCTCTTCAAGTATATTACTATCTTCCCCACTGTTTACTACACTTCCAAGTTTTGTGTCATCTGCAAATTTTGAAATTGTGCCCTGTACCCACAAGTCCCTTCAGGCAAACCACAAATGAGTTTCTTTGTCTGGGTATGGGTGGGCTGTCAGCACCACAGAGAAGATAACCTGTCCTGTGTAGCACTTCCTGGTGCATTAAAACAAGTCACAGTCGACCTTATTACATCTACTATGCAATAGGTCAACCTTTAAACTTACAGATCTCAATTGGCAGAAAAATAGTGGTTGGCAGCTAGTTTTCAGTTAGAGTTTAATTTTTTCAATGCTTGGCTCATCTTCAGGCACAATGAACGCTGAGTGAAAGGAGGAGAGATTAGAAGGGGTAACCAAAAGCTTGGACAGAGCTGGGTTTTAAGTAGTGTCTTGAAGGAGGAGGAGGGAATTCTACAATGTGGGTCTAGTCAGCTGAATCCACAATGGTGGAACATGGGGTTGGGAGAACAGAAGAGGCTAGTCAGAGGAGTTCAGGGGAAGGGGTGGTTACAGAAAAAGAGGGCCGAACCAATTGAAGCATTTAAGCACAAGGATGAGAATTCTAAATTTGAGGGTTATAGGGAACCAGGAAACAATGCAAGTCAGCAAGAATAGAGGAGATGGGCGAGCAGGACTTGGTATAAGTAGGCATTCTTTGTGATGGAGAGGATATGGGGTCAGAAGCTATGCTCAGAGTCAGAAAGCAGGACAAATCTAATCCGGCCAATTACCACCCCATCAGTCTACTCTCAATCATCAGCAAAGTGATGGAAGGTGTCATTGACAGTGTTATCAAGCAACACTTACTCACCAATAACCTGCCCACTGATGCTCAGTTTGGGTTCCACCAGGACCACTCGGCTCCCGACCTCATTACAGCCTTGGTTCAAACATGGACAAAGGAACTGATACCAGAGGTGAGGTGGGAGTGACTGCCCTTGAAATCAAGGCAGCATTTGACTGAGTGTGGCAATAAGGAACCCTTGTAAAATTGAAGTCAATGGGAATCAGGGGGAAAACTCTCCAATGGCTGGAGTCACACCTAGCACAAAGGAAGATGGTTGTGGTTGTTGGAAGCCAAACATCTCAGCCCCAGCACATCACTGCAAGAGTTCTTCAGGGCAGTATCCAAGGCCCAACCATCTTCAGCTGCTTTATCAATGACCTTCCCTCAATCATAAAGGTCAGAAGTGGGGATGTTCGCTGATGATTACACAGTGTTCAGTTCCATTTGCAACTCTTCAGATAATGAAGCAGTCCGTGCCTGCATGCAAGACCTGGACAACATTCAGGCTTGGGCTGATAAGTTGCAAGTAACATTCGCACCGCACAAGTGCCAGGCAATGACCATCTCCAACAAAGAGGGAGTCTAACCATCTCCCCTTGAAATTCAACGGCATTACCATCGCCGAATCCCCCACCATCAACATCCTGGGGGGTCACCATTCACTAGAAACTTAACTGGACCAGCCACATAAATACTGTGGCTACAAGAGCCAGTCAGAGGCTGGGTATTCTGCAGCGAGTGTCTCACCTCCTGACTCCCCAAAGCCTTTCCACCATCTACAAGGCACAAGTAAAGAGTGTGATGGAATACTCTCCACTTGCCTGGATGAGTGCAGCTCCAACAAAACTGAAGAAGCTCAACACCATCCAGGACAAAGCAGCCACTTGATTGGCACCCATCCACCACCTCAAACATTCACTCCCTCCACTACCGACACACTGTGGCTGCAGTATATACCATTTACAGATGCACTGCAGAAACTCGCCAAAGCTTCTTTGACAGCACCTCCCAAACCCGTGACCTCTACCACCCAGAAGGACAAGGGCAGCAGGTGCACGGGAAAACCACCACCTCCAAGTTACAGACCATCTTGACTTGGAAATATATTGCTGTTCCTTCATCGTCGCTGGATCAAAATTCTGGAACTCCCTCCCTAACAGCACTGTGGGAGTACCTCCACCTCACGGACTGTAGCAGTTCAAGAAGGTGGCTCACCACCACCTTCTTAAGGTCAGTTAGGGATGGGCAATAAATGCTGACCTTGCCAGCGATGCCCACATCACGTGAACGAATAAAAAAAAAAGGTAATGAGATTGTAAAGTCTGGTCCAGCCCGAGAGATAGTGGCTGGCGAGGGAAAATGGTAAAGGTACACAGTTTGTGGTGAGGGCTGAAGACGATGGCTTTAGTGTTCCCAATGTTTAGCTGGTGGAAATTGAGGCTCACCCAGGACACTGTATGTTAGACAAGCAAGCTGACAACCCCCGAGGCAGTGGAGGTGTCAAGCTAGGCGATGGCGATGTTGAGCTGATAGTCATCAGAGTCATGAGGAATATGACTCACATCTGCAGATGATGTCACCAAGGGACAGCATTTATTTTTATTCATTCATGGGATGTGGGCATCGCTGCAAGTCAGCATTTATTGCCCATCCCTCATTGCCCTCGAGAAGGGCATGGAGATGAGGGAGCCAATGATAGCTACTTCAACTCCAGAGCCGACAGTACAGAAGTAGGAAGAGGAGCCATTAGTAGAGATGTTCTGGCTACAATCAGATAGATAAGAGTTGGACCAAGAGAGGGCAGCCCATCGAGCTGGACGACGGGAAAGAATGATATGGTCAACTGTGTCAAAGGCTGCAGAAATGTAGGGGGCGAATAAAGCATCATGGCTAGTAACAGAAAATGTAGTCATGACTTTGGTTAGAGCCAATTTGGTGCTGGGGGAGAGGCAGAATCCTAATTGGACAGATTCAAACATATTGGACAGATTCAAACATGGAGTTACACAAGATCTGATCTGGGAGGCAACAACACGTTCAAGAACGCTGGAAAGGAAAGGGTGGTTGGAGATGCTCGTTTGCAAGAACAGAGGATTTGAGGAGAGGCTTTTTGAAGAATGGGGGTAATGATGGCAGTTCTAAAAGGGATGGGGACAGTAACTATGGTGAAGGAATCATTTACAATGTCAGCTAGCATAGAGGCCATTAAGTGAAGTTGGGTGGTCAGCAGTTTAGTGGGCACAGGGTCAAGGAGCACAAGGTGGATCTCAAGGACAAGATGAGCTCGGAGAGCGCATGAGGAAAGATCCTAGAGAAAATGAGGTTCAGGGCTATGGTGGGAGGGACTGGAGAGGTTTGGTTTTCTGGGCAAGTTGGCAAAGCAGTAGAGGCAGCTGATCAGATGGTCTCTATCTTGGTCCAAGAGTTCCTAACATTTGTTATTGGATGCGAGGGTGGAAAGGGCAGGGGAAAAGGGTTTAAAGAGGTGGTTGGTAGTGGAGAAAAGAAGCAGAGGTTATCCTTGCTCTCCTGGATGATCCTGGAGTAGTGGGCAGTTTTAGCAGACAAAAGTGAAGCCCAGTAGAACTTGATGTGGTCTGGCAAAAATCTGACAATGAATGACTAAGCCAGCTGTGCACCAGAGCTCAAGTTTGCGCCCCTTGGATTTGAGGAAGTGAAGATGGGAGCCTTATCAGGAGGAACAACAGGGCTGGGAGACAGTGAAGGTTTTCCTGGGGACAACGGCATCAAAAGGTGGGAGGTGAGCGAGTGGTTGAGTAAATCAACAGCTGCAGGGATATTGTGGCAAATGGAGGACTAAAGGCTGAAAGCCGAGCAGTTAGGAGTTTGGTTGCAACTTTGGGGGCAAAGTTTTTCCCCCAGGGCAGATGGAGAAGGAAGTAAAAAACAACTTGCATTTATATGGTGCCTTTAATGTAGTAAAATGTCCCAAGGCGCTTAAGTAAGATTGGAAGGGAGTTGGAGGATATAGGTAGTGAGAGATACAAGCAAGCAGTTAAGAGATATCCTTGCCAGTGATCAAGAGCATGGGAGTAAAGGCCATGGCAGATAGTGAGACTGGAGCGCTGGCCATGAATATGTATAAGAGAGTTTGTATGGAAGAAGAGGTTTAGGGAATACAGGTGGGCGGTGAATTTAGAGAGAGGTCAAGGGTAGCGGAGATGGAAATTTAAATCACTGAGGATGAGGAGTCACTTAGTGTAGAGTCTGAGGGAGGAAAAGAGGAAGGATATCTCAATTGGGGCTGGGGAGGCCCTTAGACAAAGATGATTTTAAAGGAGGCGAGGATGGGAGAAACAGGGTGAGGATAGGGGAACAGGGCGAGGTGCTCAAAAAAGAAAAGGGGCAAGGACAGTGCTAAATTCCTGTTAAATAAAAATAACACTTCAAGTTTATGTCAGTTATATATAGGATTAATATTGTACCAATAAAGCTACTTCTAGCATTTGGGTAATATTGCTCTGATATTAGGTTTTATTCTGTCACAGTATATGACCTGAAAACATTTTAAAATCTGACCAGTCTTGCCAGTGGTCTAAGGCTTTAATGTTCAAAACTGCTGTTCTTTTATGAATCTAGCATTATAAAAATGTAGCACTTGATAAATCTATTTTAGTTTTCAGTTGATCTCCTACTTGAGCTAAAAAATAACTTCCCAGGGTTACATTGAGTCCTTCAGATAAACCAGGGGCTCCTATTCTAGGTGTAATTATAATCCAAAACCAGCAACATTCCCTTTCCAAAAAAGAAAATACTAAATCGGCCTAGATTTTCCTCAGGGAATCTTCCCCAGATTCAATGCAAACCTTATTTTTGCAAAATGTGTGTCACAAGGCAGATACTGAAACGCAGCAGAATCAGTATGAAGATTATTGTACTATTTATGCTCTGCTTTCCTAGAAATTAAAGATACATTAAGACCAGGGCACTTAAACTGGGCACAACATTTGTGAAAGTTAGTTAACTTTCATTTGTATAACAAAGGTGTTATTTTCACACAACAGATATCATATTACAAATCATACTTACTTGCTTTTTTTAACCTTTTGATTCTTGGCTTTAGCTCCCTTGGAAGTCTTCTCCAATCTGAACATAAAAGTTATATATAATTAACATGCAGGTCACTAGAATCCACAGCACTTTAAAATTATTTTCCAATTAAGAAGCCAGAGTGAAACAGCCATTGTTCAGATTGCCAGCAAGTTGAAAAGATGATGAGGGGGGAGGGGGGGGGGGGGGGGGGGAGGGAATGAAGCAGTTTGGGTTTTAAAAACCAGTAGATTGTAGGAGGTAGGGAGTTCCACACTTCAAAACAGCATTCCCCAATATAAAACATGCCAGTGGCTAGTGCAGCTTTCAAGACTTCGTTTTGAAGTTGCGGAAAAAGAAGTCTGGTATGCGCTCAGAGGAATTAACACCTCATTATATTTCAGTGCTATATCATTTACACCTTAAAGTACACAGGGGTAATTTTTCCATCCATTCACAACTTTTGGGAGGAAAATTTAGGCCTATGTAACCTCAAAACACAATAAGGTATTAATCCATCTGAGAAAAGGTAAGAGATTTTCTATCTGGAATGTGCACTTTTTATTCCCGCACTCCTCAATCAGATGGATTAAAAAGACAGGGTCCAACCCAAACACTCAACTAATGCAGAACAGAATGATAGATAATCCTGCGGGGATTATACGAACATCTAATCCTTGACCTCCACTCCGCTTCCAAAAAAAAATTCTCTCGATGTATGAAGCAATGTATGACAATCAGGCCAAATGCAGCACTTTTGCTAATGAAATTCTAACCACTGATGGGTCCAGTTCTCAAAACCTTGATGGTAAGCTAGTTTAAATCCCTCCTTGAAAAGAATGACTTGATTTAAATAACCGTGCTTCTCCCAAAAATTCCTATGTTCATGCATGATGCTACTGGTATGCAGGACAGTCGGCATTCACACATTTGCATATGAAGATGAATCAATCAATATAGAAAGGAAACTTTTGGTAACAAGCATCTTTAGAGTAATTTATAAGTTTTTATATAAATATTAGCATTTATGAATGGGATAGAAGGAAACGTGTACAAGATGACAACCATGAGTTTAACTCCCTGATGTGGCCTTTGAAAACTTGAAAGGTATAAACTCTCTTCTTCCACATCACAGAGCTGCATTTTCCTTCCTAGCCTGCCTGAAAATTGGTGTCAGATGTCACTGGATCATTTGCAAGCTAACCAGCCAACGGCAGATACCAATTCCCACTGGTGGCTCAGATCAAAGAGGATCCACAAGCCCTTTATGCACCAGTAAATCTACTGTATGAAACAACTTGGACAACACACAACATGAGGCTGAAGCATTCCTATGCTGCTGCTAGTGGTACCTCGAATGGACTGTTAAGGACAGGAGGTATACAGAAAAGTATCCGGGTTTGGAGTATTGCTACTGCCGTAGTCCCTTTTAAATAAATGAGGACAGAGTCAGATGAATGGAGATTTTTTTTTGGTTGGGGGGCGGGGGGGGGGCGCTTGTAAGGATGGAGGAGATCGCAGAGAGGGGGATGGACTAGACCATGAAGGGTCTTAAGCACAACGAGAATTTTAATTTGGAGGCACTGGGATACTGCAAGCCTAGGTAGGTCATCGAGGACAGGGTTCATGGGCAGGCAGGACTTTGTGTGGGATAGATACAGGCAGCAGAGCTTTGGATGAGCTGAAGTTTATAAAGGGTGGAGGATGGGAGCCTGGCCAAGAGGCCATTGGAATAGTTGAGTCTGGAGGTGACAAAGGCATAGATAAGGGTTTCAACAGTAGATGGGCTGACATAGGGGTGGAGGCAGACAAGGTTATATGGGTGAAAGTAGGCAATCTTTGCGATGAAGAGGATAGGGGTTGGAAACTCAGCTCGGGGCAAAGGGTACCGAGGTTGTGAATAGTCTGGTTCACAGTGGTCAAGGAGGGGATTGGAGTAAACCACTTTCATTATTTCTTATGTTACTTGCATCTTCTACAGTACTGCTCACAAGAGTCTAGGCTAAGGCCAGATTAGTCTGTCTACCTCGGCTATACCTAGTAACCTCTCCATCAGGCCAAGCTTATTGCTGTGTATTCCCACTTTTATCGTCTCTGCTGCTTCAGTTCTCACTCTCTATTTGACAGATAAAAGATCACCAGTGCATGTTCTACCACTACGTCACAATGGGTCATGTCACAGCAAGACCAGTAATGGTGCAAAAACAGTTATTTCCCTGGAAACACTCAAGAGGCAGGTAGACGCCAAATGGTTGGAATTCTTGATAAAAAAGGAGGGTTTACAGCATTAAAACTGATGTTCGTTAGTGTAAGTCTATTGGGTTATAAACATTTGTACATGTTATTTTTACTGTATAATTTGAAATCTGCCAAATTGTCCCCAGTCTTCATTCTTCACTCTTATTGGCATTGTTCCAGACATGGAACAATCAGAACTGTCACATGTTTAAAACTGACCCATGAAAGCACACCGAATGGTCATATGATTACTATCAGTCAATTAGATTTTCTAGGAAAGTGACACACGTGAAAACTTGACTAAAGATGCTCAAAAGTGATGTGCAATAGAGATAGATTATACAAGGCAATACAAATAAAATACAACACAATGTATATTAGATATAGAGTAATACAAACATGCAGCTAATTCAATGGGTCATTGGGGGGGGGGGGAGGGAGGAAATACATTAATGTGCACAAATAAATTAATTTGTCGTTACCTGGTGTCCAATTCTTATTGCTATCTTTGTCTTGATACTTGTGTGCATATCTTTCAACATCTAAATGAAAGAAATATCTTTGAATGTAGCATTATTTGATTTAAATTTTCAAATCTGCTTCACTATAGAACTTACAATTGAATCATTTATAGTTACCTAAGTAGTCACAATTTTTAGAATCTGATCAACTCTTCATCCTTTATTACTTCACTTTGGTGTTGCAATATGAAACATGAATCCATTTATATAATTTCAACTATTTTACTAAAATACAATGGTGCGCAAATATTTTCAGTGATCCAGCTCTGCAGTGTAAAATGACCATTGTACTTCTGCAACTTGCTTCAGCTGCCACCTGGTGGCTAATCTAAAAGAACAGAATAAAACATGACCGCGGAATGAAGGGCAAATTTAAAACAGAAATAGACCGTTTCCTAGAAGTAAAGGGAATCAGGGGTTACGGGGAGCGGGCTGGAAATTGGACATGAGTTTGAGTTCGGATCGGTCAAGACCCTGTGGGTGGCGGAGCGGGCCCAGGGGCTGAGTGGCCTGGTCCTGCTCCTACTTCTTGTGTTCTTTAGAGTTGAGGTTGGATCAGATCAGCCATGATCTCATTGAATGGCGGAGCAGGCTCGAGGGGCCGATTGGTCTACTCCTGCTCCTATTTCTTATGTTCTTATGTACTTATGTTAAATCTTGTTTTCAACACAATGTGAAGAATATTAAACTCACCCTTGGGAGGAGTTATTTTTCATTAACATCCTTCCCTGATGTCCTTTATCCAATTTAGAACCAAAGATCAGGCTTCTCCCCGCCCCCCACCTTTTAAAAGGTACCCGCTCGCACTGAGGTACAGTTCCATGTGCTGGGTGTTCTCCTGTACCTTATCCAAGCAGCCATGCTTCATGCTCGAGCCTAGACAGCGAACATTGGTAGACTATTCAACCGGGCGAAATAACCATCACAGCTGAACCTAATTCTGTCTTCATCCAACATCCACATGTATGAACTTCCAAGCAGGGCATAGATGGAGATCAAGTAGGAATGGGAACGCTGGCTTATTTTCCCACTCGGGGCAAAGGCCAAGTGTAGGACAAACACATCCCCTCAACTGAAATCAGTTAAGTTAGCACAGACTGCCAGTTGAATTTGAGAAAGAGGGCAAAAATGTCTGGTGTGGTACTGATTTATCACAGAACAGAGTGCTTGTTCTGTGATAATTCACCGGCAAACAGGACACAAATCAATAAGATAGTTCCACAAAACTTATACTATTTAATCTCAGCTTTATGATCTTGCTGATCTTTTTCACTTGAATCCTTAAGATCTATGTAGAAATGGTATTTTGCCCTTTCGGTATTTCCAGGTTGTTCCAAAGCAGCTTTGAGCATCACTCTGCACTTTTTCCGTACAAGAATATTATTTTGGAAACACTGTGTTTTGCCAATTTCTTAAGTCTCTCAAACAAAATTATTAAAATTATTTTGCAATGTAAATTACCACATTAAAATAGTCAACTGTAAAATACCCCATATCCATTTCACAGATGGATCAATTCCCTACTAAACCCATTTCTCTACATCCTAGCCTCAAATGATGCCCCTGGTGTGCCGCTTTGCACAGTACACTTTGTATAGCCACGTTGCTGAAGGAATCTCTCCAGAATATGCGCTGCCCCTTTAGCATATGGATACTGCACTTTGTTCAGAGGTAACGGGGAGGAGGAAGCAGAATTTCTGGAGAAGTGCAAGTGCTCCAGACCTCAAAAGATGCACTGTCCTTTCCTGTGGGGCATTTGGTGAGGATGATGTGGAGAGCAGCTTTAGTTGGAAGCATTAGAAAATGACTAGAAAGTCTGACAATTACCATGGTGCAGGCAGGAATCCTGTCTTTACTGAGCACCTTGAAGGAGGTGCAGGCAAGGAGACATACCATCTTTGGGTACAATGTCCATTCTCCTCAACAACATGCAGCTAGTTCTGAAGAGTGCAACCTTTGAAGTTAAGAGAAGGAAGAAAAACCCTCAAGATGTTTGCCAAGTCCTCTCCTTATTCATTTGTGCTGGTCTGCAATGCTGTGCCTATAACACACAGATAACCTTTCACCTTTATACACAACTGGAATACTTGCATTCTTATCTTTACACACCCCTTTCACGGTTAGTGGGTAGGCCTATCCAGAAATGTTTTTATATTCATTCTCTAGATGTAGCATCACTGGCAAGGCTGCCATTTAATGCCCATCTCTAGTTGCCCTAAATGGAGTGGCTTGCTCGGCCACTTCATAGGACAATAAAGAATCAACCAGGTTAGTATGGGACTGGAGTCAAACACATAGGCCAGATCAGGTAATGACGTCAGGTTTTCTTCCCTAAAGGACATTCGTGAACCATTTGGGTTTTTACAACAATTCGATAGCTTCACGTTCACTTTTCATTGAATCATTGAAAGTTACAGCACAGAAGGAGGCCATTTCGGCCCAATGTGTCCGCGTCGGCCAACAAAGAGCTATCCAGCCTAATCCCACTTCCCAGCTCTTGGTCCGTAGCCCTGCAGGTTAGAGCATCCCAGGTGCACATCCAAGTACTTTTTAAATGTGGTTAGGGTTCCTGCCTCTACCACCCTTTCAGGCAGTGAGTTCCAGACCCCCACAACTCTCTGGGTGAAGAAATTTCCCCTCAAATTCCCTCTAAACCTTCCCCCAATTACTTTAAATCTGTGCCCCCTGGTTTTTGACCCATCTGCTAATATTGATAGCCAAATATATATATATATTTTTTAAACTAAATGCAAATTCTCAATCTGCTATGATGTGATTTGAACTCATTATCTAGATGATTTGTCCAAGCATCCGGATTACTAATCCAGTAAAAATCTAATTTTTCTACATGTTGCTGCTCAAAGGGTGGTGAAAAGTCCACATCTTGGTGCCTCTTAGTGACTCATTTGTGGCCCCTTCCTTTGGTCCATTTCCTCCTATTCCTCCTTCTCAAAAAGAGCTGCTGGGATTCCTTTAGGGATTCCCAAGCTGTGGGTCAAGCTGCCTTGGATGTTTTGGGGTGGGGAAGTCAAGTGCCAAAAGAATTGTCTCCAAAGAGCTACCCAACTCCACATTAGAAAGAAACACAGACATTCCAAGACTCTAACAAATCAAAAAAAAACACCTGTCAAAACAAAGAAGATTTAAGGGCTGCTGCACTGGCTGCAAAGCCCTCTGCTCCATCTTTATTTGTGGCACACAGTTGCACAATTTCTGGAGGGGCCTGGATACTCCCCTAATATCTATTTTAATGAAGCTTGTGCCATGGAGTAGTACAAGCCTCTTCTGCGTCCAGCACAGAACCAATGCAAAGCCCAGGACAGGCACAGAAGTGAAAATAGATTTTCCACTCCTTCTGCACCACGCCAGTTTCATAAGGAAGTGTAATATTCTTGTGTGGAGCATAAGCACTGGCATAGACCAGTTGGACCGAATGGGCGGTTTCTGTCCTGTAAATTCTACGTAATTTCATGCCAATATTCCAAGCCTGTAAAGCTCTGTATCGTCCTCTGCAGCTGTATCTATGGAGACTTTGCCTACATGTATATGCAGCATACTGTTTCTTACCTTTCTTTGCAATGGCAGCTTCAATGTAGTAAGGCAGTTTCTTGCAGGCTCCCCTTAACTCCTGCTTCAAGGCTAGGATGTAGTTTACATCTTCCCCTGTATTCAAGGGGACAGGCTTAAATTCTGTGGGCTACAGATTGGTAATGTAGGTTATCATACAGTACAAGTACATTAGGCAATAACATAACTGAAACCAGACAAGCACATACCTGATCCAAACATAAATTTCCATTATACCAAATCTCATTCCATTTATTCCAGCACAGAATTCCTAATCCAGTTTTTAACACTTCGCTCACTAAACAAGTCACTGCCAAACCTTAATCTGGACACTTTTTTATTGCAGGTACAAATTATTTTATTTTTCCAGAATATATTTTCTCCTTCCTTTTTATTTTGGTCTACCCCATCCACAAACCAATTGTAACACAGAACGGTCATGCAACCAGAGTCTTGGGCTTACCTGTGCTACTACTAGTGAACTCCTCAGATGTGCGAGCTGCCCAGTAACAAACATTCCCTCTGATTCCCCCCTCTCGCTGCCTCTTCCTATGGGGAAAGGTATACCACCTTTCAAGTGGGTATCACTCACTGCGTGTAGCTGTGATCAGTAAATGGAGTGCCAAAGCATGCCATACCACCCTACTACAGGACACTTTATAAGTCAGGTCTTATACATGTTCTGTTTACAATCGGATTGAATAAATGCGATATTAAAAAAACCCTGCAATTTATAGAACATCCATTGCCAAGAACAACATTCTTCTTTGTGGCATCCTCCATATATCACTGTCACCAATAGTCAGACTGCAGCGGGCAACTTTGAAGATGTTTGATGTCACAATGTCAGGGGAGATGCTATTTACCTCAAGAGGTTCCCTTTACCTCCTTTGCCCCCCGCCCCCGCGTCAGCTTCAGATATATTTGGATTTTGCCCACTTAACTCTTGCTCATGGAAAAGAATTGTTGATTCCTTGTGAAAAAACTACGTATGAAAAGGTGCCCTTGGGTTCAAAAACTTCCCAAGAGCCACGGCACTTTTCCAGTCCAAGATGGCCATGATTTTAATACTTATCCTCCCTTTTCTTTTAGGTGCATGACATTAATTACTGCAGCTTCCACTTGGCTCTTCTTTAGAAAGAGAAACAGTTCCATGATCACATCATTAGGCTCAGTACTCCCCAGGGTTAAGTCACAAAATTGCTGCATGTGTTATCTTCTCTGGGCATCTTAGAGCTTCTTTCATTGGCAAACAGTTGAGATAATTATGAAAAAACTCTAGGCCTCTATCCATCAAATCCATACACCACAAAACCAGAATCCACCATAATGCTACAATCCAAATCCAAGTCAACCCTGGTATCAACCAAACAATTGGTACAACCGAACAATTGGTACCAACACTAAAACATGATCGACAGACTTCTGTGTTAAAGTTGAAAGCTTTGTTTCCACATCTGACTGTTTCCTAAATTTCAGTTAGTCTCAGAAAATTGCACCTGCACAGCAAAGGCACTTATCACAATTTCTGTGCTATCAGCCCCATAGCCCTTCCTTCAGAACCATCCTTTATTCATTACGGAGTTGTTTTGCGACACTTTCTAGTGGCTGCCTGAAGAGCCTCATTATCAGAGATCCAGGATCAAGATCAATTGCCCAACCGCTTGGCCATGGGAGACACATGGGCACAGCAATGGAAAGGTGGAGGGAGGAGTAGCAGAAAATTCATACATTTAAACAATTGCCCACAGAAAGGTTGTGAGTAAACAATCATTCTTTTCAGAAGACAGAAATATTTGTTAAAAATTTACAAGCAGCAGGGGAATAGGACTGACTGGATTGCTCTACAGAGAGCCGGCACGGACTCGATGGGCCGAATGGCCTCCTTCTGTGCCGTATGACTATGACTACTGATCCCCAAACAGCAACATGGGAGCTGCATTCAGCAGTCTGTGGGCCAATAACATCAAATATATGGATTCTCAAAGCAGTACAATTTGGGGACCAACTTCGGTTGATGCAGAGGATATCTATAAAGAAGAAAATTAGATGGCATACCTGATAGTGAAATCATTTTCCCAACAGAACCATCTTTCATACAATACAACCAGCTCGCCCATCCTGTTGCTTTTTCTTTAGATGCTAACCCTTTATGTACATAGTTCCACATTTGTTTGTATTATTTCAATGAAATGCATACAGGAGGGTAAGAAACAGACATGAGTATTATGTGTATAGTTCATGCAGTTCTATTCAGTTAGACATCTATGGCTACCCTTTTGTTTCTTTTATTTTCTATTTGTTCACATGTTCCGAGTGTTTTGGTTGCAGGTATAGATGCACATATAATACAAATTTTGATTTCTTTTGTTTAACTTGGAGGAAAAAAAAACTTGGAAGAGGCACTTTAAATGAAACAGGAAGATCACAAGTGAAACAACATGCAATCAAGAAGAAAAATGCCTCAAGGGGAACTACACCTCCCTGATGGCCTAGTGTAGCATTGAGCCTTCCAGCCCAGCTCGCTCATTGCTGTTGGATTTTATTGGGTTATATATGGATGATGCTTCTACTCAAGAGAACGAAGATGAGACTACAACATAGGCAATGTATCTTTTCATAATGAAGCAGTGGCCAATATCAGACATGAACCTGTGAATTCATCAAGGTTCATCTGTACTAAGCTTTTGAACGAGCATAAATGATTTTAATTATTGCAAACATTTGTGTGGCCATTTATATAAATTGCAGCGAGACAGTCACATTGCAAATTCTAAACATTAAAAGGATTGCATAGCTTTACATGCTCTGCAAACTCTAACTGCAGTGCCACCCACTGGCCAAACACAAAATACACTGCATCTGATTTATACGCTGCAGTGTGAACTTTTGCAACATGGTTCTTACATTTTAACCTTAAGTCTTTATTACATTAATTACTGTAATACATAAATGACATCATGCCGACAGTTAAATCATTTCGCCTTCCTACTTAAAAAAATGCTGAAGCGTCTTAAAAGATACTTTCCAGTTAACATTTTAAATAAAGACACAGTGGGGGTTAAATTCAACATTCACGGGAGCGCAAAACGGGTGGTAGAGGATCGACCGCCTGTTACAACCCCCGCTCGATTTTCCTATTCATTTAATTTTACCCTCAATAACTCCAACAGATGGCCCAAAAGTTTAAAAGGGTCGTCGAAGTGATCTGTTTTGCTGTTATGCAATTAGACCGGTTGTACTCAAAAGTTAATGGGCTCGAATATAAAGAGTTCGGGGAACGTGGACATCCATTTTATTACTCCCAAGAAGTTTTAAGTATAAAAAGCTGGTCCTAAATATAAAGGTCAGGCACATGTTTCCCCTTTAAAAGGGAATGGAGTCAGAAGAGGATGTTGGTAACAGCGACAGAGTGACTCGTTGCGGGTTACATCATTGCCCTGTCTGATTGGCCGAACACTTTACCTGTGGCGACATTGCCCCTTTAAAAAAAGCCTGTTCAACACTTACCGGAAATAAAGGGAGGGGTTGGCATCCAGTATCAGGTAAAGCCTCGCCTCGGGAAAAGCCGATCGCTTCGATATTAAAATTGAATTGCCCTCTGCCTCGGCCCCGTCCTCCAGCCATCGCGACTGAAATCCCTACACAAAACCAACTGTGAAAAATAAAGACCAGAAGAAAAAATCTGCACAGTAACAAACTGACCCGGCTTCTCTCAATCGCAGGGAACACTGTTTGCATCAGATTCGGTGCCACTCACACCACACCACTGCTGCGGGGTCTGAAGCGCCACAGTGGCCACGCCTCAATCAGAACTTCACTTTGCCTCTTCATATAAATATTGTAAGTTCTAAGCGCACTCTGGTCAACCCCTTTTATATTTTTACCAATTCCCCAAGTGAACCTGAAGATTTCAAAACGGGTTGGTTAACTGCTTCTGCACGCTGGAGTTTATACCCAGAATTAAATGAGCGGCACTGCGCTCCTCCTGCCGCCGGTACGTGTTTCTGTTTAAACCGGTTATTTTACAGACATTTTCCAACACTCACTCTCACTCTCTCACATTCACACGTGCTTGCCGCACGCAGCCTCGCCAGCTACCGGAACTGCTCAGCCTAGGAATACGCATGCACCACTTCTGGTCGATCCACGTATGAGGCAATGTGGCAAAAGACAATTCACAGCGTTTTCAAATGAACTTTGTCACGTAAATATTGCAAGCAACGTTGCAGGAAGCGTCAATAAGAAATAAAACTGTGGGGTGCACCTGGGTTTTCTTTTTGCGACATTATGGAAATAGCATAGTCAGGTTAAATTTATATAAATATACACGTTTAAATGTCTTAAGGAATTTCTATCTTGAAAGTTAGGAATGGCTTTTCTGGGTTCCACTGGGAAACTGAGGGCAGAAGTTCTTGATTAAATGCAGCAGTATATAGTGCCAATGTTAGACATATGGAAACAATGATTTTTCTGAAAATATTGGGTTTCAAATCCATTGTAATAAATACCACTGTTTTTTTTTTACTGTGAAATACAGAAAAGGACCTTTTTCCAGAAGACATTTTCCAGAAGACCTCCCTTTCCTCTCAAGTCCTTGAACGTGTTGTTGCCTCCCAAATCTGTGCCCATCTTGTCTGATACTCCGTGTTTGAATTCCTCCAATCAGGTTTCTGCCTCTGCCACAGTACTGAAATGGCTCTCATTAAAGTCACAAATGACAACCTTTGTGACTGTGATAAAGGTAAACTATCCCTCCTCGTCCTTCTTGACTCATCTGCAGCCTTTGACACGGTTGACCACTCCATCCTTCTCCCACACCTCTCCACTGTCGTCCAGCTGGGTGGGACTGCACTCGCCTGGTTCCATTCTTATCTATCTAATTGTAACCAGAGAATCACCTGCAACGGCTTCTCTTCTCACTCCCGCATCGTTACCTCTGGTGTCCCCCAAGGATCTATCCTTGGCCCCCTCCTATTTCTCATCTACATGCTGCCCCTTGGCGACATCATCCGAAAACACAGCGTCAGTTTCAAAATGTACGCTGATGACACCCAGCTCTACCTCACTACCACTTCTCTCGACCCCTCCACGGTCTCTAAATTTTCAGACTGCTTGTCTGACATCCAGATCTAGATGAGCAGAAATTTTCTCCAATTAAATATTGGGAAGACTGAAGCCATTGTTTTCGGTCCCCACCACAAACTCTGTTCCCTAGCCATTCCCCCTCCCTAACATCTGTCTGAGGCTGAACCACAATGTTTGCAACCTTGGTGTCATATTTGACCCTGAAATGAGCTTCCGACCACATATCCTCAGTATAACTAAGACCGCCTATTTCCACCTCCGTAACATCGCCCGTCTCCGCCCCTGCCTTTGTTAGCTCTAGACTTGACTATTCCAATGCACTCCTGGCTGGCCAGCACATTCTACCCTACGTAAACTTGAGGTCATCCAAAACTCGGCTGCCCATGTCCTAACTTGCACCAAGTCCCGTTCACCCATCACCCCTGTGCTTGCTGACCTACACTGGCTCCCGGTTAAGCAATGCCTCGATTTCAAAATTCTCATCCTTGTTTTCAAATCCCTCCATGGCCTCGTCCCTCCCTATCTCTGTAATTTCCTTCAGCCCCACAACCCCCCCGAGATATCTGCGCTTCTCTAATTCTGCCCTCTTGAGCATCCCTGAGTATAATCACTCAACCATTGGTGACCGTGCTTTCTGTTGCCTAGGCCCTAAACTCTGGAATTCCCTGCCTAACCCTCTCTGCCTCTCTACCTCTCTTTCCTTCTTTAAGACACTCCTTAAAACCTACCTCGTTGACCAAGCTTTTGGTCACCTACCTTAATTTCTCCTTATGTGGCTCGATGTCAAATTTTTTGTCTTATAATACTCCTGTGAAGCGCCTTGGGACGTATTAAACGTTAAAGGCGCTATATAAATACAAGTTGTTGTTATCGCTGAAAATAAGTAAGACATGCCCCATCATCTCCAGTAATTTATAGGAACAAATGGGCAAATCGAGATGTCTTATAATAAGTCTCCCTTGATGTAGTCTAGTGTATGGAGCACAGCTGTGGTGCTGAGCTGCTAATGCGATCCCTTTAAGGCCTATGCTAAGGTATTCCCTGTAGGAATCCTGGTAATAGTGGATCCTTATAAATTCCTATGGTAAATTAGAGGTTGAAAATTATTTTTAACTTTTAGATCAAAACAAAGGATCAAATATCTGGCTTTCTTTCTCCATTTTTAAAAAAAGATTGTTTTGCACCTGTGACCTGGCACTCCCTACATACAGCACTGTTGGAGTACCTTCACCACATGGACTTCAGCGGTTCAAGGAGGCGGCTCACCACCACCTTCCCAGGGGCAATTAGGGATGGGCAATAAATGCTGGCCTTCCTAGCGACGCACATATCTCAAGAATGATAAAACAAGATTTGTCATCTGGAGTTTGATATTATGCACACTAGACATACTGAGATTCTGGGAGTCACCCATTGCCTGTGAAAGTTTTACGTTGCGGAACTCCTGGCCACCAAGGCGCTAGGACACAGTTTCTACTCCAAATCTGCATGGTCGTTGTTGACCGCCAACAAGAGAGCATTAGAAATGGAGGCCTGGAAAATCAGAGCAGCGTCATGCCACTGCAACTATGGTAGATCTGGGAAGTGATGCGGAGATGCCGGTGTAGCCAAGTTCCGCACTCATGAAGACGGTCTCAATCGGGATCTTGGGTTTATGTCACGATACATGACGTGATCCGGACTCGAGTCGTCGTTAGCTTGTTCACAGATGTGATTCCCAGTAAAAAAGTAAAAATTTTCCCAGTAAAAAAGTAAATTTTTTTTAAAAGCTTTTCGTTTTACATACAGACGGCAGCTTTTGACACGTTAGAACCCCTGCGACTACACCTCATTGTCTCAGTTGTATCTTGCTATGTCTTTTGATGTGGTACCTTCCTGGCTGACTTAATTAACTTTATCACACCTCGGCAGATAGTCAGGATGATTTAATTTATTGGTCTGCAATTGTAAAGTACACATGCTTTTTTTTCCATCTATATATGCTCTGGCGATTCTGTATCCAATTTACTTCACCTGAGGAAGGAGCGATAGCTCCGAAAGCTTGTGATTTCAAATAAAACTGTTGGACTATAACCTGGTGTTGTGCGACCTCTCAGATCTGGGAAGGCCAGAAGAATAAGAATATTTCTTTCTCTGGCTCTTAATAGAGGCAGTGGCACTTCTGCTCAAGATAATCAATCGCCTCTGTGAATCTTCTGCCCATCAAAACCCCTGAGGGCTCATTTCCATAGCTGCACTGTTGAAGTACACAGAAGTTTCCTGGATTTACACTGCTCCTACAATCAGTGTAACTTTACACCCAAAAAAAGGTCTCTCAGCTCCCCCAGCACTTCAGACAAGCGTAAGTGAGGAGTTGGTGAGCTGAGGAGGGCATCAAATTCACTTACAGATTACGGGCTTCCGAGGAAACTTTCTTAACCTCTTCACAATTTTTAATCACTGACACCTGTACTTCATTTCACTGTTGTTCTTCTCTTCCCAGAAATTTTTTTGGGATACCCAAATTCCCCCACATGATATGATGGTACATACGTGGCACTGAAGACATCAACTGAGGAGCCACTGATGTATGTGAAAACATGTTTGTGTTTTGCTGTGGACAACTGCAGCCAACCTCTGTGCTAAATCCAAGCAGAGCTGTTTACTTTTTGTGAGTGACCAATGATAGAACTGAAACTCCCTAAGCTCCTTATTAATATATTATATTTGCCTGCTCTCTGGATGGGTTCTTCTTGCTATTTATGTCCCCCAAGACTATGATTTAATTTGCCTCTTTTTTTTCTGCAACTGGGATATTTAGCTAGCCTTGTTCCCCCACTTCAGTGTATCGTCACTCCAAAATTTGTTACAACCTGGTGGCCATCCTCACTGCTAAATTACCTGGGCCTGCTCTAATTTCTTTTTACACACTGTACATTGGGCCCCACATCCCATGGCCATCCCACCCCCTAGCAATTGTTTTTTCCTCTAATTGCCCTTTACTCCCCAGCCAAAACCACAGTCAGAACTTTTTCCACCTCTTGTTGTGCCTCTTTACCTTCTACTGTCAGCTGTGGCTCAGTGGTAACACTCACCTCTGGGTCAGAAGGTTGTGGGTTCAAGTCCCACTCCAGAGACTGGAGCACATAATCCAGGCTGACACTTCAATGCAGTACTGAGAGAGTGCTGCACTGTCAGAGGTGCTGTCTTTCAGATGAGACGTTAAACTGAGGCCCTATCTGCCCTCTCAGGTGGACATAAAAGATCTTGTGGTGCTATTCAAATAAGAGCGGGGCAGTTCTCTCCAATGTCCTAGCCAACATTTCTCCCTCAACCAACACCTAAAACAGATGATCTGTCCAATTATTTAACTGCTGTTTGCTGAGTGCAAACTGGCTGCCGCGTTTCCTGCATTACAACAGTGACTACATTTCAAAAGTACTTCATTGGTTGTAAAGTGCTTTAGGACATCCTGAGGTTGTGAAAGGTGCTATATAAATGCACACTTTCTACTATTTTGTTCAATCCCCATTGTGGCCTTTTTAAAAAAAACTCCCAGCCCACACTCAAGCCCCCTTTCTGTTCTTTTTATTTAATACCCAACCATTGTTCAATTATGGTAGGCAACACCATGGGAGGTCTTCTAATACTCATTATAAACTTTACCTGAAAGAAGTTTTAGAAATTTGACCACATGGTAAAGCTGCAGAATCTACCTTTAGCTCGCAGAGCATTCCTCTGGGCAAAATGATCAGGTCCAAGATCAGGCTTTTTGGAGAGGATGAGGCCTTCAAGTAAAACCTTTAATGAAGCTATTAAAAACACGTAAGACCATTTCTATAAATACATTTAATTATGTAATTGTGAAATACATAATTTTTTGATGTTCTATTATTTTAAAACTATTTTGGACATAAGGAATTTCAATTACTGAGAAAAATTATGGCCCTTTTTTTCAAAAAGCATTTTAAGTGATTTGAGTGGCTCATCAACAAAGTGTGAACAGCACAAGATCTGCAGCTGGTCAAAGAAAAGGCCCACAAGCATCTTCTTAGGACAACTAGGGATGAGCAATAAATGGGGCATTGCCAGCGTCATCCACCTCCTGAGATTTTTTTAATTGCAATGGTGCAAATAGTTCAAATTGGAGCCCATCGGTGCTGCTCCCCAGTGAGTCCTTAGACTGCCCCTAATGCTTCTAGGAAGGCTTGTCAACTGTATGATTAAACATGCAGTAAATTAATGTGCAAATAAGAGCTTTTCTACTGTACATCAACCCCATAGGAAAATAACAGTATTGGTTCTAAAGCCCTATCGTCAGGTAACGTTAAAAATTAGTCAAGAAAAAATAATTCTAAATCGAAGGTGCCACGTTTTCTCGAGCTTGTTACTATCTGATGGCCCAAGTGACACTGGCAGTGACAAAAATCAATCACCCTACATCATCATTGTAGTAACGGGGTGCAGGCTGCCCGTATATACACCAAACATTGCACACCCATAGCACGTTATTTTTAACATAATTGGCATGGAGACACGCATTTATCAATAATTACTGTATATGGTCCTAAATGTGTTACGTTAAGCATGCAGTGGCGCATACATTTTCTATATATTTATACTTGCATTCCTGTTATGTTATGGAGCAGAATAAATAAAGTATTCTCAAGCGTATTTAATAGTTGCTGATAGATCTACAGAAGATTAGTTCAGTTGATTTTCAAGCTATGTGTTTAAATTTAGCAACGTTCTTATTAAACTATACAAACATTCTTTCGCTTAATTTCAGATTTAGTTTGACGATGATTGACACATTGGTTTGTGCTCGGAATCAATCATCATTGGACCGGGAGCTCCTCGTGCCTGGTTGGGGGCTGTCAAGACGGCTTATCTTTCTGTTTTGGGAAGCTTTCCCACTTCATCCGAATCATTGTATCATTACCTTTAAACTTAAAATTAAAAGTTAGGCAGAACAGCGTTCCATAAGAATGGCGTGTTCGGTCTCAGGACTTCGGTATGTATTCATATTTTGGAAACGAGCTGTGCATTTTTAATATTTGTATTTGCGATTAGGTATATACATATGTGTTTGAGTTTTTTTAATGAGCTGACGCAACCTGTTTGTTTACGTTGACACCCACGCCGGTGAAAACGTATTTTACGTTGCATTTCTGTTGAGTCTTTCTTTTCTTCCCTGCTGTCTATGGATAAGTACACGGCTGTGAAAGCTCTGTCACAACATCAAATGGAGTGAGATCCTGGCAGCAGATGATGATGTTTGGAATCATTGCAGTTGGGGCGAAAGGTAGCTTAGATTTCGATTCAAATTCTTTTTTATCGTGCATGTATGTTTTAATCTTAGTTATCGAAATAGCAAAGCAGTATTGTTTACTGTTAAGCTGCCTTGCAGAACTGATATTTCATGCATTATGGTTGTTTAAATGTAGACTACTCCTCTGATCTTCATCTTTGGATTAAAAAAATATATATACCAGGAGCAAAGGGACAACATAAAGGGAGTGTTGTTGGTGATGCCAGGATGGAGAGTGAGAAGAACACAATCATTTATGTAGTATTAAAACATCCTCAGCAATAATTATAGCTTATTTTGTTTTTCAAATTTTTGAACAAAATTGCCCCATAACAGATATATATGCCGAACCTATGATAGGTAGCATTAGGAAACCTTCTGTAACTTCCTCACTCCTTGTCATTTGTGAAATAAACTGGGTATGATCTGCACCACTTCTAGCCTCTTTAATTTACTGTAATTAGGTTTTTCCTGTTGTATATCTATAGTTTTATAAATACAATGAAATGCATTATCAGACAAATCACTTTTTAAAATAGTTTCATAATTAACCCATCCTTTGTTCCATTGGGTATTGGAATAAAATATAACGAGTCAGCTACACTTCAAAGTAATTAATGATGGGGCTGATTACACTATAGCATCAATGCCCATCAAGCAAGCAGGATCCCTGTTATTGACGTTCAGGCATTTGACGTATTGGTCACCCTTAACACTCAGCATGCCAGGATGCAACCAGGCAGTGACCTGGGAACACAGGATGGGCACCTGCGCTCCTATTATTAAGGCTCCAAAAATAAATAGAAACAAGATCTCATGATCAGTGCCAGGAATGTGCTTATGTTGTGCAGTGCATTTATAGAAAGAAAGACTTGTATTTACATAGCTCCTTTCAACAACAACAACAACTTACATTTATATAGTGCATTTAACGTACCAAGGTGCCTAACAAGAGCGATATCAATAAAACATTTTTGACACCAAGCCACAGAAGGAGATATTAGAACAGATGACAGAGATAGGTTTTAAGGAGCCTCTTAAAGGAGGAGAGAGAGGCAGAGAGGTTTAGGGAGCGAATTCAGAGCTTAGGGCCAAGGCAGCTGAAAGCATAGCTGCCAATGGAGGAGCGATTAAAATTGGGGAACGCAAGAGGCCAGAATTGGAGGAGCGCAGAGTTCTCGAAGGCTTGTAGGACTGGAGGTGGTTACAGAGATAGGGAAGGGCGAGGCCATGGAGGGATTTGAAAACGAGGATGAGGATTTTAAAATTGAGGCGTTGTCGGACCGGGAGTCAGTGTAGGTCAGCAAGCACAGGGGTGATGGGGAAACGAGACTTGGAGCAACCTCAAGATGTCCCAAAGAGCCAATTACATACTTTTTAGTATGTAATTGTCACTGTTGTCAAGTAGGAAACACAGACCATTATAAAATGGACTAATGACTGGAAGGCCTCTTGAACCATTTTGGTGCTTGCTCTCTTAAAGTGGATTGCGCTTCTCAGGTTATTAAATTTCTCTTCTGACAAGTGCAGTACTGGAGTATTGAGGGAGTGCTGCACTGTCGGAGGTTCCGTCTTTCAGATGAACCGAGGACTTATCTGCTCTCTCAGGTGGACGTAAAAGATCCCATGACAGTATTTCGAAGAAGAGTAGGGGAGTTATCCCCGGTATCCTGGCCAATATTTATCCCTCAATAAACATCATTAATCATTAAAACCTCATCTTTCGTTTAGGCATGCTACAGCCCTCTGGACTCAATATCGAGTTCAACAATTTTAGATCATAACCTCAGCTCCAATCACATTTATATATATTTTTTTCCACCCTTTTATTTGCCCCCCCCACCTTTTTTTTCCCCCCTCCTAGAAGCTGGCAGCTGTCCTTCATTCTGCCAGTGGATTTCACACTTCTTTCAGCCTTAATCTGTCACATTAACACCACCTCTAGCCTTGCATATCTCTTAATGTCTCTTAATGTCTCTTCATCTCCCCCTTTGTTCCTTTATCCCCTCCCCCTTTTCCCAGCTTTACCCTGGCCTTAAATCTATTTGATTTCCGGCTCTTCCCAGTTCTGATGAAAGGTCATCGACCTGAAACGTTAACTCTGTTTCTCTCTCCACGGATGCTGCCTGGCCCGCTGAGTTTTTCCAGCGTTTTCTGTTGTTATTTCGGATTTCCAGCATCCGCAGTATTTTGCTATCGTATTAAAAACAGATTATCTGGTCATGATCACCTTGCTATTTGTGGAAGCTTGCTGTGTGTAAATTGGCTGCCGCGTTTCCTACATTACAACAGTGACTACACTTCAGAAGTACTTCACTGGCTGTAAGGCACTTTGGGACGTTCTGAGGTTGTGAAAGACGCTACATAAATGCAAGTCTTTCTTTATTATGGAGAGGGTAGATAGATGGGTAAGCTTTCTCAATGTCCTTACCAATGAAGTCTTTCTTTGTTAAAAGAAATCTGAAATGTAATTTTGAAGTTTGCCAACAGACAGTACACGATTTTGGCCTCCATTTGCAATGCTCTCCTTGGGCCTCAAAAGCTCATTGATCGTCCAAAATGATAAATCACTATTAAATTGCTCCATAACCCACTGTGCGTTAGATCTTCTGTGCATGGGCGATGTTTCCGTGGTTGAACAGAAGAGATAATGTACAAAGGATCATCAGGCAAATCCATTAGTCTCTGCGACCCTCTGTATGAATAGGGGTTGGAAACAGTGGCATGTCTGGTAACTTTTAAATGAGCAGAATTCACCAAAAGTTTCCAATAACTTTGTAGATTCTAACTGCAACTATTTCTTACCACCCTGTCTACCCTTCGTGCCAGACACCTTACTTGTTATAGCTCCTAATTTACTACTTCTATGAGGTGCTCAACGAGTGATACGAGGTTGAGCGGTTGGTGACTGAAAATTGCCTTTGAGGACTGAAGTGACTCTCGTCTCAGTGAAGCTGCTGTCCCTGAAGGATCCACTTCTGGTTGCTATTCTCTTGCATTGCCAATGGGTGCTGGGCCCAGGTCTCCCTCAGGGTCAGGCATTGTAGGAAAGAAGTAGTCAATATCAGGAGAAACAGCAACATCTGTGACCACACTTTTCAGCCCACTGCTGCAGGGTACAGGCTCAGATGCACTTCTGGTCAGTGTCATTACAGACCGAATAGTCTCACTCAAGTCTAGGAAGCCTGCGATAGTATGATACTCAGGCTGACCCTCAAATTATCTACTGAAGCATTCGTAGTTGCCACTCCAAAAGTCCTTAGAACCTCCTAGTCCCACCTTGGTGCTGCAGAAATTTCCTGGGCTGCCATAGTCTCTGGGTGTGCTGCATGTCACGAGAAACTTCCTGCCATGTGTTACAGATGTGTATATAGCAACAATGACTGAGGTAGGAACTGCATCGGCAGAAAGGAATTCAGCCTCAGGAAGGGATCCCAGGTTTTCTGATTGATCTGTTGATGTTACTAGTGCTCGGTGTTTTACCCAGTGAAAACCCTTTAGACTCACTCACTACTTCCTCTCGAGTAGGTGTATATGGACTGGTGGTGGGGCAGATAAGATGCCATGATGGAGTTGGTAAGGATGGGGCAAAAGTTATGCATCTTTATGAGCTCAGCTGTTCATCTAAGCAGGTGGGCTCTTCTTCTAAGTTATTCCCAAGGATTTCTACAACACAAACATGTGTTTAGCTGTGTAAATACTTACATCACTCCTTGAAAAAGTAGCAGTTGTGTGCATGGTCTTTGCTTTATTTTGACAATCCACATAAAGCTGAAACAACCTGTCCTCCTTGCCCTACCTTTTCCTGCTTGATCTTGGCACCTTGTCTCCTACGTTGCCATCTCATACAGCCTCTCTTGTTTGTTTACCTACGAGCTGCAAAGCTTCCACCTTGTATGCACTCTTAGGCCGTGATTTTGCCAGCGCTCAGAGGGCGGGTTTGGAGGCGGATCAGAGGTTAAAGTCGGTTAAAGTCATCCCACCTCCACACAACCTTCCCAAGTGTCGGGTCCCCGATTTGCGAATGGACCCAACACCTAGCGGCGGGAAACAGATTAAAGGCAATGAACTGCCTATTACAGGTACTTGTGAGCAGTTTTCAGGGTCTTTTTCGATTTCCCAGCTTCTGGGTTGGGTTTTACGACGTCCGGACAACACGCCAGGTAAGTGTGGCGTGTTGTGAGTCTGCTCTGATGTTTGTGAAAAGCTGACAGCTGCAGAAGTGGTGTCAAGGATGCCATGTTGCACATGGTGAGTTTCAGAGCAAAGAAAATGTTGGTTACTGCATTTTTAATACATATACAGATTTCTTTAGCTTACAAGTTTTTAAATCCAACTGTATGTCCAGTGCCACCTCATTGGGAGAATCTCTCTCACCAGTGACAGATCGCTTCTGTCATCTCACCTGCAGCTGCCATCTATTCCAGCAACATCGGAGCCAATGAAATAATCAGACCTTGGTCCTTCGAATCCTTCCACAATCAACCCCAACACCAACATCACCAACCTTTGCCGCCATCACCTGATGCTGCATTGGACACAGGGCATCAGCCCCTGACAAAATTGCTGGCCGGGAGGCCAGCGATGGCATCACCATGGCCAGACTTTCTTCACTTGATGCTGTAAAGCCTGGCTGCCACATAATGCGTCAAGTTGACACCATCCCACACCAGCACCGTGAAGCATCCCTTTAATGTCCAAGCCATTCCATGCACACACATCACTATAGTGGGGTGGGGAGGGGGGGGGAAGTTATGACTGAACAATCACTGGAAGTCAGTAAGACACTTCTCAATGTGCGCTCAGATCTGTCCAATAAGGGGCACTTTTTGAAAAAGAGATTTCACTGTATGACAACACATTACCAGAAACTTCACATGGACATTGGCTAAACCTCTCAAGTGCCAACCCTTGTGTGTTGTTAGTTGGTATGCTTGCAGTAGAATGAGGGTGAGTGTGAGGGGTGGCTAGTGAGATGGGGAAGTGATAAAGTAGATAGAGAGGGTTGGGTGGAGGTGCAAGGTAAGTTGGTGCCCTAGGGAGGTCTCTTCTGCCCTTGGAACCTCCCTGCATACTGTGACTCTCTCCATAAGCATATGGAGGGAGTCATTGGAGAGCCTGGGTGCAAGAGTTTTTTCTTATGTCACCTTTGGTTCTTTTGCTAATCACCTTAAATCTGTGTCCTCTGGTTCTCGACCCTTCTGCCAATGGGAACAGTTTCTCTCTATCTACTCTGTCCAGACCCCTCATGATTTTGAATACCTCTATCAAATCTCCTCTCACTCTTCTCTGCTCCAAGGAGAACAACCCCAGCTTCTCCAGTCTATCCACGTAACTGAAGTCCCTCATTCTTGGAATCATTCTCGTAAATCTTTTCTGCACCCTCTCTAAGGCCTTCACATCATTCCTAAAGTGCAGTGCCCAGAATTGGACACAATACTCCAGTTGAGGCTGAACCAGTGTTTTATACAGGTTCATCATAATTTCCATGCTTTTATACTCTATACCTCTATTCATGAAGCCCAGGATCCCGTAAGCATTTTTAACTGTTTTCTCAACCTGCCCTGCCACCTTCAACGATTTGTGCACATATACCCCTAGGTCTCTCTGTTCATGCACCCCTTTTAGGATTGTACCCTTTAGTTTATATTTCCTCTCCTCATTCTTTCTACCAAAATGTATCACTTCGCACTTTTCTGCGTTAAATTTCATCTGCCACATGTCTGCCCATTCCACCAGCCTGTCTATGTCCTCTTGAAGTCTATCACTATCCTCCTCACTGTTCACTATACTTCCAAGTTTTGTGTCATCTGCAAATTTAGAAATTGTACCCTGTACACCCACATCCAAGTCATTAATATATATCAAGAAAAGCAGTGGTCCTAGAACCGACCCCTGGGGAACAGCACTGTATACCTTCCTCCAGTCCGAAAAACAACCGTTCACCACTACTCTCTATTTCCTGTCACTTACCCAATTTCGTATCCATGCTGCCACTGTCCCTTTTATTCCATGGGCTTCAACTTTTCTGGCAAGCCTATTGTGTGGCACTTTGTCGAATGCCTTTTGGAAATCCATGTACACCACGTCAACCACATTCCCCTCATTAACCCTCTCTGTTACCTCACCAAAAAGCTCGATCAAGTTGGTTAAACATGATTTGCCTTCAACAAATCCATGCTGGCTTTCCTTAATTAATCCACACGTGTCCAAGTGACTGTTAATTTTGTCCCTGATTTTGTCCTTCGAAGTGTTTCCTCCAGTTGCAGTTCTGTGGTGGTTACAGTTCTGTGGTGCTGGTTATGCACTACCTTTTCCTTTACAAGAAAACACAGTTAAGTGATTATGAAGTGGCAAAGACATTTCTTATCACCCATATGTCTACATTGTTATCAGACTTGCAGGTGCCGAATCCTTCAAACAACCCTCCTTTGAGACTAGCAAAACCCACTGTGGTAGACAATGTGAGTTCTTGTGGGCATTATTGTTTCCAGAGGTTTCCTGTGAACTGATTAATTTTCCTTTCACACAGGCAATAGCACTGAGGGCAAGAGTGATGAGAAGATGAGTCATATCCCTTTCATTCCTATGGGTTTTGCATTGGGAACACTGCTTTCGCTTACCTTGGCAGACCTTGTGAGGTAATTAAACCACTTCCTTCACTGTGTAGCAATTCTTGGGATGGTGGAGGTTGCAATGACTGCCTCAGGGATCTCCCTCCATCTTATGTGGCTTCCTGTTTTCAGTCCCCAGGAGTCTTGCCCTTCTGGCCCTTACTTCTGCTAGTAACACATCAGCAGATCAATCAGAAAACTTGGGATCCCTTCCTGAGGCTGAATCCCCTCCCCACTGATGCAGCTCCTACCTCAGTCATTGTTGCTCTTTTCAACTGCTCCATTCACGGAAGAACATGCGCCTCTTTAATCAGCTGCAGCATTTTAAATGCCATAGCAGAACTCAATTTCCCTTCTTCCCTGCGGTGCCAGAACAATTACCACTGGTTTTACCGCTGCTGTCCTGCCCCACACACTTAATGAGGCCCACCTTAGGAAACTTAAGCGAGTTAGCAAAATCACATGGGTACAAGTGCCACACTGCAGTTAACATGCCAATCTGAGTGAAATGCAGCCCTAGATGTCTTCATTGTTGTGAGTCAGTCCACATTGCCCGCATTATTTGGAGAAGAAACACTGAATGGATGGTTCTTTTGTGAATATGGCTATCCTC
This sequence comes from Squalus acanthias, assembly GCA_030390025.1. Classification (NCBI taxonomy): domain Eukaryota; kingdom Metazoa; phylum Chordata; class Chondrichthyes; order Squaliformes; family Squalidae; genus Squalus; species Squalus acanthias. Next base: position 157,853,463 of record CM059425.1, on the reverse strand, counting down.
TGCATCCATGATAGCTGAAGCCATTGAGAAATCCCTTAAACCTCAGCCTAGATGCTTCAGTATCTGCTTGTTATTTCTCAGTTGCCAGCTCAACTATAAAGAAAAGTGTGCTTTGGTACAATAGCTGAGCATGTGGAAAAGAGCAATGATTGTACATAATGCTTGAAATAGTATCTCTCGGAGGATTTGTCCCATGGTTGATGTGTCCTACGAGACATGTGGGCAAAAGTGAACTGTATGTCACACTTTTCCTGAAGGTCCGGCAGACAGGTTGAGGTGTCAGCCCAAGACCTTCCTCTGCTGTTGAAGGTTTTTCAGTGGGATCAGCAGCCATGGCTGCATAGGAAACCTTTGCCTTTGTTCTGAAGGCAGCACACTTCTTTCTTATTTGCAGCCAGATGGATCTGGGTGATTGCATTGACTCAGTTGGCACCCTCCCACTATGCAGCTTGCACTTGTACTATTACTGGAAGGTCCTCTTCAGCCCCAAATAGGACCATCCTCCTTTGGGGCTTCTCCTGCAGCACAACCCACAAGTATTAAGGGGACAGCATTGCCCACGTGCCACTGTGAACAATTAGTCCATTCTTTTGCCCACCATTACAACTTTCTCTTTAATGGTGAGCTTCGACCTTTTAAGAGCTGTTGTCTCATTAAATGTTTCACTTTTGTAGTTTTTGTACATGTACACCAGCTTTCGGTGATTGTGTACATGGACATCTAAATCGTTTTGCACCTTCACAGCTCCTAGTTTCTCACCATTAAGAAAATGTTCTGATTTGTCTTTCTCGGATCTAAAGTGGATGATCTCACACTTCCCCTCATTGAACTCCATCTACTACAGTTTTGCCCACTCACTTGGTCTATCTATGTCTCTTTGTAACTTTCTGCTCTCATCCACACAACTTACTGTGCCTCCTAACTTGGTGTCATCTACAAATTAAGATATACAACTCTCTATTCATTATTCCATATATATGGTGAAAAGCTGAAGCCCCAGTACAGATCCTCGCAGAACACCACTTGTCACATCCTGCCAATTAAAGAATGTTCCCTTTATCCCTACTCTCTGTCTCCTATGTCCCAACCAACTACCAACTCCTGTCATAAGGTTACTTCAAATTCCACGCGCTTTTATTTTTGCTCATAGTCTCTTGTGTGGAACCTTATCAAATGCCTTCTGGAAGTCCAGATGGACAACGTCCATGGACACGCCCCTATCCCAGTGACCATACTAGTGACCCCCTCAAAATATTCAAGAAGATTAATCAGACATGACCTACCCTTCACAAATCCATGCTCACTTTCTTTCATCAGCTCATGCTTGTCCAAGTACTCAGTCACTCTGTTCCTGATGATAGATTCCAGGAATTTCCCCACAACTGATGTTAAACTGACAGGCCTGTAGTTACTTGGTTTCTCCCTCCCTCATTTCTTAAATAATGGTGTAATTTGCAATTTCCAATCCAAAGGCACAATTCCCAAATCTAGAGAGCTTTGGAAAATTATGACTAACACACCTACAGTTTTCTCACCTATTTCTTGGCAGAAACCATCAGGTCCATTAAGCTCCTCCCCTTGACTTATTTTAGGTTCCCTTGTGCCACTGGTATTTGGTCCTTTTCCCCCATTGTGAAAATGGATACTCATTTACCAAGTCTACCATTTCCTTATTATCCATTATACTTTCACCTGAATCTGTCTTTAATGGGACCACATTCCCCTTTACCACAGTCTTTCTCTTAATATATTTATAAAAAAACTTTTTTTGTTAGCTTTGATATCTCTTGCAGACAAACTTGCAAAGTCAAAAGCAGTGATTTCTTTAATAGCTGACAATAACATCATATTACACCTATGTGTTAACCAATAGTGCATTTACGTGGACTTTTTGCTTGTCCTACCACTCCTATGAGTTCCTCCCCCATTGGCTTCAGCAATGGTAGTGGAAGACGGCTGATGCTCAGATGAGGGCCCTTGAGACACTCATGGTTGGCTGTATAGGGAATTTAGAAGAAACGTCTTTACCCAGAGAGTGTTGAGAATGTGGAACTCGCTATCACAGGGAATGGTTGAAGCGAATAGTATAGATGCATTTAAGGGGAGGCTAGATAAGCATATGAGGGAGAAGGGAATAGAGGGTTATGCTGATAGAGTTAGATGAGGAAAGACAGGAGGAGGCTCGAGTGGAGCATAAACGCCAGCATGGACTGGTTGAGCCGAATGGCCTGTGCTGTATATCCTATGTAATCCTGTGTAACCTCTAGGAGCTTGGGCCTGAGAGGGCCCGACTGCAGACTGCAGAGTCTCAGCTGTTTCCGGGCAGTTTGGCCCAGCTGATTTTCTGGTTCCATATAGGGCATTTGTTGATAGGGTGGCAATAGTGCAAAATGCTGCCATCTGAGAGAGGGCAACATGTGCCACTCCCATTGAGCTACTGTGACTTCCATGGGGCTGTGGCTCATCACTCCCACTGATCTGTGGGAAAACAGACTGTAGATCAACGATGCGATTGAGACCCCTATCCATGCAGTCCCCCCAGCCTTTCCAAATTGGTGGAGATGGTGGAGCCCTGATCCTGCATGACACCAGTTGGAGCTTCGATCAGAGTGCAGGAGCTGGTGACACAGACTCCTGGTGTAAGGCAGCATCCATAGAGGTGACCACACACTCCATGGTAGACTACAGAGTGCTGATGCTTTTGTCAGAATGCCACACAAGCTGGAAGCAGACACCTCCATACTCTGAGACATGGCACAGCAGCTCCTAGGCAGGCTTTCCAATACCTCATACAATTGCATATATGCAGAAAACAGCTTTCTTTTGAAGGCTGGGCACCTGAGGTTAGCATCTCTGTCCTACTCAGCCGAGCTCATGCTTACTTGTGCTGTGTGATTCACCAAGTGCAGACCCCTCTAACTTGCTATCTATCCCACCCAGGGTGCCAGTATCTGTGCTGATTCTTCGGAGGGATGGAATGAGTAGATGTGCTTCTTCAAAGAGGATTTCCTCTTCCCAGTGTTCTTCTGCAGGTTCTAGGTTTTCAGATGGACTTAGAAAAAGGGAGAGAATCAAGGGTTAGCATGGCACAGAAAGATTAGGCAGTAGCAGATGATTGGCATTACCATGCAGCACTAGGTTGCTATATTGCCTGAATGTGTGATTGCTTGAGGAAAGAGAAAGGGTAAAAGTAATAGACATCTTGCTGAGCGTGTCCTCCAGCCTCCTTTCTCTGTCTGCTCCGATGATGCCTATGCCTTCCTCTTCCATTTAGGTGAGGGCTTGGATGGAGGCTGGCCCTTCCCCAGTTTGGGTGCTCTCCATTGTATTGTGCGCCAGCTTGTCCTACAGAAAGAGTGGAAGTGAGTTAGTGTGTGTTTCTTGTAAAGGGTTGTGCAGATGCTTGAAGTCAGCAGGGTCCTTCATTAGATATGCAGATTGGGGTCCGATGATACTATTGAGGTCCAACTGCAATTTGAACTGGTAACCTGAGTGGAGAAGCCTTTGAGGCTTTCCCACCATGTGCAGATAGCGAAAGAGGATCCAGGAGCAGAAGAAGCCCAAAGAGGTAAGTTTTTTAACTTTGCTTTACTTTCCTTGTGGGGCCAGAATGAACAGGGCCCTCCTGAAAGCACTTCTCTATGACTAACCTTGTAGCCAGCGACCATTCTTTTGATGCCAGCCTACAATCTCACTCCTGCCTGCCAGCAGGCAGCTGACCAGTAGCGTATAGATGAGGCCAAGGAGTGAAGCTCGTCTGCGCCTGACGTTTCCGAGGCCGGGGGAAGGGTTGGCGCTCACTCGCCCAATTCCTGCTCTGGGCTAAAATTGAGACTTAAGTATTTTTACAATAAAATAGGATATAGAACTTAAGGTTAGGATTATTTTTAAATTTAAAATTATAAGGTTTGGAAATGAAAATAATTAGATTCGCAACTCTAAATGAACAGACAGTATGTTCTGAGTGTTTGAATTTTTTGTTATTCTTTTTAGCCTGCCAGCTTTTAGTGCCAACTTCAAAACTTCTGGCCATAGCAACAACATCTTGCGAACTGATCCATAAGCCAGCATGCAGCCCACTGAGAACATTTTCTGTAACTCCTACATTTGGCAAAAAGGATGAAGGCTGTGATAAAGATAATTCAAGAAACCAACAGGTATGAGTGCAATTTTATGCAGCATTTGGATTTACTTTTTTTTAATGTCTTATTCTTCCTTTATTCTGATATGTCCAACTAGACATCCAACATTCAACTAGAATCCAACAAAAAAAAATTATATAACTTTTAAACTGCGTCTGTTTCTCTGCTGAGCTGGTTCGACTGGTTTTTCAGCTGTGTTGGTCACTGGCTAGTGGTTTTACACTTTCTCCGCCGCTTCTGACCTACGGTGACCTCCAACTTGCGTCAACTTCGCCATCATTTTTCTGCACAGCAACCGATTCTCATTCCTACTGCAATAACCTCCATCCTCCAATTCTCCACCCTTCAAATAGATTCTGGATTTCACTTGCCTGCTACATCTGTCTCCGAACTTGGACAACAGTTCATCGATGCTCCATGCCGACTCCATCCTACCTACGTCAACTTTTTCCCTCCACAGGACCTCTGACTTTAACTCTGGTCTCCCTACTATTGTCTCAAACCTATTCCCTGTTACTACCAGGAAATATGTATCCCATTAATTGCTACATAACCACGCCTGTGTAACCTGAGGTTTTCCCCTGTGCCCACTCGCTTGAGCATTTTGGCTGCCACTCCAGACCCGAGTCGTTCACTTCTATTTCCACTTTTTTCTCCCCCCTTTTCCTTTTCTCTCTATCCCTCCCTGACCCCTCTCTCCTGTCATCATGCCTCCTTTCATCTCTCCTCTCTCAGATACTCTGCCCTCCCAAATCCCTGCCCCAATCCTTCATTACTCTTTGACCTTCCACTCTCCTGCCACCGTCCCAGGCTTGACCCCCTCTTAGATAAGCCTACAGCTTCCCTCTGTGCCTCTCCTGGCATCCTCCGAAAGGCACACCGTGGCACTCATCGCTGCCTCCTCATGAGCCGCAACCCCAACTGTCCCATCATACTCTCTTGCCAACCTTCCTGTCCAGCGTGCCTGCTGGGGGCTAATCTTGCCAATCTCTTCCCCATCCAACTCACCCCTCCCAGCGCTGACCCTGTGGATGCTGGCAGTGGGTCAGCCATCACCGACCCTCTCCGCATCTCCCTCCAGAATGTCTGTTCACTTGCGAACAAGGCCCTTGCCATCCATGAGCTTATCGTGGATGACTGCATCGACATCATGGCCCTGACGGAAACTTGGCTGAGGGGTGATGACACCTTACAGTTAAATGAAGCCTCCCCACCTGGCTATAGCTTCCGCCACTTGCCCCACCTAGACCACCATGGTGGCAGTGTGGCTCTCATCACCAAATCACACTTTGATCTGTCCCCCTACTCCTCTGACACATTCTCTTCCTTTGAGCATCTCACCTTATTCCACCCCTCTCACCTCTCATTTAAAATTCTCGTTCTCTACTGCCCAACCAAGTACCATAAACATTTTATCACAGAGATATCTTCACTGCTCTCCTCCCTCAGCCTCCGCACCGAGCAACTACTCATCCTCAGTGATTCCAACCTCCATCTCAATTCATCATGCTCTCTCTCTCCTCTGAGTTCACTACCCTCCTATCCTCCCTTAATCTCTCCCTCCATGTAAACTCCCCAACCCATATTCACAGCCACCCCTTCAACCTTGCCATCTCTCGTTGCCTCGCTACTCCCATCGTGTCAATCGCAGATAAGGCCATCTCTGACCACTTCCTTGTATCGCTCACCTCGCACCAAGTCCCGTTCACCCATCACCCCTGTGCTCACTGACCTACATTGGCTCCCAGTTAAGCAATGCCTCGATTTCAAAATTTTCATCCTTGTTTTCAAATCCCACCATAGCCTCACCCCTCCCTATCTCTATAATCTCCTCCAGCCCCACAACCCCCGAGATTTCTGCGCTCCTCTGATTCTGCCCTCTTGAGCATCCCTGATTATAATTGCTCAACCATTGGTGGCCGTGCCTTCTGTTGCCTAGGCCCTAAGTTCTGGAATTCCCTCCCGAAAATTCTCTGCCTCTCTACCTCGCTTTCCTCCTTTAAGACGCTCCTTAAAACTTATCTCTTTCACCAAGCTTTTGGTCATCTGTCCTAATTTCTCCTTATGTGGCTTGGTGTCAAAGTTTTGTCATATAACAGTCCTGTGAAGCTCCTTGGGACGTTTTACTACGTTAAAATCGCTATATAAATATAATTTGTGGTTATTGTTGTATAAATTTTGTCCCACAGAACATGACTTCTCTTTTCCAACGCTAATAAGCTGTACCATTACACAGAAATTACCATATAGCCCAACCAGCCTGTGTTGGTGATTAACCTGCACACAAGCAGTAGTTCTAACCATTGTGCCCATCGTGTGCCCAGATCCCTTTATCTCAATACCCCTTTCCTTCAACTATCTTTCTAACCTCTTCTTAAATGTTGACATGGTCTCTCCATCAATCACTAACATTCTTTGTATTTTTTTTCCTCTTATCACCAGCATCTGTCTTCTATAATAATATCATGTCCTTATTTCAACCAGTGCTTATTTTAATCTAGTTTTGAAAAGAAGTTATTCGGGAATTTCCAATGACCTAGAAATTCCACACAGCATGGTGTTAGTGTGGAGAGAGGAAAGGAAGAGCTGAGTTTGTTCGTAATGAGCCAAGAGAGGTGTTTCAGTGTGCCATTGTGATTGTGTGTTGAAGGATATTTTTTTTATTCATTCCTGGGATGTGGGTGTCTCTGGCAAGGCCAGCATTTATTGCCCATCCCTAATTGCCCTCGAGAAGGTGGCCGTGAACCTCCATCTTGAACCACTGCAGTCCGTATGGTGAAGGTACTCCGACAGTGCTGTTAGGGAGGGAGTTCCAGGATTTTGACCCAGCGACGACGAAGGAATGGCGATATATTTCCAAGTCAGGATGGTGTGTAACTTGGAGGAGAACTTGCAGGTGATGGTGTACCCATGTGCCTGCTGCCCTTGTCCTTCTAGGTGGTAGAGATTGTGGGTTTGGGAGGTGCTGTCGAAGAGGTCTTGGCGAGTTGCTGCAGTGCATCTTGTAGATGGTACACACGGCAGCCACGGTGCGCCGGTGGTGGAGGGAGTGAATGTTTGAGGTGGTGGATGGGGTGCCAAGCAAGCGGGCTGCTTTGTCCTAGATGGTGTCGAGCTTCTTGAGTGTTGTTGGAGCTGAACTCATCCAGGCAAGTGGAAAGTATTCCATCACACTCCTGACTTGTAGCTTGTAGATGATGGAAAGGCTTTGGGGAGTCAGGAGGTGAGACACTCACTGCAGAATACCTAGCCTCTGACCTGCTCTTGTAGCCACAGTATTTATGTGGCTGGTCCAGTTAAGTTTCTGGTCAATGGTGACCCACAAGGTGTTGACGGTGGGGGATTCAGCAATGGTAATGCCGTTGAATGTCAAGGGGCGGTGGTTAGACTCTCGCTTGTTGGAGATCATCATTGCCTGCTACTTCTGTGGCGCAAATGTTACTTGCCACTTATCAGCCCAAGCCTGAACATCGTCCAGGTTTTGTTGCATGCGGGCATGGACTGCTTCATTATTTGAGGAGTTGTGAATGGCACTGAACACTGTGCAGTCATTAGCGAACATCCCCACTTCTGACCTTATGATGGAGGGGAGGTCATTGATGAAGCAGCTGAAGATGGTTCGGTCTAGGACATTGCCCTGAGCAACTCCTGCAGCGATGTTCTGGGGCTGAGATGATTGACCTCCAACAACCACAACCATCTTCCTTTGTGCTAGGTATGACTCCAGCCAGTGGAGAGTTTTCCCCCTGATTCCCATCGACTTCAATTTTACTAGGGCTTCTTGATGCCACACTTGGTCAAATGCTGCCTTGATGTCAAGAGCAGTTACTCTCACCTCACCTCTGGAATTCAGCTCTTTTGTCCATGTTTGGACCAAGGCTGCAATGAGGTCTGGAGCCGAGTGGTACTGGCGGAACATAAAACTGAGCATCGGTGAGCAGGTTATTGGTGAGTAAGTGCCGCTTGAGAGCACTGTCGACAACACCTTCCATCACTTTGGTGATGATTGAGATTAGACTGATGGGGCAGTAATTGGCCAGATTGGAGTTGTCCTGCTTTTTGTGGACAGGGCATACCTGGGCAGTTATTCATATTGTCGGGTAGATGCCAGTGTTGTAGCTGGACTGGAACAGCTTGGCTAGAGACACGGCTAGTTCTGGAGCACAAGTCTTCAGCACGACAGCCGGGATGTTTTTGGGGCCCACAGACTTTGCTGTATCCAGTGTGCTCAGCCATTTCTTGATATCACGTGGAGTGAATCGAATTGGCTGAAGACTGGATTCTGCGATGGTGGGGACCTCAGGAGGAGGCCAATATGGATCATCCACTCAGCACTTCTGGCTGAAGATGGTTGGAAACGCTTCAACCTTGTCTTTTGCACTCGCGTGCTGGGCTCCACCGTCATTGAGGATATTCATGGAGCCTCCTCCTCCTGTTAGTTGTTTAATTGTCCACCACCATTCACGACTGGATGTAGCAGGACTGCAGAGCTTTGATCTGATCCGTAGATTGTAGTATTGCTTAGTTCTGTCTATAGCATTCTGCTTCCGCTGTTTTGCATGCATGTTGTCCTGTGTAGTAGCTTCCCCAGGTTGGCACCTTATTTTTAGGTACGCCATGTGATGGTGGGGAGGGAATTGGTGAGACTGGGAAGGGGAGGTAAAAGTAGTGTTGTCTGGTGCTGTCAGGAAAGCTGGAGACATAAAGAGCCGTATTCACCCTTGTTGCTCTTGTGAGGTTGTAGAACCTCTTCTTACACTAAAGCCAGGTCCTGGGAGTAATTCTGGTGGCACTGACCCTGTCAGCTACCTCTGTCCTGGCCCTTCTACTCATGTTTTGCCAAAATATTTTGAAACATTCTTCCAGCAAAAGTGAAAGCAGGGATTGCCACCTACCTTTAAGAGGTGCATTCCCACTTTAAGTAGGCCTTGGAAGACACGCTGGAAATTGTGCACATCATGTGAGCGGTTGCCTGATTCCCAACGTGATCACGAGGGAAGCCCGTTAGTCAAATGGAAATGAGACCCGGGAGTTAAAATTACCCGGGCCTCCCGCCCACCTTCCCCCCCTGCCCACCCGATTCGCGTCCTGAGTTAAAATTCAGGTTAATTTGTGTTTTCAATATATTTTAACAGGCTAATCATAAAAACGGAATGAAGATAACATATGAACAGTCAAAAAAGTCCTTTGAGAAAAAACATGATCAATTATGCTGTCCAAAGTGTGGAAGTCAAAGCATACATATGGAGACAATTACATGTAAGCCTAAGTTTAGTAGTTTGCATGGTTAGGTTTGGTGTAATATCAGTGCGGCAGCTATGAGTCTTCACCATATATTTCTCCTAACATTGCATAGGGTCTTGTAAAAATAAGGGTAATTTTACAGGCGTAAAGCGAGTGCCTAAGGGTTCAATATGGTGGGTGGCGTGCGCATGCTCATTCCACACTGGACGTGCACCACACACCATATTGCTCAGGGCTGCTCAGCAGGCATCCAGGGCGAATGTCTGACCCTGGCATTAGGCCCATTGCATATGCAAATTGGGGGTCTAATACTTGTTTCAGGCTCCTTTGAGAAATTGGTTTGCAAATGACCGCAGCATGCACTCTACTAATGAGGCTGGTGGACCAATTTGACGTGGTCCTGCTCCTGGCTTCATTCGGCATGTGCAACGTTTGGTGCATCAGGGTCACGCCAGATTTGGGCGTGATCTAATTTCTGGCCAATAACTTTCTCAGCCAAGTTAATCTAATTTGAATTTCACTTTCTCAGTAATGATTAAGTAAAAGTATTGTACATAGCTATAAATAGATTTAAATTAGTTGCAGCTTTTTGGGCTAGTGACTTTTTTAAAATGATTTTAGTTCACACATTGTGATGCTGAAAATCACCTATTGTTACAGTTATAATACTATTCTGATGCTTGGACCAGGTTTATTATTTACTCCTGAGTGATTCCAGCATTTTCTGTTTTTATGACTTTAATGTTGTGTTACTAAAATATATAAAGCTTCAGATATGCTCTCAGTTGGACGTAAAAGATCCCATTGCATTATTTGAAGAAGAGCACGGGAGTTCTTCCAGTGTCCTGGCCAATATTTATCCCTCAACCAACACCTAAAAACACAGATGATCTGTTCATTTATTTCATTGCTGTTTGTGGGAGCTTGCTGTGTGAAAATTGGCTGCCGCGTGTCCTCTCTGCCCGTCTCTTCTCCCCATCCTCGTTCCCTCTGCCCATCCCCGGCCCCTCTGCCCATCCCCGGCCCCTCTGCCCATCCCCGGCCCCTCTGCCCATCCCCGGCCCCTCTGCCCATCCCCGGCCCCTCTGCCCATCCCCGGCCCCTCTGCCCATCCCCGGCCCCACTGCCCATCCCCGGCCCCACTGCCCATCCCCGGCCCCTCTGCCCATCCCCGGCCCCTCTGCCCATCCCCGGCCCCACTGCCCATCCCCGGCCCCTCTGCCCATCTCCTTGCCTATCCCTAGTATTTATTTATGACCAATCATACAATGACTGTCATCTAGCTGTATGTCCTCACTTTAAAAAAAGGTACATAATGTAAATTTAGTAAAACAGTAACAGAACAAGAGATAAATAGAAAAAGTCAGAGCCATGTAGAAGAGAGTAGAGACATAGGGAAGGAGAGATCTGCAGAAAGAGGGAGAGAAAGAGTGAGAGATAAAGTTAGAAACAAAATGGAGAGATGAATTGGCAACAAATTGAGCATAAAAATCTAGGCTAACACGCCAGTGCAGTGCTGAGGGAGTGCGGCACTGTTGGAGGTGCCGTCTTTCGGATGAGACGTTAAACTGAGGCTCTGTTTGCTCTCTCAGGTGGGTGTAAAAGATCCTATGGCACTATTTTGAAGAAGAGCAAGGGAGTTATCACCGGTGTCCTGGCCAATATTTATCCCTCACTCAACATCGCTAAAACAGATTATCTGGTCATTATCACATTGCTGTTTGTGGGAGCTTGTTGTGCACAAATTGGCTGCCGCTTTTCCTACATTATAACATTGACTACACTGCAAAAAAGTAGTTCATTGGCTGTAAAGCGTTTTGAGATGTCCGGTGGTCGTGAAAGGTGCTTCATTAATCAAGTCTTCCTTTAATAGAATATGTGTGAGAGCTGTACCCGAAAGAAAGAGTGGAAGACAGATGCAAAGACACAATTCAGTATTTTCTTCTCTGTGTTAGTTTTAACAAATCTGTAAACACATTTACAAACAACCCATTTGCAAATTCGGGTCAGAGGCTTCCCGCGGGTGCAAGCCCCCGACCTTCACTTACCTAGCGCGCCTGCCGTTGTGCTGTGGGCCCATGTGGGATTCCGGTCCTGGGCCTCCTGCAGCTGCCGGCGCGCAGTGCTTGCGTATCCCAGGGGCGCAGTTAGTTCGAAGCGTCCCCTGGGATCACGTGGGCCATGGAGAGCCAATCGGAGCAGGGAATCTCCATTCATAGATTTGATAGGAAGACCTGTCAAATCTATGAATAGAGATCACCCCCCAAAACCTAACTAAAACTTCAAATAAATTTTTTTTTAAAATCACATTTTTAAAATAACTATAAATTACATAAATTAACTATTTTAAACAAAAATTTAAATTTTTGAAAAAATTAATTACAGTTTTTAACAGGGCTAAAAATAAACTTACCTTTCTTTAAAGTATTTAAAAAAGATAAACCTGTGGAAAAAATGTTTAAATTTCACTTAATTCACCACTTACCTTGTTAAAAGCAGGCCTTGCGCCTGCTTTTTCCCCGCGCAGCTGCTGGGGACTTACCCTCACTTCAAAACCTGTAAAAAAAAAAATGGAAGTTCGCTGCGTGCACGCTGCCTCTCCGGCGCATGCGTTTGACCTCCGAACCCCTTCCTTCAGGGTAACGGAAGTTCCAGTTTCCAGCGCATGCGCGAAACCGGCACTTTCGTTGGGTCTACGGGTGAGTACACAGCGCGTACTCACCTGTGCAGACCCGAATTTCTGGCCCAATATATGGAAGAAAACACCAGGGATAAATGCAGTAAAATAAATAATTAGAGAATAGAAGAGAAGCAAAGAGACAGTTACAGCAAGACAGATACAAGTTTTACTTCCATTTTTGTCCAAGAGTAATATCAGGGAAGATCAATGAAGAAAATAATTTTTAAAAAAGAACTGCAAATGAAGATCTGAAATAAAAAACAAAAAATGCTAGAAATACTTTCTTAACATTAAAATAATAAAGTTTTATGCAGCTTAAGCGAGGATTATTACAAGCATGAAAGACACTATAACAATTCACATTATTTGATATGAGCTGATAGGTAAGTAGGTGTAATTATAGTTAAGTTGAAAGTAAACGTTTGGGTAGCTTCTGACCTTTCCTGTGCGATCAATGTAGTTCTATCAAAGCCACCACTGAGGGAAATCACAGTTGTGACTAGAATCATTTATATCAAATTGGTACTTATCACAAACCTGGTGCATAAGTCACAGATTCACATAGGTTTTTAAGAGTTGTGAATGTTACTCTTACATCATTGTGTGTAGCCTTCACCTACTTGCCGTAAAGGTCATGGCTATGACCTTTACATCAGTGCAAATACAATGGTTTATGGGTGTATATTTGTAAACTAAAGCTGAACAACTATATGCAACCATTATTCAGGAATTGTATATTTTCTATGTAATTAAAAGTTTGCACCCGGCACATATTTAGGTTATGGGAATGTCTGTAGGGATGGAAAGTGTCCAACCAATCAAATCCGGAAAACCTTTTTTAAAAGACCTTTCCCCAGCCATCCTTACCAATGTGTATAACAAAAGACAACTGCAACTTGCATTTATATAGCACCTTTAACATAGGAAAATATCCCAAGGTGCTTCACAAAAGCGTAATCAGACAAAAATTGACACTGAGCCAAAGAAGGAGGAATTAGGAGGGGTAACTAAACACTTGGTCAAAGAGGTAGATTTTAAGGAGCATCTTGAAGGAGGAGAGAGAGATAGAGAGGTTCAGGGAGGTAATTCCAGAGCTTAGGACCTAGATAGCTGAAGGCACAGTTACCATTGGTGGGGTGAAGAGCGTGTAAGATGCACAAGAGGCCAGAGTTGGAGGAACGCTGAGTTTTCAGAGGGTTGTAGGATGTTAAAGAGATTGGGAGGGGTAAGGCCATGAAGGGATTTGAATACGAGAATTAGAATTTTAAATTGGAGGCATTGGTGGACTGGGAACCAATATAGGTCAGTGAGCACAGTGGCGATGGATGGACGAGAATTGGTGCAGGTTAGGGTATGGGCAGCAGAGTTTTGGATGAGATGGTTTATGGAGAATGGAAGATTGGAGACCGGCCAGGAGAGCATTGGAATATTCGAGTCTGGAAATGACAAAGGCATGGATGAGTATTTCTGCAGCAGTTGGACTGAGGCAGAGGCAGAGATGGGCGATGTTACAGAGTTGGAAGTAGGTGGTCTCATCTCATCTGATGGAAAGTTAATAGGATCGGAAACTGAACTCGGGATCAAATATAACTAAAGACAACATATATAATGGCCCAGATTTTGCTGAAATCAAATCGGCCAGCAACTTATGACAAGGAAGAGATACCCCATAAATTATGAATTGCCACAAGTTGCTGGCCGATTTGTGCCGCTCCACCATTAGCTTCATGAATAAGGTATCTCGTTCTTAACCTCCCCATGATTTTCATGAAGTTGCTGCATTTGCACATAAATTGCCTTTAAACTTGCCACAGAAAATTAAGTCTAGTAATTACCTGCATAAGTACTCATTTAACAACATGATAATTGTTAATGACTGCCAATCAACCTCTCTTGCCCAGAAATGGAACAATTAAAAGTGTGAAGACTCATTCCTTCAGGTTGTGAATTGTTCTTGGAGATTTTAAAAATGTTAAATTTTTAATTTAACGTTTTTTGTTCTTTTCCTTTCTATCTTTTTTTTTACCTCTCTCTTAATCCAATCTTTCTTTCCCTCTCTTTATTTCTCTTACTGTACCTGATTTGACATTGAATTCACCCACTCTAATTCACTCTCCTTCTTGGTCCTTCCTCTGTTTATTTCTCAATCCTTTAATTTCATTGGTTAAGGAAATACACTGTTTGTCCCGTTGTTCACCAAGGTCCCAGATATCCTGTTGCCCTCGCTGTGCCATTATCAGCTTGTACTTACAGCAACTTTATGGGGAACAATTTAAAAACCTAAACGTGCACGAATAAGCATGTTGCAAATGCCTCGCTCCAGCAAAATCTGGGCCAATAAAATAATAAACATGTGAAACTAAAACACCTCTGAAAACATCTCTAAACCTCAGCCCCACAGTGTTCAGAAGCCTCCTTGAGAGCTTCTGTCCCAGCCCCCAAAGTACTCCAATCCAAGCCATGAAAATTCAACCAAAACTTCAGCCCAATGAGTGCTCTGAGATATCAGTTCCCCTGTGTGCTTCTAACTAAAAGCCATCCTTCCACAGTGCTTCCAGATTCCAACTCCACCAATGCTCCCAGATAACAGCTGCCCTTGTGGAATTTTCCATTGTTCTGACTCTGGCCTCTCGTGCATTCCCCCTCCCTTTGTCCCTCCAAAGGGGGAAGGGGCATCTGTACAAGATAGGGGGTATGGTAGCATAGTGGTTATGTTACTGGACTAGTAATCCAGAGGCCTGGACTAATGATCCAGGCCCATGAGTTCAAACCCCACCACGACAGCTGGGGAATTTAAATTTAATTAATTAAATAAATCTGTAACAAAAACAAAGTATCAGTAATGGTGGCCAGATTGTCGTAAAAACACATTCACTAATGTCCTTTAGGGAAGGAAATCTGCTGCCCTTACCTGGTCTGGGCTATATGTGACTCCAGCCCCACAGCAATATGGTTGACTCTGAACTTCCCTCTGAAATGGCCTAGCAAGCCACTCAGTTGTATCAATCTGCTACGAAAATCAATAATAAGAATAAAACCGGACGGACCATCTGGCATCGACCTAGGCACTGGTTTCGGACACGACATAGACACACCCAGCCCAGTTGACACTGCAAAGTCCTCCTCACTAACATCTAGGGGACTTGTGCCAAAATTGGGAGAGCTGTCCCACAGACTAGTCAAGCAACAGCCTGACATAGTCATACTCACAGAATCGTACCTTTCAGCCAAAGTCCCAGACACTTCCATCACCATCCCTGGATATGTGGCGGCAGAGTGGTAATATAATCGGGAGGGCCTGGGAGTTCACATTGAATCCGGACCTCATGAAGTCTAATGGCATCAGGTCAAACATGGGCAAGGAAACCTACCACTAATAAATCAGTACTCCTCATGTTGAACACCATGTGGAAGAAGCACTGAGGGTAGCAAGGACAGAATATACTCTGGGTGAGAGACTTCAATGTCCATCACCAAGAGTGGCTCAGTAGCACCACTACTGACTGAACTGACCGAGTCCTGAAGGACATAGCTGCCGGGCCTGTGGCAGGTGGTGAGAGAACCAACACGAGGGAAAAACCAACTTGATGTCATCCTCACCAATCTACCTGTCGTAGGTGCATCTGTCCATGACAGTATTGGTAGGAGTGACCACCGCCCAGTCATTGTGGAGACGAAGTCCCATCTTCACACTGTGGACAACCTCCATCGTGTTGTATGACACTACCACCATGCTAAATGGGATAGATTCAGAACAGATCTAGCAGTGCAAAACTGGGCATCCATGAGGTGCTCTGGGCCATCAGCAGCAGCAGAATTGTATTCCACAACAATCCGTAACCTCATGGCCTGGCATATTTCTCATTCTACCATTGCCATCAAGCCGTGGGACCAACCCTGGTTCAATGATGAGTGTAGAAGAGCATGCCAGGAGCAGCACCAGGCGTACCTAAACATGAGGTGCCAACCAGGTGAAGCTACAACACATGCAACAGCGGAAGCAGCATTCTATAGACAGAGCTAAGCAATCTGACAACCAACAGAATCAGATCAAAGCTCAGCAGTCCTGCCACATCCAGTCATGAATGGTGGTGGACAATTAAATAATGAACAGGAGGAGGAGGCTCCATGCACACCCCCATCCTCAATGATGGCGGAGCCCAGCACGTGCATGCAAAAGACAAGGCTGAAGCATTTACAACCATCTCCAGCCAGAGGTGCCGAGTGGATGATCCATCTCGGCTTCCTCCTGATGTCCCCACCATCACAGAAGTTAGTTGTCAGCAAATTCGATTCACTCCATGTGATATCAAGAAACGGCTGAGCGCACTGGATACAGCAAAGGCTATGGGCCTCGACAAAATCCCGGCTGTAGTGCTGAAGACTTGTACTCCAGAACTAACCGTGCCTCTAACCAAGCTGTTCCAGTACAGCTACAACACTGGCATCTAGCAGACAAAGTGAAAAATTGCCTAGGTATGTCCTGTCCGCAAAAAGCAGGACAACTCCAATCCGGCCAATTACAGCCCCACCAATCTACTCTCAATCATCAGCAAAGTGATGGAAGGTGTCTTCAACAGTGCTATCAAGCGGAACTTACCAATAACATGCTCACCGATGCTCAGTTTGAGTTCCACCAGGACCACTCAGCTCCAGACCTCATTACAGCCTTGGTCCAAGCATGGACAAAAGAGCTGAATTCCAGAGGTGAGGTGAGAGTGACTGCCCTTGACATCAAGGTAGCATTGGACCGAGTGTGACATCAAAGTAGCATTGGACGGAGTGTGGCATCAAGGAGCCCTAGTAAAATTGAAGTCAATGGGAATCGGGGGGAGAAATCTCCACTGGCTGGAGTCATACCTAGCACAAAGGAAGATGGTTGTGGTGATTGAAGGTCAATCATCTCATCCCCAGGACATTGCTGCAGAAGTTCCTCAGGGCAGTGTCCTGGGCCCAACCATCTTCAGCTGCTTTATCAATGACCTTCCCTCCATCATAAGGTCAGAAGTGGAGATGTTCACTGATGATTGCACAGTGTTCAGTTCCATTTGCAACTCCTCAGATAGTGAACCAGTCTGTCTCCGCATGCCGCAAGACCTGGGCAATATTCAGGCTTGGGCTGATAAGTGGCAAGTAACATTTGCGCCACACAAGTGCCAGGTAATGATCATCTCCAACAAGAGAAAGTCTAACCACCTCCTCTTGACATTCAATGGCATTACCATCGTCGAATCCCCCACCATCAAAATCCTGGGGGGTCACCATTGAACAGGAACTTAACTGGACCAGCCACATAAATACTGTGGCTACAAGAGTAGGTCAGTGGCTGGGTATTCTGCGACAAGTGACTCACCTCCTGACTTTCCAAAGCCGTTCCAGCATCTACAAGCCACAAGTCAGGAATGTAATGGAATACTCTCCACTCGCCTGGATGAGTGCAGCTCCAACAACACTCAAGAAGCTCAAAACCATCCAGGACAAAGCAGCCCACTTGATTGGCACTCCATCCACCACCTTAAACATTAATTCCCTCCACCACCAGTGCACCGTGGCTACAGTGTGTACCATCTACAAGATACACTGCAGCCACTCACCAAGGCTTCTTCGGCAGCACATCCCAAACCCACGACCTCTTCCACCTAGAAGGACAAGGGCAGCAGGCGCATGGGAACACCATCACCTCCAAGTTCCCCTCCAAGTCACACACCATCCTGACTTGGAAATATATCGCCGATCCTTCATCGTCGCTGGGTCAAAATCCTGGAACTCCCTACCTAACAGCACTGTGGGAGTACCTTCACCACTCAGACTGCAGCGGTTCAAGAAAGCAGCTCACCACCACCTTCTCAAGGGCAATTAGGGATGGGAACTAAATGCTGGCCTTGCCAAAGACATCCACATCCCGTGAATGAATAAAAGAAAAACTTGAACAGAGCCGGGACCAATGTTCTTGCTAGAGGTTTGGGAGAGTTTGAACTAATTTGGCAGGTAGGGGGTGGGGTGGGAGAGACCAGAAAATAGCAGAAAGGAGCAGAAATGAGACTAGAGGATCGAGAGATATAAACAGCAGTAAAATTAGAAGTATCCCAAAAATTGCAGGGACCAGATAGAGGAAAATAGCAAACGTGGTGAAGGAGGTATTAAATTTTATGTTCGTCAATGTCTGTAGTGTAACTAATGAGGTTGGTGAGCTGCAGGCACAAATTGCTATTAAGACATGGGACCGTATTTTCCGATCCCTGCGGGTGAATCCTCTTGGCAGATCGGACGCCTGCCCTGGAGAAGAGCCTCTGCGGGTGGAGAGTTCCGCTTTCTGCAGAACCTCCGCCCACTGAAAACCCTTAGAAATCTTACGCCTGGTAAAAGCAGGCGTAAGGCCTGCTTTTACCAGCATAAGAGTTTTAAAAAGTTTTAAAAAAATTTCCACTCATTTATAATTTAAAAATACTTTTAAAAAAAGGTAAGTTTATTTTTAGCCCTGTAAAAACTTTAATTATTTTTTTCAAAAAATTAAATTTTTGTTTAAAATATTTAATTTAATGTAATTTTAACTCATTTTAAAAACATGATGGTTTTTTAAATTTATTTAATGTTTTAGTGTCTTTTTTCAGTGATCCCCATTCATACTTTTGACGGGTCTATCTGTCAAAAGTATGAAGGGGGATTCCCTTCTTTCATTGGCTCGCCTGGCCCACGTGATCCCAGGGATGCTTGCAAACCGCCTGCACCCCTGGGATACGTGGGCCCTGCACATTTCGACTGTGGAGAGGCCCAGGATCGGAAGTGTCTGGACCTCGGGAGCCCTCAGGTAAGTGCGTAGATTTTTTTCCGATAGGAGACATCCACATGCAGGAAGCCTCCTATCGGAAATTACGGGCCATGGTTGCATTAACAGAGACATGGCTGAAACAAGGCCAGGAATGGGTTCTTAATATTCCTGGTTACCAAATATTCAGGAACGATACAGATGGAAAACGAGGAGGGGGCCTGGCAGTATTGATTAAGGATGATGTTACAGTTCTAAATAGAAAGGATTTACTGGATCATTCTCGGACTGAATCTTTTTGGCTTGAGTTGAGGAACAGAGGGGGAACTGTTACATTGCTGAGAGTTTTTTTTATAGAGCTCCAAACAGTGAGAAGGAGATAGATAAGCAAATTTGTTGGGAAATTTTAACGGCGTGTAACAAAAATAGAGTAGTAATATTAGGAGACTTTAATTACCCTAATATAGACTTCGAAAAGTATAAGGCTAAGGGTAGGGAATGATGCGGAGATGCCGGTGTTGGACTGGGGTGGACAAAAGTGAGAAGTCGCACAACACCAGGTTATAGTCCAACAGTTTTATTTGAAATCACGAGCTTTCGGAGCTGCTGCCCCTTCGTCAGGTGAAGTAAAGGAATACGAATCGACAAAGCATATATAGATAGAGAACAATGCATGTGTAGCGTACAATGTCAGACGACTACATTTAATCCTCCTGACTGCCTTTCGTCACACCTCGGCAGAGAAACAATCAGGTCAGCCAGGAAGGCACCACATCAAAGACATAGCAAGATACAACTGAGACAATGAGGTGGGGTTACAGGGGGTCTAATGTGTCAAATGCTGCAGTCTGTATGGAAAACGATAAACTTTAAAATTTTTACTTTTTTTTACTGGAAATCACATCTGTGAACAAGCCAACGACGACTCGAGTCTGGATGACTCTACGTCATGTATCGTGACATGAACCCTAGATCCCGGTTGAGGCCGTCCTCATGAGTGCGGAACTTGGCTATCAGTTTCTGCTCGATGATTTTGCGTTGTCGTGTGTCTCGAAGGCCGCCTTGGAGAACGCTTACCCGCAGATCCGAGGCTGAATGTCCTTGACTGCTGAAGTGTTCCCTGACTGGGAGGGAACACTCCTGCCTGGCGATTGTTGCACGGTGTCCGTTCATACGTTGTCTCAGTGTTTGCATGGTCTCGCCGATGTACCATGCTCTGGGGCATCCTTTCCTGCAACGTATCAGGTAGACAACGTTGGCCGAGTCACATGAGTATGTACCATGTACCTGGTGGGTAGTGTCCTCACGTGTGATGATGGTATCTGTGTTGATGATCTGGCATGTCTTGCAGAGGTTGCCGTGGCAGGGTTGTGTGGTGTCGTGGTCGCTGTTATCCTGAAAGCTGGGTAATTTGCTGCGAACGATGGTACTTCTGAGGTTAGGCGGCTGTTTGAAGGCGAGTAGTGGAGGCGTGGGGATGGCCTTAGCGAGGTGTTCGTCGTCATCGATGACATGTTGAAGGCTGCGAAGAACATGGCGTAGTTTCTCCGCTCCGGGGAAGTACTGGACGACGTAGGGTACCCTGTTGGTTGTGTCCCGTGTTCGCCTTCTGAGGAGGTCTATGCGATTTTTCGCTGTGGCCCGTCGGAACTGTCGATCGATGAGTCGAGTGTCATATCCCGTTCTTACGAGGGCGTTTTTCAGCGTCCGTAGGTGTCCATCGCGTTCCTCCTCGTCTGAACAGATCCTGTGTATTCGCAGGGCTTGTCCATAGGGGATGGCTTCTTTAACGTGGTTGGGGTGGAAGCTGGAGAAGTGGAGCATCGTGAGGTTGTCCGTGGGCTTGCGGTAGAGTGAAGTGCTGAGGTGTCCGTCTTTGATGGAGATTCGTGTGTCCAGGAATGAAACCGATTCTGAGGAGTAGTCCATGGTGAGTTTGATGGTGGGATGGAACTTGTTGATGTTATCGTGTAGTCTTTTCAGTGATCCTTCGCCGTGGGTCCAAAGGAAGAAAATGTCGTTGATGTATCTGGTGTACAGCGTTGGCTGGAGGTCCTGTGCAGCGAAGAAGTCTTGCTCGAACTTGTGCATGAAGATGTTGGCGTATTGGGGTGCGGGTAGGGAAGGAGAGGAATTTCTGATATGTGTACAGGAGAACTTTCTCAATCAATATGTCTCCAGTCCAACAAGGAAGGAAGCAGTGTTGGATCTGGTTCTGGGAAATGAAGTAGGGCAAGTGGAGTGTGTTACAGTAGGAGATCATCTAGCTAACAGTGACCACAACATCATTCGGTTTAGAGCAATTATGGAAAGAGACCAGAAAATATCTAATGTAAAAATGCTCAACTGGGGAAGAGCTATTTTCAGTGATTTAAGAAGGGACCCAGCACAGATAGATTGGAAAAGGTGATTGCAGGGTAAAGCAGTAACGGAGCAATGGAAGGCATTCAGGGAAGAGATAGTTCAGGGACAAACTAGGCATATTTCTTTGAAGGGAACAGGGAGATCATCTAAATCTAAGGCGCTCTGGATGACAAAGCAAATAAAAGTTAAAATAAAACAGAAAAAGGAGGCTCATGACAAATGTCAGGAGCAAGATTCAGTTAATAACCAGGAAGATTATGGAAAGTACAGGAGGGAATTGAAAAAGTTAACATGGGAGGCAAAGGAAGGTTACAAGAAAAGATTAGCAGGCAACATTAAATTGAACCCTAAAATATTTTTAAAACATATAAAGTGTAAGCGGCTAGCTAGGGAAAAAGTTGGGCGTATTACGGACCTAAAGGGAAATCTTCATGTAGAGGCAGAGGACATGGCTAAAGTATTAAATGAGTACTTTGCATCTGTCTTTGCAAAGGAAGTGGATGATGTGAAAATGCTCAACTGGGGAAGAAAGGGAAGTTATGGACATGATAGTAATAGATAGTGAAAATGCACGAAAAAGATTAGCATTACTGAAAGCTGATAAAGTCACCTGCTCCAGATGAAATGCATCCTTGGTTGCTGAAAGAAACAAAGGTAGAAATAGCAGAGGCATTGGTCACAATCTTTCAACCTCGTTGGATACAGGAGTGGTGCCGGAGGATTGGAGGGCTGTTAATTTTATAGCACTATTCAAGAAAGGGGAACAGGGATAAACCAGGAAACTACAGGCCAGTCAGCCTAACATCGGTGGTGGGGAAGTTACTGGAAAATATTATCAGGGACAAAATAAACTTTCATTTGGAAAGGCACGGGTTAATCGAGGAAAACCAGCATGGATTTGTTAAAGGCAAATCGTGTCTGACTAACTTGCTTGAATTCTTTGATGAGGTAACGGAGAAGGTTGATCCAAGGTAGTGCAGTAGATGCTGTATATATGGACTTTCGGAAGGCGTTCAACAAAGTGGAGCTTATTAAAAAGATTTTGTCTTGAGCGGTAGCCCAAAACAGCAATAACGAATTAGCAGCCCATTTTAACTCGTTCTTTGGCTTGGTGTCCATTTTTTTCTGACGTCTCCTGGAATCCCCTTGGCACATTTTGATTCTAATGCAAATCTCCCAGTCTATGATGCAGTGCACTAACGTGTTGGGCTTCGGGTTTTAAATTTAAAGCAGAAAATTGTATGTTGTGTATGATGTGATACATATAACATTAAAGTGTGTTTTTTTTCTTCTAGACGCCACGCCATTTGTAAAATGTAAAAAATGCCAACACTTCTTTTTGATGGTGAGGCCAAAACAATCTCCTACAAACAGCTACGAAGAAGTAGAGTTGTGGCATACAGCTGATAAAAGTGGACGTCAAGTGAATCTACCAGCACCAAAAGAAGTAAGGTGCACACTTTTCTTTCGCTGATATTTATTGTACATTTGAACTATGATGCCTCTCTCATGAATCATTTTTCTACTGGTGTTGTATAGGTTGAATTTCAGTATACCAGCATCTGTTATCTGGCTCCTGGCGTTTACACTAAAAAAAAAGAAAACGGGACAATTTTACCTCCAGAGCGGGAAGCCAGCTAGTGGTGATTGAGGGAGACAATGGGGGTAATTTTAATCCGCCCTACCCACGACGTGCGGTTCAATCTGAAAAACATTCCCCCCACCGACCCCCGATCGTCTCGATTGCCGAGGACTGTCCCCAGCAGTCCCCGGCTGCTGCCTTATACCGCAGGCTATTCCGACTGGCAGCCGGCCAGCCTTTCAATTTGGCTGGCTGCGAAATGGAGTAAATTTTTTTGAATAAGGTCCGGCTGTTAAATTTGGCAGGATCTCTGCCTTCCTGTTATTTCCAGCTTTACCAGCTGCTGACAGCGCTCCTGCTCCCTCCCCGCCTCTTCGTAAATATCAAGGCCAATAGCACAGATTTCACATAATATACGGTAGTATAGTGGTTATTTTACTGGACTAGTAATCCAGAGAGTTTGGACTAATGATCTGGAGACATGAGTTCAAATCCTATCACGGCAGCTAGCGAATTTAAATTCAGTTAAATAAATCTGGAATAAAAAGCTAGTATCTGTAATGGTGACCATGAAACTACTGGATTGTTGTAAAAACCCATCTAGTTCACTAATGTCCTTTAGGGAAAGAAATCTGCCGTCCTTACCCGGTCTGGCCTGTATGTGACTCCAGACCCACAGCATTGTGGTTGGCTCTTAACTGCCCTCTGAAATGGCCTAGCAAGTCACTCAGTTGTATTCAAGGCAGCTCACCACCACCTTCTCAAGAGCAGTTAGGGATGGGCAATAAACGCTAGCCTTGCCGGCGACACCCACATCCCATGAATGAATTAAAAAAACAGCTGAAAATGGCTGCTTCCCTGGGGGTTCTGCTAGTCTTCCATTGTAACTTCCACCAAAGTTATAGCGGGCGATTGGTAGACCCCCAAGAATTTCAGGACCACTTTTCTTTCTGAAACTTGCATATTGACGATAACTACAAAATGCAATATTAATTTTAAACCTCCGACATCTAATTGAAAACTGCTATAATTAAACAGCTCATGCTGCAGCAAATCATGTCTCTAAGTGAACATGGTAACATTTGAGTCCAGTTTTCAATTAAAGAAACTATTTTAAATTCAGTTTAATGACTTGGTACTTTACAAGTTGTGGTAAATTGTTAAATGTTTTTGGTTTCAGCTCCATAGATTTTTGGATGAATATGTTATTGGCCAAAACCAAGCTAAGAAAGTTCTCTCAGTCGCTGTCTACAATCACTATAAACGACTTAACAACAATATTCCATCCGAAGTCACACAGCATACTGAGGTTTATGGTGGTGGCTACTCCAACCCTTCGAAAGGTAAATTTAATCTGGGGCTTTTGATCTTTATAATTGTAAATCACTACAGTGTTTCTGGTTAAAATTGCTAATACTTGGCAGCATAGATGGCCCTAGCAAAATCAGCAACTTTAAATCAATTTTGTTCGCGGCATTAAAATGAAAAGCTTTGTAGTTATATAGGAAAGGAAGGTCCCAGGTTCAATCTCTGGTCTGTGCTGAATTAGCCAATTTCAGCCAGGGGGACAGTGGGGGTTACATCAAGGGGAAGGGAACAAAATCAGTTATGACTCTCTTTCCTGATCCCAATCAGAATGTGTTTGGGTGTTAAATTGGGCCACGTAGCACCCGTTTTTTAGGCACTACGCAGTCATCCAAGGTTTCAAAATGGGGTTAGGGTTAGGGTTTTGACAGGATCTTGGTAAACCGGTTTGCAAGCACGCATGCAAAGCAGGCAGATCCTGACGCTATTCAATGTACAATGCTGATTTTAAGCCACCGCTGCCATTTTGGAACACCATACACCAGCCAATGCCCTGCAAGATAGATGGAAGTGTGTCAGTGAGAGTCCTGCAATATGTTTGGGTGATGTGGCTTTCATGGTTGAATAGCTGCCAGTGTGTGTGAGTAATGAGTTGTGGTTTCAGTTTCCCTTCTCGTGTTTGATCAGGTATCTGCCAAGACTCGGTTTCACAGCCACATTATTTTCACCGTCCTCGGCCTAATACACTGTTCCACGGAAGCTCAGCGTAAGCTCGAGGAACAGCACCTCATCTTTCGTTTAGGCACGCTACAGCCCTCTGGACTCAATATCGAGTTCAACAATTTTAGATCATAACCTCAGCTCCAATCACATTTATATTTTATTTTTTCCACCCTTTTATTTGTCCCCCCCACCTTTTTTTTTTTTTTTTTTTCTTTCCTCCTAGAAGCTGGCAGCTGTCCTTCATTCTGCCAGTAGATTTCACACTTCATTCAGCCTTAATCTGTCACATTAACACCACCTCTAGCCTTGCATATCTCTTAATGTCTCTTAATGTCTCTTCATCTCCTCCTTTGTTCCTTTATCCCCTCCCCCTTTTCCCAGCTTTACCCTGGCCTTAAATCTATTTGATTTCCAGCTCTTCCCAGTTCTGATGAAAGGTCATCGACCTGAAACGTCAACTCTCTTTCTCTCTCCACGGATGCTGCCTGGCCTGCTGAGTTTTTCCAGCGTTTTCTGTTGTTATTTCGGATTTCCAGCATCTGCAGTATTTTGCTATCGTATGAGTTGTGGGTGTGAGGCTTGCAGCAGTGCTAAGTGTGTGAGGGTGAAGTAAACTACTGATTGATAGAGAATGTTGGTCGGTGGGTGATAGGGGTGTAGTGAATTGAATAGATGATGAGGCTAATTGTGCAGCTGGTAGGATATGCCATTTGAAGATTGAACTCACCTTGACAACTCGTGTCAGATCATTAAACTTCTTCTGGCAGTGCATCCACGTTCTTGGAGCTACACTTCTGGCATTGACCTCCTCCGGTACTTCCTCTCACTGCCTCCGAAGCATATGTCTCGAGCGTCTCCTGCCCACCTGCAGACATAGAATGTCCCTCCTTATCTCCACCTCCTGCACCAAGGTCTCCAGCGCAGCATCAGAAAACCTTGGTGCTCGCTCTCTCGCATATTGAGCTATTCTTCAAAATATTAGAGTACAGATTCAGTTCACAAAGGACTCCCACCACTTCTTTAGCCACAATGCACCTCCCCTTTAAGAGGTGCAGGCTGCCTTTAGGTAGCGCTAGCCACTCGCGATATCAAGCCCCCTGCTGATGCGTGCAGCTAATAAACAGTGCACGTAGTAATCATGTGAACCAGCAGGCAGCACCAATTTAACGCCTGTAATGCAATGAACATGCTTGGGTCGATCTCATACTGCATTCCCCGTGGCCGTTTTCAAGGGTTATCCAATTTCCCCCCCCTTTGTGTTTATATTGATCAGGTGAGGACAGGTTTGTGGCTGGTTGTATGCCTCCCCCCAAGGTTGAATAGCTTTGCTAACAGTCACTGTCCATACCCACTTGTGAAGAATGCTTTCTTGGGTTTGATATGAAGGCTGCTAGTGTCTGTGGAACTATTCCAGCATAAGTCACCAGAAAAAGAGGAGGGATAAGGAGAGTAAATGATTATTTCTTTACATTGGAAAGTTTGTAGGATTTCCTTTGAAGTATTCAGTCTTTATCACATTGGTGCACATTAAATTGCAGGTCACAGATCAAAATACCTCTGTTTTTAAATACCGTACACTAGGTCACACACTTCCTTGTGATGGTGCCATTGCTGGTTCAAAGTGCAATTCCATATGCTTTGCACAAAATATAAAAATAAGCGGTGATGTGCAAAATTGTCTTATGGGGCGACACTGGAGTAGTCTCTAAAAATAATTCAAAAATGTGCTCTCTAGTCTCTAGTACTGCATTCATAAAATTCTCACTATTCATAATAGTCCACCTCAAAAGCCATAAGCCTTCACTGTGGGAGGGCGGGAGGAGGCAATGTTGCGTGTGGCTTGTATGCTGTTATTTAGTAAAAATGCTAAAGAAATTTGCTTTGACGGTAATTTAAATAAAACTAAATAATATGAGGCTGGAGTAAGTGAGGCAGGATTACTTCTGTTTATAGTTTCATTGTTGGATTGAACTTTTGCAAGAATATCAAAACAACATGAAGAGCAACGCTACAAAATAAAGTTTTATAAGGTGGTCATCTATTTTTTTCTTACAGAACTGCTGCAATTGACAGGATTGATTCCGCCTTCACCTTATTTATCACAACAGCCATTACCACAGCAAAGTTTCCGAAAGAATTTTGACTCTGACAATGATACTGTTCATCTAGACAAAAGTAATATCATTCTGCTTGGACCCACAGGTTCAGGTATAATGGAGTTTCAGTAGGATCAGAAATACGAATCTAACTATTGTATCATTTTCATGTTATCTTTTTGTTTCAGTGGCCCTATATAGTACAAAGAAATTTACCTGTGTAGATAACATAGGTTCATATCAAAAATAACAACAGAAAATGCTGGAAACACTCAGCAGGTCAGGCAGCATCCGTGGAGAGAGAAAAACAGAGTTAACGTTTCAGGTCTGTGACCCTTCGTCAGAACTCCTATCAAGTTTGGGTAAGAATGAATCTGGCATGTATATTGAAAGAATTTGCATTGAAATGATGCCATGCCTCTCAGAACAGCCCAAAGGCGTCACACCCAATTAATTCGTTTTGAAGTACAAGCACAGCAGCCATTTTGCACACCGGAACATCCCAAAACAGCAATGAGATGAATGACCCATTAATCTGCTTTTGGTGGTATTAGTTGAGGGAGGAATGTTGTCCAGGACATTGGAAGAACTCCCTGCTGTACTTTGAATAGTGCTATGAGATTTTTGCATGTCCACTTGAATCATTGGAGCAGGGAGACAAGCCCTCCATTAACATTTCATCCGAAGCATGGTACCTCCAAAAATGCAGCATTCCCTGAAATGTCTGGCTAGGTTATGTATGTGCTCAAAGCACGTGTGGTGCTTGAACTTACAACCTACTGATTCAGAAGTGAATGTTAGTATTGTGGCGGATCGCCACCTAAACGGGCATTATCCACTTTTCCGTCCGTGGACAAAATATCGAGCACCTTCCCTTTAAGGCACCTTACCTTTAAGGCAGGAGTGGGCGGGGCCTCAGGATTTTTCCAGAGAATTCTGGGAGCAGTCTGTTCAGCCATTTTGTACCCATGCAGTTGTATTAAAAAAGTCTCTTGTTTTCCACACATGGATTCAGCCTTAATTCGTGTTTCGCGGCAGCCTCAACATTGGTGACCCCGACGCTCAGAACGTATTCCGAGCACTGCAATGGCGAACTCAAACGCAGTTTCCGTGAAACTGCCGGAGTTTTGGAAAAACCAGCCCGAAGCCTGGTTTCTCCAAGCTGAATCTCGCTTCCGGCTGCAAAACATCACCACAGATGGGACGAAGTACGACTATCTCATCACATCACTCGGCAGCGCCACAGTTTCGAAGGTTTGGACAGCGCTGCAGAACCCACCAGAGGAAGGCAAGTATGCACATCTCAAGGCAACGCTCCTTAAAAAATTTACGGCCTCGGCATATCAGCGAAACTGCCACCTCCTCGACCTTCCAGGCCTCGGTGATGCCTCACCGTCAGACCTCCTCACCCACATGCTCTCCCTCACCAACGAGAGCCCACCCGGATCCCTCTTTTGCACGCTGTTCATCCGCCAGCTCCCTCTCAGCATCCACCCAGCGATCGTGGCGTCCGGCCTCACGAACCTGGAAGCCCTGGCCGATGAGGCCGACAAGCTGCTGTCCGCTCACTCCAGCCGCGACGTCACTCCGGACCTGGCAGCCAATGCCTGGGCGCGCCCCTCACCGGCCACCACAAGGGCCTGCCACCAGGCCCACGGGGCCTTCACGCCCCACTAACCCAGGCCACTGTTACTACCACGCACGGTTCGGCGCCAGGGCACAACGGTGCACACCTCCCTGCTCTTTCAAGTCCGCCCCCGTACCAGCCCCCGCGATGGCCGTGGGCCACGCGGGCTCCCTGCTGTTCGTCACGGATGACAAAACCGGCCGCCGGTTCCTGTGCGACACTGGGGCTCAGCACAGCATCATCCCGGCCTCCTCCCTCGACATCCAAAAGGGCGAGCGAGGACCGGCGCTGGCTGCTGCTAACGGCTCGGAAATCCGGACGTATGGCACCCGGACAGTCACCCTCGACCTCGCTGGTCGCCGCTACCGATGGGAGTTCATCACTGCCAAGGTGCTCTCCCCTCTCATCGGCGCAGATTTCCTGTGCGCCCACGGCCTACTGGTAGACATCCCCCGTCACCGCCTCGTGGACATGAACACCATGTCCCCCATCCTGGGCGCCATGGCCCCCCGTCAACCCGCCGACATGGCGTCACAGTGCCACGCCCGGGCCACGGATGACTACTTGGCAGTCCTGGCCGAATTCCCGGCCCTTACCAATCCGACCTTCTCCACGGA
This sequence comes from Squalus acanthias, assembly GCA_030390025.1. NCBI lineage: Eukaryota > Metazoa > Chordata > Chondrichthyes > Squaliformes > Squalidae > Squalus > Squalus acanthias. Next base: position 157,824,317 of record CM059425.1, on the reverse strand, counting down.
GGCCGCCAAACATGGGGTGGAACACTTCATCCCCACCACAGGCCCCCCAGTGTACGCCCACGCCCGCAGGCTGGACCCGAGCAAACTGGAGATCGCGTGGACCGAGTTTGCCACCATGGAACAGCTCGGCATCATCCGCCGCTCCAACAGTCCCTGGGCCTCCCCACTCCACATCGCCCCCAAACCAGGCGGAGGTTGGCGCCCCTGCGGGGATTACCGCCGCCTCAACGACGCCACCACCCCTGATCGGTACCCCGTGCCGCACATTCAGGACTTCTCGGCTAGACTGGCAGGCCGCTCAGTCTTTCCAAGGTCGACCTGGTGCACGGCTACCACCAAGTCCCCGTCCACCCCGCGGACGTCCCAAGACGGCCGTAATCACCCCTTTGGCCTGTTCGAGTTCCTGCAGATGCCCTTCGGCCTCAAAAACGCAGCCCAGGCATTCCAACGGCTCATGGACTCGGTCCTTCGGGACCTGAAGTTACTGTTCGTCTACCTGGACGACATCCTGGTAGCCAGTTCCTCCAAGCAGTAACACCTCGAACACCTTCGCATCCTGTTCGGGTGCCTCAGCGACCACGGGCTCATCCTCAGCCCAGCCAAATGCCAGTTCGGCCTGGACAAGATCGACCTCCTCGGCCACCACATCACCCATGCTGGGGCCATTCCCCTGCCCACCAAGGTGCAGGCCGTCCAACAATTTCCCCGCCCCACCACCATCAAAGGCCTCCAGGAGTTCCTCGGGATGGTGAATTTTTATAACCGCTTCATCCCCAAAGCGGCGTCCCTCATGAGGCCCCTGTATGAAGCCCTCCGGGGCAGGAGCGGCAAGATGGCGGTCGAATGGACGGCAGACGCGTCCGCCACCTTCGACTCCACCAAGACCGCGCTCGCCAACGCCACCCTGCTCGCGCACCCATGGCCCAATGCCAGGGTAGCGCTCACCACGGACGCCTCCGACCACGTGGTCGGCGCCATGTATGAGCAGTGGGTCGACGGCGCCTGGCAACCACTTGCCTTCTTCAGCCGCCAACTACGCCCCCCGGAGGTCAAGTACAGCACCTTCAACCGCGAGCTCCTCGCGCTGTTCCTGGCGGTCCGCCATTTCCGGTTTTTGCTTGAGGGCCACCCCTTCACTGCGTTTGTCGACCACAAGCCCCTGACATTCGCAATGGCAAAGACAACCGACCCCTGGTCCGCCAGGCAGCAGCGCCAGCTCGCGGCAGTGTCCGAGTTCACCACGGACATCCAACACGTCTCCGGCCGAGACAATGTGGTAGCCGACTGCCTCTCCCGCCCCGCCATCCACGCCGCACACCTGGCAGTCGACTACGCTCAACTCGCAGCAGACCAGATCACCGACCCTGATCTGCTCTCCGCACCCACCAACCTACCAGGGCTACGCCTGGCTGACGTCACCTGTGGCCCGACTGCAGTCACGGTCAAGTGCGACATATCCCTATGTCAACCTCGGCCCGTCGTTCCAGCGTCCTGGCGCCGCCGGGTATTCGACATTCTCCACAACCTCTCCCACCCCGGCGCCCGCGCATCCATCAAATTGGTAGCCAACCACTTCGTCTGGCGCGGCCTTCACAAGGATGTGCGTACTTGGGCCAACTCCTGCCTAGCCTGCCAACGGGCCAAGGTACAGCAACACACGAAAGCACCCCTCGAGGAGTTTACTGTCCCCTCGTGGAGATTCGACCACATCCACGTGGACATCGTCGGGCCCCTGCCGCCGTCGCAAGGCCACACGCACTTGCTGACCATCGTTGACCGCACCACACGCTGGCCTGAGGCAATTCCACTGACCTCTACCACCACCGCCGACATCGCCAGAGCCTTCGTCAGCACCTGGGTCGCACGGTTCGGCGTCCCCTCTGACATGACGTCGGACAGAGGTCCGCAATTTACCTCTGAACTCTGGACCGCCGTCGCACGCAATCTCGGGGTGACCATTCACCGCACCACAGCGTACCACCCCCAAGCCAACGGACTGTGTGAGCGGTTCCACAGATCCTTGAAGGCATCTCTTCGAGCCAGCCTCCAGGACGGTGCCTGGACCGACCGACTTCCGTGGGTCCGCCTCGGCCTGCGCACTGCGGTTAAAGAAGACCTCCACGCATCGGCAGCAGAGCTCGTGTACGGTCAGCCGCTGAGCGTACCCGGCGAGTTCCTGCCCACCGCCACGACACCCTGGTCAGCCGACCAGCAACGCCACGACTTCGCCTCACCGGTGCTGCAGTTCGCCCCGGTGCCCATTGCCCGACACGACGAATCCACCTCACACGTCCCACTAAGCCTGCAGCAGGCACGGTTTGTTTTCGTCCGGCACGACGCCCACCGCGGACCCCTTCAACTCCCGTACGACGGGCCCTACAAGGTGCTACAGGCTGGGGACAAATTTTTCACCCTGCAAGTGGGCGACAGGACTGAAAAAGTGTCGGTTGACCGACTCAAGCCAGCACAATCGGAGCCCAGTGAGCAGGTCCCTGTAGCTCGTCCACCTCCACGCGGCCAACCTGCCCTCAAGCCGGTTCACCCGGCTGCTCCACGCCCGGCCGTTCCACGTCCACCGGCGTCCTACAAGAGCTGCTCCGGCCGGCCCATCAGACCGCCGCACCGTCTCGTCCACACCTCCTAAGCGGATTCTGGGGGGAACTGTGTGGCGGATCGCCACCTAAACGGGCATTATCCACTTTTCCGTCCGTGGACAAAATATCGAGCACCTTCCCTTTAAGGCACCTTATCTTTAAGGCAGGAGTGGGCGGGGCCTCAGGATTTTTCCAGAGAATTCTGGGAGCAGTCTGTTCAGCCATTTTGTACCATGCAGTTGTATTAAAAAAGTCTCTTGTTTTCCACGCATGGATTCAGCCTTAATTCGTGTTTCGCGGCAGCCTCAACAGTATCAACTGGAACTGTACTCCCTGCCAAAATGCCATTTCCAGTTTCATAGCAGGATTGAAATGAAGTCCTCTTACTTACTTTTCTTTGGTAGAACCACTATAGATTAAAATTGTGTTGTGCGATATTAGTAATGAATGTGCTAACATGCTCCTATGAAATTCCTTTGTCCTCTATTTTAACAAAAGCGTTAACCTAGTTAAAACAAATGGGTTAGTGCATTTGTTAGGATGGTGGATAGAGAAATTTCATATGAATATTTAAAATGCTCATTTTCAATATCACACTTTCAATGATTGTGCCATGAGCAATATTAAAATAGCTCATACAGATCCTTTAAAGTTGCCTTAATTGTTTGGGAGTTAACTTGGATAGCCCATGAAAACATGTGCGGGGATTGCGGTACACGATTAATCCGCGCCTGTTCATAGCGATGCAGGCAGCATGTTAAATTTGTGCTTCCAGCTGATTTTAATGATTGCTGCGTGTCGCCAGCGCTACCTGTGCTATTGATTGGCTGTACACAATCAGGAGGGGGCCTGACATGGGGAGTGGACAGCACTGTTTAAAGGCAACCAGCACTTATTAAAGGGAAGGTGCATTGTGGCTTCAAATGGAGCTGAAGGCAGGAATCGTGATTAAAAGTTGGAACAATGTCAGAAGGTGGTCGGGAGTGTGCACCAAGGTTGTCTGATACTGCACTGGAGACCTTGGTGCAGGAGGTGGAGTGGAGGAGGGACATCCTCTATCCGTCAGGGGGCAGGAAGCCTTCCCCCACATGATGACGAAGTAGTGGGAGGAGATCGTGGCCCAATTTAACCAGCTATATCTCTTAAGATTTAAGTTGATTTAAAGTGATTTTTTTTTAGTGATAAGAAGTTCTTAACTTTTTGCCACTTTTTTGTTTCAAATTCAAATGTTCTATTTGCTTTTTATAGGGAAAACTTTGTTGGCCCAGACACTGGCCAAGTGCTTGGATGTGCCATTTGCTATCTGTGACTGTACATGTCTGACGCAAGCAGGATATGTTGGTGAGGACATTGAATCGGTTTTTGCTAAGCTACTGCAGGATGCAAACTTCAATGTTGCAAGAGCTCAACAAGGTATAATCATTTTTATTTTTGCCAAAAAATATCAAATGAGAGCGATCAGTGAATATTAGTATTTGATTTAACAACAGAAAACGCTGGAAAAACTCAGCCAGGGCAGCATCCGTGGAGAGAGAAACAGAGTTAACGTTTCAGATCGAATACCCTTCGTCAAAACTGTTCCGATGAAGGGTCTTCGACCTGAAACATTAAAAAAAAACCGCAGTATTTAGCTATCGTATTAGTATTTGATTTTTCTTTACCATGTTTGTATTTGTTCAAATGCATCAATACATTTGTGGTTTTGCTCATGGTGACGTCAAGGATAGATAGAGTGTTTTGTAACAGGAGACTTATATCCTGTCACAAATTATATAATGTAAGTTCTTATCATTGCATGGCCTGGAGCTCATTACTTGCAGTGGCCTCCATTGTTTTACGGTGATCAACAGTTGGGAGCAGGTTGAGTTTACTGTTGCCATTTTAAACAAAAAACATGAGCAAAAGTGTATCCCAAAGAAAGGGAAAATGGTAAAAATCACAATTGTTCCAACAAAATCAATCTGGATGATAATTGCATAGTGATGCTCAAGGTAAGTCACTGTACATGTTTAATATATTGCACTATTAGAAGCTACTTGAGTATTTATTTTCAAAAATGAAATACAAAATAAGATGGCTTGGTGGAAGTTAAAAGCTGTATGAAGCTTCACTCTCTGCCACTGAACCTCTGTAATTATATTGCTGCTGAGTTGTCAATGTTATACTATCTTCAAAGTGATATTAGTGATTAGCAAGAGTGACACCATTTACAAATCTGTTTAAATATATGGAGCTGTTTTATTTTTTAAGATTTACATTTATCAATACAGGCCAAAGGAATCATAATCAGTGACACTTGACAGAATGTGAACTCCTTTCATTTCTAAATTATGCTCTTGCACCCTTTCCCTTCTATTCAATTAAACGTCCATGACATGGTAGAAAGAATGGCAAAGCAGAATATATTTCAAAAGGTAAGAGATTAGTAAATGTTGGGATTGAGAGGGATTTAGGTGTCCTTATACAGGAATCACAGAAAGTTAACATGCAGCTACAGCAATCAATTAGGAAGGCAAAAGGTATGTTAGCCTTTATGACAAGGGGGTTTCAGTATAAGAGCAAGGAATTCTTGCTGCAATTATATAAGGCTTTGGTGCGACCACACCTGGAGTACTGTGTACAGTTTTGGTCTCCTTATCTAAGTAAGGATATACTTGCCGTAGAGGGGGTGCAACGAAGGTTCACAAGGTTGATTCCTGGGATGAGGGCAGGGCAGGTTGAGAAAGCGGTTAAAAAAGCATAAGGATCCTGGGCTTCATAAATAGAGGCAGAGGCTGCGATTTCACCATCGGAGGTGGGATCGCGCGGGAGAGGTCGTTGGTGGGTCCCGGTCCCGGTCCCGCTCCCGGCTCCAGCTGCACTGTGAAAAGGATTTTACGATGATTGGGCTTGTTAAGCCTGCCCTGCAAGGTTCCCGGCCAATTAAAAGGAAGTGGGTCTGATGACATCATTTGATGACGCGTCATCAGCCGGTTTCCTTAAAGGGACCATGGCCACATTCATTTTGATGTGGAGATGCCGGTGTTGAACTGGGGTGGACAAATGTGAGAAGTCGCACAACACCAGGTTATAGTCCAACAGTTTTATTTGAAATCACAAGCTTTCGGAGCGCTGCTCCTTCGTCAGGTCCTGACGAAGGAGCAGCGCTCCGAAAGCTTGTGATTTCAAATAAAACTGTTGGACTATAACCTGGTGTTGTTCGACTTCTCACACATTCATTTTGACAGTTGTTCAGTGTTCTGCAGTGTTCTGCAGCATTGAGGTGCTGCAAACACTGACAAGCACTGCACAAAGGTGCACGGCTGCACCCAGGCTCCCACATGACTCCCTCCATATACTTATGGAGAGAGTCACAGCACGCAGGGAGGTTCTCTTCCCTTCCAAGGGTGGAAGAGACCTCCCCAGGACACCAACGCAGCCTGGTTGCACATTGCACAGAAGGACAAAAGCAGGGATGTGATCAGGAGGACCAGGCTGCAGTGGCGCAAACCTTTCATTGATCTCAGTAGATCATGAAATGTTACTGCAAATCAACACCCAACCTCATCCTGCTGTGCCACTCATCACATCCCCATCACTCTGCCTTCCCTACCCTACTCATCTTTACTCACACCAACTTACCTTGCACCTCCACCCATCCCTCTCTATCTACATTATCACTTCCCCATCTCACTAGCCACCCCTCACACTCACCCTCATCCTACTGCAGTCATACCAACTAACAACACACAAGGGTAGGCACTTGGGTGTTTTATGCAATGTTCATGTAAATTTTCTGTTAATGTGTTGTCAAACATTGAAATCTTTATTTTCAACAGTTTACCTTATTGGACAGATCTGTGCTCACCTTTGGAAGTGTCTTAGTGAGTTCCAGTGAATGTTGAGACATAACTTCCCCGCGCCACCCCCCCCCCCCCCCCCCCCAATTGTGATGAATGTGAAAGGAATGGATTGGACATATTGGGGGAAAAATTCAGTATCACCCGGTTTGGGGCGCGATTATCGGCCGTGCGCAAAGTTTAGCGCCTGGCGCTAATTATCGCCTCCGACTGCAAACTTGGCTTTTATCGCCCCTGGAGTTGATTGGAGCGCTAAATCAGGCGCTACACACCTGTCTTAAGGCACAAAGGCCGAGGAGCGAGGCGCTAACTCAGAGCGCGGGCGCAGCGCAGGTGCTGTCAGTTAGCGATGAAACACAGACACACTGGCGCCGGCCAGTTCTTAAAGGGGAGGGTCGATCTTGCTCTCCAGCCACACCCTGCTCATTGGAGCCTTGAATCTCAGCCTGGAGAGACCTGTGGCTAAATCCTGCAGCCAAGGACTATGGAGAGGGCCAGGGAGCGAGCTCAGCACTTCAGCGAGCGGGCCTTGGAGGCTCTGGTTGGCGCGGTGGAGCGCAGAAGATCAATACTGTACCCAGAGAGTGGCAGGAGGCCTTTGCTGTGCGAGTACAGAAGAATGTGGAGGGAGGTGGCACAGAGCGTCTCCTCCAGGAGCATGGTGCCCAGGACCCATATACAATGTAGAAAAAAGTTCAACGACCTCACTTGGGTCGTCAGGGTGAGTGCCTTTTTTTCAATACCTCTCCATCCCTCCATCTCAACCTCACTCTATGGCCAGAGGGTCTTAAAACCCCAATGCCCAACACTCATCCAGCACCTATGGCCCTCTCATGAAACACGCACACACATTCCACACTTTGCATACAGTAATGGCTATTCACCTATGGGAGGCACATCAGGCAAGACCATGGCTGCATACAGTAATGGCTATTCACCTATGGGAGGCACATCAGGCAAGACCATGGCTGCATACAGTAATGGCTATTCACCTATGGGAGGCACATCAGGCAAGACCATGGCTGTAAATTTACTCAGACGCCGTCCTTTTTCTTGCAGGCCAAGCTATCTCATAATAGGAGACAGCAGCAACGGACGGGTGGAGGGCGGCCTCAGCTGCAACCCCTCAGCGATCTTGAGGCGCGTGTCCAGAGGATTGTGGCAAGCCGGGTGATCGGTCCCGTCACCCCTGGAGACGCCGACCCCGTTCTGGACAGCAATGGTAAGGTCATCACCTTTTTGTCCTCTCTCCTTCCACTTGTCCCTCACAACACCAGCCTTTGACACTTTCAATCCAACTTACTAAATCGCTGCACTCATTCCTCCCTTACTGCCACCCTGTCCTCACGCTAAAGCCACTCTTGTACCTCCCTGCTTTCAGATGGTGATTCACCAGCTGAGGAGATGGGCCTTCAAGCTGCCAGTGGGAGTGAAGCTGCAGGCGAGGAGGAAGATGAAGCCGGAGCATCAGTGCCACCCTCTCCCGAGGAAGCCCATGTCCACACTGGGAACACGCCTTCCCTGGAGGGGAGCAGGAGGGAAGGGTCTGATGAGGGTGAAGCTCCAGGACCCAGCGGGCTGCAGCAACGCGATGGGGGTAGGGAAGCTCAGGGGCCTTCTCCCCGGAGGGAGAGTATGCCAGCGAGTCCTACTGCACTGGACGCAGAGGAGGAGCGGCTCATCGCTGAAATGAACACCCAGGCGGTGGACATGCACACTGAGCTCATGGGTGCAGTGGGAAGGGTGCCCGAATGCATTGAATCACTGGCAAGGAGTGTGGAGCACTTCGCTGTAGCACCGGCGGATGCCACGCAAATATTTAGTGCTGCAATTCAGTCACTGGCTGCCATGACCCCATCTCTGACTGTTCTCATGCAGACTCAGATTGAGGCCACGCAAGCACTGACTGCTGACATCCTCGCTGGTTCGGATACATTTCCCCGGGGCTCTCACCGCACCGCAGCAGGTCAGCAATCTGTGCTCCAGCAGATTGCTCCGGATGCTGAAGTGCTGCCCCATGGGAGTGCCAGTGTGTCGGTCGAGCAGGGAGTTGCTGTCCTCTCTCAAGATGACAGCATTCCTGCTGCCACCACTGTCACTTCTCTACTGCACTTGCCACCGCCTGTAGGACAGACTGCTGCCGCCCATGCAGAGTTGGTGCAGTCTGCAGCCGGGCCCTCCATGCCCAGAGCTGGTCGAGGCCGCCCTTCAAGGGCATCTGCAGTCTCAGGTTCTGACAATCAGCAGCCTTCCACCAGCCTTGCTGCAGCCACTGGGGTCCCATTACGGAGGAGCAGTAGGGTGGGAAGGGGGGAAGTGCGCAAGGGAAGGAGATCACCCTCGAAGGGCAAAAAGTAGGAGGTGTGACAAAATGTTTGTCATTTTTTTATTAAAGGCCGAGGTTCGTGGTCAAACTTTTGTTTAGTGTTTTGGACATTATCTCCAGGTTGTGAGAACCAGTTATGTTAATGACTTTTTTTGAGTTTGTAAAATAAATAAGCTTTTGTATTCAAAATGTACATGTTTGGTCTTTGGAATCATTGCTGCCTTGGCCGGCTTAGGGGTTGCGGGTTGGTTTCATTCATGTTGTTCTCAATGGCAGAAGCCATTTCCTCAGCAGGGGCCTAGAAGCAGCTTGCTATCAGACGTTGACAGCTTCCAGTTTATACATTGTGGGCCTCCCTCCCACCTTGGTGCTGCTGATGATCATCCTCTTCCTCTTCCTCCTCCTCCTCTGGTGGTGCTCCAAGGCCTGGTGGCATTGGCTGGGTCCTGAGGATTGCCAGGTTATGCAGCATGCAGCACACAACTATGAAGAGGGAGACTCGCTCAGGCGAGTACTGCAGGGCTCCTCCTGAGTGGTCCAGACAGCGGAACCGTTGCTTGAGCACGCCGATTGTGTGCTCAACTATGTTCCTGGTAGCTTGATGGCTCTCGTTGTACCGCAGCTCAGCAGGGGTGTTGGGCGTACGGAGCGGTGTCATCAGCCAGGTGCACAGTGGATATCCCTTGTCCCCGAGAAGCCAACCACCTGGGTGATGCGGTGCCTGGAAAAGTTCTGCCACAGTAGTCTGGCGCAGGATGAATGCCTCGTGGCTGCTGCCAGGATAGTGGGCATTGACAACGAGTATCAGCTGTCTGTGGTCACAGACCAACTGCATGTTTAAGGAATGGAACCCCTTTCAGTTGCGGAAGTCCTCTGCATTCTCATGTGGAGCATGCAAAGCCACACGCGTGCAGTCAATGGTGCCCTGCACCATGGGGAAGCCCGCTATCCTCGCAAAGCCCATTGCGCATTCATGCTGCTTGGCCGGGGTCATGGGGTAAGAGATGTACTCTCGTCTCCTTTTATAGAGGGCATTTGTGACCTGACGGATGCAGCAATGGACCGCGAACTGGGAGATATTGGCGGTGTCCCCAGTAGCTGATTGAAATGAGCCGGTGGCATAAAAGTTCAGAGCCACTGTGATCTTCACTGCCACTGACAGAGACGTCCTGGTCCTCAGTTGAGTGACCACCTCCTTGCTGAAGCGCAGCCTTCGCAAACACTGGTCCTCAGACATATTAATGCAGGAGAATTGTTGGCGAAATACCCTAGAAGGGTAAGGTCTCCTGTGCAGAGGCCTGTTGGCCCTCCTCCGTCTGGCCATGATTGCCACTCTCTCTCTGCGTCTCTGTGTCCTCCGATTCTGGTGGCGCAGGACAACGCCCCCAATCAGTGCAGCCCCCAAGTCTCTTGGCAATCAAAGTTATGAAGGTCAAAAACCAAAGTACCTGCAAAGTTATGCTCAGCAGCCAAAACTACTTCACACAGCATTGACTCAATGCAGAAGTCTCTCTTTCTCTCTCTCTCTCTCAGAACGAGTGGTGCAAAAATGTCTACCACAGAAAAAGCCAGGAAGAGGCCTCCTTTAAATAGCGCCCCCCCAGCCCCACAGCGACTGGGGAGTGTTCCAGTCTACCTGTCGTTGGTTGCGCCAGGCGGAAAGGATGGGGGCGCCACTCAATTTCCATTCCGGGGCGCCACAAGGGCGTTGCACCCTCGAATGACGTCAAGATCTGCGTGCACAGGGGATCGGGGTGGTATTGTTTAACGCCGCCGCAAAATGTCCAGTCAATTTCGCGAGAGGCACAGATATCACCGCGCCCGGGCGCGAGTTGCTTTGTGCCCCATTAGCGCCCTCTTAAGGCGCTAACGGGAGGCGCAAACCAACTGAACTTTTCCCCCATTATAAAAAAAAATTTTAATTCGTTTTTATGGGATCAGGGCATCGCTGGCAATGCCAGCATTTATTGCACATCCCTAGTTGCCCTTGAGTATGTGGTGGTGAGCTGCCTTCTTGAACCGCTGCAGTCCGTGTGGTGAAGGTTCTCCCACAGTGCTGTTAGGTAGGGAGTTCCAGGATTTTGACCCAGCGACGATGAAGGATCGGCGATATACTTCTAAGTCAGGATGGTGTGTGACTTGGAGGGGAACTTGGAGGTGGTGGTGTTCCCATGCACCTGCTGCCCTTGTCCTTCTAGGTGGAAGAGGTCACGGGTTTGGGAGGTGCTGCCGAAGAAGCCTTGGCGAGTTGCTGCAGTGCATCTTGTAGATGGTACACACTGCAGCCACGGTACGCCGGTGGTGGAGGGAGTGAATGTTTAAGGTGGTGGATGGGGTGCCAATCAAGCGGGCTGCTTTGTCCTGGATGGTGTCGAGCATCTTGAGTGTTGTTGGAGCTGCATTCATCCAGGCAAGTGGAGAGTATTCCATCACACTCCTTACTTGTGCCTTGTAGATGGTGGAAAGGCTTTGGGGAGTCAGGAGGTGAGACACTCGCCGCAGAATACCTAGCCTCTGACCTGCTCTTGTTGCCACAGTATTTCTGTGGCTGGTCCAGTTAAGTTTCTGGTTAATGGTGACCCCATGGATGTTGATAATGGGGGATTCGGCGATGGTAATGCCATTGAATGTCAAGGGGAGGTGGTTAGATTCTCGCTTGTTGGAGATAGTCATTGCCTGGCACTTCTGTGGCGCGAATGTTACCTGCCACTTATCAGCCCAAGCCTGAACGTTGTCCAGGTCTTGTTGCATGCGGGCATGGACTGCTTCATTATCTGTGGAGTTGCGAATGGCGCTGAAGACTGTGCAGTCATCAGCGAACATCCCCATTTCTGACCTTATGTTGGAGGGAAGGTCATTGATGAAGCAGCTGAAGATGGTTGGGCCTAGGACACTGCCCTGAGGAACTCCTGCAGCGATGTCCTGGGGCTGTGATGATTGACCTTCAACCACCACAACCATCTTCCTTTGTGCTAGGTATGACTCCAGCCAGTGGAGCGTTTCCCCCTGATTCACATTGACTTCAGTTTTACTAGGGCTCCTTGATACCACACTCAGTCAAATGCTGCCTTGATGTCAAGGGCAGTCACTCTCACCTCACCTCTGGAATTCAGCCCCTTTGTCCATGTTTGGACCAAGGCTGTAATGAGGTCGGGAGCCGAGTAGTCTTGGCGGAACCCAAACTGAGCATCAGTGAGCAGGTTATTGGTGAGTAAGTGCCACTTGATAGCACTGTCGATGACACCTTCCATCACTTTGCTGATGATTGAGAGTAGACTGATGGGGCGGTAATTGTCTGGGTTGGATTTGTCCTGCTTTTAGTGGACAGGACATACCTGGGCAGTTTTCCACATTGTCGGATAGATGCCAGTGTTGTAGCTGTACTGGAACAGCTTGGCTAGAGGCGCGGCTAGTTCTGGAGCACAAGTCTTCAGCACGATAGCTGGGATGTTGTAGGGGCCCATAGCCTTTGCTGTATCCAGTGCGCTCAGCCGTTTCTTGATATCACGTGGAGTGAATCGAATTGGCTGAAGAATGGCTTCTGTGATGGTGGGGACCTTGGGAGTAGGCCGATATGGATCATCCACTTCGCACTTCTGGCTGAAGTTGGTTGCAAACGCTTCAGCCTTGTCTTTTGCACTCACGTGCTGGGCTCCACCATCATTGAGGATGGGGATATTCTTGGAGCCTCCTCCTCCCGTTAGTTGTTTAATGGTCCACCACCATTCACGACTGGATGTGGCAGCACTGCAGAGCTTTGATCTGATCCGTTGATTGTGGGATCGCTTTGCCCTGTCTATAGCATGCTGCTTCCGCTTTTTAGCATGCATGTAGTCCTGTGTTGCAGCTTCCCCAGGTTGGCACCTCATTTTTAGGTACGCCTGGTGCTGCTCCTGGCATGCTCTTCTACACTCGTTATTGAACCAGGGTACTGTCATCTCAACATTGTAGGAATGTGTTATGGTGCTGGTGTGGGTTGGTGTCAACCTGGCGCATCATGTGGCAGCCAGGGTGTACAGCGTCAAGTGAAGTAAATCTGGCCATGGTGATGCTATCACTGGCCTCTTGGGCAGCAATGTTGTCAGGTGCTGATGCCCTGTGTCCTGTGCAGCATCAGGTGATTGCGGAGAAGGTTGGTATTGTTGTTGGTGATGTTGGTGTGCCTGGTGATGTTGGCGTTGGGGCTGATTGTGGAGGGATTCAGAGGACCAAGGTGAGATTTTTTCAAGGGCATCGATGTTGCTGGACTAGATGGCAGCTGAAGTTGAGATGACAGAAGCGATCTGTCAATGGTGAGAGAGCTTGCTCCAAGGAGGTGACAGTGGATAGAGAGTTTACTCCAAACACTTCCAAACTGCATACAGCTCAAAAGTGACATTGGAAAGTGAACAGCTTTCAGACCACTTTTGCAGCTGTCACCTATTCACAGCAATGGGGAGACGTAGAGAACCCGACCTACTTACCTGACATGATCTCCGAATGACGTGAACCTTGTTAAAAACGTGGTAAAATAGAACTAGGCTGGCAAAATAGTAGTTAACAAGTGTTTAACAAGCATTTAACTATCTTAAATGCCTCCCCCGCCGCTTGGTGTGGTTCAGAGCAGGTTCCCAACCCGCTGTCAATCATTTCGATTTCGATTTCTGCCTCCGAACCCGCCTCTGAGCGCCGGCAAAATCGTGGCCATAGAGTACAAAAGCAAGGAAGTTATGATGAACCTTTATAAAACACTGGTTCGACCTCAACTGGAGTATTGTGTCCAATTCTGGGCACCGCACTTTAGGAAGGATGTGAAGGCCTTAGAGAGGGTGCAGAAAAGATTTATGAGAATGATTCCAGGGATGAGCGACTTCAGTTACATGGATAGACTAGAGAAGCTGGGATTGTTCTCCTTGGAGCAGAGAAGATTGAGAGGAGATTTGAACTTCGAGGGCCATTGACAAAGAGGATAATTCTGGAGGGGGCAGCAAAAAATGTGTGAGGCTCTGGCAGGATTTCCAGCTGCGATGTGCATGCTTGCAGACAGAACGGTGGAGTCCATCGCAAGCATGACTGGCATGATGTCACAGGCGTAGCTATGTGTTCGTCCATGGAAAGGGTGGCCACCTGCATGGAGCAGCAAACCATCAAACGAGTGCATGCTTGCCCTCACCAACAGCTTACACACTCTGAATGCTACCTTAAATAGGATGGATCAGAACCTAGCCTTGGCCATTCATCGCCCCACTGATGTGCAGCAAAGTGCTCTCCAGCTTATTGCTAGCAGGGAAGTGTGGGTGGGCCATGAGAGGGATGATGACGAAAGGGGACATAGAAGTGAGAACTCTGCTTAAAGCGCTTCCACTTCTCACCCGTTGCCCACCCCCTCCCCCCAGTCAGTGGCCCACATGCTGCCTCCTGTCCTGATGGCTGAGTCTGCCCAGGTGCAGGTGCAGGTGGAGCAGTTTTTGACGGGGCCCTCATGGGCTCCAAAACCCAGAGGACGTCAGCCAAGAGCATCTGAGCAGTCAGAGCAGGGAAGTGAGCAGCCTGCCTCTACGTCTGCTGAAGCCACAGGGGTTGGATGTTGTAGGAGTTATAGGAAAAGGAAGATGTAAGATTGGATTAGGCCTGAAAATGGGCAATGTCAAGGGCCAGCGCTATTTGCCTGCACCTGTTGAAAATGGTCCAGGCAGCACTCAAAACTCGTGCTGCCTGCTCGTTATAATGATTGCAGCGCTAATCTCAGTGCTAAACGTGCTGCTGATGGCTTAGCGCTGACCAGGTGGCCCAATATCAGGTGCAGTCTAATGGCCAGTAATGTTTGGCTTAGGCTCTCTGCACCACTTAAAGGGGAGGTGCTTTGTTGCAGCAGCACCTCATTGTCAGTCAGACTGAAGACACGGCTCAGCAACCTAGAGAGAGAGCATGATGGTTTTTGGATGCTGCACTTGAGTCGTGGCCGTCCAAAGAAGGCAGGTTGTATTGTTCCCACAGGGTGGCATGAAGCCATCCAAGGTAACTTGCAGAAGGCTCTGGGAGGAGATAGCTAACTCCGTCATGGCCACCAGTGTGGTTCTAAGGACCTTACCACTCAACAGGTCGACCAATATCGAGTGCAGTCTAATTCTAAGTCATGTTTGGCCTAGGCTTTCTCACTACTTAAACGGGAGGTTCTTTGATGCAACAGCATCTCATTGTCATTCCATTTGGAGCACCACTTGGAAGCAGAACTGATTAGGAAGAGATGGCTGAGTGGCAGCAGAGGGAGAGAGCAACACAGTTCTCAGATGTGGCTCTGGAGGCACTGGTGGTGCCATGGGGAGGAGGCGGGCTGTCCTTTTCCCGCAAGGCGGTAGGAAGCCATTGGCCCATACGTCCAGAAGGCTGTGGCGGGAGATATCTGAATATGTGACGGCCAATAGCGTGGTCCCCAGGTCCTCGATCCAATGCTGCAAGAAGCTTAATGACCTCACACAGCAGGTCAAGGTGAGTGAAGGCTTCAGCAAATGCCATATCCCACCATCTGCACCACAAGCCTCACACACTGCTCAAAGCACCACATCCCCATCACTCACTTACCAACGATCTCTATCTTTCACCACTCAGACCTCACAATCATAGCTTCACTTCACTCTCACAACATTACCACTGCTGCAACACTCACACCCACATCTCACACCTTGCACACACTGACAGCTATTCAACTATGGCAGGCACATCACCCAAACACATTGCACTACACTCACCGACATACTTCCCTTTCTCTTGCAGGCCAAGGTGGCATAGAACAGGAGGGATCAGCGGCAGACAAGAGGCGGCCAAGCCGCTAACAGGACCTGAGCCACCTGGAGGAAGACATGCTCGACATCATTGGAGGGGCAGTGACTGAGGCCGTGGCAACGGGAGAAGTCGAAGCCCTTGCTGACAATGACAGTATAGTCATTCCTAATCCTTCTTCTCACATCCCACTTACCCCTCATCCCACAATTTCCTCTCACTTACAAGCTGCTGATGGTGTATGCGTGGATATCTTGCTTTCCCCCCTCCCCTCACCACAACTCGACCCTGGTGCCTTTCTGCTTTCAGATAACCAAGAATTACCAGCAGGCCAGCCTGTCCCCCATGTTGTGGAGGAAAGTGATTCAGGAGAAGACACACTGTCACTGCGTCTGACACTCGCAGACACCAGCTCAGAAAATGTCATTGCGCAGAATGTAGAGGATAGTATAGAGACGGGATCTGCATGTGGTGAGGCACTGGGCAGGAGTGGGCTGCAGCAAGGCCAGAGGGGAAGGGTCGCTTGGGGGCCAGCTCCCTGGTGGGCGAGTTCGCGCACGAGTTCTGCTGCACAGGACTCAGATGGTGACCTCGATGGGGCAGCCTTCAGAAGAAGGGTGATGGGCATGCACACTATCCTCGTGACACACTGTCTTCCCAAGCCAATTGGAAAGTGAATAGACTTCATGACTCAATTGGATTATTTTTGACTGTCAAACAGCCTTTTATCCTCCAACTACTATATTTTTATAACTAATAAACGAAACTGGTCAAGGAAAATGAAAAAAAATTTGTTTAATGCTCGTATGATTTTTCTCCTGGGTTGCGCGCAGCAGTATCCTGGAGATTAATCTTCAATTCCTGGAAACTCCAGGGCAATCATGGAGGGTTGGCAAAACTACTCCAGTGGTCCCTTTAAGGACCGCCGGTTTGGCTGCCAAGTGCCTAAAGAAACTAACGGTAGCACCCACGGCACTAGCTGCGGTCAGTTGCAATCGAATTTTGCAAAGTTAGCCTCAAACATATGCAAAGGGACTAATGCCTGTTTCAGGTACGTGCCCGAGACGCCTACGAAGGAGTCTTTACAAATATGGTGCACAGCACACTTCCAGCACAGAATGAGCACGCACTCACTATATTGAAACCAAAGGCACCGTTTTACGCCTGTAAAATGAGCACAGCTTGATCTCATTTCTAGGCCCAGCTCTCCACAATATTAGGTGGCCAGCTCAGAGAGTGCTGGGAGCTTGCTTACAAGCTGTGCTCAAAGTTCATTAAGCCCTCAAAAATTATTTAAAATAGGGGACCTCCCCATCATGCAACTGGAGCACCTGAGCGGAGCTCAAGTCACCCAATACTTGTTTGGAACAGGCACTGAGGGGAAGTCCTAAATGTAAGTCTACCTTTTCCCCACCTGGTGGTCTCCCCCACCACCTATATCTTCCCATTCCCTCTTTTCCAACCTCTCCCCCTGTCCAGCCAGATGAAACTGCCAATACTCACTGGGCAGTTGGAAAGCCTTCACTGGCTGCTAGTGCCTGATATTACGGTCTCTGCTCACCTGGAAGGATGTGCCTCGAGCAACAGTAAAATATTCAGAAGAACTGACCTCGGGCTATTAGGTAACATCAGCTTATTTCTGACTAGCTGCCTGGGGAGCCTGAAGAGCATGGGGGTCACCATCATCAGCCCCAGAGGGTACATCTTCCTCTATTAATGGACATAAACAGTGCATGTTGTGTTGCAGGCTGTGATACGAGTGTATCAGAGTGTGTCATAGTGAGACAGTACTGTTTTTGAATATTTATTTGTGTCTTTTTTAATCCATAAGGAATTGTGTTTCTTGATGAAGTGGATAAGATTGGAGCAGTTCCAGGAATACACCAGCTTCGTGACGTAGGGGGAGAAGGTGTGCAGCAAGTGAGTGATAATATCCAATGATACAGCAGAGAGCCAAGTTTTTAATTGATGGTGCGGACCTGCTGTAGAAATATAGCTCAGATCATAGAAATGGTGATGGCTAGTTAAGAACAATTTAAAAAATAGCAACTTTTGATAAATACTTTTTCCATACTATTTGTCCAAATACTTTTTTATGTGGCAGGATAGTAGAAGTAACTACAACTAGAAAACAATACCTTTATGATAATTACATTTACGTAATGTTTACAGCCTAAATTGCACATTTTAGAGGAGATTTTCCTGGGTTTGCTGCCCAGGTACACTGAATCACACACCTGTAAAAGAACCCACCTGATTGTACTCCGTTCATTTAAATAGAGGGAATTCTGACAGATCCCTGCTTGATTTCCTCATATTCCAGGTGGTCGAGTACGCCTGGGCACAGACCCAGGAAAATCTCTCCATTAAGTGATGGAGGTATTTGGGTCTTTGATTTGCTGGTATACATCGGATATACGGCACAGAAACAGGCCATTCGGCCCAACCAGTCCAGGCCGGCGTTTATGCTCCACACGAGCCTCCTCCCATCTTTCCTCATCTAAATCTATCAGCATAACCCTCTATTCCCTTCTCCCTCATATGCTTGTCCAGCCTCCCCTTAAATGCATCTATACTATTCGCTTCAACCACTCCCTGTGGTAGCGAGTTCCACATTCTCACCACTCGCTGGGTAAAGAAGTTTCTTCTGAGTTCCCTGTTGGATTTTTACATCACAACAGTGACCACACTTCAAAAAAGTACTTCATTGGCTGTAAAGCACTTTGGGACGTCCAGAGGTTGTGAAAGGCGCTATAGAAATGCAAGTCTATCTTTCACCTGCCCTAATATCTCCTTATGGGTGTGAATTTTTTTTTGTCAGAACGCTCCTGTGAAGCGCCTTGGGGCGTTTTACGATGTGAAAGGCGATGTATAAATGCAAGTTGTTGTTGAATCCCCCAACCACTGGCGCACCAGGTGCTATAAAAATGCAAGTCTGCCTGTCCCAGGCCTCGACAGTCGCCTCACCCCCCCCACCGGCAGCGACTCACAGGAAGCTGCAGAGCACCAGCGGGGAGCTGAGGTCGCGGTACTCGAGCTCGGTGTGGTTGGGCCCGCTCCCCCCGGGCTCGGCCGTGCCGTTGTGGGCCAGCGAGCCGGCCTGGCCCTGCAGTAGGGCGGCCGCCGCCAGCAGCAGCACCAGCACCAGCTGCCCGCACAGCAGCAGATGGCCCGGCGACACACCCGACATCCTCCTCCTCCTCCCGGCCGCTGCGCTCGCTGGTGCTCCCCCTCAGGCCGCCATCTGTGTAGGTCTGTGTAACTGGTAATATCTCATTGAAAACCAAGTAGAATGTAACCTAAAAATGCACTAGTCGGTGGTTAATGTGGGTTACTAAAAGTTTTGGGTAACAAAGCCTGCTAGTTTACACACGTGGAGTGATAAGACCATTGCTCCTTGGATGCTGCACATCTCTGTGCTGTGATCTGACCTGGTGCTGTTGTACACCGTCAGCTCATTTAAATAAATTGTCACCACATCCAGCCCGCAGAGCATGAAGTGCTGGGAGTGCCCTGGGGTCCAGGGACAGGCTATCTGACACAGCAGCTCTTAAAGGGCGTCTGGTCACTCTTAAAGCTGTCCTGCTCCTGAAGAGGGGGAAAAGATGGCTGCTGCAAATGCAGACTAGAATGGCTCCTTGGAAGTGCTGCTAGAAGAGGTCCTGCAAAGGAGCATGGTCCTTTGGAGTAGAGGGCCACCCTACAGTAAAGACAGCACCAGAGCAGTCTGGATGGAAGTTACATAGAATTACATCAATTTTAGAGAACAGAAATAGGCCATTTGAACCAACTGGTCTATGCTGGTGTTTATGCTCCATACTAATCTCTTCCCACCCTACTTTATCTAACCTTATCAGCATATCCTTCTATTCCTTTCTAGCTCATGTACTTATCTAGGTTCCCCTTAAATGCATCTATGCTATTCACCTCAACTACTCCATGTGGTAGTGAGTTCCACATTCTAACCAGTATCTGGGTAAAGAAGTATCTCCTAAATTCCCTATAGGATTTATTAGTGACTATCTTATATTTACAACCACTATTTTTGGACACCCCCACAAGTGGAAACACCTTGGCCTAGAAATTTGGTTCCGTAGCGCCTGAATTGGGACCAAAATGGCTTCCAAGCAGTGTGCGCACACTTCTGGTGTGGGCCGCACTGGACGCCATCTTGGTGAGGATGGTAGGGCAGATGTTGGGAGCGTGCACTAGAAGTATGGTAAGTAGGCAGATTGTGATGTCAATATTTGACGGCCAGCGCTGCCATTTTCGCCCTCATCGCTGGAGCTAACGCCCTCTCCTAACCTCGCACAGCTGAACATGTGTTCAGCAGCAGGAAGGACCCCCCACCAGTGATATTTAAAGGGATCATCAACAACTTACAGGTAACTTGCTTTTTGATTTCTACTGGCTCTGTGTAAGTTTGTGGAACTGTTTGGAGCTTTTTATAGTTATTTAAATTTGGTGAGGTGACAGGGAGTGGTGTTGCAAGTGGAGAAGGCCTTGCTTCTGAATTCAAGGGTTCTGGTCAGACCACTTGCTCCCAATCATGGGTGCTCTAGTTGTCATCCCCCTTGGCCTGGAGCATGACAGGGAGATGGAGCAGAGGCAGCGAAGAAGAGGACAAGCTGCTCGCAGAGGGAGGAGGAGGAGGGGGAGAAGAGCTCTCAGCTGAGGCCTTACCCACCTAGGGTCTTCCGGATGAGACGTTAAACCGAGGCCCTGTCTGCTCTCTAAGGTGGATGTAAAAGATCCCACGGCACTATTTCAGATAAAACAGATTATCTGGTCCTTATCACATTGCTGTTTGTGGGAGCTTGCTGTGCTCAAATTGGCTGCTGCATTTCCCACATTACAACAGTGACTACACTTCAAAAGTACTTCATTGGCTGTAAAGTGCTTTGAGATGTCCGGTGGTCATGAAAGGCGCTATCTAAATGTAAGTCTTTCTTTCTTTCTTGATCACGTGTGTGAGGTTATTAAACTTCTTCCTACACTGTGACCAGGTCCTCAGGGCTACACTGCTGGCATTGACCACATTGGCTATCTGCTCCCACTGCACTCTCGGCTGTTGCCTGGAGGGCCTCCTGGCCTCCTATAGGAAGAGGACATCTCTCCTGGAGTTGACCTCCAGGACCAACGCCTCCAGTGCTAAATCGGAGAATCTCAGAGCCCTTTTTCTTGTCTGTTGAGCCATTACTCAATCTTGTTTTTCTGATAGCAGCCTTCACAATCACTTCCACCACCTGTTGCAGGTAGAAGGCATCACCCCTTTTAGAGGTGCAGACTGCCTTTAAGTTGTGCAGGCTTGCTTCAATTGGAGCTAGCCTCGTACTATCTTGTGCCCCCTGCTGAGCGTTCAGCCAATCAGCAGTGTGTTCAGCGCTCAGCTGAACGCTCCAATCATGCAAAGTAACAGGCAGCATGAATTTTACGTGCTGCCTGCAGGCATCCAAATGGGCGCGGGTTGCTATCGCATCGCAATCCCGTTTTTGGAGGCTACCAAATTTATAGGCTCTTCTCTATGTCTACCCTATCAAACACCTTCATAATTTTAAAGAGCTCTATTAAATCACCTTTCAGCCTTCTCTTTTCGAGATCAAAGTGCCCCAGCCAGTTCAGTCTTTCCTGATAGTTATAACCACTCGGTATCGTTCTTGTAAATATTTATTGCACCTTCTCCAGTGCCTCTCTATCCTTTTTATAATATGGAGACCAGAACTGTGAATAGAAATAGCAGAGTCAATGCTGCCTCACCCGTGCACCAAACCAGGGAGCAGGTGGTGAAGAAATTTTCTGGTCTCAGGAAAGTTGCCAAGCTAAGGACTGCTCATGTTTTATTTTATTTTATCATCTGACCTTACAAGGCATCTTAACAGCATTGCAGTTTAAGTTTAGGGCTGGTACATCACTTGTGATATGCAAATCGGTGTCCTAACGTACATAGGACCCAAATTGCGATTTTAAGGTACAAATGGGTGGAGTGTGATAATGGTACTTATCTTATTTTTCAGGGTTTGTTGAAAGTCATGGAGGGAACAATAGTAAATGTCCCAGAACGCAGCTCGAGGAGATATCGCATGGATACCATTCCGGTGGACACCACCAACATTCTCTTTGTTGGTTCAGGAGCTTTTAGTGGACTGGACAGAGTAATCAGCAGGAGGAAAAATGAAAAAGTCAGTTCTTAACTCTGTAAATACTAACTGTTCTTTCCAATGTTCATGGTAATTTAACAGACTGTTCTCTCAATGGTGGTTCTGCTGGAGTATTCTTGCAGCCTTTATGATATCTGAGACAGAATGTTTCACAGGTTTAAGGTCCACAGTGGAATTTTCCATAATTCAACAATCTTGAACAAAATTTGACTTTTTCTCATATCAAAATGATGTTAAAAACCTGGGCCCCTAAAATCCACAGCCATTCTGGTGGAGTCCCCTGTAATTTCAGGGGGAATTTGCTCGTTTAGCTGGAAACTAGGCCGGGATCCTGCATTGTGCCCAAGGGGAGGGCGGATCTTGGCACTTACATCTATGTAAAGGGGTGGGGACTCCAGACATTGGAGTTCTCAAACCCAGAGTCTTCTTCGGAATCCAGTGTATGATCGCTGTAAGTGCACCTGGTGAGAATGCCATCAAATTATTATGGGGAAAAAAATCTAATTATCTGGGGTCCAGGCCCACTTTTCTCTCATACAAGGTTTCTTCAACATCTTCTCATTTTTCTTCTCTTCCATGTGGCACATGAGGTAACCTATTTCTTGCAATGCCTTTACATTCAGCAGATGATACTCTGGGTCATTTCCATAATGAAGACCTTTTTTTTTTATGTGGCCAGGTTGTTAGCCAAGGAAGATGGTTAAATGCCATAGAGTCACCACTCTGCCCCCATCAGACATGAGTACCCCACTGGATGTCAGGCCAGTAATCAAAGACTGGAACTCTTGTCTCCTTTTGCTGTGGCTTCATAAACTTACCTCCCATAAAACTGATCCCACCTCTGGTCTTCCACGCTTCAAACTGGTGTCTCCCAGCTCTGAGTGGCACTGTAAGTCTAAGGCCTTCGAATTGGGCTGCTTGCCTGACCTGACATACTGCCATGTTCCTGCAAGCCACCCGTCACCCACCCAAAGCTTCTAAACATTGGGCCTGTCACCCAACCCAACCTACTGCTACTTTCTTGCTGGTTTTCCAGCACTTAGTTCATGGAAGTGCATGTTGCATTTTTGCTGTATATTGGGCCTGTCTCCTGACCTGACCTGCTACACAATGCTCCTGACTTCCAACTTCAGAACTCACCATGATGCAAATTCCCGACTTTGATCCAGGAACAGGTATTGAGCTCCTTTAAGCACTTGCTGTACTTTGATTTATCTTTCCTAACTCATGAAAGATAATAAAAGCACAGTAAGCACTTCAAAGAATTAGAACCAGTATTGAGTCACAACTGGGAATTTTGGCGTTGTGGTCTTTCTTAAGGTGGGGGAAGGTTAAAAGCATGGCTTTCACAGCACTGGGTTGGAAACTGTAATTTAGTTGATTAAAGTGCGAGTGCGTTTATTGTTTATTTACCAATGTGTTGTAAAAATGCACTACTTTAATCAAATGATCAGCTTCCAGAACCCCATCCCCATACCACTCCTGCTTTCTGGTCCCCTCACAATACTACCAGAAGCCCGAAACCCCCTTCCAACGCAGCCACTCCCTAAGAGTCCCCTCTCACCACTGCCAGACACTCAAGACACCATTCCTGGTATACACCAGAAGACTTCTTTCTCACTACACCTCGACCCAGTGACTCCTGCCTCCCATTACTCCCAGAACCAAACATCATACTGCCAGCACTGCCACACCCTAGTACCCCTTTTTTTACCACAGCCACACTCCAACATATATTACTACACCATACTGCCCCAACCCTTCTGGATCTCAATGTCCTTATCTCCAATCCTCCCAGACCCTTACACCCCCTCTCCACAGTACTCTTGCATCTCAGAACAAGTTCCCTACTCCAACATCCCAGGATCCCATTCCACTACTCCCAAACAACTGACACCCCTTTCCTGTGCTCCCAAAGTCAACAACTTTACTCACAACAATACAACACCCCATCACTGTCAGATCCCCCTATCAAATTGTCACTCCCAATACCCCCACACTAGGGGGGCGATTTTGCCAATGGGGGCGCATTGGAGGCGGGACTGCTGCTTGTCGGGTCGTTGTCCTGCCTCCATCGACTTGTGGCCAACCCACTCTATTTTCCCTTGATTGACCTTGTTAAGCCCGCCCAGCGGGCTTAGCAGGCCAATTAAGGGGAAGCCGGTTACAGAGAATGTCAGCGTATAACATTTCATCTGTCAAAATTTTTTGACAGATTAATTGTCATCGTTTGACAGCTCTGTGAAGCTGTCAAACACTGACATTCTATGTTGTTTGATGAGTCCTTGAATTCAAGACTCATCAAACCTCTTTCTTTAGCAGAAATTAGATGGTTGTTGCATTAGAGAATGCAGCAGCCATCTGTCATCTCTGCCAGTGAGATGCGAGACTCTCCGCATCCCCAACGATTGAAGCCTGCAGGAAGAAACAAAGGTAAGTAAACATTTTCTATCACTTTCCACTCACCTCACATACTTACCTCTCCACACTTGCACCCATCACTCACCTCCACAGCGCACGTTTGCACCCCGCAGACCCACTGCTCACCTCGGTGACCCTGGCCGGGTTTCCC
This sequence comes from Squalus acanthias, assembly GCA_030390025.1. NCBI lineage: Eukaryota > Metazoa > Chordata > Chondrichthyes > Squaliformes > Squalidae > Squalus > Squalus acanthias. The sequence continues at coordinate 157,800,069 of CM059425.1, read as the reverse complement.
GACGTCGGGAAGCCCCCGCCTCTCTTGAAAAAATAGGGATAATCCTCTTAACTGCCTGTTAACTACCTGACAACAGGCAGTTAAGTGGCTGTAATCCCCTTCCCGCCTCCAGGAGACGGGACCGGGCACGGGTTAGCTACCCGCCTCCTGGCAAGATGGCACGGAGGCGGGTTGGGGCGGGATGGGCACCCACCCTCAGATTCTGCCATTTTCCCAGCAGTCCTGCCTCCATACCCGCCTCCCCAGAGCTGGCAAGATTGCGCCCTAGGAGTCCCTCTTATACTATTCCCAGATTCAGTGACCTACCTCCCAATGCTCCCAGCACATACTCCACAGCTCCCTCACTCACCATCTGGACTTACACATGTAGATGAATCACTTAGGAATAGTATTGAGGACATGTTCATGGTGGTCTGCACAGTGTGGTCTTAAACGGAATGCACCTAAACAGTGTAAAAGTTGGGAATTTGGAGAGAGTGGGAATTCGGGGAAGAAGGTACAGCTTTTTGCCTCCAATACTTGTAGTGGTTTATGTTACAGGTAAATGTTTAATTTAATCTACCTATAGCTTAAACTAGATCAAGTAATTAGTTAAAACAACTAAGCTATAAGCTAAGTTAATTAAATACATAAACTTAATTAATTAAATAAATAAATAAAACAAGGTTATATAGGGACGGCAGTGCAGGTGCAACTGCAGCATGTGGGAGTTGTGGCAAGCATTGTGATCTCGGACGACCACGTCTGCAGTAAGTGTCTGCATCTCAAGGAACTTCAGCTCAGAGTTGTTGAGCTGGAGTCCAAGGTGCAGACATTGCGGGGTGAGTTACCTGGACACTTTGATCCAAGAGGCAGTCACACTCCTTAGGTTAGGTAGTGGTACAGGCCTAGTTAGTGGTCAGGAACAGGAGGGTGTGACTGCGACTCAGGCAGGTAAGGGGACCCCAGGTGCAGTGCTGGAGGAGTCTTGGCCTTTGCCCTTATCCAACAGGTACGACATTCTTGCTGCCTGTGTGGATGAGGGCAAAGTCTGCAGGGTGGATGAGCAAACTGACCACAGCACTGTGGACAGGAGGCCATTCAAGTATTCAAGTGGAACGGGGTGGGGGGTGGGGGGCGGTGGTGGGGTGGAGTAAAAAGGAATGTTGCAGTGGTAGAGAACAGTATAGTCAGGGGGATAGATACTGTTTTCTGCAGCTGTGACCGGGAGTTCTGAAGGCTGTGTTGCCTGCCTGGTGCCAGGGTTAAGGATATCTCCTCGTGGCTGGAGAAGAACTTGGAGTGGGAGGGGGAGGATCCAGTTGTCGAGGTCCATGTAGGAACAACAACATAGATAGAACTAGGAATAAGGTTCTGCTGGGAAAGTTGGAGGAGCTAGGGTCAAAATTAAAACGCAGAACCTCACAGCTAATAATCTCTGGATTGTTACCTGAGCCAAAAGCAAATTGGCATAGGGACAAGCAGATTAGACAGTTAAATGCGTAGCAGGAGTTTCAATTCATGGGGCACTGACGCCAGTACTGGGGAAAGAGGGAGCTGTTCCGTTGGGACTGGCTCCACTTAAACCGGGCTGGGATCTGTGCCCTGGTGAATTGAATGAATTCACCAGGGCACAGATCCCAGCCCGGTTTAAGTGGAGCCAGTCCTAACGGAACAGCTCCCTCTTTCCCCAGAATTCACCAGGTAGATAGGTCTTTAAGCTAATGAAGATGGGGGTTGGGAGGATTCAGGAAAGGGTAAATTCAAAAGCAGTAAGAGAAATGTCAAGGCTGTAGAGCAGAGTAGTGATTTAGGTAAAAATAAGCAGTGTGGGTCAGGAAGGGATAGAGAGCTTAACAAAGGTAACAGGGCATCAGTGACTAAAGTAACATCAGGGAAAAATTAAAAAATGTTAATGCTAAAGCCACTTTTTCTGAATGTGTGAAGCATTAGCAACAAAATAGTTGAATTAATAGCACAAATAGAAATAAATGGGTTTGATCTAATAGCCATTACGGTGACATGGTTGCAGAGAGTGACCAAGGTTGGGAACTAAATATTCCAGAATACTTGACTTTTAGAAGAGATAGGCAGAATGGAAAAGTGGGGAGTAGAACTGAGAATAAAGGACGGGATAAAGACAGGAGAGAGAAAGGATTTTAGCTCGGAAAAACAAGATGTAGAATAACTTTGGGTGGAGCTAAGAAACAACAAGGGGCAGAAAACACTGGTGGGAGTAGTTTACAGGCCCCCTAACAGTAGTTGTAGGGTCGGCACAGTATAAATCAGGAAATTGAGGTGTATGTAACAAGGGTAATGCAGTAATTATGTGGGACTTTAATTTTCATATAGACTGGGCAAACCAATTTGATGTAATAGTGCAGAGGACAAGTTCATGGAATGCTTTCAAGATAGCTTTCTAAATCAGTATGTCGGGGAACCAACTCAGGAACAGGCTATTTTAGATCTAGTATTGTGCAATGAAACTGGGCTAATTACTAAACTTGTAGTAAAGGAGCCTTTGGGAAGCAGTGATCATAATATGATAGAATTTTATGTTGAGTTTGAGAGTGAATAAGTTAAGTCCGAAACTAGGGTCTTAAATCTGAACAAAGCAAACTATGTAGGTATGAGAGGTGAGTTGGCTACGGTAAGTTAGGAAACTAGATTAAAATATATGACGGTAGATAAGCAATGGCAAACATTTAAAGAAATAATTCATAATTCACAACAAATATACATTCCCTTAAGGAATAAGAACCCTACAGGAAAAATGGTCCAACTGTGGCTAACAAGAGAAGTTAAAGATAGTATTAGATTAAAGGAAGAGGCTTATAATGTTGCCAAAAAGAGTAGTAAGCCTGAGGATTGGGAGGAATTTAGAATTCAGCAAAGGAGGACGAAGAAATTGATAAGGAGAGAGAAAATAGAATGAGAGTAAACTAGCAAGAGACATAAAAACAGATTGTAAAAGATTCTATAGGTATGTAAAAAGGAAAAAAATAGCGAAAGTAAACATGGGTCCCTTACAGGCAAAGACAGGAGAAATTATAATGGGGAATAAGGAAGTGGCAGAGATGTTAAACAAATATTTGTATCTGTCTTCACAGAAGAAGACACAAAAAACATTCCGGAGATAGTGGGGAACCAAGGGTCTAGTGAGAATGAGGAACTTAAAGAAATTAGTATTAGTAAAGAAATAGTACTGGAGAAATTAATGGGACTAGAAGCTGACAAATCCCCTGGACCTGATGGCCTACATCCTAAGTTGTAAAAGAAGTGGCTACAGAGATAGTGAATGCATTAGTTTTGATCTCCCAGAATTCCCTAAATTCTAGAATGGTCTTGCGGATTTGATGGTTGCAAATGTAACCCCGCTATTCAACAAAGGAGGGAGAGAGAAAACAGGGAACTATGGACCAGTTAGTCTGATATCAGTATTAGGGAAAATGCTAGAATCTATTATTAGGAACGTTGTAACAGGGCACTTAGAAAATCATAATATGATTGGGCAAAGTCAGCACAGATTTATGAAAGAGAAATCGTGTTTGACAAATCTGTTAAGAGTTTTTTGAGGTTGTAACTAGCAGGATAGGTAAGGGGGAACCAGTGGATGTAGTGTATTTAGATTTTCAGAAAATATTTGCTAAGGTGCCACACAAGAGTTATTTTACAAAATTAGGGCTCATGGGATTGGGGGTAATATATTAGCATGGATTGAGGATTGGTTAACGGACAGAAAACAGAGAGTAGGAATAAATGGGTCATTTTTGGCTTAGGAGGCTGTAACTAATGGGGTACCACAAGGATCAGTGCTTGGGCCTCAGACATTTACAATCTACATCAATGACTTAGATGAGGGGACCGAGTGTAAAATATCCAAGTTTGCTGACAATACAAAGCTAGGTGGGAAAGTAAGTTGCAAGGAGGATGCAAAAAGATATAGACAGGTTACGTGAGTGCGCAAGAATATTGCAGATGGAATATAATGTGGAACAGTGTGACGTTATCCACTTTGGTAGGAAAAATAGAAAAGCAGAACATTTTTTAAATAGTGAAAGACTGGTAAATGTTGATATTCAGAGGGACCTGGGTGACCTTGTACATGAATCACTGAAAGTTAACATGCAGGTACAGCAAGCAATTAGGAAAGCAAATGGTATGTTAGCCTTTATTACAAAAGGATTGAAGTATAAGAGTAAAGGGGGGAAAAATTCAGTTGGTTGCGCCTCCCGTTAGCGCCTTAAGAGGGCGCTAATGGGGCGCAAAGCATCTAGCGCCCAGGCGCGGCGAAGTTTGCGCCGCTCGCAAAATTAACTAGACATTTTGCGGCGGCGCTAAACACTACCGCCACGATCTCCTGCGCCGGCAGATCATGACGTCACTCGAGTGCGTATCGCCCCGGAGCGGATATTGAGTGGCGCCCCCTGCCTTACCGCCTGACGCTAGCAACGACAGGTTGAGGGGAGCGTTCTGCAGTCATGAAGGGAAAGGGGGAGCGCTATTTAAAGGTGACCGCTTCCTGCCTTTTATTGTTGGTGCCATTTTTGAACTACGCATTCTGAGAGAGAGAGGGAGAGACTTCTGGAGAGATTCAACGTTGTGTGAAGGAGTTTTGGGTACTGAGCAGCACTTTGCAGGTTCATTTTGATTTGCCATTCCTTGTATCGATTTAGTAGAGACTGTGGGGGCTGCACTCTGAGATCTTGGCCTGGTACTCTCCATTGTTCTTTCCAGCACATTTGATGTGCAGGTCTCTCCAGGCCGAGATTCAAGGCTGCAATGAGCAGGATGTGGATGGAAAGCAAGATTAACCATCCCCTTTAAGAACTGGCCCATGCCATTGTGTGTGTGTTCCATTGCTGACTGACATTACATGAGCTTCGCCAGCGCTCTGAGGTAGCGCCTCGCTCCTCGGCCTTTGCGCCTTAAGACAGGTGTGAAGCGCCTGATATAGCGCTGCAATCACCTCCAGGGGCGATAAAAGTCAAGTTTGCAGTCGGTGGCGATAATTAGCGCCAGGCGCTAATCTTTGCGCCCGGCCGATAATTGCGCCCCAAATGGGGCGATACTGAATTTCTCCCCCAAGAAGTTTTACTGCAATTATATAGGGCCTTGGTGAGACCACACCTGGAGTACTATGTACAGTTTTGGTCTCCTTACCTAAGGAAGGATATACTTGCCATAGAGGGAGTGCAGCAATGGTTCACCAGACTGGTTCCTGGGATTGTCCTATGAGGACAGATTGATTAGACTCAGCCTATATTCCCTAGAATTTAGAAAAATGAGAGGGGATCTCATTGAAACATATACAATTCTTACAGGGCTTGACAGGGTAGATGCTGGGAGGAAATTTCCCCTGGCTGGGGAGTCTAGAACCAGGGGTCACAGTCTCAGAATAAGGGGTCGGCCATTTTGGACTGCGATGAGGAGAAATTTCTCCACTCAAGGGGTTGTGAATCTTTGGAATTCTCTACCCCAGAGAGCTGTGGATGCTCAGTTGTTGAGTATATTCAAGACAGATACTAAGGGAATCAAGGGATATGGGGATAATGTGGGAAGGTGGAGTTGAGGTAGAAGATCAGACATGATCTTATTGATTGAAGAGCTGAATGGTCTACTCCTCTTATTTCTTATGTGCTTATCTCATGTTAACTATATCCTACAGGAGAGGAAGGGCAAAAATTGGTGAAGGGGAAATATGAAAAAAAAGTGAAACTTAGGCTACAAATACTTTTTTAATCTTAAAAGCCTAACTTTAAATAAAGATGAAAGCTACTTTAATTCTCTACCAAATATTTACCATGAGATTGATAACATTTTGAAAAGTTTTTCTTCAATACTCTGAGAATTCACCAAGCACATTCAATGTTAATACAAAAGCAAAATACTGCGGATGCTGGAAATCTGAAATAAAAACAGAAATGCTGGAAATACTCAGCAGGTCAGGCAGCATCTGTGGAGAGAGAAACAGGTTTAACATTTCAGGTCGATGACCGTTTCAGGTTCTGAGGTTTAATGTTAATACTTTTCTCATGATTTAAACTGCAAACTATTGACATTTTATTGGTGTACTAAAGCTTTGATAAATCAAATGGAAAGTAAACTAATCTATGTTTCTTCACTCAGTACCTAGGATTTGGTGCAACGTCTAGCCTGGGCACTGGCCGTCGAGCTGTAGCAGCAGCTGGCCTGGCTAATTCCTCTGGAGTGAATACACGTGAAGAGTTCCAAGAGAAAGACAAGTTGCTTTATAATGTGGAGGCTAGGGACCTGATAGAATATGGAATGATTCCGGAATTTGTAGGAAGATTTCCTGTGGTTCTCGCACTGCATAATTTAAATGAAGACATGTTAGTTCGTATTTTGACAGAACCACAAAATGCAATAATAACTCAGTACAAGATGTTGTTTGACATGGATAAGGTATGAAGAAACTGTTTGACATGGATAAGGTCGCAGAAAACAGAAACAGAAGTCTGGGCCTATATGGCTGCAGAGGATAAAAAATTCAATGGCCTAATTCTATCTGTATAGGTGCTAGCAGAAGAAAAGGTGGTGGCAGTGTTTTGAAGCAGCAATCAGTATATGTTGCCAGAATTATGGGACTTGGGTTCAAGCTCACAATCTATGCTGCTACAGTCCCAATCACTGCATCACTGTGGGCAAGCACCAACTAGAAGTCAGGCACTTTCTCACAGAAAGGGAAATTAAACTGGATGGAGTCACCTTTCCGGGTGCTCTTGCGCTGCTACTAATGTCTGGTTCAGAGCGGTATTGACTGAGGGCTGGGAATAGGTAGCTGTCTCTATTGGCTGCAGTTTCTGCATGGTTAGAGGAGAGGAGGGAGAAAATATCTTATCCTCAATTAAAGAAGCAGTATTGCCACCGCACTTCAATTGCACCCATCCCTTTCCTCTTTCCTGTACCAGCAGGAGGAAGCTATGGCCAGGGATTATGTAAGGAGTATTCTAGTATACATCTAGATTGAAATTCCTGGTGATCCAAAACTGATTATTTTTTCTATTTGTTGGTATTGGTAAACAAAGTGGTGATCATTTTAGCCAGTGGTTGGAATTAAGGCTGCTGTCTGGTATTTTGTAATAGAAGATGCACCCTTTCAATATTTAAAATAAAATTATGATAAGAAAGGATATTCCAGTTAGCTGTCGCATTCAAGCAAAAACAAAAATAACGGCTGTCAAGGAGCGCAATACACTACCAAAATATCAGATACAGTGCCTTGTGTTAAATGAATTATTCAGTGTTACCATGTAAATCTGGTAACATAATGATGTACATATGCAGGCACTCATCATCTATATTAAATACAATTGAGTGAATGAATGTTCTGAATGACGCTTATGAGCAAGTTGATTGGTCTATGGGATATGAGATTAGAATAAGCACTGAAATGGGCCTTTTAAATTTAAAAAGAAAAGTTGAGCATCTCTGCCTTTCACCTCCCCTGACCTTCTGACATTGATGCCTCCTGTGCCCCTTCCCTCGTCCTCGGCCCAACTCTCTTCCCCTTTACACCATTAAAGCACCTGGTGCACAATGCAGCCCTGGCACTCCTGGTGCATTGAGAGATGCCCGTGGGGAGCCAGTAAACTATACAAACTGACTGATCACCATTATCCAGCGAGGGAAACCCAATTAGTCATAGGTGCACACAATGCCCGTGTGGCACCAGTGGTGGGGTGTTCAGGTAGTTTTATTAGGTCCCATGAGGCAAGACTGGCTCCATTAATTTCCTTGCGGGAGGTTTTCTATACGTGTTACTTTGTAACAATATGTACTAAACAAATAAAAACACGGATCTATTACATTCATCAGGTATGTGGTATACTGGATACAATAGAAAGCTGGGAGCGAGTTTGTTGAGAGGAAAAGAAGTTGTGACTAGTGCTTGTGATCATTTGAAATAGTTTAACTACTTTGACATTAAATGGCAAATGGAAAACAAAATCAGAAAATAAGTTGTTAACCTCTTGAGAGTAGGATGTTCCTATTTATTTGAAGAAGCACAGACCTGCCGCCCTTGCTCAGGACATTTAGTTCCTACAGAAAAACAAAATGAAAGAAAAAAAACAGGGGAGTTCTCCCAGTGTCATGGCCAACATTTATCCTCAACCAACACCACTAACACAGATTATCTGGTTGTTTTCTCATTGCTATATGTGGGACCTTGTGTGCAAGTTGGCTGCCACATTTGCCTATATTACAAAGTGACACCAAAAGTACTTCATTGGCTGTGAAATGCCTGAGGACATGACAGATGCTATATAAATGCAAGTTTGTTTTATCTTTCACTACAAGATGGCTGAAGGCACTGTCCCTTTGCATTCCCCTTCCTGCACTCACCGCCTTCCTCTGACTGAACAGCTGAGATCAGGATGTACATGGGTGAAGTTGCCACAATATGGTTCCTGATATTTGGAGGGCCAGCCTATTTGGGCAAGTCCCAATCACATGCTTTTATATTGATATATTCCTGTATAGTTAGTGAAGTATCTGAGATGTGTGTATATTTGTCATTACATGTGATATGTATTCAAACACAGTGAAAAGTATGCCTATGGCAGGAGAGGGGGTCATGCTTAATGAGACAGGAAGTGCTGTGCAAATTAACCTGATGATATTTTTTTAAAACAGGCACTATCAAGGCCTGATTGTTTCTTAGTATTGTTACTCAGCTGATTCAGTATACTCAGCCTGCAGTCATGAACTCAGTTGGTGGCTCTGTAACTCCACCAAGATTTGGATTCACTGCATTATATTTCTTATGGCAGAAGAAAACACAAATAATAGATTTTGATCAAAGCCACACATTCTGGCACATGTCTCACATGCTTTATCATCACCAGTATTTGTTTGCAAAGCCTCTGTTACGAGTGCAAGTACTTAATGGATCGGTATTCCGAAAATGATGTTGTTGATTGTAGAATTGCATTAAACTTCAATAATTTAAAAATACTGCAATTCTGTCACCAATAATCCTTAAATTCATTGTATATATTTTAAGGGAAATTGCCAACCACCCTGCCAGGGCCTCCAATCTTATGTGAGGAGTAAGCAGATGGCAGCTACTTTCTCCTGCCCATGTGACTCTCTCAAGCAGCACATAAGACAGAGACAGACCCAATAGATTCAGTGTGGCTTCTTGACATTGATACAGATGTGGAGAGTGTTTATCCTTCTGTTCTGAGGTACATTCGAGCAATTAAAAAAGTATCCTCCAAAAGCATGAGGTAGAATATATTGTTCAAAATTAAAAACTAAAAAAACTACAATAATTTAAGCATACTGATCCTTAAAATATTTTTGAACCTAAATAATAATACAGCAGTGATAAAGGATATTTCTCAGAAGTCTTCCTGGACCTTTCATTTCAGTGTCATTTCTCTATTACTGAGGCAGCCCTGCGTGCTATTGCATGTAAAGCAATTGAAAGGAAGACGGGGGCCAGAGGACTGAGATCAATCATGGTATGTTCACTTTTACCAAACTTCTTGCATCGATTAAAGACTGCAGTTGCATTTTGGAAATAAAATTTAAAATATTTTAGGACCAAGGTCACAACCAGTCGCTGTCATGGTAGATCCATGGGCAGTCAGCCAGAGAGCAAAACCAAAATGTTTCTCCTGAGTTCTGTTGTAAGATAGCACACTGGGCTGTAACAAAGACCCAGCTGGGAAGGACAGGTGAACTATCAGAACTAGTGCTGTCCTTCCTGCTGGCCATCATGGAGTTTCAGTGTTGTAGGCCAAGTTGGATTCTTTAGGTGCACACCTTATGATAATAGAGTATTTGGTGAAAACTTGTATCTGTTTCTTTATCAGCTAAAACACATCTTTATCAGCTGCTCACATAAGCAAATCAACACCAGTAATATAGAAATGTATGATCCTTGCAGCTGAATGAGGTGATTAGGAAAATCAGAGAAAAACATTCACAGTTTTCCACTATTACTCATAAATTGTTTTTTTAAATTAATTTTGTGTTGAAGTTATTTAATATTTATTTTAATAATCTACAAAATGATAAACTTGTGTGAATTAAACATATCTACACATTGTTCTTTACATTGTTCTGTTCTATAAATTTATGAATTTATAGAACAGAACAATGTGAAGGGACTACTTTATCGTCAAGAATTTTAAAGTTGCAAGCCAAGAAACTCCCATTTATGTGATGGTCGTACCTCATAAATCCCACATGGTTAAACATTTTAACAGACTCCTTTTCTGATACCATCTTTTATATTATTTTCCTTTTGAGGGTCTACTTCCTCTATTTTGCTCCTTGTCTTTCCCTGACCACATACCAGCTGCAGCTAAGCAGGCAGATGATGGGTCTGCTTCCAGGTCTTCACCAATACTACTCTGAAATTCTGGGAAATACGAGAGAGTGGACCAGGGATGAATTTTCTGGGTTTTATTCTGTGAGGAAACAACTGGAGTCCTTTTATAACATCAGTACTGCTGGGATCCAAAATCACAAGGGACTGTATCATCCTGCCACTCTGTGATGCTGTGTATTGGTGCTGTTACATCAGTACCACTGCAACTACAGTGCCATCTTTTAATGAGCGAACAGTCCAAGTTCTAGGCCCCTAATGTCACACTTTGCTGTCACGTTAGTGTTCTCCATACACCTGTGAAACAACGTAATCACATTAAAGTCTGTGCAGTGCAGTGCTTTACTTCTAATTGGATTCGCCCTCTCCCCCTTGTACTTATTGTATCCCCCCCCACCCCCGACAAGTGTTTCCCTGCACCATTCCCAGCTGAGAGGGCAGGAAGGCTGCCCCCAGGGCACTCCATCACTCACCATTTTCTTTAATGTCATGGGTGGGATTGGAAACTCATTATGCGAGAAAAACATGTCCATAAACTATGTCCCACTCCACGGTCCACTGCAATGAAGCAGTGACCATATGTTGTGTTCTAATTTTGTTTTTTGCAGATAATGTACTTTCATACTGATGCCTATGTGCTACAAGGTGCAAATATAATTACTTGACTATAAGCCCTTTGAACATGATAAAAGTCGAGCTAAAGTTACATTTTTGAAGGATGGTGATGTCTGATTTTATTTCAGGAACAATTACTGCTGGAACCTATGTATGAGATCCCTAATTCGGATATCATTGGTGTTCATGTAGATAAGGATGTTGTTGATGGTAAGAAGGGTCCACAATATATTAGGTAAGCTTCCGTACTTGTACCAACTAGATTGTTCTGTTTATTAACTATTTAACTGTGAAGGATTTAGATAAGCATGCTAAAAATCAGAAAATTGTATGTATGATACAACAGTAACTATGGGCTGGATTTTGCCAATTGGGAGCTTTTGGAGGCGGGACTCCCACTTGTCGGGTTTTAGTCCCACCTCCATCGACTTCTGGCCAACCCACGCTATTTTCCCTTGATTGACCTTGTTAAGCCCACCCAGTGGGCTTAGCAGGCCAATTAAGGGGAAGCCAGTTACAGAGAACGTCAGCGTATGACGTTTCATCTGTCAAAAATTTTTGACAGATGAATTGTCATCGTTTGACAGCTCTGTGAAGCTGTCAAACAGTGACATTCTCTGTTGTTTGATGAGTTCTTGTATTCAAGACTCATCAAACCTCTTTTGTGAGCAGAAATTAGATGGTTGTTGCATTGGAGAATGCAGCAGCCATCTGTCATCGCTGCCGGTGAGATGCGAGACTCTCTGCATCCCCAACGTTTGAAGCCTGCAGGAAGAAACAAAGGTAAGTAAACATTTTCTATCACTTTCCACTCACCTCACATACTTTCCTCTCCACACTTGCACCCATCAATTACCTTCACAGCGCACTTTTGCACCCAATACGACCCCCGCAAACCCACTGCTCACCTCGCTGACCCTGGCGGGGTTCGCAGCCTTTGGGAAGCCCGCACTTGTGTGGGTAAAATGGGGATAATCCTCTTATCAGACAGTTAAGTGGCTGTAATCCCCTTCCCGCCTCCAAGGAGATGGGACCCGGCGCGGGTCAGCTACCCGCCTCCTGGCAAGATGGCACGGAGGTGGGTTGGGGGCGGGATGGGCACCCGCCCCCAGATTCTGCCATTTTCCCAGCAGTCCTGCCTCCATACCCGCCTCCCCAGGGCTGGCAAGATCGCGCCCTATATGTATATATATATATTTACTGTAGAATCACCGTTCGAATAGCTAGAACACCAGCATCTAGGACCATTCTGGCCTGTATTTCTTGTATATACTATGGTATATTTTGTTCTATGTATAAAGTTAAAGAGAAATGTTTTTACTAAGGTGTTATCGTAGACCAATGACAGTTTGGTAAAATATTTTTTCTTTAACTTTACACAAAGAGAAAAGTATGTGCCACCGTGCTCTACCATTAGTACTATGGTACTTCAAACTCTAACTGACAATACGTTCCTTGTGAACTGTGTTCAATATACATTGCTCCCAATTATCCTATTTAGGAATCAAGACTGAAGAGCCCTAACAATAGTAACATATGTCTATATCCTGTTGACGACACTTGTGTTTTAAGGTGTGTTTTCTTAGCTTCTACTTTCCATTGCTGTGTGAACTGAATTACAGTGATTGCTTTTTACAGGGCACCACCAAATGTGGATGACAACCGTAAGTTGAGTAGCCATGATCCTGGCTGGATGAAAAGAGTTGACACCAACAAATGATCAGCCAACTGAATACTACTTGTTACAATGCTAAACAGACAGTTTTGGAGGAAACAAGTAAAGCACACACATTTGTGATCAATAAATGTGAGAAGTTCACGCATTACAAGGTCTTTCCAATTTATTTAAGCTGTGGGGAGGTTGATTATATACAGTAAAACTTCTTAGAAAATAATACTTAGAAGTTTCTCTTTTACAATCCCCAAGAATAATGAAACAAAACTTTATTGACTTATTTTTGTAAATAACATTTTATTTGCTCATTTGTCAGAGAGCGATTAGATCCAATGTTCAAGAATGTAGAACAAAACAGCATCTTTTTCATGCCTGTACATCTGTAAATATGAATCATAAGTGGAATTTATTTCTGTTTATTATTGTATCTTTGTTACTATTTTCGTACAGAAACACAGTTCTGTATTACAAGCAATCAAACAATAAAGAGCCACCACATTCACGATTGGCAAATCTTTTCTCATTTGCTTACAAACATCTATTATGATGGCTTAAATTGTGTCAAGATGTATCATTGTGTCACATGTGCAATGTCGTTATGGCAAAAATGACATAATGCTCTTCTATTTCTTCCTTCCCTTAAATGGTTTTCAAAATTATTTTTATGAAGATAGTGCCCGGGCCCAAAATTCCACTGCTGGAAGTGCCACGGAGGAGGACTTGTGGTGTCCCACAACGATCAATATAGATCCCTTCTCAAATTACAGAAACAGGGTAATTTCCATAATCGGGGTGGGTGGCCTTTACCTCTATGGGTGTATCAGAGATGCCCTCACTGCAGTGCATGTGAAAAAGCGATTACCTTTTTCTTGGACACTCATGAGTCCTTTACTAAACCCAAAATGGAGCTTATGCCAGCTCTCAGCTGGTGAGAGTTCTGTTGGCCTTATAGGGGTGTAACGGGCCCCTTGAAATGAAAGAGGGGGTGGGCAGTAAAGTTGCCCACACACTCTCCGACTGGAATTTGCAGCACTGGATATTGGGGTGGAATCACAGCAAAACCAGGTTCCACCCTCATTTCCTCCGCCCCCCCCCCCCCCCCCCCAGCAGATGATGTGCTTGCTGTCCGTCCTCTCTGGCCCCCACAATTTCAGGACTTTAGTATCAAAATGTGCCCAAAGTCGGCGGAGAAACAGCTCCATGCGTCAGTCCATGCCAGCTTGATGCCTGAGCTAAATTTGGCTTTGAGTTGGGGGGGGGGGGGGGGTGGGCTGCAAATGTTCTACTGTGCCCACAAAAATAAAAACTGAAAATTTCATGGGCCTTATTTTGAGTGGTCTCCAGTGGTCCCTTTAAGGATCGCTGGTTAGCTGCTCTATGCCTTGTACAATGCAAACTCCGCCCATTTGTAACTGAATTTCACTTTCGGGGTCTGATAACTGGAGTAGTACCCCAATTTGCATACTTAAAGAGCATGACGTCTGCTTCAGGCCAGAATTTTCCTTACCTTGGCGGGTCCGGTGCGGCCGGTGTCCGTGGCAGGTCGCGACCCCACTGCAGAAAATGAACTTACCTTAATGGGGCCTATTAAGCCTGCCCAGCGCGTTACCGGCCCAATTAGATGGAGCGGGTCTGGTGACATAATTCATGACGCATTTTAAGCCAAGATCACATTAAATTTTAAGTTTAATCTAATCCTAGTGGGAGTTGAATCTTTACAATTATATAAAAATTATATCTGAGTGACAAAGAAATATTTAAATAATATTATCATTAAGTAATATGACTCCATCTACAAATACGATCAAGAACATAATTAAAATAGTACATTAATTGGAAAGTTATTGGTGCTTTAGTCACAAATCTATAGACTTTTGTATCAGTAACTGTTACAAATAAAAGATGCCTGTGCATAGATAAGACATAAAAGCAGATTTTAAATGTAATTATAAAGGGGTGGATTTACAATCTTATGCAAGATCAGCAGAAGAGCTGCGGAATCCCTGACAAACAGTGTAAGTGGTACTTACAAGGTGTTTCTGGGATTTCTGCAGCTCTTCCGTTGAAGTTAACAATGGACAAGTGAGAGAACCTCCGCAGAAATTCACCCTAAAGTCTCAGACTGAAAAATTAAATTAGTCATATTCAGGGACTGAAAGCAAATTGAACCAGTGGAATGAGTGATGAGAATGAAATTGTTACGGTTGATGACTTGATTTAATGTGTAACTGGACAATCACAGTATACGGTGAGAAAAACCTGACCAGAAACAACACAAACATTTATTTAAAAGGTATATGTCATTTTTTATAGTGCAGATCAATTCACTGCAATTACTATTGAGTTGGAAGGCAACAGCCAAGAATGGCCAGTGAAAAATGTATTTTCCTCACCATCCAGGGTAGCACTTACATCCCTTCAGAAATTTTTGAATTAACATTTACCAGTAGCTTTTCAAGTAGAACAGAATCTCCATCAATCTGTTATCTGATGTAATCAACATGTTTTTATTTTGGTTTGTTTTCCATGCTGTCAATAATCAACTGGAGCAATGGCCATGGAACTTATGCCTCAGGTTGACAGACGTGGTTCCCGAGCTGCATGAGTCCTGTGACAATGCAGGGAAATTTAAAAAGTAGGGGGGGAAAAAAGCTCTTAAGTGCCTGTAAAGTACCTCATAATGATTTCAATTGGGTCTCCCGCCGCTGCAGATCGTGGTGGCTCCACGATGGCAGATGCGTCTGTGGGAAAGGCACGTGGAAGCGGGATGACAGTGGGCTCCCGACCTGCTGTCAAAAAAAACAACTTTCCCACCCGACTCACCACAGATTGCGCCCGCTACCACCACGGAAAATTCAGCCCTAAATGTCACCCTAGCGATATGGTGTCCAGCACATTTCCAGTGCAGTGAAGGCACGGCCGATCACAAATTGTATGTCAGAGATCCAACGCCGATTTTATGCCTGAAAAATGGGCGACAGTGAGTTGAATTTCTCCTCCATCGCGTGTAACTTTAGTATTAATATCCTAATGCTGAAGGGGGATGGGTGTGGGGTGGGCTGGAGGAGGTCCTGTTGGAAACCAGCTCCATTTAAAAAAAATCTATTCTACTGGTTAACAGCACTAACAACATTTTCAAAGTAG
This sequence comes from Squalus acanthias, assembly GCA_030390025.1. NCBI lineage: Eukaryota > Metazoa > Chordata > Chondrichthyes > Squaliformes > Squalidae > Squalus > Squalus acanthias. The sequence goes on along the minus strand of CM059425.1, from coordinate 157,784,293 downwards.
GTCTTTTACTATCTCATAATAGTTAGAAGATACATCTTCATAGAATCATAGAATGATACACCACAGGAGGAGGTCATTCAGCCCATTGTGCCTGTGCTGGCTTTCCCCTGGCGTTTCCCCATAGAGCTGCAACATTTCCCCCTTCAAGTATTTATCCAATTCCCTTTTGAAAGTTATTATTGAATCTGCTTCCACCGCCCTTTCAGGCAGTGCATTTCCGATCTTAACAATTGCTGCATAAAAAATTGTTTTCCTTATGTCGTCTTGGTTCTTTTGCCAATTACCTTAAATGTGTGTCCTCTGGTTACTTCTATCAAAACCCATCATGATTTTTAACACATGTATCAAATCTCCCCTTAACCTTCTCTGCTCTAAAGAGAACAGCCCCAATCTCTAGGTTCTCCACGTAATTGAAGTCTTTCATCCCTAGTGCCATTCTAGTAAATCTTCTCTGCACCCTCTCTAAGGCATTAACAGTGTGGTGCCCAGAATTGGCCAGATTTTCCAGCTGGGGCCTAACCAAAGTTCCCGCTAAGCTGTGCGGTCGTGTAGCGGTCTGGAGGTCCCGTGCGGGCCGATCACCGGCTTTTATATGAAGAAACCGCGCATGCGCGAAAATATGAATGGGCTGCGCAGCCAGTTAAAGGGACTGTGCACCTAAAATAAAAATTAGAGGGAACGTTGGGCCTAACCAGTGTTTTATAAAGGTTTAGCGTAACTTCCTTGCTTTTGTACTCTATGCCTCTAATTATAAAGCCAAGGATCCCATATGCCTTTTTGAACTGCCATCTCAACTTGTCCTGCCACCTTCAAAGACTTGTGCACATACACTCCCAGGTCTCTCTGTTCCTGCACCCCCCTTTAAAGTGGTACCATCTAGTTTATACTGCCTCTGCTCATTCTTCCTACCAAAATCAATCACACCACACTGTTGGGGAATAGTCCTCCCTGAGTGTTACCCTCATGTTTGAGGTTAGATGAAATAGATCTTAGGCCTATGTCATCTGTCATGTGCCAGGAACCAGTGGTTTATGGGAAATAAACCATCAGATAACACCATCTGTGTAACTCTTAAGTGTTGTAAACATGTTTGAGTTATGCTGGTGTCAATATGAGTGATTTAATTCCTTGAAAATGCCAGTCCCAAACATATTGCTAGAATAGGCCGACATAATAAATAGTAATTGTTATATGTTTTAAATAGATATTGTGTTAATTTATTGCTTTTTTTGGGTGCATTTACTAGTTAAATGTGCATTTAGTGAGTTTAAGTGATGTAGCTGTGCTCATTTATTTTCTGTGCTGGTTTGAGGTTGGAGCCCGGACGATGAAATTGTACACCAAAAGGAAAAAAAAATCAGGATTTTGTGGTTAGACATTTTCAGGAAATGTTTTGTTGTTTTGATTTTCAAATATATTGGTTAAGGTTAAGTAACAAAGAAGAACTTTTTTTGAAAATACTTTGGCCTAGAAATTGCCTCTTGCTGACCTGCCGAACTGGGCACAGGGAACAATCCCTGCACTGGAATGGGTTGGCCCGGCACACCCAACATGGGGCCTCAGGCCTTATTTAATTGAGATCTGCAAGCTGTCATTGCCGGCAGCTCTCCAGTAAAGAGGATTTCAACTTTAAGCTATTACGTCGCCGGTAGCGGCCCTCAGGTAGGTCCTGGGAGTTGATTGGGCGGGGGCCAGCAATGGACTTCAGTGCTGCTGTGGAGCAGCATTAAGAACTACTACATTGCTGCCACATATTCAAAATCATCAACTTCTGAGAGGCAATTAGAGCGAGAAAGCAGCTGAGTGAGTAGTGGGAGTTTGGCCTGTACTGGAGTGAGGGGAGTAGATCTTGACTTTGTGCAATAGTATAAAATGGGTGATAGCGAGTCGGCAGCCCATTTTACATCTCTCCCAATTTTTCATTTCCATTTAAGTCAACTGCCAACTTGCTATCACCTGTTTTACACTATCGCACAAAGTCAAGATAACCCTATGTCTGAAACCTTAACCTTTACAGATGCTGATGAATCTGTTGAGTATTTCTTGTGTTATCTGCTTTTGATTTACTTCCATTTCTTTTAACACTGATTGCCATTCTTCAATTTTAATAGTTGATTCAGTGTCAATGGTGAATGATTTATTGTGTTATTTTAATAGTGGCTTATTTTAAAGTTTGGGAAATATATTTATTGTGTGCTCCGTGGAGCGGAGGCTGTAATATTTTTCAGTTTTTAAATTTGTCTATTGGATTAGTGGTATTTCATCATCTTGAACGTCTTAAAGTCCCAGGAGTACTTTTAACATTGATTCTAAAATGTTTGAATAGTCATAGGTTTATGGTAGCCACTTTTTGTCAAGCCCGAAACAAGGCAATATGGAATCAGATTGGGCCAGGTGAGGGGGGATCATTGCTTTGCTTAATGTTTGCTTTCCTGAAGATGAAAATGTATTAATAACCGTAATAATTTATCCTTCCATAGAACTAAGTGGAAACAAAGACTGAGTTTAAAAAGACAATCTAGAAATTTATGGACAGAACTGGCTCATAAACCAGTCCTGACTAAACTGGATCTGTGGCAACCCTACATAGATTTCATATTTTGTATTCCATCAGTGATGGGTTGATGGTGATCGTTTTTTTATAAATATATTCCAGTATAACTGATGTAGCTCTGAATTTCACAGGACTACACAGAATATCAGCTTCGGATATAAGGCCTCACAGAAGCTAGGTAAGCAGTGAACTGTGGATTATAGAGGCTTTCACCACCTTCAACATGATTCTGAGTTACATCTACCCACAACCTTGAGACTTTCCTTGTATTTCAAAATTAACATTTCATGTTGTCACATATTTTGTGTTACATATTTTGACAACATACGCATATTCTAGTTACTAATTTTTGAAAATGTCTGGGATATTGCAAATAAACTCACATTAGGCAATAGGCTTATTATAATTTATAAGACTGCATTTAAAATACATATATATATCAAGGAACCTCAAGACATTTCTCTGTAAAAATCTTTATACCAGACTGGAGGGAAGTATACAGTGGTGTCCTCCAGGGGTCAGTATTAGGACCACAGCTCTTTTTGGTATATATTAATGACCTGCGAGAGGTTGCAGACCCTCTTCTACTATTTGAAGGGGCTGCTCCTCTACTTCTGGCTCCACTTAAGTCCCACGTTCCTGAACTTTGGCAGGGGTAGGGTGGCGGGGTGGGGGGCGCGGATGGAGGGTGGGTGCAGAGGTGGGTGGGCAAGTCGGAGGACCTCCTCATGGGTCTGCTCCTGAGCCTGGTCAAGGTGGCCATCCACAAGTCCAGGTTGGACATGACCCGTGGGGGTGGTTGCTCTGGCTGCCTGCCTCTGCCTCTCTTCCGTGGTCTTGTCTGCACCTGGGTGGTTCTGGAGAGGGACCTTGCGCTTTCCACCGGTACGCTTGAGGCCTTTTGCGACCAATAGCCACTGCAGGGACTGGAGTGCAATGTTCCCCCTAAGCTGCGTGGGTGCGCAGCGATCGGGACGTCCCATGCAGGCCGCTCACCAGCTGTTCTGCTGGAAAAGATACCGCGCATGCATGGCCGCTGTAGCAAATTTAAAGGGACCGCGCACCAAAAATAAAAATTAGAGGGAACATTACTGGAGTGCATAGTGAATACTAGTAATAACATTATTATTTCATTTTCTAAGTTTCCTTTGGTTTTGTGGTTAAGTTCTTTATTAGTTGTGCCCATTTAAAAGGGGGGCACTATTGTTTGGTTTTCGGTTATTTAGGAAAAGAACTTCCTCCAACGAAATATTGGGAATACCTAAGCCATTTTCTTCAGTCCCCGCCACAAACCCCATTCCCTAGCCACCAACTCCATCCCTCTCCCTGGCCATTGTCTGAGACTGAACCAGACCCTTTGCAACTTTGGCATCCTATTTCATCTCGAGATGAGCTTCCGATCCCAGATCTGCTCCATCACCAAGACCGTCTACTTCCACATCTCTAACATCACCCATTTCTGCCCCTGCCTCAGCTCACCTGCTACTGAAACCCTCATCCATGCCTTTGTTACTTCTAGACTTGACTATTCCAATGCTCCTCTGGCCAGTCTCCCATCTTGTACCCTCCGTAAACTTGAGCTCATCCAAAATTGTACTGCACATATCCTAACTCACACCAAGTCCCGTTCACCCATCACCCCTGTGCTCGCTGAGCTACATTGGCTCCCGGTTAAGCAACGTCTCCATTTTAAAATTCTCATTCTTGTTTTCAAATCTCTCCATGGCCTCACCCCTCCCTATCTCTATAGGCCCAAAAATTCGTGAGGAAGCCTTCGTGCGAGGGTAAGGCTTCCCCGCGATCTCTCACTGCGCGTTGGCTTTTTCAGTTCCAGCTCGCACGAACTTGATGTTCTGGACAGCTGCTGTGCTGGGCTTGCGTATCCCACAGGCGCAGTTAATTCGTGCGAGCTGTGGGATCACGTGACTCAGTTAGAGCCAATGGCAGCACACCATCTTCCATTCATAACTTTCACATAAGTGCTGTGAAAGCTATGAATACTATAGCCCCCCAAAAGAACAGCTAAACCTCAATTAGATTTAAAAAAAACCATCACATTAATAAAATAAGTATAGTTGAATAAATTAACCATTTTAAATAAAAAATTAAATTTTTGAAAAAATTTAAAATCTTTTAAAAAGTTATAAAAATAAACTTACCTGTCTTTAAAGTCTCTAAAAAAGATATACCTGTTAAAAAAAATTCAAAATAATACTTAATTCACTACTTACCTTGTTAAAAGTGGGTCTTACTCCTTTTTTTATGTGTAAAATCTTCCATACTTACCTGCGCGTTGAAACCACTAAGTGCACTGCATGCGCGCAGCCTGTAGCGCGCACGCGGTTCACCTAGGAACCGCCCCCTTTTCCATTCACCAAGTGCCGGTTTTCAGCGCATGCGCAGTGCATGCAGAAAACCGGCAATTGGAGACAGAATACGCGAGAGTACACAGTGCGTACTCTCGCGTATCAACACAAATTTTTGGGCCATTATCTCCTCCAGCCCTACAACCCTCCTGAATGTCTGCGCTCCTCCATTTCTGGCCTTTTGATCATGCCCACTTTTAATCGCTCCACCATTGGCAGCCGTGCCTTCAGCTGTCTAGGTCCCAAGCTCTGGAATTCCCTCCCTAAACCTCTCTTTCCTCCTTTAAGACACTGCTTAATACCTACCTCGCCTACCCTAATATCTCCTTATGTGGCTGGGTGTGAAATTTTGTTTGGTAACTGTCTTGGGACATTTTTTCTGTGTTAAAGACGCTATATAAATGCAAGTTATTATTGTCTGTGACAAAGCAGCGCTTTGCGACACGTGCTGGAGGAAGAGCCTGCCTCCTGATGGCTTTGATTGGATGCGCCTCTTTGAAGGGGGACCGTGGGTTTTGCTCGGACACGCTGTCACTCAGGAGCAGTGGCTATTGTGTGAAAGGCGGACGATGTTTTCGGATTCGGGTCGGAGCTCGGACTTGGATTCTTACTGGGAGTGGTTCTGGTGGGAGAAGGTGTCGGACGGGTTATACCTGATCCGAGAGCGCTTCTTCGAGTCCGGGAAGCGCGCCAACATTTGGCTGCTGCAAGGCTCGAAACGCGACCTGGTGATCGATACCGGCCTTGGCCTGAAGAGCCTCCCCGAGTACCTGCGTGCCACCGGCCTCATCGGCACCAAGCCGGTTCTGGCTGTCGTCACTCACATCCACTTCGATCACTCGGGCGGCTTGCACCACTTCGAAAGAGTGGCCGTGCACAGGGCCGAGGCTGGCGCGCTGGTGCAGGGGGACAACTTCGAAGCAGTGACTTGGCTGACTGACCGTGAGATTGTCAGGTCCCCTCAGCCGGGCTGGAAAGCAAGTAATTACAGAGTGAAAGCTGTGCAGCCTGCCCGCTTACTAGACGATGGTAAATGTTTCACCATTGCAATTGTGTGCTCATCACTGATTGTGGAAGCATGGCGGAGACTTGCACTTGTGTCGGAAACTTAACAGGAACCATGGCCAGATTCCCTTGTCTTGCTGCTACTCAGTGGGTAATAACCAGCATCTGTCATACTGAGCCGGAATATAGACCAGGGAGGTTCCAGGTTTTATCCCCAATTCGCCCTGAGTTGGTGGATTTCAGTCTACAGTTGACCAGTGACCATGGTGTAAGGTGTTAAAAAAAAAGCCCAGACGGTTTGCTCCTGATTGCTGCTCCATGACTCTGCTGGGAAGTGTGTGTATGTTGGCACTGGGGAAACGACAGGCTCTAATTCGGTTGTGATGATGCCCATGATAAAATGGGATGCTCATTCTGTCAAAGCTCACACATGAATGACCACTTGGGGATACTATTTGTGCTTGCGGAACAATATTGTTACGTGACTAGGTGCCTTAGGTAAATTTTGTCTGATAACACTCCTGTGAAGCACCTCCCAACTCCCCTCATGCTCTCTCCAAGCTCATCTTGTCCATTAGACCTTATTCCCACCAAACTGCTGACCACCCAACTTCCTTCCTAGTCCCCATGTTAGCTGATATTGTTAACAGTTGCCTTTCCTCAGGTACTGTCTCCCCTTCAAATCTGCCGTCATCGCCCCTCTCCTCAAAAAACCCACTCTTGACCCCTCTGTCCCTGCAATCTACCGTCCCATCTAATGTTCCTCCTTAGATGAGCGGCTGCGAACCAATCAGGAGGTCCCGCGTAGGCCGCTCACCAGCTTCTGCCGCTGGAAAAGATACCGCGCAGCAAATTTAAAGGGACTGTGCACCAAAAAAAAATTAGAGGGAACATTGGCCCCATCTAAACCTCCCTTTCCTCGCCAAAGCCTTTGAACGTGTTGTCGCCTCCCAAATCTGTGCCCATCTTATCCCCAACTTAATGTTTGAGCCACTTCAATCACGTTTCTACCCTTGCCACAGCACTGAAACAGCTCTTATCAAAGTCACAAATTACATCCTATGTGTGTGACCGTGGTAAACTATTCCTCCTCATCCTTCTCGAACTGTCTGCAGCCTTTGACACGGTTGACCACACCCTCCTCCAATGCCTTTCCTCCGTTGTTCCATTCCTATTTTTCCAGTCATAGCCAGAGAATCACCTGCAATGGCTTCTCTTCCTGTTCCTGCACCGTTACCTCTGAAGTCCCCCAAGGATCTATCCTTGGCTCGCTCCTATTTCTCATCTACGTGCTGCCCCTTGGCGACATCATCTGAAAACACAATGTCAGATTCCACATGGTACTCTGAAGACACCCAGCTCTACTTCACCACCACCTCTAGCCACCCCTCCACTGCCTCTAATTTGTCACACTGCTTGTCCAACATCCAGTATTGAATGAGCAGAAATTTCCTCCAATTAAAGATTGGGAAGACCGAAGCCATTGTCTTCGGTCCCTGCCACAAACTCCATCCCTCTCCCTGGCCACTGTCGGAGGCTGAACCAGACTGTTCGCAACCTTGGTGTCTTATTTGAGCCTGAGCTGAGCATCTGACCCTATATCTTCCTCATCACCAAGACAGCCTACTTTCACCTCCGTAACATCGCCCGTGTCTGCCTCTGTCTTAGCTCATCTGGTGCTGAAACCATCATTCATGCCTTTGCTACCTCTAGACTTGACTATTCCAATGCTCTCTTGGCCGGCCTTCCACCTCGTACCCTCCGTAAACTTGAGCTCATCCAAAATTTTGCTGCCCATATCCTAACTCGCATTGAGTCCCGTTCACCCATCACCCCTGTGGTCATTGACCTACATTGGCTCCCAGTCCAGCAACACCTCGATTTTTAAAATTCTCATCCTTGTTTTCTACTCCCTCCATGGCCTCGCACCCCGCCCCCCACCCCCAACCATCCTGTAACCTCCTCCAGCCCTACAACCCTCTGAGATCTCTGCGCTCCTCCAATTCTAGCCTTTTGAACATCCCCAATTTTCATTGCTCCACCATTGGCAGCTGTGTCTTCAGCTGCCTCGGCCCTAAGCTCTGGAATTCTCTCCCTAAACTTCTCCACCTCTCTCCTCCTTTAAGATGCTCCTTAAAACCTACCTCTTTGTCCAAGCTTTCGTCCACCAGTCCTAATATCTCTTCATGTGGCTCAGTGTCAAATTTTGTTTGATAATTGCTCCTTTGAAGTGCCTTGAGATGTTTTACTATGTTAAAGGTGCTATATAAATGCAAGTTGTTGTTGAATGAAGCATGTTCTTTAATGCTGCTAGACTACAGAGTGAGTTTTATGCAACGGAATTTAATGTCGGGTAACTTGTTGCAGCATATAGTGGGGTGTTCTTTGATTCCATTTTTCTTAGGGTATTGTCCAAGATATTTGAAGGTAAACACTTCATTTCAGCGGAGGTCAGTTTCTGGAATGTGTACTCACTCTGAGCATGGGCTACTGACGTATGTCCTCCCATCTACAAGTAAGAAATGGGCAGGTGATTCTCTCTTATTAGCTGAACGAGCAGGGTGATTGAAGGAAAGGCAGCTTATCACAGAAAAAAGAGGTAAAATCAGAGGGTCAGTTACTCTGGGTAATTCATTCATAGCTGGTTGCAAAGCACCATTGGGAGTATGTTTCTTTCTTAACTTCGTTACAGCTGGGGTAATTACACTCTAAATAACTAATATGTATATCAATATTACTTCACTCTGGGGTAGGGGGGACATAACAACAAGTTGCATTTACATAGCTCCATTAACATAGAAAAATGTCCCAAGGCACTTTACAGAAGCATAATCAGACAAACAATGAATGCTGACGAAAGAAGGAGATATTAAGAGGGGTGACAAAGAAGTGAATTTTAATGAAGGTTAAAGGACAAGGAGGTGGAGGAGTTTAGCATGGGAATTCTAGGGTGTGAGATATAGACAACTGAAGGCACGGCCAAAAATGGTGGAGCAAAGAGGGAAATGCATAAACGGTCAGGGTCAGAGGAACGGGGGGGGAGATTATGAAGCTGGAGGAAGTTACAGAAATAGAGAGGGCGAGGCCATGAAGGGATTTAAAGACCAGGATGAGAATTTTAAATTGGAGGTGTTGGGAGACAGAGAGCCACAGTACGCCAGCAAGGATAGAAGTGATGGGTGAGCAAGACGTGGTGTGGAATTGAGTATAGGCAGCAGAGTTTTGTATGGGTTGAAGTTTATGGAGGGTGTAGGATGGGAGACTGATCAGGATGGTATTGAAATAGTTGAGTCTGGAAGTGACAGAGGCATGGATGAGGGTTTCACCGGCAGGAGCGGAACTGGCATTGTTATAGAGGTGGAAGTAAGTGGCCTTTCTGATAGATACATAATGGGGTCAGAAGCTCAACTGTGGGTCAAATCGGACACCAAGATGCAAACAGTCTGATTCAGCCTGAGACAGTAGCCAGGGAGGGAAATGGAATTGGTGGCATAGGTATGGAGTTTGTGGCAGGGGGCTGAAGATGATGGTTTTAGACTTCCCGTTGTTTAAAATGGAGGAAATTGCAGCTCTTCCAAGACTGGATATCGTACAAGCAGTTTGGCAACATGGGAAAAGGGGTTGAGAGAGAGAGGTGGAGAAGTGGGATGTCGTCAGCATACATGCAGAAGCTGAACCCATGCCGGTGGATGATGTCGCAAAGGGGCAGCAGGTAGCTGAGGAAGAGGAGGGGACCAAAGACACCCTTGGTGGATTCTTGAGCAATGTTCCCTGTTCGCTGCGCTTGGTTCTGCGCGGCCTGTTTCTTTTAATGTGTGAACCCTTTAAATTTCTGCGCATGCGCGGTATTTACAATGTAAAAGCTGGTGAGCAGGCCTGAGTGGGACCTTTCCCAATACTGCGCGGTCCGCGCAGCTTAGAGGGAACATTGCTCTGGAGGTAATGATGCGGGGGTGGGAAGAGAAGCATTGCTGTAGATGCTCAGGCTATGATTGGGATGATAAGAGTGGAACCAAGCAGAGCAATCCCACTGAGCTGGAGGAAACAAATTGGAGGAGGATGGTGTGGTTGGTCATGTCAAAGGCTGCTAAGAAGTTAAGGAGAGATAATGCGCAACGATCACAGCGAATGTCATTAGTGACTGTTTAGGACCATTGGGGGTGCTGCGGTAGGGCATAAACCTGATTGGAAAGATTCAAGCATGGAATTGCGGATAAGATCTGCATGGATTTGGGTGACGACAACATGATCACGAACTTTGGAGAGGAAAGGGAGGTTGGAGATGGGGCCATTGTCTCCAAGGATAGAGGAGTCAAGGGTCTTTTTTTGAGGAGGGGGTGATGATGGTGTTTTTGAAAAGGAGAGGGACAGTACCTGAGGAGAGGGAACAGTTTGCAATGTCAGCTAGTATAGGGGCCTGGAAACGAAGTTGGGTGGTCACAGTTTAGTGGGGATGGGGTCAAGGGAGCAGGAGATGGGTCTCATGGACAAGATGAGCTTGGAGAGGGCATGAAGGAAGACAAGAGGGTAACTAGAGGAAGACTCGGGTTCAGGCTTAGGCTGGAGGAAAATCTGTGGAATGGTTTGGATTGGTGGACAAAGGGAAAGGGAGGGAAGAAGAAAGAGAAGAAACAAAGAAAGACTTGCATTTATATAGTGCCCTTCACGACCTCAGGATGTCCCAAAAAACATTACAGCCAATGAACTACTTCTGGAATGCGATGTAATTTAGGAAATGTGGCAGCCAATTTGTGCACAGCAAGGTCCCACAAACAGCAATATGATAATGACCAGATAATCTGTTTTTAAGTGTTGGTTCAGGGATAAATATTGGCCAGGACACCGGGGAGAACTCCCCTGCTCTTCTTCGAAATAGTGCCATGAGATCTTTTACGTCCACCTTGAGAAGACAAACAGGTCCTTGGTTTAATGTCTCATCCAAAAGGCAGCACCTCCAACAGTGTAGCACTCCCTCAGTACTGCACTGGGGTGTCAGTTTAGATTAGTGCATGGCAAGGTCCCACAAACAGCAATTTGATAATGACCAGATAATTTCTTTTACTGATGTTGGCTGATGTGCAGAGGCGGCTGAGGTGCAGGGGCATCTGAACAGATCATCTCAATCTTAATGATAAAAGAAATTTATGAGCTCCTCGTACTCGGTGCAGGGGAATGGGTGAGAGGTTTGCTTTAAAAAGCTAGTTGGAAGCAGAGAAAAAAGGCTGGGGTTATCTTTGCCCTCCAGGATAATCCTGGAGTTGTGGGAGATTTTGGCAGAGGAGATTGAGGCTTGATGGTGTTTGATTCCTCAGTTATGAGGAAAGACTAGAGTAACTAGGGTTGTTTTCATTATAGAGTAGAGAAGTTTGAGGAGATATAATCGAGACACTCAAAATTATGAAAGGTTTTGATAACTAGATCATCACCAAAAAAAAAACTGAGAGATAGGTTAGGAGATTTTTTTTGACCAGAGGCTTATTAGAAACAACACTGAAAGCAGAATGCATAATAGCTTTTAAAAGGGAAGTAGATAAATCTTTGAAATAGAAACATTTAAAAGGGTGTGGGGAAAGAGCAGGGGAATGGGACTATGTGGATATCTCTTTTGGCTAGCCGGCACAGGCACTATGGGTTGGATAACCGCCTTCTGCACTGTACAATTCTATGCTTCCAGCAATGGTGGGAAATGTAAACTGCCGTCCCACTTTTCCGAAATTTTGATTGTAATTTACAAACTTTTGTCACATCCAGATCTGTGGAATTTTATACCCCAGGACTAGGTTTCTTTGCAGGGACGTGCATGATAAAGAAAGGAGAATTTCTGCTGTTAACCCTGCTCGTTTTAGTGCATTTTGGTAGGAAGAATGAGGAGAGGCAACATAAACTAAATGGTACAATTTTAAAGGAGGTACAGAGAGAACTGGGAGTGTATGTACACAAATCTTTGAAGGTGGCAGGACAAGTTGAGAAGGGTGTTAAAAAAGCATATGGGATCCTTGGTTTTATAAACAGAGGCATAGAATACAAAAGCAAGGAAGTTACTCTAAACCTTTATAAACCACTGGTTAGTCCCCGGCTAAATTATTGTGTCCAATTCTGGGCACCACACTTCTAGGAAGGATGTCAAGGCCTTAGAAAGGGCACAGAGGAGATTTACTAGGGATGAGAGACTTCCGTTACGTGGAAAGACTACAGAAGCTGTGGTTGCTTTCATTAGAGAAGAGAAGGTTAAGAGGAGATTTAATAGAAGTGTTAAAAATCATGAAGGGTTTTGAGAGAGTAAATAAGGAGGAACTGTTTCCAGTGGCAGAAGGGTCGGTAACCAGAGGATACAGATTTAAGACAGTAATTAGTTAAAAAAACGAAACTATAAGCTAAGTTAATTAAATACATAAGCATTAATTAATTAATTAATTACATACATAAATAAAACAAGGTTATATAGGGATGGCAGTGCAGGTGGTGTGCCGTAACTGCAGCATGTGGAGTTTGTGGTGAGCATTGCAATCCCGGACGACCACGTCTGCAGTAAGTGTCTGCATCTTGAGGAACTTCAGCTCAGAGTAGTTGAGCTGGAGCCCGAGGTGCAGACATTGCGGGGCATCAGGGAGGGGGAGATTTACCTGGACACTTTGATCCAGGAGGCATTCACACACATTAGATTAGGTAGTGGTACAGGTCTAGTTAGTGGTCAGGGACAGGACGGTGTGACTGCGAGTCAGGTAGGTAAGGAGACCCCAGGTGAAGTGCTGGAGGAGCCTCGGCCTTTGCCCTTATCCAACAGGTACGAAGTTCTTGCTGCCTGTGTGGATGAGGGCAAAGTCTGCAGGGTGGATGAGCAAACTGACCACGGCACTGTGGTACAGGAGGCCATTCAAGTGCGGGGAAGTGAAAAGGAATGTTGTAGTGGTAGGGGACAGTATAGTCAGGGGGATAGATACAGTTGTCTGCAGCTGCGACCGGGAGTTCCGAAGGCTGCGTTGCCTGCCTGGTGTCGGGGTTAAGGCTATCTCCTTGCAAGTGGAGAAGAATATGGAGGGGGAGGATCCACTTGTCGTGGTCCATGTAGGAACCAATGACATAGTTAGAACTAGGAATGAGGTTCTGCTGAGAGAGTTTGAGGAGCTAGGATTCAAATTAAAACGCAGAACCTCAAAGGTAATTCTCTCTGGATTGTTACCTGAGGCACACACAAATTGCCTTAGAGACAAGCAGATCAGAGAGTTAAATGTGTGGCTCAAAGAGTGGTGTGAGAGGAAGGGGTTTTGATTCATGGGGCATTAGCACCAGTACTGGGGCACGAGGGAGCTGTTCCGTTGGGATGGGCTCCACTTAAACCTGGCTGGGACCAGTGTCCTGGCAAATCGATTAACTAGGGCTGTAGATAGGGCTTTAAACTAAAAGGGGAGGGGAGGGGAGAAGGTTGGGTCAGGTGAGGGAAAATTTAGAAATCTAAAGAGAAAAGTCAATGCAATGGAGCAGTGTAGCGATTTCGATAAAGATAAGCAGAGTGTGTCAGGAACGGACAGGGAGTTTTAACAGCAATAGTGCATCAGCGAATAAGGTGAAAGCAGTGAATAATGGTAAAAAGTTAAAATTACAGGCTCTTTATCTGAATGCACAAAGCATTCGTAATAAGATAGACAAATTAGTGGCACAATTAGAAAAAAAATGGGTTTGATAGAATAGCTATTACAGAGACGTGGTTGCAAGGTGACCAAGGTTGGGAACTAAATATTCCAGGGTACTTGACGTTTCGAAAAGACAGGCAGAATGGAAAAGGAGGAGGGAGTAGCCCTGATCATAAAGGATGACATAAAGACAGTCGTGAGAAAGGATCTGGGTTCGGAAGATCAGGAAGTAGAATCAGTATGGGTGGAGATAAGAAATAACAAAAAGGCAGAAAACAGTGGTGGGAGTTTATAGGCTCCCCAATAGTAGCTATACCATTGGACAGAGTATTAATCAAGAAGTAATAGGAGCTTATAACAAAGATAAAGCAATAATCGTGGGGGACTTTAATCTTCATATAGACTGGGCAAATCAAATTGGCAAATTAATCTGGAGGACGAGTTCATGGAATGCATTCAATACAGTTTCCTAGAACAATACATTGTGGAACCAACAAGGGAACAGGCTATTTTTGATCTTGTATTGTGCAGTGAGACAGGATTAATTAGCAATCTCATAGTAAAGGATCCTCTGGGAAAGAGTGATCATAATATGATAGAATTTCACATTGAGTTTGAGAGTGACATACTTAAATGAGAAACTAGAGTCTTAAACTTAAATACAGCCAATTACATAGGTATGAGGGGCGAGTTGGCTAAGGTAGATTGGGAAATTAGATTGAAAGGTATGAAGGTAGATAAGCAGTGGCAAACATTTAAAGAAATATTCCAAAATTCTCAACCAATATACATTCTGTTGAGAAATAAAAACTCCACGGGAAAAGTGATCCATCCGTGGCTAACTAAAGAAGTTAAAGATAGTATTAGCTTAAAAGAAGAGGCTTATAATGTTGCGAAGAATAGTAGTAAGTCTGAGGATTGGGAGAGCTTTAGAAACCTGCGAATGAAGACCAAAAAATTTATAAAAAGGGAGACAACAGAATATGGGAGAAACTAGCAAGAAATATAAACACAGATTGGAAGAGCTTCTACAAGTATGTAAAAAAGAGAGTAGCAAAAGTAAGTGTTGATCCCTTAGAGGCTGAGACAGGAGAAATAATAATGGAGAATGGCAAAGACCTTAAACAAATATTTTGTATCTGTCTTCACAGTAGAAGACACAAAAAGCATACCAAAAATTAGTGGGGAATTAAGGGGCTAATGAGCGTGAGGAAATTAAAGGAATTAATATCAGTAGAGAAAAAGTACTTGAGAAACTAATGGGACTAAAAGCCGACAAATCCCCTGGACCTGATAGCCGACATCCTAGGGTTCTAAAAGAGGTGGCTGCAAAGTTAGTGGATGCACTGGTTGTGATATTCCAAAATTCCCTAGATTCTAGAATGGTCCCAGTGGATTGGAAGGTAACAAATGTAACCCAGCTATTCAAGAAAGGAGGGAGAGAGAAAACGGAAACTACAGGCCAGTTAGCCTGACATCAGTTGTCAGGAAAATGCTGGAATACATTATTAAGGAAGTGGTAACAGGGCACTTAGAAAATCATAACATGATTTGGCAGAGTCAACATGGTTTTATGAAAGGGAAATTGAGTTTGACAAATTCATTAGAGTTTTTTGAGATGTAACTAGCAGGGTAGATAAAGGGGAACCAGTGGATGTAGTATATTTGGATTTCCAAAAGGCGTTTGATAAGGTGCCACATAATAAGATAAGGGCTCATGGGGTTGGGGGTAATATATTAGCATGGAGAGAGGATTGGTTAACGGACAGAAAACAGAGTAGGGATAAATGGGTCATTTTCAGGTTGGCAGGCTGAAACTAGTGGGGTGCTGCAAGGATCAGTGCTTAGGCCTCAAGTTAATTACAATCTATGTTAATGACTTAGATGAAGGAACTGAGTGTAATGTATCCAAGTTTGTTGACGATACAAAGCTGGGTGGGAAGGTAAGCTGTGAATAGGACACAAAGAGCCTGCAAAGGGATATAGACAGGTTAAGTGAGTGGGCAATAAGCTGGCAGATGGAGTATAATACGGGGAAATGTGAGGTTATTCGCTTCGGTAGAAAGAATAGAAAAACAGAATATTTTTTAAATGGTGAGAAACTATTAAATGCTGGTGTTCAGAGAGATTTAGGTGTCCTCGTACATGAAACATAGAGAGTTAGCATGTAGGTACAGCAAGCAATTAGGAAGGCAAATGGCATGTTGGCCTTTATTGCAATAGGGTTGGAGTACAAGAGGAAGGAAGTCTTGCTACAATTGTACAGGGCTTTGGTGAAACCATACCTGGAGTACTGTGCACAGTTTTGGTCTCCTTTTTGGAAGGATATACTTGCTTTAAAGGCGGTGTAATGAAGCTTGACTAGATTGATTCCTGGGATGAGAGGGTTGTCCTATGAGGAGAGATTGAGTAGATTGGGCCTATGCTCTCTGGAGTTTAGAAGAATGAGAGGTGATCTCATTGAAACATATAAGATTCTGAGGGGGACTGACAGGGTAGATGCTGAGAGGTTGTTTCCCCTGGCTGGAGAGTCTAGAACTAGGGGGCACAGTCTCAGGATAAGGGGTCAGCCATTTACGACTGAGATGAGAAGGAATTTATTCACTCGGAGGGTTGTGAATCTTCAGAATTCTCTACCCCAAAGGGCTGTGGATGCTGAATCGTTGAGTATATTCAAGGCTGAGATAGATAGATTTTTGGACTCTCGGGGAATCAAGGGATATGAGGATCGGGCGGGAAAGTGGAGTTGAGATTGAAGATCAGCCATGATTTTATTGAATGGCGGAGCAAGCTCGAGGTGCCATATGGCCTACTCCTGCTCCCACTTCTTATGTTCTTACAATTGGCAAAAGAACCAGTGGTGACATGAGGAGAAATTTTTTTATGCAGTGAGTTGTTATCTGGAATGACTGCCTGAAAGGATGGTGGAAGCAGATTCAATAATAACTTTCAAAAGGGAATTGGATAAATACTTGAAGGGGAAAAAAATTGCATGGCTTTGGGGAAAGAGCAGGGGAGTGTGACAAAATGGATTGCTGTTTCAAAGAGCCGGCACAGACACGACGGGCCAGATGGCCTCCTGTGCTATGATTTTCAATGATTCAAAGCAGTATTGCAGCCCAAGGGGTAAATCCTGACTGTGATAGTGTAAAATGGGCGATAGCGAGTCGGCAGCCTGTTTTACATCGCACTCAATTCGGGAGAGATGTAAAATAGGCTGCCCATTCCTAACTACCCGTTTTACACTATCGCACAAAGTCAAGCTCTACCCCCAAGACTGAACAGAATTCTGCATTTTGCTCACCAGTTTCAACAGTAGTAATGTCTTTCACAAAGATATTGAGCAAAGAATTGTGTTAAGACAGCAAAATAAGAGATGCTTTATTAATGGAGAGGACTTCCGATTACAATTACCCTTTGCAGATGTTGACACAATTTGAAATATTTATATTAAATGTAATTGGCAAGGATTCCAAGAGAGATTTCTGAGACTTTTATGCTTTTCATGTTAGGTGACATTATTAATCTTGGAGACCGTCAGCTTACTGTTCTACACATGCCTGGTCACTCCAGAGGTAGCATCTGCCTTCATGACCAGGAGAACCGCATTCTCTTTAGTGGAGATGTAGTATGCAATGGATACATGATTGACTGGCTCCCTTACGGCAACATCAGTGACTACATCCACACTTGCAAACGTCTAATGACTCTAGTGGACAATAACCTTGTGAACAAGGTGCTGCCGGGTCATTTTGACTCCTTTGATGCTGAAATACTTTACAATCTGGCTTCGAGTTACATTGCTAATGCTGGCGTGTGGCATAAAATTTCATCGTGTGCTATGAGATGCATTGCAAACCTAGTCCTTTGGTTGAAGAATTTTGGCAGACGAGTGACACAGTAAGATGAGTAGCACAAAGTTTAACACCGTTTAAGCTTACAGGTTCCTTTTAAATAAGATTGATGTGTTAGGAAGGAGTATTTGTAAATCAAATGATGCTCTGTTCTTAGACAGCTAAGGTTAATACTTGCTAATTGGAGGAGGCAGTTTTGTAACCTATGCATAAGTAGGAGTAATGTCATGAAACAAAAATTCTACAAAACAATAATTTGGTAAAGTACATTGTGATTATACTGTAGTTACAAAAGAATAGAAATGAAAGTTGATTTAACAAAAACTTTTATTATAAAATTCATATTGTAGATCAATTTTGTATTTTATGAAAGCCTGCCCTGAAACTTAGATTACCGTAATAACCATTCTTTCAATGCTATCCCTTTTTTTTTTATTTGTGCAGTTTAATTTTAGAACATTAGATTGATGTAACATTTAGTTCCCTGCTAGAAACTCAATTTAAATGTGCCTTACCTGCTTTTGCAGAGAAGTGAACATAGTTACAAAAATGTCTGCTTAAATGTCATTAACGATTCTTTCCACTGCCCCCCCCCCCTCCACCCCAACCATATAAAGACATTGTCCTGGAGAGGGGAAGGAAAAACTTGGTTGGCTTTACACTGAATATAAGAAAGAGCTGAAGATAACCACTTAGAGTCAATATATAGTGATGGACGAGGAAAACTGTGGTTCTACTCAAATAATCCGTGTCCCTATGAATTTCTCAATTGGTCAGGCAGCATACAAAGAATGACCTTGTATGATAAACAGCAACAATGAATGACATAGTGCAGTGAGCTCAGTAAGCAGGCAGGCCCTTCTAACAACAGCAATTGGGTAAACTATTTTATAAATAAAAACACAAGAAAAATTAGGGATGATTAAAGACCATTCCGCCACTGAATCTTACTCCTCCAGTATATTAATTCTTTCATCATTTACTAAGTAAATAGTTTTTCTTAATAGCTGTTCTAAATTTACCTTTTCACTACTTTTCATTTCATGTTCTCTGCTACTAATTTCTTGTCTTTCGATGATTTTCGGTTTACCTGATGAGGTTCTTCCCTAACTACTGCCTTTGACGAGTGAAGCTTCTGTCATCTTTCCTCATACAACTGAACCTCTATTATCAGCCTCAAAAGTTCCCTCTAGTAGATAATGGATTTTTGATAGATATTAGCTAATGGATACTAGTAAATAATGGAGTGTCCTTAAGTTCTGATAGAGCAGTTCCCTAGGTATGGGATTGAAGACCAGTTTAATACAAATAATTTAAATTGCGTGTAATCTTTCTTGGGTTCTGAAGATGATTCATGTTAGACAGGAGGAAATTGGTGATAATGGGCTGTAAAATGAGACAATGTGTTGTACAAGACTTTCTTCCACAAAACTGGATAATTTGGAAGGCAAATAGCTGGAGTGCAGATAATGGAAGTTCTGATGTTGCTTATCCCATTTATACTTGGGTTAGGTCTTGTTGCTTTTATATATACAGGAAACTTTCGTTTATCCGGCACCCAAATATCCGGAATTCTCGCTTAACCGGCAAAAATCATCCTCCGAAAACTCCTCTCAAATAACCGGCAATGTTGCCGAGTCGCAGTCGAGTCTCCGCGAACGCCGAGTGCTCCGAAAAATCCTCTCAAATAACCGGCAATGTTGCCGATCCCGAGTCCGAGTCCGAGTCCACGAACGCCGATTAAGTCAGCAGGGGTACTTTTCAAAATTGCCACTACTCGGCCTCCTGGCGCTGTCGCAAGTCCGAAACATTGCAGTCGCATGAGTAGATTCTCCCGTGCTGCTTGGAGTCTCTTTGTTAAAAATAGCCTCGGTAGATATAACTCTCTGTTATCCGGTACTTTCGATAAACCGGCACCACGCCGGTCCCGTCGATGCCGGATAAACGAAAGTTTCCTGTACCTTAAAAAAAAACCTGAGTTCAGTAAAATTTACACACTTGTATTGTGACACTTGCAGATGTAAACCGAGGGCAATTTTCAGAGTTCAGTATGTTTTGTTACTATTATTGAGTATTGTCATGGTCTTTCTTGATGCAGGGTGCTTAGGATGGGCAAGGAGAATGGGTTAGGGCAGGTCAAGTAGTAGTAATAATAGTCTGAAAGGCTGGCAAGACCCTTTCTAGCTGAAGGCCATCCTGGAAGGGCTGGCTGTGAGAACATGACCAAAATGTGTGCAGCAGAGTCCCTGTTTGACCATAATTTCACCAGCATGCATCTGACAGTGTTGAGTGGAATTTGTCGAGTCGCAGTTGGGTAAGCTACATTTTGTTTAAATTCTGAACTGGCCTTTTCTACAATTAGGGATTGCAGCAGTTATCCTCTATCATCCACAGTCCTTTCTCTTAAGCAGGTGACAAGGACTTACTCCCAAGGACTACATAGACTGTCAGCATTGTATATTGTCAAAGGATAGCATGGAGAATAAGGAGGGGGTGTTTCCACGAGAGGAGCTCCGCTATAGAATAAGTCTAAATGAGTTAGTTTGCACTGTGTTTTGTGGAGAATAACAAGGTCCTGCAGACAGTATCAGAGTTAAATTGTAATGGTAACTTTTATGATGTAAGTGCATCTCTGTAGTGTGGATACAAGGCTGAAGTTTATAATTTTGAATCTGACAGCACTTCTGCACACTGCCTGGCTGTGAATCCAGCTTTCTGGTCTGGGAAGAGCCCTGTGGATGTGTATTTACATACATTTAGAGCTCTGCTTCTGGCAGAGAACATTTCAATGAGCTCTGCTTCAGTTTATAAAGTGTCCCAGAGATACATTAGGCCCATCACGCACTATTTAAGGTTTAATTGACAAAAACTTGAGTTATACTTCATGAAGTGTCTAGCTGAAATGGTATGAGACTACCTCATCCTCTTTAATATTGCCTGGCTATGAATCCAATTTTCTGGTCCATGGAAGCAAAGTTTTACTCACTTATGGATCATTGTGAAGTGGAAAGTGCTTTGCAGTGATGCAAAATGGCAGCATAACTTTGCAATAGTATATTGCAAATATCTTGGCATACCTTCTGACTTCTACTGTTGTGGTTATATATCCCATTCTTTAAGCGTTTCAATTGTTTTTCCTCATTGTTTGGACATTTAAAGTAAAATATCTACTATTATTTCCAGTTGTCTTTCCAAGTCTTACTATGCCAATTCTATTCATTATATGCTTGTGTGTATGTGTTTTTTTTTTACTGTTTGTACATTATCAGTGTTAAATTTCATTTGTGATGTATCTTCCTATTTGCATAATCAGTCTAAATAATTTTGCTATTCATGTTTCTCCACTGTTCTCGTTATTTTTGTTGAGTCGTGTTTAGGATGATGACAAGTGTGGATTTTAAAAGCCTATAGATTGGCCTATAGGAAAGGAACACGGGGGAAGGTGTGGAAAATCAGTTTTGAGATGCTGGGAAAGAATGTCATTAATGACTTGATTTCAATATTGGATGCAAAAAAATGAAACAATCCACAGAAATTATAGATATTATTTATATTTCCCCTCTTGATTTTTTCAACTTTCATATTTCCTACAGATGGTATAATTGAAAACAAACATATTGTAAGTAAAATGAATAGTGTTCTGCAATTTGTACATAATTTTTTTCTTGTTGAAAATTAACATTTGCATCTAGCTTTTTAAATTTAATTGTTATCCAAGCTGGAATAATCCAAACACAATTTGAGAAGCCACAGGGTAGTTGATCTATTTCCCAATCGTGTGATTATTATAATTCACCTGTATCTTTGTTGCTCATGAGTTACCAGTTCAGACTATTTGTGGGATATGAATCATTTCTCAGTCCTTCATCATCATGTATCCTGTACATACATAACATCAATATTTTAAAGCTGCAACCGAAAGTTCAACAGAAGAGTATTCTGGACATGTGATGCTAACTGATGTTTTGATTTGCATCAGTCAATGATTTAACATGCACTTGTGCTGCAGCAGTGTTCCTTTAAGGGATAAAAAGAAAACTGGTTTCTCAAGTGAAAAATAAAGCTTTGTCCCTCAGATTAAACTAGTTATAATAAATTCTCCAATGTTCTTTTTTTAACATGTCAAACATTTATAATAGTTCTGTTAATTAGGGCATTAATAAGTGTCATATACTGGTGTCTAATTTCTAAATTTGTTTCATCTTTCAATGATTATTCTATTAATGTTGCAGTTTCTATTATTATTCAACTTCACTGTAGATGCTATAAATAAATATTTTCCAGTCCAGTGGATGATATTTTTACCCATTTCTTTTCTCTCCGATAATACTGTTGGTTGTATTCATTGACTGCCTTATAGGAGATGCTTGGCAACTGAGTTAATGCTGAAAAAATATATAAAATGTACATTAAAAACATGTATTTGTAAAAGGATGGGGGTGTTGCTGCTTTGGTGTAGTGGGCAGAGACACAGTGCTGTTATATATTGAACCATATGGACCAGGAAAGTGCTAGGTTAGAAACGTACCGGCTGGATTTTACTTACCGAGATGAGTTGGGGGGCGGGACTGCTGCCTTCCGGGTTCGAGTCTCGCCCTCAGCGATGTCTGACGAACAGATGCTATTTTGCCCTGATTGGCCTTGTTAAGCCGGCCAATTAAGGGAAAGCCGGTGTCAGATGACGTCAGTTGATGACGCTTCATCTGCCGGTTTTCTTAAAGGCATATGCACCACACTTGTTTGACAGATGATTTGACAGTGTTTGACAGCATTGAGGTGCTGTCAAATACTGACAATCACTGTCCAAAGATGAGCCCTTGCACCGAGGCTCTCCAATTACTCTCTCCTTAGGATAAAACAGATGGCAGCTGCAGCTGAGATTGCAGAAGCCATCTGTCACTTCTCCCGATGAGATGAGGCTACACAAACACTTCACAGCTTGTCACCTGCAGAAACATCTAATCACAATAAAAATTACTTTCATAACATTTCCTTACCTCTGATACTAACCATTGTCACTTTGCATCCTTCACACCACTTCTGCAGCTGTCATCCAAACACCAACATAACAACAGACCCACAGCACGCCTCACTTACCCTGGCGGGGTTCCCCGACGTCAGGAAGCCCACTGCAGCAGTGGAAAAATTGGGAAAAGCCTCTTAACCGCCTGTTAACAGGCAGTTAAGTGGTTATAATCCTCTTACCACCGCTAGGAGTCGGGTCCCTGCGCAAATCGGGGACCCGACTCCCGGGAAGATTGTATGGAGGCGGGTTGGGAGCGGGTTCGGGACCCGCTCCCATTCTTTTTGACTTTCCCAGCAGTCCCGCCTCCAAACCCACCTCCTCAGGGCTGGTAAAATCCAGCCCCCAAAGTTTCAAGGTAGGATAAGCCCCATCAATTCTGCCTTCCTGCTGTCCTAGCAGTTGCAACTGAGGATGCATTTCTAAGATGCTTGTCCAATTTGACCTTGAAGAGATATAAGCTACTTGCTCCTATACCCACCCCATTGATAAGTTGTTCTAAAAACTAACCATTCTTAAGTAATTTTTTCTTGCATCTTGTTTGAATCTGCTTCTTTTCAGCTTGTACTGATGTCTTCTTGTTCTGCTATCCTGTACCAAATCAAATATCCCTGTCATTTTTTAGGATTTTTTTTCACCATTTTTCCACAGAAAGGATTTGGAAAAAAGTTATATTTAAATGTTGGGGTTTTTAAAGCAAAGTGTATTTGCACAAGTTTAAAAGAAAGCATTGACATAAAGGGTAGTTAAGATGCTAATGACCTAAGCTTCTAAATTTCCCTTAAGACTGTAGTTGATAATCACCTCACACCCGAGGAGACCCTGGTCCCAACAGGTGCTTGGCAGTGTTGTCTGGCATTGGCCTCATCTCTGGATGTAAACAGAGAGAAAAATGGGAACAGAAACACAGACATTTTTAAACAGAAAGTTGTTAGGGCAAGTTTTCGGCAGTTTCAGAAGGTTAAGAGTGCAGGAGTGTAGTAGGAAGTTGTTTTGTTTAAGCTAAGCAAGATGACCCACTGATGTGGGGAAGTGTAAAATTCTTGTTATTTTGTATTATTACTTGAAGTTAAATTTTACTGATTGAACTAAGTGAGTCAATCATAACTGTTGCTCTGTATGTTTGCTTGCTGTGAAATAAAGCAATTTAACAATTTGTATCTGACCTCATCTTATTAAATGTTTTCATGGTCTGCCTTAAGATTGGAGTGACTAGCAGTGCTGTACTTGAGAGAATATTTAAGATCCTAAACTTATGACACCCTGACTGATCCAATACATCCCTGAGCCTTGTTAATTTGAATCCCTCCATAATATCCTCCTCAGTCTTCTCTCCAATGACAAGAGTCCCAGTTCTGAATCTATTCTCGTTTTATTTTCTAGTTCCCTTATCATTCTAGTAGCTCTTCTGTATGCTTTGTCCAACTTAGCTGCTATCCTTCCTGTAGTGAGAGCTCCAAAACTGCACACAATACTCAATGCTCGATACAGTGGAAGGATAACATCTATCAATGTACACCTTGTTACTTTTTTCATACAACTTAACATCCCATTTCCTTTCTTCACAGCAGTCAGACCTTGACATATGTCTTGAAGATTTATCTACTATGACTCCCAGATCCCTTTCCTGATTTGTCTTTGTCAGTATTTTCCCATTAATCCTATAATCCCTCTGCTTAATGAATATCCCTAAGTGCATAAATTTGAATTTTATCTACCTTAAACTGCAGGCAGCCAGTTGTTCGCTCACCTCCCCAAAATAGCCACTCCCCCCTCCCCCACATAGGTGTAATCCATGAACTTTGAGATGAAGCTACTAACTCCCTCTTCCAGATACTGAGTTTGTGATGCAGAGATGCTGGTGTTGGACTGGGGTGGACAAAAGTGAGAAGTCGCACAACACCAGGTTATAGTCCAACAGATTTATTTGAAATCACAAGCTTTCGGAGCTGCTGCCCCTTCGTCAGGTGAAGTGACTTCACCTGACGAAGGGGCAGCAGCTCCGAAAGCTTGTGATTTCAAATAAAACTGTTGGACTATAACCTGGTGTTGTGCGACTTCTCACAGATACTGAGTTGGTTTCAATCAGGATGGCAGTGTCCCCAGACTACAATGAAGAAAATGTAGCCATGGTTCCTGCTCCTAATTGTAGTCCAGAGATTTTCTGTAAGCTGCATGTATGTAGTCATTGGGGGAAGGACACTACTGAGCAGCCGTGATGTTGCTCATGGTTGAGTAGTAAGCGTACACTGTTCTGGCTCATTGCTGTGAGGTATCAGAGGACAGCAGGCTCCTATATTCTAGCATGAGTTGATGCTTTCAACATCAACAACAATTTGCATTTATATAAGTGCCTATAATAGAAGATAGGAGCAGGAGTAGGCCATTCGGCCCCTCGAGCCTGCTCCGCCATTCAATGCGATCATGGCTGATCATCCAAATTCAGTACCCTGTCCCTGCTGTCTCCCCATATCCCTTGTAGTAAAACATTCCAAGGCGCTTCACAGGAGTGTTAGCAAACAAAATTTGACATCGAGCCACATGAGGAGATATTAGGACAGTTGACCAAAAGCTTGGTCACAGAGGTGGGTTTTAAGAAGCGTCTTAAAGAGAGGTTTAGGGAGGAAATTCCAGAGCTTAGGACCACAGCAGCTGAAGGCACGGCCACCAATGGTGAAGCGATTGAAATCAGGGATGCTCAAAAGGCCAGAATTGAAGGACTGCAGATATCTCTGATAAATGGATCTTTTTCAGGTTGGCAGGCTGTAACTAGTGGGGTGCCGCAAGGATCAGTGTTGTGGCCTCAGCTATTTACAATCTATATTAATGACCTAGATGAAGGGACCGAGTGTAATGTATCCAAGTTTGCTGACGATACATAGCTAGGTGGGACAGTAAGCTGTGAGGAGAACACAAAGGGCTCGATTTTAATTCCCGAGGTGGGTTGGAGTCTGGTTGCGTGGTGCGCGGGTTTGGGAGCCGCTTCCGGCGGGAACAGCTGCAGAGTTGCGATTTTTATTAAAGTACCTTGTTAATTTCATGGAGGCGCGCTGGCTGGTTCAATGAGTGGGATCGGGTCAGCTGGCCGCCTCTGATGACATCATAATAGCAGCTGCTTTTAAAGCTGCCATCCAGCCTGAGCCTTTCCATTGTGGTTTCCTGCGCTTGATTTAAACGCTATGGGGGAAAAATTCAGTCGCGCCCCATTTGGGGCGCAAATATCGGCCGGGCGCAAAGATTAGCGCCTGGCGCTAATTATCGCCACTGACTGCAAACTTGACTTTTATCGCCCCTGGAGGTGATTGCAGCGCTAAATCAGGCGCTTCACACCTGTCTTAAGGCGCAAAGGCCGAGGAGCGAGGCGCTACCTCAGAGCGCTGGCGAAGCTCATGTAATGTCAGTCAGCAATGGAACACACACACAATGGCACGGGCCAGTTCGTAAAGGGGATGGTTAATCTTGCTTTCCATCCACATCCTGCTCATTGCAGCCTTGAATCTCGGCCTGGAGAGACCTGCACATCAAATGTGCTGGAAAGAACAATGGAGAGTGCCAGGCAAAGAGCGGAGAGTGCCAGGCAAAGAGCTCAGAGTGCAGCCCCCACAGTCTCTGCTAAATCGATACAAGGAATGGCAAATCAAAATG
Source organism: Squalus acanthias (assembly GCA_030390025.1). NCBI lineage: Eukaryota > Metazoa > Chordata > Chondrichthyes > Squaliformes > Squalidae > Squalus > Squalus acanthias. The sequence goes on along the minus strand of CM059425.1, from coordinate 157,758,215 downwards.
AACCTGCAAAGTGCTGCTCAGTACCCAAAACTCCTTCACACAACGTTGAATCTCTCCAGAAGTCTCTCCCTCTCTCTCTCAGAATGCGTAGTTCAAAAATGGCACCAACAATAAAAGGCAGGAAGCGGTCACCTTTAAATAGCGCTCCCCCTTTCCCTTCATGACTGCAGAACGCTCCCCTCAACCTGTCGTTGCTAGCGTCAGGCGGTAAGGCAGGGGGCGCCACTCAATATCCGCTCCGGGGCGATACCGGGGCGTTGCGCACTCGAGTGACGTCATGATCTGCCGGCGCAGGAGATCGCGGCGATAAAGTTTAGCGCTGCCGCAAAATGTCTAGTTAAGTTCGCGAGCGGCGCAAACATCGCTGCGCCCGGGCGCTAGCTGCTTTGCGCCCCATTAGCGCCCTCTTAAGGCGCTAACGGGAGGTGCAACCAACTGAATTTTTCCCCCTATGACTTCTTCCAGAGGCAAGGCAGCTCCTCGTTTTAATGATGAGTTCCTCCAAGTTCTTGTGGATGCTGTCAGAGGGCGCAGGGAGATTCTCTTCATGGATTCAGTGCCGCAAAAGGTTTAATGATCTTGTGAGAACATCAAAAGTGTGTATCACATCTCTCTTGCCTTCACTCTGCTTCCCTTCTCATCACCAGCACTGCGTTGTAAGCCTCCTCCTTCACATCCCACCTTACTCATACTTCCCTTGCACCCTTTCCTATCCATCTCTGTCTCTGCACTGAATCACCTCAGCATCCTGCCTATGCACCCCTTAGACTCACCATCCAGAAAAAGAGGGGTTCGTGAAATACAGGAACAAGTGCAGGTGTCTCTGGAAGGGTTTGCCTCCAGGGTTAGTGCGAGTGTGGAGAGAATGGAGGAGTCCATCTCTAACATCAGCACTGCCATGGTGGAGGCAATGGCGCATGAACACACCAAAATGGATAGGATGGCAACCTCCGTGGAAAGGATGGCTACGGCCATGGAGGAAATAAGTCGCCAGAGTCAGGAAAACATGGTGACTGTTCAGAATAGAATGACATCTCTGGAGGAGCGATGGGCAACTATTGAGCAGAGACCAGAGCTTCCTGGACGTCCTCTTGAGGAGGACTGCCAGTGCAGATACAGGTTTTCATGGCCCGCCCCCTGAAGTGCAGCAAGGTGCTCTCCTGCCACTTGCCAGCACTGAGGTACGGCTGACCCATGAGAGGGATGTTGTTGGCAGGACAGAAGGAAGTGTGGGCTCCTCTCAAAGCGCTCACACGACCATGTCACTGCGGAGCCCTCGGTCAGAGACCCACTTTGCAGAGACAACTGAGATGGCCATTTCAGCCCCTGCACAGCCGCAGGAAGAGCAGACTGTTGAAGAGCCCTCCCAGGCTCCCAAACCCAGAGGATGCCTGCCAAAGGCATCTAAGCAGGCGCAGCATCCTAGTCAGCAAGGTGCTTCTACATCGGCTGAAGCCACAGGGGAAGCACCACGTAGAAGCACGCGTAAGAGAAAGATTAAGCACCTATAGTCACAAGGGGACTCACGTGGGTGATGTTTCTTTTTTTTCTGACTCTTGCTGGTATATTTTGTCATGTGTTAAAGATAAATTATGTCAAACAGTTGATTGTGTGGCCTATGTGTTCTGGGAAATGGCAAAAGTGCATTGAGGGCTCAGGGCGACTTGCATTTGTAATGCTGATGGTAAAATGATAGGAAATAAGAGGGTATAGCAGAGATGATGTATGACATTGGACAAGTGTCGCCTGCAATTACAGAGCCATATGGTGGCCACCTATGGTCGAAGAGTAAGCTTATAGTAAGCTTATGTGGCATAGCAGTGTGCATACCCTGGTTGATGGGCAACAGTGAACTGGAGAGATGCTGCATTGGTCACAACAGGGCATGCAAGGTGCCCCTCGTCCTCCTCCTACTCCTCTTCCCATGAAGACCTGCGCTGAGTCACGCGGCTACTACTCCCCCGATTATGAGGACCAGGATGAGAGGGCATAAATGTTTCCCATCCCCTTGCTATAGATTTCATTTGAGGCAACAATCTTGCAAGCGCACAGTTGAAGTGGCCTGAAATATTTCCATTCATGATACACTGCAGATGGGTGTCAGCATGAACAGTCAGAAGGTCAGTAGATGTGCAAAATGTTATCCCATACCTACAACAGCAAAGTTGTTGCATTTGAATGTCAGCCGTGTTTCAGGGGCGCTTTTAAAGTGCTCCACCAATGCATTCAAATCATGTCCTCCAGCAACTTGTCTCCTTGAACCTGGCCTGTTTCTGACTAGTCAGGAAACAGGAGCCAGAAGCAGAAAAATGGGAAACCACTATGAAAATAGGATTAGCAAGGCAGTTAACAGGCTGTTAACTGCCTTAACTACTTGTCCCACTGGTTGGAGACAGGTCAGTTTGGGAGCGGTTAAACAGATACTCAGGAAAATCGGGTGGGGGTGGGATGGAGGCAGGTTGGGTGTCTGAAGCCATTTTTCCCGATTTTGCCAACAGACCCGCCTCCTCAGGGCTATTAAAATTGAGCCCAAAGAGTCTGCAAAGGGATATAGATAGACTAAGTGAGCGGGCAGTAAGATGGCAGATGGAGTATAATGTAGGAAAATGTGAGGTTATTCACTTTGGTAGGAAGAATAGAAAAACAGAATATTTTTTAAATGGTGAGAATCTTTCAAATGTTGGTGTTCAGAGAGATTTGGGTGTCCTCGTGCAAGAAACACAAACAGCATGCAGGTATGGCAAGCAATTAGGAAGGCAAATGGCATGTTGGCCTTTATTACAAGGGGGTTGGAGTATAAGGGTAAGGAAGTCTTGCTACAATTGTACAGGGCCTTGGTGAGACCACACCTGGAGTACAATGCACAGTTTTGGGCTCCTTATCTAAGGAAGGATATATTTGCGTTGGAGGCGGTGCAACGAAGGTTCACTAGATTGATTCCTGGGATGAGAGGGCTGTCCTATGATGAGAGATTGTGTAGAATGGGCCTATACTCTTTGGAGTTTAGAAGAATGAGAGGTGATCTCATTGAAACATACAAGATTAACAGAGTAGATGCTGAGAGATTGTTTCCCCTGGCTGGAATGTCCAGAACTAGGGGGCATAGTCTCAGGATAAGGGGTAGGCCATTTAAGACTGAGATGAGGAAGAATTTAATATCAGTTTCTGCTCGATGATTTTGCGTTGTCGTGTATCACGAAGGCCGCCTTGGAGAACGCTAACCCGCAGATCCGAGGCTGAATGCCCTTGACTGCTGAAGTGTTCCCCGACTGGGAGGCAACCATCCTGCTTGGCGATTGTTGCGCGGTGTCCGTTCATACGTTGTCTCAGTGTCTGCATGGTCTCGCCGATGTACCATGCTCTGGGGCATCCTTTACTGCAACGTATCAGGTAGACAACGTTGGCCGAGTCACATGAGTATGTACCATGTACCTGGTGGGTAGTGTCCTCACGTGTGATGACGGTATCTGTGTTCATGATCTGGCATGTCTTGCAGAGGTTGCCGTGGCAGGGTTGTGTGGTGTCGTGGTCGCTGTTCTCCTGACAGCTGGGTAATTTGCTGCGAACGATGGTACTTTTGAGGTTAGGCGGCTGCTTGAAGGCGAGTAGTGGAGGCGTGGGGATGGCCTTAGCAAGGTGTTCGTCGTCATCGATGACATGTTGAAGGCTGCGAAGAACAGGCGGCCTTCGTGATACACGACAACGCAAAATCATCGAGCAGAAACTGATAGCCAAGTTCCGCACTCATGAGGACGGCCTCAATCGGGATATCGGGTTCATGTCACACTATAGAACGTGACTTGACATCGTTGCCGGTCTTTCCAGTTTTTAAAAAAAAACAAACACAAGAAACAAACACAAAAAATGGAGAGGATATGCAGCCAGCAGGTGTTCTGACGCGTTGGACCCCCTGGGACACATCTCATTGTCTTGGCTGTACTCTTAGTGTGTCTTTGATGTAGGGAAAGATTTAATCTATGCATTTTCTCTGTGTTTTTATATTCTGTGAATTCTGATAGATTCTCTCACAGTAACTTTGCCTGACGAAGGGGCGACAGCTCCGAAAGCTTGTAATTTTAAATAAATCTGTTGGACTATAACCTGGTGTTGTGCGAGTATATTCAAGGCTGAGATAGATTTTTGGACTCTAGGGGAATCAAGGGATAAGGAGATCGGGCGGGAAAGTGGAGTTGAGGTTGATGATCGGCCATGATCTTATTGAATGGCGGAGCAGGCTCGAGGGGCCGTATGGCCTACTCTTACTTCTATTTCTTATGTTCTTATCTCGGAGGGTTGTAGGGTTGAAGGAGGTTACAGAGATAGGGAGGGGCAAAGCCTCAAGAAAAGAGAATTGAAAACAGGGAGGTGAATGTTAACTGCAGAAAACATCTAGTGGAGTGGGACTTTTTAGAACTATTTTAAAGTGCTGGTGAGAAATCAAATATCCATTGCTATACTCATTCTATTAATGAATCGATTTTGCTTCTGTGTTATTGCCATCTCTTAAACACTCATTGTAGTTTTCAGCCTGAAATATATAGGCCGGAATTTTCTGGGGGGTCAGCGGGTTGTATTGGTGGCGGGTCAGGTGGGAAAGTGTTTTTTTTTGACAGCGGGTCGCGACCCTGCTGTCAACCCGCCGCAACGTGCCTTTCCCAATGTCGGTTCTGTCAGCGTTGAGCAGACCCGACAGGCAGCGGTGGGCGACCTAGTTAAACTCATTATAATCTACTTAACAGGCCTTTAACAGGCTTTTTAACTTACTTTTTAACTTCAACTTCATGGCCACAGGAACCACACTGTTCGGGGACCACATCTGTCAACCTGAGGCGGGAGTGCAGTGGCCATTGCTCCAGCTGATTACTTGACAGCTTCAAATGTACAGTAAAAGCTCCCACCTGACAGATCATCACTTTCCTCAGGGACAAGCTGTTTCTCAGTCCATTTCCAGCACAGATTCTGCAAGCTTTCCACTTTCCATCCACTCTTACCTCATTGGAAGAACTCTCTCACCATTGTCAGAATGCTTCTGTCATCTGTACTTCACCTGCCATCTATTCCACCAACATGGGTGCCCTTTATACTGTCTCACCTTGGTCCTCAGAACCCGACCACGATCAGCCCCAACACCAGCAGCACCAACAACAACACTAACCTTCTCTGCAATCACCTGATGCTGCACAGGACAGAGGACATCAGCACCCGACCACATTGCTGCCCGGGAGGCCAGGGATGGCCTCACCATGGCCAGATTTACTTCACTTGATGCTGTACACCCTGGCTGCCACATGATGCGCCTGGTTGGCACCATCCCACACCAACACCATAAGGTATCCCTACAATGCCTAAGCCATTCCTTTCACACTCACCACCATTGTGGGGGGTACTGTTATGCCTCACCATTCACTGCAACTCACTAAGTCATTTCCAAAGGTGTGAACAAATCTGTCCAAGAATGCAAAGTGTTGAAAATAAATGTTTCAATGTTTGACAGCACATTAACAGAAACTTTACATGAACTTTGGATAAAACGCCCAGGTGGCTACCCTTATGTGTTGTTAGTTGGTATGATTGCACTAGGATGAGGGTGAGTGTGAGGGGTGGCTAGTGAGATGGGGATGTGATAATGTAGACAGAGAGAGAGGGATGGGTGGAGGTGCAAAGTAAGTTGGTGTGAGTAAGGATGTGCAGGAGTAGGGTAGGTAAGGCAGAGTGATGGGGATGTGATGAGAGACACAGCAGGATGAGGTTGAGGTTGGCTTTGTACTAACGTTTCATGATCTAATGAGATAATTGAAAGGTTTGCGGCACTGCACCCAGGTCCCCCTGATGACATCCCTGCTTGTGACCTCCTTTGCAACGTGCAGTCAGGCTGTGTTGTCTCCTGAGGAGGTCTCTTCCGCCCATGGGAAGGGAAGAGGACCTCCCTGCGTGCTGTGACTCCCTCCATAAGCATATGGAGGGAGTCATGGGAGAACCTGGGTGCAGCTCTGCACCTCTGTGCAGTGATTGTCAGTGTTTGCAGGACCTCAATGCTGTAGAACACTGACAGCACAAATGTCAAAAGTAAGGTGGCCATGGGTCCTGTAAGGAAACCGGCTGATGATGCGTCATGAATGACGTCACTAGACCCGCTTCCTCTAATTGGACCGGGAAACGTGCTGGGTGGGCTTAACAAGCCCTATCAACGGAAATTCATTTTTCAGAGCGGGATGGAGCCAGCAGTGAGGTTGGGACCTGGCACCGACATCGCCTGCCCTGGACCCGCCGAGGTAAGGAAAATCTCGACCATAGCCTATTAATGAGTTAATTTCCCCCTATTTCACAGAGGTCAGGTGTTATGGGGTAATTTTTTTGTTCATTGCGACCAGCAAAACCAAAAGAAGAAGGCAGAACATGCATAGTTCAGGAAAGCTTTGATCTGCATGGTTTGATTGTTGTTTTTATTGACCTAATATCTCCTTATGTGGCTCGCTGTCAAAATTTGTTTTTGTTGTTGTACTTGGATAGGGACATGTCCAGGAGGTTATTCAAAGTATTTAACAAATATCAATAAATCAAGTCATTCTATTCTATTCAAAATGCTATGAAAGTAACAATCTGTCCGTCTAAAGCAGTTGAGGGAAATACAATTTTAATATTTTATTTCCGTATATATCAAAAGGCCTTCTCCTGAGGTGTGAAAATTAATCAGATTGCAAAGTATATTTTATACAACTTGCAGAAGCAGCTAGGAGTCACTGATCTTAACCCAGTGTGTGCAGTGACCAGCAAGAGAGAGTTTAACAGACAAAAATGCTTCATTTTTGTCATAGTTGCTTTTGCTGCTGGGACTCTGCTCCCACCTGATCTTTTGGACTTCACCACTCTGGGACTCTGCTCCCACCTGATCTTTTGGACTTCACCACTCTGGGACTCTGCTCCCACCTGATCTTTTGGACTTCACCACTCTGGGACTCTGCTCCCACCTGATCTTTTGGACTTCACCACTCTGGGACTCTGCTCCCACCTGATCTTTTGGACTTCACCACTCTGGGACTCTGCTGCCGAAACTCTGCTACTGGACAAACCTGGAGGTTACTGTCTATCATCAAAAGATAACCTTTATTTATTTGAAGTCAGTTCCTGTTTTCCTGGGCTATGATGGAAGTGAGCATAGACGGAGCAGGGGAGAGGGTTAGTAGTGGAGCAAAGAAGCATCCGATTATGATTCTGCAATAGTGAGAAGTTTTGGCAAAAGACAGCAGGGCTATTTGTGCTCAGTAATATAGGGAAGAGTAGAAATGGGTCTTGCAAAAGGAGATTAGCTGTTAGATTAAAAAGCAGGAGCTCCATGGTAGTAATCTCAGGATTACTCCTTCTGCCACACATTAGGTCATCAGACTCTCAGAGATCAAAGACATTTGCCAACATCAAGGTGCTAGATGTCTCTTGAATGACCAAACATTGCTAATGAACTGGCCATTGTTATGAATTTATGCAAAACAATTGCCCACCCTGCATTTCGGTCACCTCTCATCCACCTATGGCTTCCCAACCCAACATGAGGCTGCTTGGGTAAACTGCTCCCTTTCAGGCAGGCTTCTGTCCTAAACACATTAAAATTGCTTATGTCCAAGTATTTTTCATGGAAAAAATTCCCACAGAATCCCAAACCATGACATTTTGCTTGAGGAAATCATAGTGTATAGATAAAGGGAATAAGATAGTAAGCTAAGTGTTTTTGCAAGCAGTGTAGTTTAATTAGGCAGCTAAAGATTGAAACCTTGTCTAATCAAGCCTGTCCTTGGATCATTTCGAGTAAGGAGGCACCCAGGCATTCTTGTTATCTTATGTTTTATGGGATGGTTTTAGGGCGACTTGCAAGGCAGAGGTCAAGTGTTATCTAGGAGTAGAACAGATGGCTGTTAGGCAGAGACAAAGATCACAATTGATTGGAAGCCTTTCAGGGGAACAACTGATTGGAAGCCTTTCAGGGGAACAATTGATTGAAAGCTTTTCAGGGGAACAATTGATTGGAAGCCTTTCAGGGTGTATTTTTAATGTATTTAAGGAAGACGTAAAGCCTAGATTATTTAGAATGTTCTCTGAGCAGAACTGGACACGCTCAAGGCAAGGCATAGTGAGTTTGATCACTTTGTAACCTTGTGATGTTAACAGATTGTATCTGTCTTTAACTGACTATACTATAAATATAACCGTTGTATTTTAACTTCTTTATTTCTTGTATTGTAGTTTCTTTTATAACTGTAATAAAGATATATACTTTAGAAAAAGGTCCCTCTAGTCTGAGTATTACAGACCAAATTTAATATAAATCACTTACAATGATGGATGTATATATGAAGCAGAAACTCTGCTCCTGTGAATCTATGAATGTTCATATTGTATAATAAAAATTTAAATCCAGAGAAACTACAGAAAGCTTAGAATTTAACAGCTTGTAGATTTTACATGAAAGGGAAGATGGAAGAATGTAATGAGTTGCATAATTTTAAGGACCTGGCAAAGAATGAGATAGAATAAGAGAAGATGGGATAGGTATTGATTTCAACACAGTGAAGATGCAGGACAATTTTTTTTTAAATCAACAGAAAAATATTTTTATTTATATTTCCCCCCTCTTTAGATTGCCTCCTAGACAATGGTATTTCTTGACCAAAAAAAGACAGGTGACTTGCCACAAGGCCTCTGCCGCCATCACTCTGGTATCTGCTGAAATGTACACAAGAGCAATCCTGTTATTACTGTCCCTCTAATTTTCCACTCCACACCATCCATAGGTTTTCCTCCTTCTGGAGAAAGCCCCTTTATTGCAGACCTCCCACTAAAAGCCAAGTAGAGAATGGGAAAACATGAGAGGACACAGATTTAAGGTGATTGGTAAAAGAACCAGAGGTGACGTGAGGAAAATGTTTTTATGCAATGAGTGGTTAGGATTTGGAATGCACTGGTGGTGGTGGATACAGATTCAATAGTAGACTTCAAAATGGAATTGGATAGATCCTTGAAGGAGAAAAAAATTGCAGGGATATGAGGAAAGAGCGGGGGAGTGGGACTAACTGGATTGCTCTTCAAAAGAGTGGGCGCAGACTCTATGGGCCGAATGGTCTCCTTCTGTGCTGTACTATTCTGTGATTCTATGATGTGCAGGAATTGCAGGATCACATTTTCACTTCACAAACATGCTATACTGACAGGTTACATTGAATAGTAAATTTAACCAAATCTATTATTTTAAGACTTCCAATCTTCCTAAATGTACATAAACTTCTGAAAGTGTAAGAAATTTGTTGGTAAGGTCAAATAAAAGAACTAGGATGGGCCAAATTGTCTTCTTCATCAGTATACATCTTGTGAATTTGTAAAATGTTAAATGATCACATATAGCAGAGTAATGAAATGCTAAATGTACATAGAAGCAGTGCCATTCTTATTGTACTATTAAAAAAATCTACCAGTTATGTAGTCTTATAAAATTAGTCTAAATGTTTTTTCTGTGAAGGTCCTTACATAAATGCAATGAGGACGATATGTAATAATTTTCATTGTTTTATAGTCTATTATTTTCATTCCATAAATTGCAACAGCAACAACTTGCATTTATATAGTGCCTTTAACATAGCTAATTGTCTCAAGGTGCTTCACAGGAGTGTTATAAAACAACATTTTGACACCGAGCCACATAAGGAGATATCAGGGCAGATGACCAAAAGCTTGGTCAAAGAGGTATGTTTTAAGGAGTGTCTTAAAGGAGGAAAGCGAGGTACAGAGGCGGAGAGTTTTCGGGAGGGAATTCCAGAGCTTAGGGCCTCTGCAGCTGAAGGCACGGCCACCAATGGTGGAGCGATTGAAATCAGGGATGCTCAAGAGGCCAGGATTAGAGGAGCGCAGATATCTCGGAGGGTTGTCGGCAATGTTCCCTTTAAGCTGTGTGGCTGCGCAGCGCTCTGGAACTCCCGCGTAGCCGGCTCACCGGCTTTTAAATGCAAAAACCATGCATGTGCGGATTTTTGAATGGGCTGGGCAGCCCGTTAAAGGGGCCACGCAGCCCAAAAAAAATTAGAGGGAGCATTGGTTGTGAAGCTGGAGGAGATTACAGAGATTGGGAGGGGCAAGGCCATGAAGGGATTTGAAAACAAGGATGAAAATTTTAAAATTGAGACGTTGCTTAACCAGGAGCCAATGTAGGTTTACGAGGACAGGGGTGATGGATGAATGGAACTTGGTGCGAGTTAGGACATGGGCAGCCGAGTCATGGATGACTTCAACTGTTTTAGATTAGATTTACAGTGAAACCTTATTTAAAGACTATCTGAATGAAAAGGTGCACCCATCTATAATGACAGCCTAGTGACAGACTCAACAATATACTAATAATTTAGACTTGGTTGTGCATTGAAAAGTATTGACTGGAGGCAAGACCCTTCCTCACAAGTAGGAAAGGAAAATTGGCAAATGAACTGAGTACCCAAGGTACTCATGACAGACGTTTTACTTTACTGTATTTTGTAGAAATAATATGAACATAGTTCTATGGTTTAATACAAGCAGAAGAAACCAAGCAGCAATTTAGAGTGTATGATGCCATGCTATTTTTCAGATTACTCTAACCCAACCACTCTTTTCCAGATGAGCTATAAAGCAGAATAAATGCAACTTTTTTTTTTGTAAGTGCTGTAATGATTAATAGACCTCATATATAAGTTTCAATTGAAATCATTCCACTTTTGGATCATCACCAAAAGAAAAGTAACATCTGGAGATGGAGACACTGCAATTTTAAAGTCCTTTGATTTATCCTTCACTTTCGTTTGATTCCTTGCTCGGGTAATTTGCAATGAATTCATCTTGGCCCAAATTTGTGGTGGGTAATAACAGCGAACGAACAGCGTTCGTTATTACCCTTTTGAAACTGACCGCAACTTCAGGATGTAGTGCATACGCATCTAAATGCGGAAATTCTGAGGTTGTGGTCAGTCATTCACTGCGCCGACACTGACTGTGCTGCAGCACCCCCCACCCCCGGCAATCAGTGTAATCTGTCAAATCAGGGAAACTGACAAAAACTTCGGCTCTTCCGCGGTAGTACCGCTATTAAATACCCCATTAAAAGTTAGAGCCTTTTGGATTAGGTGTAACTGGGATTTTAACAGCATATTGACTGCTAAACAAAGGTCCTGAAAAACGAATTTTAATTTTGTGGAGTGTCAAATTTATCCATTTGAATAAAAATTAAAATTTTAACTTTTTAAAAAAGTTTGTTCATCTTTATTTCAGGTTTGCCTTTACCCCATGTGAGAGCCCCAATCTTTGTTTTTCTCTCTCTAACATTTAAAAAAAGTTAGGCCTGAATTTTTACCTTCAAGATGTGTTGGCAGCAGGGGAGCCGTGGATCACATCGGGAACCTGGAAGTTGAAGAGGTGCGTTTTGCAGTGGCTTTTTAATGAGGCCACTGCAATTGAATCAGACTTCCGGGTTTCCCGACCAATTAACGGGAGCGGGCGTGATGACGTCACGTATGACTCGAATTCAGCTGAGGAATTTAAAGGAGCAATGCACAGGTGACAGTTGAAGGTTGGTGCAGGTTGAAGATAGGTTGTTGGAGTAGAGAGTGGATTGAGGAAATGCTGAGTTGGTTGTTGGTAAATAATTTGATATTGCTGTATAATAAAAATTGCAGGCTCAATGAAAGAAAGCTGCCCCAAGATTCAGTGATGCCTCCCTGAAAATCCTGCTCCAAAGAGTCAGGGCCCACAGGTGCATCCTGATCCCTGCTGATGGGAGGAAGAGGCCAATTGGCCAGACAAAGAAGGCATGGCTGGAGATCTTGGGAGGAGTGAGCAGCAAGAGTATGGTAGGCAGGTCCTGGATCCAGTGCAGGAAGTGCTTTAACAACCTCATGAGGTCAGGATGTAATGGAATAGCCATATTTCAGAAAAATACACCATCCTATAAACAGATTTCTGATATTATTAATACATGACATTCTGGGCTTAAAAGTCTGGAAAGCCTCGGCGACACAGGCTGCAAACACAATACAGGCTTTTGAGATAAGAACAGTTGATAACAAAAGCTGTAAACACCGAACAAGCTTTGAAATGGTTATTGACACAAAGACAAAGGCCTTATTGAAGAAGCAAAGAGTTGGTCCCAAGAAGTCTACAGTTTGGAACAAAACAATAGCAATGCCCAAGTAAAGTGTTAAAAAAGCTAACACGTCGAACAGGTGCACAGAACATTAAAAAAACCATGTGCCTTTGTAAAAGTAACATCAAATGAAACAGGAAACACGATTATATATATAACCAACTGAAGTAAATAAGAAATGCAAAGAACATCCTAGAGGAAGCATTTTTGATTTACAAATTGTAAAAGGTACAAACAGAACACTGAAGATATAATATCAATAGATGACACCAAGCAATCACATTGTGTTTGTATTGAAAATGGAATAGTTAGGAGACACGACGTCTGCTAACAAGCAGCTAAAGGGAGTTAAGAATTCAATAGAAAGACTTCCTAAGAATAGCATCAAATAGATAAATCGATAATAACCATAAAAATGATAAGTTTATTGAAACACCTAAAGGTAGAGACAGAATTCTAAAAGCTAACAGCTGAATTAACAGTAAGAATAGAAAGAAGTCAACAGAGGTATGGCTAGAGATAATTAGCTTACATCAGCAGAAAACTTCAAAGAATAAACCACTAAAAAAAGGTATAAAAATAGAGCTTTTCAGATAGAAAGTCAGAAGTCGCTGGGAAGAGGCAAACGATTCTCGCCTTCAGAACCACTCTGTAGGCCTACAACTCTGAGTCTCGGGTAATCAAGGTATTTGATTTTGGTGGATATTCTGGATTAAGAAATAAGTAGAAGTGTGGAAATGTAACGAAGTTAAGATTTGAGAATAAGGATCTCTGATAAGAAATGTAAGCTATTTGTATTTTGAACGGTTAAAGTTGCGATTGCCATAACAGCTGTTAACTAAATGTCGGTTCTTTAATAAATCTATATATTTTTAAAATTGTCTCAAAGAGTAATTTCTGTATCAATCTCGCAAACTCAATTTCTGTACACTCTTTTGTGAGGAGTTGCAGAATTCTGGGGGGGGGTTTCCGGACCCTCATAATATCCAGAAGGTTACAGTCTAGTTAAACTTGTTAAAAGTGCTATCCGGAGGACGCTAACATCTTCAGGCCGTTCCTTTCCTTTAGGGAGAGATAATCTGAACCTTTAGATCCAATTAAGCGTCTCTAGGATTCATCCACCGCTAACTTTAGTTGAAGGTGAACGCCTGATCTGGGGTAGCCCGAAAAGGGCTAGGACTTGAAATTATCCCTTCAAGGAAAGGTGAGTGCAATGCCACATTCAACTATATACTGATGTGCGTGTCACCCCAACCCCATCACTCTGCCTTCCCAAGCCTACTCCTGCACATCACCCCTCATACCAACCCACCTTGCAAGTGCATCCATCCCTCTGTCTATGCACCTACACACATCCCTATCTGATCATCCACCACTGACACTCACCCTCATCTTAATGCAATGTCACTCCTTCCCTCATAGTCACCCTCTACAGATGTTCCCCATCCATCCCTTCCACTCATTCCATGACTCTCACTCAAAGGTCTCTTGTTTCTGTCCTTGCAGAAGAGAGCACAGAACACCCGGGAGAGGTGGCCCTCCAGTCATGACCCCACTGACTGCAGCAGAGGAGGAGGTGCTGGAGATAAGCAGAGTTGCGGAGCTGCAAGCGGTGGGAGATGGAGCGAGGGGGATCTCCCAGCTACCTGGTGACAGAATAAAATATCACACAGCCACATGGCATACAACATGTCACTCATGTTGATTTGATGTCAGCAGCCAGTGAAATATGATCATGCGCATAATGGTAATTTAAAACATTCTTATCATAACAGTTCTAATTCATGTCTTTACTCACCAAGAGGCCCATGAAGTGTCCCCCCACTATTCAGCCAGAGGAGGAAGACTCCTCCTCAGAGGAAGTCGCAGACTCTGAGGGTGCACCGTCACAGGATCCATGTACACCAAGCACCAGCGCAGATAAACACACGTTGGTGGGTCCACCAAGTCAGAAAGTAGTGTTGTCATCCGGTGTCTCACACATCACGCGTGCAGGAGCAGATGGTGGAGACAGGGACAGTGGAGAGTACTCGTCGGAGGGCGCAGGACACTCCAAGCAGTGCTCACCTGGATGAAGATGCTGAACCTCGGGGGCCGTCGACAAAGCAACAGGAAATGAGGGAGGCTCTGGCAGGATTTTCAGCCGCGAAGTGCTTGCTTACAGGGAGAACGGAGGAGTCCATCTCCAGCATGACTGGCATGATGTCGCAGGCCATGATGTGTTCATCCATGGAAAGGGTGACCACCTGCATGGAGCATCAAACGCGGCATTCAAACGAGTTCATCCTTGTTCTGACCAACAGCTTGCACACTCTGAATACCACCTTAACAAGGATGGATAAAAACCTAGACTTGGCTGTTCATTGCCCCACAGATGTGCAGCAATGTGCTCTCCAGCTCCTCGCCGGCAGGGAAGTGTGGGTGGACCATGAGAGGGGACATGGAAGTGGGGACTCTGCTCAAAGTGCTCCCACTTTTCCCCTGTTTCCCCCCACCTCAGTCAGAGCCCCACATGCTGCCTCATGTCCCGATGGCGAGTTTGCCCCTGCACAGGTGCAGGAGGAGCAGTCTTTGGCGGGGCGTGCTCCAAAATCCAGATGATGTCGGCCAAAAGTATCTAAAGAGTCAGAGCAGGGAAATGAGCAGCCTGCCTCTACCTCTGCTGAAGCCACAGAGGTTGCACGGTGTAGGAGTGGCAGGAAGAGGAAGATTAAAGATTCTAGATGCACAAGGGTATGCACATGGGTGTGTTACAAAATGTTAGATTGTTAAGTTTCTGTTTACTTTTTGAGCCACATAGAATTATTTCTTTGTAGCACTTTTCCGTCTTGTCCATTCTTGCCTGCTGCCTGGCCTTGTCAGTTGGAGTGAATGGTAAGACATGACTTAAATTTGAGCAATGGGTGTGTGTGACAGGAATAGTTTGGTCCTTTTAGGACTGCTTTGTGGTGGTGGGGGTCGGGGGGGGGGGAAAGTTGGTTCAGCACTGGTGTACCTAACTAAATCGTACCATTATGAGGCAATCCCAGGCCTCCCGGGCAGCAACGTGTGCCACTGCTGGTCCCATGTCCACTTCAGGTTCCTCCTCCTCATCCTCCTCTGAAGAGGCTCTGCGCTCTGCTCCATCAGCAGCTCCAATCCTCACTGCTGCGCTCTGTTATACAGAGCACAGCATACCATGATCATTCTGGAGACCCTGCGTATTGAAAGGCTCCTCCAGATCTGTCCAGGCATCTGAAGCGCATCTTCAGCATCCCGATTACTTGCTCTATTACAAATCTCACCGTCGTTTGGCTTTGATTGTAGTGCTCTTCGGCCTCATTGCTTGGCCTCCTCAAGGGTGTCATCAGCCACGTCTTCAGTGGCTACCCCTTGTTGCCAAGCAGCCAGCCAGTAGGTCTGGTCGGAGGTGCGAAGAGCTGAAGGAGGGTGGACTGGCGCAGGATGAATGAATCATGACAGCTCCCTGGAAATCTGGCACACACATGCGTGATGATCTTTTTGTTGTTGCAGACGAGCTGCACATTGATGGAGTGGAAGCCTTACGGTTCACGAACACTCCTGGGTGATCTGGGGTGCCTTGATGGCCACATGTGTGCAGTCAATTATGCCCTGCACCTGTGGGAAGCCAGCCAGAGCCGCAAAGCTGAGCGCTCAGGCTTCATCGGTGGCAAAGTGTACATAAGTGTCTGCCTTGTCAAACATGGCATCGGTCACCTGGGTGATGCATTTGTGGACACCCGACTGTGAGATCCTGCAAATATCTTCTGAAGATCCCTGGAAGGAGCCTAAGGCAAAGAAGTTGAGGGCGGTGGTGACTTTGACAGCCACTGGTAAGGCGTGTCTATCAGGTCTACTTGGCTACAAATGTCTGCCACGACCTGACGCGATAGCCTGAGCCTCCTGAGGCACTGTTGTTCAGTCATGTCCAGGAAGCTGATCCTCTGCCTATATATCCTGTGTTGGGGGTATTGCCTCCTGAGAGCTGCACCCCTGTGCTCATCCCCTCTCTCCTGTGGAGCGGCAGGTCGGTGAGGAGAAAGCTGCTGCTGCTCCTGCTGGTGTTGTTGCTGCTTGTGCTCATCTTGGTCCTCATCTGAGGTCCAAGGTGAAACAGCATAAGTTTCACCCATGCTGATCTGATATTTGACGGAAGTAAAGTGGAGCTCAGGTGTACAATCCTCCAATGTAGTGAGAGTGACCTCCAATGTACTGAGAGTGACTTCCAAAATTGTAGAAATCGCCTGCAAACTCCTGAAAGCAAACTCTCATCACAAGTGGTGTCAGCAAAAGCCTTTCCCTTAGGCAAGGCAGAGAGGTGAGTATTTACACGATTTAAAAAAAATGTAATTTGTTCAGCTCCCTCAATTGCCGCTGTGCTCTCATCTTACTTTCACTGGCGAGGTTCAGCAAGCCTGGGAATCCTGTGGACAGCCAGTAAAAGCTCCAACAACATGTAAAAAAAAAGGCTCTCAATAGCCTCTTAACTATCTCTAAATTGGTTCAATTCGGTCAACCGCCTCTCCCAAGGGGGTTTCTCATGGGCTTGAATTAAAGGTTGAAGCCGGCTTCCCGACGCGCTGTCAATTTCAGCGCTTTTAACTACCCACCCGCTCCCAAACCCACACACTCTTTAATGTTAAAATTCAGCCCTTTGAATCAAAGGAGCTTTTCATTTCCTGGTTCTTGGTCTGTGAGAATTCTGCATTGTGTTTGGCTGCTTCGACAGCTTGTTGACGTCACAGCAGCTCGTATTAGGGATTCCCTATTAACTTACACTGCTCTCAACTGAGCATTGGAAAAGCCGAACTGCTCGCCTTTGCTTCGCCGCTGACCGCAAATTATGGGCCACTGTTTTTATTGCTGTCACCCTTGTTTGTCCCCCACTGTCTCTTTGAAAACCTGCTGAATCCTTTTCCTTCCCCCGAACCATAAAGACAATGCAAAAAGGTGCCAGCCCACTTCCCGCAGCTTTCCTAATGTTTAAAATAATTTTACCTTCGGTCGTTTTTAATGTTTGTTTACCTTCAGTTAATTGATGTACACTTTAAGATGAATGCTGATATAGCAACTCCGTCTTTTTAATTTTTGTACAACCAGTCTTTGCAAAATATTTGACATCCCTCTGTGGGACTATTGTCTACATTGTGCCTTTTTGGAATGTTTCTGACTAATGATCCTTGCCTGCAGGAGTAAATGGATCCAAGTCCGCGCCTGACAGAAAGCAGCCTTCACCCGATTGGTCATGTCCGACTTCCCAGCTGGCGTTTCATTGGCGAAGGGGAGGGCACGAGCCGCCCCGCCCCCGAAGCCCAGCCACGCGCCCGCCGCGGCCTCTGGGTAACAACCGTCACTCCTCGAGCTGCCACTGACGGTTGCATTGTCGGTCAACATCCTTTGATTGACAGCGCTGTTAGCCAATCAAAGAATTGGCTCGTCCGGCCGGCCTATAATAGGCGGCAGGTGGCCAGATCTGCCCAATCAGTGCTGAGGCGAGGCGGTGCTTGGTGCGGGCAGGTCACTCTGGTGCTGTGCTGTGTGGTGTGATTGAATCAGCGAACGGTCCGGTGCTGCAATGAGCTTGTCGTTAAGGTAGGTGCGCTGTGCTGTGCTGTGCTGTTGGGTGTTATTGGCACTGGAGCAGTAGATAAGGGCCCCGCTTTTTTCTTCCGAAGGGCTCTGGTTCACGGCGATCCTGCAGTGCCGGCCCCTTTAGGTGGCCTATTTTCCCAGCTTTTGCCAAATCCCGGGGCTGCGGCCTCTGTTCGCGGTGGCCTTCGTCCGAGAGCTGGGGATGTTGGGCAGTGCGGCAAACCCTGCAGCTGCCCCGCGGAGCCCTAGCGGAGAGGAGACTCTCGGACAATAACAACAACTTGTATTCATAAAGCGCCTTTAACGTAGTAAGAGCAGGGGAGTTATCCCTGTGTCCTGGCCAATATTTATCCCTCAATCAACATTACTAAAACAGATTATCTGGTCATTATCACAGTGCTGTTTGTGGGAGCTTGCTGTGCACAAATTGGCTGCTGTGTTTCCTACATTACTACAGTGACTACACTTCAAAAAGTACTTCATTAGCTGTAAAGTGCTTTGAGGAGTCTGGTGGTCGTGAAAGAATGCATTTATATAGCACCTTTCTTCCAAACACACTGTGGTTGAATCTTAATGCCTTCAGGGCAACCAGGAATGGGCAATAATACTGCCTTCACACTCCCATCCTAAGAATAAAAAAAAACTCTGGCACACACTTGGCATTGGGTGGCGGTCTAATATTTAGTGTCACATACTAAAACACAAGTACTGTATAAATAATTATGCTTGAGACACCCTTAGAAGTTTGTTGCAGTTACAGATAGTCCAGTTAACAATGAAAGGATTCCTATCAGTGAAGAAAACAACTTTTATCTTAAAGCAGAGCAGGTATATTCCCCCCTTCCCCCAAATGAAGTAACACTTTTTTCTGCCTTTAAAAAAAAACCACAATTCATACCATTACACAACTCAAAAAGGGGGAACAAC
Source organism: Squalus acanthias (assembly GCA_030390025.1). NCBI lineage: Eukaryota > Metazoa > Chordata > Chondrichthyes > Squaliformes > Squalidae > Squalus > Squalus acanthias. The sequence goes on along the minus strand of CM059425.1, from coordinate 157,739,545 downwards.
AAAAGATCAGTTTCCAAAGCTGCTGACCCTTGTTCATCCATTTCTCCCATGGCATTACCTTTCATTAACTGAATTCAAAATAGTACCAGAATACAAGTTACCCTGCCCCCCTCCACTCTCACTTGGAACTACATATACTGACATAGTGATGATTCTCTCTGACCCTCCCAGGCAGCTGTATGCTATTGCAGCTGGTGATATATGTAGTTCATCTTTAAACCTCTTGCATTTGTAAACCTATGTGGAATCTTTTATCTCTTTTTTTAAAAAAAAAACACAATTAAACTCCTCATGAACATCCACATCTTTCATCTTGATCTGCACAAAAAGATCTTGAAACACGAATGGGAAAAGTTTGCAAAGGATCTAGGCCATTGACTGGTAAGCTTCTGATGATGTAACATGAAAGAGCATGGAGCACCACACTTCATTCATTAAATTGGCTAACGAGCAGCTATGACACTAACTGCAATCATACCAAGAACCATATGATTGCCCATCCCTAGTTGCCCTTCAGTAGGTGGTGGTGGGCTGCCTTGAACAGCTGCTGTCCATTTGGTGAAGGTGCTCCCACAATGCTGTTTCGGTAGGGAGTTCTAGGAGTTTTGACTCTGTGATTATGAAGGAATGGCAATATAGGTCCAAGGCTGGATGGTGTGTGACTTGGAGGGGATGGTGTTCCTAGGCACCTTGATGTCACAGACATCCATGACTAATGTTTGAGTTAGTCTTAATTATCATTAACTGCTTAATTGAGATCCTTGTTAAAGGTTTTGGCAGAGATATGCCTGCTGTGAAGCTGACTCCCCTTCCAGAAGGGCATCCTATTGAGCCCAGAAACTACCAAGAAATCATACTGTGTTATCAGTGACTCAGTTACTAGTAATCCAGAGGCCTGGACTAATGATCCAGAGACGTGAGTTCAAATCCCACCATGGCTGGAGATTTTTAAATTCAGTTAACAAAATAAATCTGGAATAAAAAGCTAGTATCAGTAATGGTAACCATGAAACTATTGGATTGGCATTAAAAACACATCTGGTTCACTAATGTCCTTTGGGAAGGAAATCTGCCATCTTGTATGTGACTTCAGACCCATAGCAATGTGGTTGACTCTTAACTGCCCTCTGAACTGGCCTAGCAAGCCACTCCGTTGTAACAAACCTCTATAGAAAAACTCTCTAACAGCACTGGGAGTACCATCACCATATAGACTGAGGTGGGTCACCGCCACCTTCTCGAGGGCAGTTCGGGATGGGCAATAAACGCTGGGCTTGCCAGTGACTCCCACATCCCAGGAACGAATAATAAAAATTAAAAAATCCGAACGGTTAGTCCATTGCTGTGCTCTCTACCTTGAGCAATGTTAATAGGTTTGAAAAACCTTATGGAAATCCTCTTGGGTTTGTTGAAAAGCATTGCTCTTGTCTGCCATTGGCACTAGTACAGAAAGCACAAGCACAGTCTGCCTAAACTGACTGCTGACTAGCGTACCAGTGAATAAGAACATAAGAATTGGGAACAGGAGCAGGCCATACGGCCCCACAAGCCTGCTCCATCATTCAATACGATCATGGCTGATCTTTGCTCTCAAATCCACTTTCCTGACTGATCCCCATATCCTTTGCTTCCCCTAGAGTCCAAACAGCTATCTCTCAGCCTTGAATATGTGCAATGATTCTGCATTCACAGCCCTTTGGGGTAGAGAATTCTAAAGATTCACAACCCTCTGAGTGAAGAAATTCCTCCTCATCTCAGTCTTAAATGGCTGACCCCTTATCCTGAGACTATGCCCCCTAGTTCTAGACTCTCCAGCCAGGGGAAACAACCTCTGCATCTACCCTATCAATCTGCCTAAGAATCTTGTATGTTTTAATGAGATCACCTCTCATTCTTCTAAACTCCAGAGTGTATAGGCTCAATCTCTCCTTGTAGGACAACCCTCTCATCCCAAGAATCAATCTAGTGAACCTTTGTTGCACTGCCTCTAAGGCAAGTATATCCTTTCTCAAATTAGGAGACCAAAACTGCACAGTACTTCAGGTGAGGTCTCACCAAAGCACTGTGCAATTGTAGCAAGAATTCCTTACTCTTGTACTGCAATGTTGCTCAGAGCCTTGAGGCTGAAATTGGTGTACTCTTTTTGAATTGGAAGTAGTATAATAGTAATTTTGTTAAATTAAAGCCCTCAGTGTCGATTTTGCTCTTTGTGGACCTTATGAGTATAATACAATGTTGTAGTATACAGTTACTGCACCATAACAGCAAATTGTAGTATTTGGTTAATATTTTGCATATCTTTGAATTGTCATAACTATAGACTGCCCTGGGGTTGTTCCCAGTATTGTAAAATTCTGCACTAGAAATAATGAGGTAACAGTAGCGGCTGGGTTTAAATAATATGGTAGCGCAAGTAGCAAGGCTGTGATTTAATCAAGGTCTCAATATCCATAAACCATAAGCTGGGCCCCTATGGTTTCTGATTTAATCTGAGACACTTTATTAAATTGTTATCTTTTACTTGCTTACAATCATACATTATTCTAAATATTGTGTGCTCTTAATTCCAATCCATTGTTCAACCCCCTGAGCTCCTCTGGAAATTTTAGCTGGGTAGGACCATAGGAAAGCTTTCCAGATTTGCTGATTTTTTTTTTTTAAAGCTACATGCAAATATGTTGGTTTATTTCTCTTTGCAGTTGCTGACATGCTGTATATTTCCAGCATTTTCTGTTTTTACTTTTAGACTTCCAGCATTTTCAGTTATAAAATTTATTTGTACTGGTTTATTTCTTTAAGTAAATGGATTTTAATTCTTTAAGGAAAATTATGGTTGACCACTAATTCCTTCACTTGGATTTATTGTATTGACATTCTACATAAATCCTACCAAGTAACTATTTTAAAACCTTTTGTCTAATGAATGATCTGAAATTTCTGCTCAAGTACAAGGTCGATGTGTATTCTGGCCTCTCTCGCATCCCCAATTTTAATCGCTCCAACATTGGCGGCTGTGCCTTCAGCTGCCTAGGCCCTAAGCTCTGGAATTCCCTCCCAAAACACCTCTGCCTCTCTACCTTGCTTTCCTCCTTTTAAGACGCTCCTTAAAACCTACCTATTTGACCAAGCTTTTGGTCATCTGCCCTAAATGTTGCTCAGTCAATTTTTTGTCGTCTTCCACTCCTGTGAAGCGCCTTCGGACGTTTTGCTATGTTAAAGGCACTATATAAATACTTGTTGTCAGCGGCTGCATGCACGGGTGTGCTTTTGGAGAGGGCAATAAGCGGAGCAGTGCCGTCCAAAATCACTGAGTGTACGTCGACTAGGCGTTGCACATCGATTGACGCCACTCTCCTGGTAATTAAAATACTTGTAGCGAGTGCAGGCAATGGCAGCGCTGCCGACCTGTCCAATATGGCGGCCGCTGCGTTCCGCACTGGAAGTGGGCAGAAGCAAGGCGGCCGCCATTTTTTTCTTCAAAACCGGCCTTAATGGCCATGCTAAAGGTTCAAATTTCTAGGCCATAGAATCTTAATAAATAAAATGTCCCAATTTCTGGCTTTCTCCATAGTATTACACTTTTATTTTGGGCCAACGTCCATGATGCAAGTTTATACGCAAAATTGAATATTCAGCGTGTTGTACTAGTCCTAGTTCATTAGCTGCCTGACAAAGCAGAAATTCACAGACAGAACCCTCTTTGCTTTCAAGTCTAAACTGGAATAGAGAGCAATAATGCAAAAATAACAAAGACAGAAAATGTTGGAAATACACAGCAGGTCAGTCCAATATGTGCAAGCACTCCCAAGGTAGCTAAATGCTGAGTAATGGTCTCTCTACTCTGCCACAGAAACATGCCCTTTTTGATGTTTTTTTTCCACACCAGCTATCATGTGGCCACTCCAAGTGAAATTGCCAATTAATGCCAAATGGGGACAGTTTTGTAGTATAAGCCTATGCCTACCAGGTACAGGACTGAGACTACCCAAACTCATATCATAATAAAGCCCTTGCAGCTACCAAGCAGAAGTGACTTTAATCCTATCAGGTTCAGCTTATCTCTGTAATCTTCAGCCCCACAACCCACCCCCAAGATATCTCTGCTCCTCAAATTCTGCCCTCTTGAGCATCCCTGATTATATAATCGCTCACCCATCGGTGGCTGTGCCTTCAGCTGCCTAGGCCCTAAACTCTGGAACTCCCTCCCTAAACCCCTCTGCCTCGCTTTCCTCCTTTTTAAGACACTCCTTAAAACCTACTGCTTTGACCAAGCTTTTGGCCATCTGCCCTAATCTTATGTGGCTCGGTGTCAAATTTATTTGATGACACTCCTGTGAAGTGCTTTGAGATGTTTTACTACGTTAAAGGCACTATATCATTGCTAGTTGTAGTAGATTCTATGTATGCCAAAAAATCAACTGTCATGACTAGGGTTGACTCATTGCTAATTTGTGCAAATGAGAATTTGGTTAAATATTGTGTGGCGGGTGGGGGAGGTGAAGGGAGGGAGGGCACTAGGATTATTTCTTTAGAAATCAAATGATGCATAATGGTTACTAAATTTCAAAAAGTAATTTTGTATAAGTGCTTGTGAAAGGCACTATATTATTGCTGTTGATGAGGCTCAAATTTTGGTTTTGAACAGTCATTTTTTTGAAAGTTTAATTTTTGTTAACCTGTCTTTCAGAACAGAGCTTGCCATAGACAAGTCAAAAAGAAAAAAGCGACGAGAATTGACAGAAGAGCAGAAACGGGAGATTAAGGAAGCATTTGACTTATTTGATACAGATAAAGATAAAGCAATAGATTATCATGAACTGAAGGTGCATTTTGGCTTGAATCCATACTTGACAGCTGAGTACTGTACATTTTTAGTACTGTAACTGTTTATTACCTTCCTGTTTGACTAGTTGTATCTACAGTAATCAGCTGCTGCTTCAGACAATTTGTAATAATTCTGCTGTGAGGAGTACATGTTGTAGAGTTGAGTTCACTGATAATTTTATAGCAGCCCAGGAGGAAGCATTTCTTGCTACTCATTCTTGCAGTAATACTAGCAAAGTAAATGCTTGAGTATTATCTGTAAATGTCATATTGATTCGTTTGCCAATAACCAGCTGCCTGCATTTTCAGCATAAGTAAATTTGTGGTGAAATTTTTTTTGTGACTGGTAGTTCAGATGCAAAACTTTTGGCATGGGTTTGAACTACAAAGAAAATGAGTTAGTTACGTAGACAAGAGCAAGTTTTGCAGTTACTGTCCCAGGTTGCGCGGGATCACACTTGTGGACCGAATGGTGGTGGTCCGCAAAACTGACACCCAATCTGCGTTTGGTTTCCCCAATGTAGAGGAGACTGCATTGTGAGCAGCGAATACAGTATACTAAATTGCAAGAAGTACAAGTAAATCGCTGTTTCACCTGGAAGGATTGTTTGGGGCCCTCAATGGTGGGAAGGGAGGTGGTAAAAAGGGCAGGTGTTGCATCTCCATGCATCATCCATGTTATCTTTTTTTTTCAGTTCTGACAAAAGGTCAACCTGAAACGTTAACTCAGTTTCTCTCCACAGATGCCTGACCTGCTGAGTATTTCCAGTGTTTTCTGTTTCAAATTTCCAACATCTGCAGTATTTTGCTTTTCTATGGCCAGTGCAATGGTGGTTGATTAGTCAGGTTGCGTACTCTTTCATTAAGCTTTTCTCCTGAGGCTTAACTTTTTTAGTAGTATGCAAAGTAATCAGCGTTAAATCCATCAATTTGAGTGTTCATTCCTTTGGTGTGTACCTATGTTTCTGAGCCATATTTTACTGAATGTTACCAATGGATTATAGAGCCATACATTGCTATTGTGACTCATGTTCGATTTCCATATGTGGGAGCTTGCAAGTGCAATGCGCCTACGGCAGTCAGGAAAACACTCCCCAATGGAGGAAATCATGCTACCTAAGTAAGAGAATTATTACTGATTATCATCTGCTCTCTTGGATGGATCATCATCGATTATGAAGATAGCTGGAATGATCGTGTCTGAGTGTTTGTGCATTCATCCAGCTGATCTGCAGAACAAGTCTAGATGCCTCTTGATCAGCAATTCGTAGGGCTTTGGAGAGGGTGTACCCCATTTCAGCCAAGGCTGCTATATCCTCAAGTCCAGATCTGTATACATATAGTTATTGCTTAGGCTGGTCCCACATCCACTTTTTTCTGATGTTGACTTCATGATATCGTTAACACCTGGCAAGAATAAGGTTGGGGTGAGAACACAGCCCTGACTTACTCCAGTATTCAACTCGAAAGGCTAAGAAAGCTTTTAATAGACCTGGCTGCTTGTGGGTTGTAAAGCTCTCTGATTTTTTAAAAATAGGAATTAGTGGGGGGGGGAGAAATAGCCGGTGTGATTTAGCCCTTTAAGTGAGTCGAGCATTTTTCAAATCTATTTATGGAACATATGGTAACTCACTGTATTTGCATTGTTTGCTTCCTGCTGTAGTGTAATATCTGTTCAATGGTGGACCTATTCTGTGAAGCCAGCCTGTTTGCAGCATTTGTCTGAGGGTTCTTGATGTGTGCAAGTGTCACCCAAGTGAATACTTTAGCCACTGCTGACAGTGGGTAATATTCCTCTTGTTGCTGCACTCTGCTTTGGATCCCTTGCCTTGGTGGCAGAAGTGAGGAACAGTTTCATCAGTCCATACTTGTGTAAGGAGCTGGTGCAGGTGATTTTTATAGTGTGTTCATCTTTGTGTTCTGGAGTGATGCCACATATTGGTGGAGTGGTGCTTTTCCATTCTTCAGTTTGGCTAAGGCTTTGTTAATTTCAAGGGTGAGGCATTTCTGGCTCTATTGATTAACTCCTGAGGTGGTACTCTGGCTGTGGATGTGAGCAGCTCTTGGCTGTACTCCCTCCATCACTCTTTGGTCATTACAATCTGTCAACAGGTCTCCATAGGCAGTTGCTATTTTTCTGCAGTCTTGCATAATCTTCACCATGTTTTTTGGATATTATTTGTGTTGCTGTTTCTGCCTCTAATAGTTGTCAGGTAGGCCTCCTAGTCTCTTTTTTAATGGTTGTCTTGTTCTGTCTTAACTCCTGAGCTGTGGTTTCTAATGGACCAGTGCTTTGGATCTTTGGTAATCTATAGCAAGAGCTACACTTTGGAGATGTTATCCATCATGCCTGCTTCAGTGAGCTCTGCCCAGAGCACCTAAGACTTGCTATACTGACTGAGACTTATTAGTGTTCACGACAGAAGGTTCACTCAACCTGTACGGCACAGCATCTGAGTATTCCATGTGCCTACCTGTATCTGACTCTTGCGTCATAGTCCATGTGGTCATGCATCCATAGTCTTCCGTCCGGATTAATTTCTACTGGTAGACTCTGCAACCAGTTATACCAGCCGATTTTTGAGTGGTTGGCCCTATGCAACAGTCCCATAATCTGTTGTACTGATGAGGACACTCGTGGAATTGGCCATGTGGGCCTTCATATACTCTAACGAGTATGCGCAAGTCACATCATCCATCACCGGCTCCAAACATGACCTTTCTACCTATGTAGCATAGCTCTGCTTCTTCACTGGCTATTTCCTGTTCTGCACTGCTAGGAGGTGTGATGAGTTATCCTACCAGAGAACTCCAGGCAGGAGAGCAGAACACTAATGATTTATGTAGGTATTTTTATTAAATGTTTAACAGCGAAAGACTGTTTTCTTATACTTAAGAAATTGAAGTTTTGAAACCAGTCACCGTAGTGTTTGAATACAGAAGAATTGTGCTAGTTATTCAGTTGCGCCATTTATAGGAGCATAAGCACTCTGCCTTCTCCAATATATGGTATGGAATTGTGGACTATAACTGACATCTGGAATGTTGATAGATTGTAGGTTGAGCAAAGGTCATTGAAGGGACACTAAGTTAAATGGATATTAATTAAGGTACTTGTGTTGGTTTTTTGCATTTATTTTACCATTTATGTTGTACAAAAGGTCTCCAATCTTTGGGTTATGGTACAGTGCAGAGTATGTGCCACATTACAAATTACATTACTTTCAGATATAGTTGAAGGTTTTATGGTTACACATTTGGGTGGAATTACCTGATGAGTATGGGTCATTCCTACACTTGTGCTCGTGGGGTGGTTGAGGCTGTACTAGGCACATTTAAAAAAAACTTTTCAATTATGCACTCTGCTAGAATAATGGGAAAATAAAGTTGGTCAAAAACAATGATAAATATTGGAATTGTAATGTCACAAAATTTAATGTTCAGAATTCCTATTTTAATATTGGATTATTGTGTATTTTCTACTGCCCTGTTAGGTTGCGATGAGAGCATTGGGGTTTGATGTAAAGAAGGCTGATGTATTGAAGATACTGAAAGATTATGATCGAGATGGCACTGGAAAAATTTATTTTGAGGACTTCGATGAAGTTGGTAATTATGCTCAAATATTGTTTTCTGTTGCTTAAATCTTTTATGCAGGTATGTTTTAAATTGTAATCTGGAGAGTTCAGGTTTAAAGAAGGCAAGATGACAGAATTTTCAGATTTCTCTCATTACTTGGATGCGTTGCTCTCATGTTTGGTATGGGAGGGACTAGTGAATAATAAAGCATTATTTTAAACAATCCATTAATCCCTTAAGATGACTACTGTCATGTTGCTCTGCTGTACCATAGTGGTATCATGTACATTCTACTTTACTATTCCCCAGATACAAAATCATACTTCCTATCTTTTCATGTTCTTAAATAAAATTTCCAGCACAGAAACAGGCCATTTGGCCCAACTGGTCCATGCTGGTGTCTATGCTCCATACAAGGCTCCTCCCACCCTCTTTGTCATAACCCTATCAGCATAACCTATTCCTTTCTCTCCTTAAATGCATCAGAGACACACTGGCAGCAGTGTTGCTAGAGATGGAGTTTAAGGTTAGGCGTCTGATATTTTGTGGGCCATTATGGACACAATTTGTACCTCGCCACACCTCTGTGCATTGATGCTGCAAGTGCCCAATACCACTACACTGTAACTCCCTCATGACAAGTTCTTGATCTTTGAGGGGTATCAAGTGGATAGAGGCAAGAAAGTCAGTCTCTCACTCTTGGAAAATGGGCAGGCGTGGGATGGAAGTACATTAATGTAAAATTATCTCCTCCTTCCCCAAATTTCTCCTTATTTAAACTTCCAGCATTTTGTCTGACAGAAAATATGGTTGCCATTGTTCTAGATGTGTATCCAGCATATCAAATTGATTTGGGATTTGTGTGATTTAAGATTTTGATTGTTTACACTTTTTTTTAGTGGTGTAGATCAAATTGTTTTCAAGGAGATCATGAAATTGTGTTCTCCCCAGTTTCCTGGTTTTCTCAGTCTACTCACCATGTCCAAGAGGATGGGTGATTCTTAGGCCTTTATCTGTTAAAATATATGCAAGAATGATCCAGGTTTGACTGTTGCTCACTTTTTTCTAATGTCAACAGCACTGCTGTTGGGAAGAACTTGTCTGTGAAGGATCAAGTCTCTATTTCACCTCTCCAGTGGCACAGGGTGCTGATACTCTAGCACACTGCAATACAGCACTGCCTGTAGGAATTATTGTAAAAGTTTGCCTGCTGAGAAGGTGACACCAGTTGCCTCTATTGTGTAAGGTTTAGCTAGTCTTCATTCTGATTAACCTTTTTAGAAAAGTGGAATACTTTGACATCAATTAATGTAGATTACCTGGGTTTGTACTTTATTTCAATAGTGTTTTTCCACAGTTGACCATAAGTTTCAAGGACTATACTGATAAATCTGTAAACCTTGCAAGCCAACACTTGAAACTGTAAAGTTTATAAAAAAAAAAAAAATAGCACTGGAGAAATTAATGGGACTGAAAGCTGAGAAATCCCCAGGACCTGATGGCCTACATCCTAGGGTTTTGAAAGAGGTGGCTCTAGAGATAGTGAATGCATTGGTTGTCATTTTCCAAAATTCCATAGGGGAGGGGGGGGGAAGGAAGAGAGAGAAAATGGGGAACTACAGACCAATTAGCCTGACATCATAGTAGGGAAAATGCTAGAATCTATTAAGGACGTGGTAACAGGGCACTTAGAAAATAATAATAGGATTGGGCAGAGTCAACACTGATTTTATGAAAGGGAAATCATGCTTGAAGAATTTTTGAGGTTGTAACGAGCAGCTGATAAGGGGGAACCAGTGGATGTGGTGTATTTGGATTTTCAGAAGGCATTCAATAAGGTGCTACACAAGAGGTTATTAAACAAAATTAGGGCTCATGGGATTGGGGTAATATACTAGCATGGATTGGTTAATGGACAGAAAACAGAGTAGGAATAAACGGGTCATTTTTGGGTTGGCAGGCTGTAACTAGTGGGGTGCTGTAACTAGTGGGGTACTGCAAGGATCAGTGCTTAGGCCTAAGCTATTCACAATCTACATCAATGATTTGGATGAGGGACCAAATGTAATATATAAGAACATAGCATAAGAAATAGGAGCAGGAGTAGGCCAATCGGCCCCTCGAGCCTGCTCTGCCATTCAATAAGATCATGGCTGATCTGATCCTAACCTCAAATCTAAAGAACACAAGAAGTAGGAGCAGGACTCGGCCACAGCCCCTGGGCCCGCTCCGCCACCCACAGGGCCTTGACCGATCCGAACTCAGCCTCATGTCCAATTTCCTGCCTGCTCACCGTAACCCCTAATTCCCTTTACTTCTAGGAAACTGTCTATTTCTGTTTTAAATTTATTTAATGATGTAGCTTCCTGGGGCAGCAAATTCCACAGACCTACTACCCTCTGAGTGAAGAAGTTTCTCCTCATCTCCGTTTTGAAAGAGCAGCCCCTTATTCTAAGATTATGCCCCCTAGTTCTAGTTTCACCCATCCTTGGGAACATCCTTACCGCATCCACCCGATCAAGCCCCTTCACAATCTTATACAGGAAACTCTTTATTAACCGGCACGCAAATATCCGGAAATCTCTCTTAACCGGCAAAATTCTTGAGTAGGTAACCGGGGTTTTCCTTCATCTCTCGTTTAAAATTAACTTTAAAAAAAAAACCCGAGGCGTTTGCCTTGTATCTGAGCGTGTAGATTGGGAGGGGAATGTGCAGCCCGGGTAGGCAGCGGACACGACAGATGGTCAGCTGGCGGTTCCCGGGGAGACGGAGCTCCGAATGCAGGCGCATGTCAATGTGTACGGGGCTCTCGTACGTTGGGAGATATAACTCTCCATTATCCGGACTTTTTGATTAACCGGCACCACGCCAGTCCCGTCGGTGCCGGTTAATAAAGAGTTGCCTGTATGTTTCAATAAGATCGCCTCTCATTCTTCTGAACTCCAATGAGTAGAGTCCCAATCTACTCAACCTCTCCTCATATGTCCACCCCCTCATCCCCGGGATTAACCGAGTGAACCTTCTTTATACTGCCTCGAGAGCAAGTATGTCTTAAGTATGGATACCAATACTGTATGCAGTATTCCAGGTGCGGTCTCGCCAATACCTTGTATAACTGCAGCAATACCTCCCTGATATTATAATCTATCCCCCTAGCAATAAAAGCCAACATTCCGTTGGCCTTCTTGATCACCTGCTGCACCTGCATACTAACTTTTTGATTTTCTTGCACTAGGACCCCCAGATCCCTTTGTGCTGCTGTACTTTCCAGTTTCTCGCCATTAAGATAATAACTTGCTCTCTGATTTTTCCTGCCAAAGTGCATAACCTCACATTTTCCAATATTGTATTGCATCTGCCAAATCTCTGCCCACTCACCCAGCCTGTCTATATCCCCTTGTAGGGTTTTTATGTCCTCCTCACTTTCTACTTTCCCTCCCATCTTTGTATCATCTGCAAACTTTGATATGTTACACTTGGTCCCCTCCTCCAAATCGTTAATATAGATTGTAAAGAGTTGGGGACCCAGCACCGACCCCTGCGGAACACCACTGGCTACTGGTTGCCAGTCCGAGAATGAACCATTTATCCCAACTCTCCACCCATGCCAGAATATTACCCCCAATCCAGTGATTTTTTTTATCTTGAGCAATAATCTTTTATGTGGCACCTTGTGTATGGATGTATGGATATTTTAGATAGATAATACAAAGCTAGGTGGGAATGTAAGTTGTGAGGAGGTTGCAGGAGGCTTCAAGGGGTTATAGACAAGCTAAGTGAGTGGGCAAGAACATGGCAAATGGAATATAATGTGAAGTTATCCACTTTGGTAGGACAAATAGAAAAGCAGTGTATTTTTTTTAAATGGTGAGATTGGGAAATGTTGGTGTTCAGAGGGACCTGGGTGTCCTTGTACATAAATCACAAGTTAACATGCAGGTACAGCAAGCAATTAGGAAAGCAAATGGTATGTTGGCCTTTATTACAAGAGGATTTGAGTATAAGAGTAAAGACGTCTTACTGCAATTATATAGGGTCCTGGTGAGACCACACCTGGAGTATTGTGTACAGTTTTGGTCTCTTTACCTAAGGAAGGATACACTGCACTCCCTCTATAGCAAGTAAAGTTTCTCCAGACTGGTTCCTAGAATGGGGGGATTGTCCTATGAGGACAGATTGAGTAGACTAGGCCTATATGCTCTAGAGTTTAGAAGAATGAGAGGATCTCCTTGAAACATACAAAATTCTTACAGGGCTTGACCGGGTAGATGCAGGGAGGATGTTCCCCTAGCTGGGGAGTCTAGAACCAGGGGTCACAGTCTTCGAGTAAGGGGTCGGCCATTTAGGACTGAGATGAGAAATTTCTTCACTCAGTGGGTGGTGAATCTTTGGAATTCTCTACCCCAGAGGGCTGCGGAGGCTCAGTCGGTGAGTATATTCAAGACAGATATAGATTTTTGGATATTAAGGGAATCAAGTGATATGGGGATAGTGAAGTAGAAGATCAACCATGATCTTATTGAATGGCGGAGCAGGTTCACGGGGCCCACTCCTGCTCCTATTTCTTATGTTCTTAATCCTTTTTTTAATGAGACTCATTATTGTATTAAAATTAGTCTTGTATTTAATTTTATATCAAATATGCTGTGTTTTTTTGATTAGTGACTGACTGGATTTTGGATAGAGATCCACAGGAAGAGATGCTAAAAGCATTCAAACTGTTTGATGATGATGACTCTGGTAAAATCAATCTTCGAAATTTGCGTCGTGTTGCAAGAGAGCTTGGTGAAAACATGAGTGATGAAGAGCTACGTGCAATGATTGATGAATTTGATAAGGATGGAGATGGAGAAAGTAAGTAATTATTGAATTTTGAAATAAGTCACTACAGTAATAAATATTTAATCTATATGGATAAGATTTATCAACTGAAAATGGCTGTCTGCATTTTGCATGATTTTTGTTAATTTTTTTTTCAATCTGATGTATTCTGGCAAGATGCAGAACTTGCATTACATAGAAAACATAGAGATAGGAGCAGGAGTAGGCCATTCGGCCCCTTGAGCCTGCTCCGCCATTCGATGATCATGGCTGATCATCCAAACTCAGTACCCTGTACCTGCCTTCTCCCCATATCCCTTGATACCTTTAGCTTTAAGAAATATATCTAACTCATTCTTGAATATATTTAATGACTTGGCCTCAACTACCTTCTGTGGTAGAGAATTCCACAGGTTCACCACTCTCTGGGTGAAGAAATTCTTCCTCATTTCTGTCCTAAAATGGCTTACCCGTTATCCTTAGATTATGACCCCTGGTTCTGGACTCTCCGATCATCGGGAACATTCTTCCTGCATCTAGTTTGTCCAGACCTGTCAGAATTTTATATATTTCGATGAGATCCCCTCTCATTCTTGTTGTCTGATTTTTATCATAGTTTGTGGAATTTTCATTGAAGTTGCAAGGTTGTGATTTACATAAAGTTATTGGAAACATTTATTTAGTGTATTAGTGGCTGGTAAGAGTTGCCAAAGAGGTTGGCTAAAGCTTCAAATTCACTTTTGAAGTATTTGACATTTCAATTGAGTGGCACATAAAAACATTCTCTCATTCAGTTTTTATGAATAGAACTAAAATAGTTGGTAAACCTCAATTCTAAGAAAATAATGGGGGTCAAAGGTACTCTGGCTTGGTATGAAAGGATAGGGTTCAGATCTTTTAATTTGGCTATGCTTTTGGGGCCTGCTGAGCTGAGGCCAATGAATCCATTTCAGGGAGGTTACCTTGGTAAAATCGTAGAAATTACAGCACAGGAGAGAGTCTTGATTGAACAGTTGCTAGCTCAACTTGTATTATCTACTCTAAACCCGGTTCCTTGCAATTTTCCTATAAACTTTTTTATGGTCACTTTCAAATACTTATCCCATTCACTTCAAATAATGTTGTAGTCTCTGCCTCAATAGTCAATTGTGGTAAAGAATTCCATATTCTAATAATCTGAAATTCTAATTCAACTGCTAATCCTTGCTATGTTTTCACTGGTTGGCAAATCTTTAAGAAAGCAATTTTTCACTATTTACTCTCTTGGAGCCCTTAACCTATGTTTTTAAAAAGCTCCACTTTTTCTGACACCGTTCTTGATATAATATAACGGCCCGGATTTTCCAGGGCCCCGCACTTGACAGATTGTACGCATACCCAGGAAATGGACATTCGCTGGCAGAGAGTTGAACTATTTGCCCAACTACTACCCAGCGAATACCCAAAGCCTGGAAAAAGCAGGCATAAGGCCTTCTCACCAGCGTAAGGGTGAAAATAAATATTAAAATTTTTAATCATTTTAACATTCAAAAATATGTAAAGTTTTTAGGTTATTTTTGGCCCCTTGAAAAATGTTTAAATTGTATTTTAATTTTAAACATGTAATTTTTTTATCCGTGTTGTGTACATGTATTTTTTGGGTGATTCATATTAAGCTTATGGGGATTCTGTACTTAAATGGAATCTCCATATGCATAATGGAATCCCTTTCTGATTGGTTGGGCTGGCCCATGTGATCCCAGGAACACTTGCGAACCGCATGCGCCCCTGGGATTCGTGGGCCTCTACGCAGGTGTATGCGTAGAGGCCCAGGAGCATGAGTCTCTGTGGATCCAGGACCATCAGGTAGGTGCGTAGTTTTATTGTGGTACGGAGGCATCCGCTCGTGGGAAGCCTCTGACCGCAAATTCAGGCCCAACATCGCATTCCTGGTACCATTTTAATCTTAAAATTGGGTGCACATAACTGCATACAATCTCTTGTGTAACTTCAACATCTCTTTGCTTTTAATTTTTTTTCTCTACCCTTTTTAAAAAGAGCTTTGGGGTAGAAATTGGTATGAGTTGCACCAGTTGTTTTTTTGGACATTGATCTGTGCCAGCAGCATGACTATGCCACATTGGACCTTGCTGTTTTTATGTGTCCCTGGTTGCTGCCCGAAATCGGCATTAGACAATTTAAATGTGCAGAGAAGCTGCAAAATTTGTGAAAAGCTATGTGGAGCATAATGCTGTGCATGCTCAGACTAGCTCTTCCAGTTCTACAGCATCTAACCAGCGGTTCCTTTTTTAAAGGGACTGCTGGATGCAGATGAAGAAATTGTAGAATTTTTTTTTTAAACATCTGTGTAGCTGGGAGGATCACTGCTGTGTGCAACTGAAACCCGCGCTCACTTTCCCCTGCATATTCCTCCGATTTCTCCCCCTCAGGACTTACTGAGGGCTGCTTCCGGTGATGCAAACAGCCCAAATTGGATTTCTGTCATCTGGTGAATTACCTCTGGAGGCACGATAGGTGTCGGAAGCCATCCTCTATTATTAAAATGAGGTCTAAGGTCCAATTTTGAATAACCCTTGTCCTCCAGCTTCTGGCTTGTACCTGTAGTGTCACCTATTATGGCCAGAAAATGAGCACAAAGCAATTCCTATCCCTTTGTGTCTAGATCGCTGTGTGTTTAACAGAATGGTAACCCTGTAGAGTGGAAACAACTTGACATCACTACTGTTGAAGGTATTAAAGCCAATTAAGGATGTCCTTTCACTGGAGGCCTCTGACTGCAACTTACTGATGTCTCACTCCACCTATAAATGTTAAGTGTATTTACAGACCTTTCTGCAAAATCAAGGAAAATTTCACAAAAAGACATTGGTCTCTGTGGGTCTCCTTGGGTGTAGAGTGTAATCTTGCTTACTCTGACTCTAAGGTTTATTATGCCCTTTTCACATTATTGTACTAAAAATCACATTACCTGATGAAAGAACCCTCTACAATAGTGCTTTGAAGATTTTTTTCTTCCTAGTACCTTGTTCTTGTGATAACAAATATTTAACAATTACTTTTCAACATAACTACAATTTTTAATATTTTGCATTATTCTTCAGTTGAGTATGTCAGTCTTGCAGTTTAATCTGATAGTCTATGGAGCATTGTTCTATAGGGAGTAGTTCTCTGCGTTTGTGCCATGGCTCCAGTATCTTTCAGGCACTATTTCATTGATCCTGGTGCCATTACTTCTGTGTCAATGAATTCTCTGACTGTGCTCCTTTCTAGTGACTGGGGCATCTGCCAGACGGCAACAGCAATAACTTGTATTTACACCGTGCCTTTAATGTAATAAAATGTCCCAAGGCGCTTCACAGGAGTTATTTTAAAAAAAATTGACACCGAGCCATATGAGGGGATGTTGGGCCAGATGACCAAAAGCTTGGTTGAAGAGAGGTTTTAAGGAGGAAAGAGAAGTGGAGAGATTTGGGGAGGGAATTTCCGAGCCTAGGACCTAGGCAGCTGAAGGCACAACTGCCAGTGGTGGAGCATTTAAAATCGGATGGTCAAAAGGCCAGAATAGGCGGAGCGCAGAGGTCTGGGGGGATTGTAGGACTGGAGGAGGTTAGAGATGAGGAGGGGCAAGGCCATGGAGGGATTTGAAAACCAGGATGAGAATTTTAAAATTGAGTCATTGCTTAATTTGGAGCCAATGTAGGTCAGCAAGCACGGGAGATGGGTGAGTGGGACTTGGTGCGAGTTAGCACACGGGCGACAGTTTTGGATGACCTCCAGTTTATGGAGTGTAGAACTAGGGAGACCGGCCAGGAGTGCTTTGGAATAGTCAAGTCTAGAGGTGATAAAAGCATGGATGAGGGTTTCGCCAGCAGATAAGTTTGAGGTAAGGGCGGAGATGGGCGATATTACGAAGGTTGAAATGGGATGTCTTGTGATGAATGGGATGTCTTGTGATCGAATGTATGAGGTAGGAAGCTCAATTCGTGATCAAATATGACACCAAGGTTGCGAACAGACCAGAGAGATTAGATCAGTGGAAAGGGAATTGAGTTTGTGGCATGAACCGAAGACACTGGCTTCAGTTTTCCCGATATTTAATTAGAGGAAATTGCTACTCTAGTGCTGGATGTTGGACAAGCAGTCTGATAGTCGAGACGATGGCGAGGTAGAGCTGGGTATCATCCGCGTACATGTGAAAACTCATGTTGTTGGATGATGTCACCGAGGGGCAGCGTATAAAGGAGGGGGCCAAGAATAGATCCTTGGGGGACACCAGAGGTGACTGTGGGATCGGGACTAGAAGCCATTGCAGGTGATTCTATGGTTATGGTTGGAAAGATAGGAATGAAACCAGGTGAGTGCAGTCCCATCCAGCTGGATGACAGTGGAGAGGCGTTGGCGCAGCATTTTGTGCTTAGCCGTGTCAAAGGGTACGGACTGGCTGAAGGACGAGGAGGTAATAGTTTATCTTTGTCAGTCACACAGGATGTCATTTGTGACCTTGGTAAGAGCAATTTCAGTACTTTGGAGGGATTCAAACAAGAAGTTCTCGGAAAGATGGGCACGGATTTGGGAGGTGACAACACATTCAAGAACTTTGGAACGGAAAGGGAGGTTGAAAATGGGGCGATAGTTTGAAAGGGTCAGGTGTTGGTTTTTTGAGGGGATGATGGCAGATTTTAAGGAAAGGGGGCCAATACCTGAGGAGAGAGAACAGTTAACCATATCCACTGAAGGAGTTAATACTTCTGCTGAAGGAGTGCTTGTGTCTGTGGAAACTTCAATCAATAACTAATACAAACACTTGCAAATATTAAAATAGAAGGTGCCAGGAATGGAGAGAGAGAATTTGGGGCACTGAGATTGATCCAGACAAAATTGATAAGGTAATGCAAAAATGAAATCCAAAACTGTGGAGATGGTACATAAAGAAACAGAGGAATGTGAATATAAAAGGTAATTAGCAGAAAATTAGAAATACTAGATGGAGAAAATTTAAGGAAGAAATAATAGAATGCTAAATATTCTGTTCCTTTTTTCTGAGTAAATTAACATATTTAGCTATTGCATTAAAATCAAACTACTTGGTTCTCTCCAAGTCTATTAAAGTTCACCAGTTTGAGATTTCACTTTTTTAAAAAGTGGTTTTACCCAAAGTTGTAACTAATAATTGATTCACTAATAGAATTGTTGCCTTAATTGTAAAAGTTTGTTCTAGGCCAGATAACATAATGGTCATTGTGGCATCGTGGATGGTCATGTGGTTGTTACTTTGTACTTAAGTGCTAGGCACATGTAAAGACACCAGTATATGTTGCTGCGCAATCATTGCTATTAAGCTGAATGGACTGTAACTGATGCTTAATATATTTTTACAGGAATTTTTATATAGTATATCTTGCATCTGCTTTGAGTGACTTAAATTTCCCAGTGTATGCTGATTGGCTCAAATTTTAACAAGTACATCTTTTATTTAAAAAAAAAGTTTCCCTCAATCAAATAACCAGTGAACAACCAGAAAGTAACCGGTGGGGGGGTGGAGAAACACCTATACTTGCCCATAAAATACCCATTGCCTCACTGCTTCAAATGACCTTACCTTGTTTGGGCATTTTTGAACCTGTCTTCTGCTCCATTTCCTGGAGCTTGAATCCTTAAGCTGGCCTTGGTCCTGATATTTTATGGACTCCTACGTGCATGATCAGAGAGCATTCTTTATTGCTGCCTCCCAGAAATGAAATTGTAATATACAACAACTTTCACTGTCAAGTGGAGATGGGTTACAGCCAGCTCTGACCCTGAGCTTAAGGGCTTAGCATCCTACAAAAGAGACCCAGCACCAGCTCCAACCCTGAAGTAATGAAGGACTGTCAGGATCTATTAGGCATGTGCCACAGGTGTGTGGTATGAACAAGGTCAGGAGGAGGAAGGACTTGCCAAATATGCTTCAGACTCTCCCAATTCTAGTCTGACATTCTAGCCCAATTACACATTTGAGCCCTTGACTTCTGATTTTCTCTCACTTGCAAGTGTTGCAGTAGTTGCTGGACAGTTTCACTTGCTTTGCGGTGTACCTTGGCCTTGCAAAGAGGAGAAAGGCATTTAGTTCACCCGGTAAAGAAATATGTATGAGCTATACAGAGATTAGTAGATATACAGAAGAGGAGAAAGAGACTTGCATAAAGACGGAGGTCAGCATCTGGGACACAATGAAATAAATGTGACTTGGCAAGAGAGAGTGTGATGCAAAGAATTGTAAAGTAAAAAAGATGAATAAGACAATTGCAGGCAGAATTTTGTTTTCTCCATGAACATTTTTAATTGGCTTGTTTAGGGGTTAGTCTGGCTACCTTTTTTAGGTAGACTCATGTCACACCCTATAGGCTTCTGTCAATGTTGCTCTAACTTGGCTCCTCAGAAGTACGTAACAGGTTTTCCAGGTTTTCATTGTGTAATATTGATCCTAATAAGATCAGGCGCTCAAGTGTGTGTAATGATTGGGGCGAATCCACATCCTGAGTCTCTGGTACAGCGTGTAATTTGTATGTGCTATGCTAGATCACCCAGTCAGTTGATCGGTTCAAAATTGGGGGGGAAAATTTGAAATTTATATCCCTCTTGGTGACCTTGTGATAGGAAACTGTTATCCCCAAAAATTGTGTGAACCATAAGTGTTGTAACAGTTTCGTAATCATTGGGGCAAGATGTAACAAACTAAAAATGCAAAATAATAATGAACTATGATTAAACAATTTGCCACTTTTATAACCATGCATGCAGGCATGGTGCATCAAGTAGCTGGGTTGATATGTTCCTGTCATCTAGTTTGTCTAGAACCTCTTGATTATTTGTTAGAAAAGTAGTCAAAATATACTATGTATTTTATTGTCCTTAGTTAACCAGGAAGAATTCATTGCTATTATGACTGGAGACATCTAATCTTTTATGGAGAAATTGCTGCAGAAGTATTGAACAATTTCTTGATGTCATGGCTTTTTAGTTGTCCCTGCCCAAGCACTGCATAAGAGGGAAAAAGAAGCACAGAACACTGAAGATTGCTACTCAATATCCTCAGTGTAAAACCAAACCAATGTATTGACTATTGCTTCTGAAAGAACTTTGAATTGAACTTTTGTCATTATTCCCAGAATTTTGTATATTTGTCTTAGCAGTTTGTATTTATAAATTGTTTAGAAACAAAGTATTAAATGTAATTATAACTTTTTCTGTCATTCACTGATAACTTTTTAGCATAAACATGTTACACTCAGTCCATTCCTGTTGATATTTTGATACCTTTTCAATGTGATTTTTATTAATGCTACTGTGAAGTATGTTGCAGGTAGTCTTTCATTAATAAAAATGATTCACAACATGCATGTGCCAAAGTTTGTAATTTTTTGTACTCCAGGTGAGGGAAGTTGGAAAACTGAACATTCACTTGCATACCAAATGGCATCTGCCATCATTGTCAGCAAGCACTTAGTTGAACAGAGCAAAGTTCCCTTTTTGATGTAGCCCAATGATGCACTCAGCTTGGGGTTGAGGCACATCACTGAAGTTTCAGTTTCCAGAGTAAAATTACCAAATTAGAGCCCACTAAGAACTGCATTGAGACCACTCCAGCTCATTTTACTATTTGTCCAGATGAAGAAGGCCTTCAACCAATCTTCCTTTAAACTTTCAAAAGAACCTCTACAGTTTCCCCCATTTAAGCATCCAATTGTTTCTTAAATGAATTCAGTGTTTTTGCCTTATTACTCGAAGTCCATTCCATGTATTTATCACTGTGAGGAACTTTGCTAGGCTCAAATTAGTAAAAGGTAAATTTAACTGTCCTACTGGGCATTTTGAAAATCACCAAACCATGTTGACTCTGTTCAATTGTATTCTGAAAGGGAAACTGTGTTTGACAAATCTATTTTTTTTTGAGAAGGTAACTAGTAGGTTGGATAAAGGGGAACCAGTAGATGTAGTGTATTTGGATTTCCAAAAGGCATTTGACAAGGTGCCACATAAAAGGTTACTGCATAAGATGCGAGCTCATGGTGTTGGGGGTAATATATTAGCATGGATAGAGGATTGGCTAACTAACAGAAAACCGAGTCTGGATAAATGGGTCATTTTCAGAATGGCAATCTGTAACTAATGGAGTGCCACAGGGATCAGTGCTGGGGCCTCAACTATTTTCAATCTATATTAATGACTTGGATGAAGGAAGCGAGTGTATTGTAGCCAAATTTGCAGACAATACAAAGATAAGTGGGAAAGCAAGTTGTGAGGAGGACATAGTCTGCAAAGGGGTATAGATAGGTTAAGTGAGTGGGCAAGAATTTGGCAGATGGCGTATAATGTGGGAAAATGTGAAGTTATCCACTTTGGTAGGAAGAATAGAAAAGAAAAATATTTAAATGGAGAAAGAGTACAGAATGTGGCGGTAGAGGGATTTGGGTGTCCTTGTACATGAAACACAGTTAACATGCAGGTGCAGCAAGTAATTAGGAAGGCAAATGGAATGTTGGCCTTTATTTCAAGGGGGATAGAATATAAAAGTAGGGAACTCTTGCTAAAACTGTATAGGGCGCTGGTGAGACCACACCTAGAGCACTGCGTACAGTTTTGGTCCCCTTAAGGCGGGATATACTTGCATTGGAGGCAGTTCAGAGAAGGTTCACGAGGTTGATTCCTGGGATGGAAGGGTTGTCTTATGAGGAAAGGTTAGGCCTACACTCATTGGAGTTTAGAAGAATGAGAGGTGATCTTATTGAAACAAGATTCTGAGGGGGTTGGACAGGGTAGATGCTGAGTGGATGTTTCCCCTCGTCAGGGAATCTAGAACGAGGGGGCATAGTCTCAGAATAAGGGGTCGCCCATTTAAGACGGAGATGAGGAATTTCTTCTGAGGGTCATGAATCTTTGGGATTCTTTACCCCAGAGAGCTGTGGAAGCTGAGTCATTGAATATATTCAAGGCTGAGATGGACAGATTTTTGAGCTACAGGGGAGTCCAGGTTTATGGGGCGTGGGCAGGAAAGTGGAGTTGAGGCCAAAATCGGATCAGCCATGATCTCAATAAATGGTGGAGCAGGCTCGAAGGGCCGAATGGCTTGCTCCTATTTCTTATGTTCTACTCTTAATTTAGAGTAGTAGTCGGGATTTACCATTTTCATTCTACACCAGATCTTTTTAAGCCAGTGGACAGACTTGTATTGCATCAGCCTGGATTTGCACTCTACGCTCTATTGTAATGGTCTTTAATATTAGTGATTTTCAGCACATTGTTTATGAATGGTCTGATATCTAACCTGTAAACTTTACCGTATGTATGAAAAGGGAATCTAAACAGCAGTCATTTATTATCTTAACTAGCTGCTCTCCCATGACATTGCTCAAAACAGTTTTATATAATAAAAAAAAGATTTGCTACAAGCAGATCTCTTGGAGTTGCTCAGTGCGCCAGAGGATGCACTGTTTTAGAATAGGGATGTTTATGCTGTGTAGGAAGTAACAGTCCACTGATTTACAGACTGAAATAAGGCAAATTTACTTATTAATTGGTATTCTAGGAATTCAAAAAATATTCTCGCGAGCAAGGCCAGCATTTGTTGCCCTTGAGGTGATGGTGAGCTGCCATCTTGAACCGCTGCACTAATGGTAATATGTCTGGATGATGTGTGACCTGTAGGGGAACATGGAGGTGATGGTAGAGGTTGAGAGTTTGGGTGGTGCTGTTGAAGAAGCCTTGAGTTGCTGCAGGGCATCCTGTAGATAATGCACACTGCAACCACAGTGTGCTAGTGGTGGATGGGGTGCTGATCAAGCAGACTACTTTTATTGGGGTTTTAAACTGAATTACACAACTGTCAAGCTGTAAATGAGTGGCTATGTATATTACACACCTTTTTGAGTGATTCAATTAGTTCATCGGCAAACCATGCTGGTGAAATGTTAGTGTTCTGCCTTTTATAAATAAAACATTGGTTGTGAAATTGCAGTCGGAGGCTTCCTGCGGATGAATGCCTCCGATCCGCAAGAAAAGTATGCACCTACCTGGTGCCTCCATATCTTTGGACTCTTGTAGTCCTGGGCCTGCAGGCATATGCCTGGTAAAGGCCCAGGTATCCCAGGGGCACATGCAGTTCGCAAGCGTCCCTGGGATCACGTGCGCCGCCCAACCAATCAAAAAGGAAGATTCCCATTATGCTTATGGAGATTCCATTTATGTACGGAATCCCCATGAGCATAATAGGAATGGCATAAATACATTTTCACATAACCTAAATAAAAATAAATCACCATGTTTAAAATGAATTAAAATACACTTTAATTAAACATTTAAAGCAAAAATTTAATTTTTTGAAAAATAAATTTACACATTTAAAGGGGCCAAAAATAACCTAAACTAGTTTTAAAGGTTTTAGAATGTTTAAATGATTCAGAAAAAATGATTTTAATATTTAAACCCTTACGCTGGTAAAAGGCCCTACGCCTGCTTTTACCAGGCGTAAGAGTTTTGTGGGCATTCACTGGGCAGTAGTTGGGCAAATAGCCCAACTCTGCCCCAGCGCATGTCCATTTCCTGTGCATACGGATGATCTGCCAAGCTGTGTGTATGTGGTCATAGGCCCCGTAAATTCCGGGCCAATATGTTTCGATAGGGTTTTCCATTATAAAAGCATAGCATAGGAAATAAGATTATATTTTGGAAGTGTGTGCCATATAGATTTTTGAAGGGAAGCTTTTTGTAAATGAATTGAAACTGCTTTGATGTCACTTTGTCAATGAATTCATTCCTTGTTGCAGTCGCATATGGTCATGAGATTTCGGTTATATTGTTCCCAAAGACTAGTTATAACTTAAAAAAAAGCCACTGTTCAAAAGGATCATTCAACAATTTTATATTAACTATTTAGACTTTGGAATAAAAATACACAATTTCTAAATTTGCGGATGACACCAAATTGGGAGGGATAGTCAACAGATTACAAAAAGACATTAATAAACATGCAGAATGGGCAAATAATTGGCAAATGAACTTCAATATAGATAAGTGTGATGCGGTAAATTTTGGTAGGAAGAATAAGGAGGTCACACACTCCTTGGAAAATAAGAATCTAAATGGAGTTGAGCACAAATCACTAAAAGTTGCAATGCAGGTCAATAAGGCCACAACAAAAGCAAACAAAGCACTAAGGTTTATTTCTAGAATTGAAAAGTAGAGAAGTTATGCTAAACTTGTATCGAACCTTGGTTAGACCACACTTGGAATACTATGAACAGTTCTGGTCTCCATATTATAAAAAGGATACAGTGACACTGGAGAAGGTTGAAGGTGCAAAAACGATTTACTAGAATAATACCAGAACTGCGGTTATATCTATCTGGAAAGGATGAACAGGCTGGGGTTCTTTTTCCTAGAAAAGAGAAGACTGAGGGTGACCTGATGGAGGTCTTTAAGATTATGAAGGGTTTGATAGGGTAGGCGTAGAGAAGATGATCCACTTGTGGGCGAGACCAGAATTAGGGGCCATAAATATAAGATAGTTACTAATAAATTCAACAGGGAATTCAGGAGAAACTTCTTTACCCAGAGAGTGGTTATAATGTGGAACTTGCTATTACAAAGAGTAGTTGAGGCGAATAGCACAGATGCATTTAAGAGGAAGCTAGATAAACGCATGAGGGAGAAAGGATAGAAGGATATGTTGATTGGGTTAGATGAAGAAGGGTGGGAGGATGCTTCAGTGGAGCATTATTACCAGCATGGACCTGTTGGGCAGAATGGCCTGTTTCTGTGCTGTAAATACTATGTAATTGTCTCCCATCATCCGGTAAACTTCAGCTCATCCAAAGTGCTGCTGACCATATCCTATCCTACACCAAGTGCCCATCCATCACTCCTGTCCTTGTTGACCTATATTGGCTCTCGTCTGTGAACACCTTAAATTTAAAAGTCTCATCCTCGTGTTTGAATCCCGTCATGGCCTCTCCCCTCCCTATCTCTGTAACCTCCTGCAGCCCTATAACTCCCTTAGAACTCTATGTTCCTCAGATTCTGGCCTCTTGTGTATCCCTCCATTCTTTCACAGTACCATTGGCAGCCATGCATTCAGCTATTTCGGCCCCACATTCTGGAAGTCTCTCTCTAAACCCCTCTGTGTCTGCACCTGCCTCTCCTCCTTTAAGATCCTCCTTGAAACCCACCTTTTTGTCTAAGCTTTTGGCCACCCTTCATTATGTCTCCTTTTTTGGCTTGAAATCTGTTTTTGTCTGATTACGCGTCTGTGAAGCGCCTTGGGACATTTTTCTACGCTAAAGGCGCTATATAAATGCAAGTTGTTGTTTACTATTCCAATTCTCTCCTGGCCGGCCACCTCCACATCCATCATCCATAAACTTTAGCTCATCCAACACTCTGTAGCCAGTAACCCGATCCCACACATCTCCACCTCATCCATCATCCCTGTGCTTGCTGAACTACATTGGCTCCCCATTCCCCAATGTCTCAAATTTTGAAATTTCAGCCTTGTGTTTAAATCCCTCCATGGCCTTGCCTCTCCCTATTTCTGTGCCCTCCTCCAGCACTACAACCTACCTCCCTGAACTCTCAGCTCCTCTAACTCTGACCTCCTGTGGATACCCCTCTCCCTTCAAGGCATTATTGATGGTCGTGCCTTCAACCACTCTGGAATTCTCTCCCTAAACTCTGCCTCTCCAGCTTCCTTGCCTCCTTTAAGACTTTAATTAAAACCTACTTATTTGACCAAGCTTTTGTTCATCCTCCCAATCTCTCTTTCATTAGCTTAGCATCCATTTTTTCCTATGCCACTGTGAGGTGCCTTGGTACTATACTAAATACCAACATGCAAGTTGTGTTATTTCCACTGGAGCTGAGAAGACTAAGAAAATTTAATAAAGGTTTATAATTATGAAAAGTTTTGATTATAGTGACTAGGGAAGGACTGATCCCTTTGGTTGGGGAATTAATGATGAAGGGTCATCAATTTAAAATTGTCACTGAGAGTGAGGGAAGAGGTTAGGAACAACGGCCACGAAATTCAGCTCCGTAGCGCCTGGTTTTTCTGCGCTACGGGTGCCGTTTTGGGTCCAAAATGGTGTCTACACCATGCGTGCACACTTCTCATGCAGGCCGCGTTGGACACCATTTTGGTGAGGTTATTAGTGCGGGCGCTGGGAGAGTGCACCAGAAGTATGCAGTGTAGGCAGATCGTGACGTCAGTCAGCATGTAATGCTGATTTGACACCAATGCTGCCATTTTCGATCTCAATGCTGTAGCTAACGCCCTCTCTTAAACACGCACAGCTGAACATGTGTTCAGCAGCAGGAAAGACCCCCACCAGCGCTATTTAAAGGGATCATCACCTGCTTTCAGGTTAGTTGCTGATTGATTTCTACTGGCTCTTGGTGAGTTTGTAGAAGTGTTTGGTGGTTTGTTATCTTATTTGAAGTTGCTGAAGTGTCCAGGAAGTGGTGTGGCAGGTCACTTCAAGGCTTCTGCTCAGACCAGTTGCTCCTAGACATGGGTGCAGTAGTTTATATCCCCCTTGGCCTGCAGCATGACAGGGAGAATGAGCAGAGGCGACACAGAGGAGGACTCGAAGAGGGAGCAGAAGGAGGGGGAGAAGGGCTCCCAGCAGGAGGCCAGATCCACCCAGCACTTCTCCTACCTCAATCTCAGTGAGGAACAGTATATGCGACATCTCCGCTTCGCTAAGGAGGTGCTCACTGAAATTTGCTACCTGTTGCAGGCAGAATTGCAGCCTCAGAGGAAGGCATTGCCAGTGGCTGTGAAGATGAGTGTGGCCATGAATTTTTGTGCGTCGGGCTCCTACCAGGCTGGAGCAGGTGATATTTCCAACATCTCCCAGTTTGCTATGCATTGAGACTCTGTATGCAGAGAGAGGTGACTACATTTCATTCTTGCCAGAGAGAAGCAAGAGGAGCGAGCATGCAGCTTCGCCAGGATAGCAGGCTTCCCCATGGTGCAGGGTGCCATTGACTGCACACACGTAGCTTTGCGAGAACCGCATGTGAATTCGGAGATGTACCACAACCAGAAGGGATTCCACTTCCTCAATGTCCAGCTGGTGTGCGACCATACTCAGCGTATCATGCAGGTCAATGCCCGGTATCCTGTCAGCAGGTATGATGACTTCATACTGCGGAAGTCTGCTGTACCATCCGCATTTGAGCCCGACAAACCAGAGGGTGGCTTCTGGGCGAGGGATATCCGCTGACCACCTGGGTCATGGCTCCGGTGCGCAACCCAAGCGTGGCAGCATGCATATAACGAAAGCTATGCTGCCGTACAAAATGTGATCAACCAGACCATTGGGGTGCTTAAACAACGCTTCTGCTGCCTGGACCACTCTGGAGGAGCCCTGCAGTACTCGCCAGAGCGCGTCTCAAGATTGGTCGAGGTCTGTTGCATGCTGCACAACCTCGCCATTATGAGGGCACAGCCCATGCCACCAGGTATACAGCGAAGAGCTGAGGAGGAAGAGGAGGCGGAGGAAGGGAAGAGACAACCAACACAACCCCTTTCTGGCCAGGCTGTCCATGATCGACTCATCCAACTGCGGTACCAGTGAAGGCAACCCTAATTACCCATTCACCAACAGTCCCACACCTTACCTTCTCTCTGTTACTGACCATCACACCAAGAGGCTGGCCACAAAACAAACATTTCACACCAAATTTATAAATCAAATCATTCAATATTACATACCAAAGTAAACTAATCATCCTGTCTTCCGTGTGCCTTTGCCTGTCCTAGTGCTCCTACGCAGGGCTGCCCCAGTGGCTGCAGCATGGCTGGTGGAATGCTGCTGACTTTCAATGGGGGAGACTGCAGATGCCTTTGGAGGCCAACCGTGAGCATCTCTGGGCCTAGAAGGCCCGGCTTCAGACTGCACCATTTCGGCATGGGTGGCTGGCTGACAGGCAAAAGCAAGGGCACTGGCGGAGTGGTAGTGGTGGGAGGACGAATGCTGTCATCCTAAGAGAGGACAGCAGGTTCATGCTCCACGGAGCCACTGCCACTCTCCTGGGGTGACACGTCAGCAATCCGAGTAATCTGTTACAGGCCAGATTGCTGGACTGCTGTGACACCCTGCGAGCCTCTTTCAACACTGGTAACTGCAGCCACAATGGCAGCAGTCTGTGCTTGCGTGGCAGCAAACTGAGCTTACAGGACAGAATTCTGAGCTTCCACTGCAGCACCCAGACGTTGGGTGGCTTCTGCTTGTGCTGCAATGGAAGCTGAGACATCGGCCATCAGCTGCTGCATCGTGGTGGTGTCCACAAGTGTGCTAATGGAGTTGGCCATCACTTCCATGGTGGAAAGGATGGGCTCCAAGCTCAGCGCAAAGCCCTGTGCAAAATTGGTGCCAGACTCCTCCATGCTCCTTAACATTGCATGCAGGCTTTCTGGCAGGCCTGCCAATGCACCAAGCATTTCATTGTGCATACCCACCAGCGTTCTTCTGTAGACCGCCCCATCAAAGTCCTCATCTGAGTCCTCAGCAGCAGAACCCGTGTGCGACCTCGCCCTCCGGGGAGCTGGCATCTATGTTACTCTGCCCCCTGCCCTGGCTGCAGATCACTCGTGCCCAGTGTCCCACCACAGAATCATTGAATCATAGAATGGTTACAACACAGAAGGAGGCCATTCGACCTGTTGAGTCCGTGCCGGCTCTCTGCAAGAGCACTTCAGCTAGTCCCACTCCCCTGCCCTTTCCCCGTAGCCCTGCAAATTTTTTTCCTTCAGGTACTTATCCAATTCCCTTTTGAAAGCCATGATTGAATCTGCCTCCACCACTCTTTCAGGCAGTGCATTCCAGATCCTAACCACTCGCTGCGTAAAAAAGTTTTTCCTCATGTCGCCTTTGGTTCTTCTGCCAATCACCTTAAATCTGTGTCCTCTAGTTCTCGACCCTTCCGTCAATGGGAACAGTTTCTCTCTATCTACTCTGTCTAGACCCCACATGCAGATCCCGTATCTAAGCTATCCTCTAAAGTACGTGGAGTGTCAGTATCTGAGCTGGTGGCTGCGAGTGTGAAATCGAGTGATGGTACTGTGTCTTCAGCATCAATGCTTCCTTCCTCTTCCAGTTCTTGCTCCTCCACCACTGCCTGGCCAGGTTGCAGTTCTTGGCTATCTGAAAGGAGAAAAGCACAAGGCTAGGGTTGTCGGTGAGGGGTGGGGCGAAAGCAAGAGGTGCATCTTACACCATCTGCAGTTTGTAAATCAGAAGAGATTGTGGGATGAGGGGGACGTGGGATGTGAGTAGGAGGATTAGGTATGAGGATACCATCATCTTCGACTGTTACAGCCCCGCCACTGGCCATGGGATCAGTGATAGCCACTCCAATAATCTCCAGCGCCGTCTCCTCCATGGGGAGTTAGATCATACAGGCGGGCTAGTCTCCTTGCGGGTTGCCCCTGCTGCCTTTGGTTATGAGTCACCTTGTCCTGCAAGAGACAGGGAAGTGTGCCAGTGAGTGTGATGTGTTTGGGTGATGTGCCTGTCATGGTTGAATAGCTGGCAGTGTGTGCAAGCTGTGAGATGTGGGTGTGAGGCTTGCAGCAGTGCTAAGAGGGTTAGGTGAAGCTATGAATGTGAAATATGAGTCGTGATTGATAGAAATTGTTGGTAAGTGAGTGAAGGGGGTGGGGTGGGTGGTGAATTGAGCTGTGTCTGAGCCTAGTGGTTCAGTTGTAAGGATATGGCATTTGAAGATGAATTCACTGACCTTGACCACTCTTGTGAGGTCATTAATCTTCTTGCGGCACTGCCTCCATGTCCTCGGGGCTACAATGCTGACCACGACGGCTATCTGCTCCCACTGCCTTTTCACAGTTTGTCTGGAGGGTCTCCTGGCCCCCTGTGGATAGAGGACCTGTCTTCTCCAGTCCACCTCCTGCGCCAAAGCCTCCCGTGCTGCGTTGGAAAATCTTGGAACTCGCCCTCTCCCCTGTTGTGCCATTAGTACGTCTCCTTCCTGCTCAGAATGCCTTCCCCAGCCACTTCCAGCACCTGCTCCAGTCAGAATGCATCTCCCCTTTAAGAGGTGTAGGCTGGCTTTAAGTACTGCAGGGTAGCTGGCCTCACAAGAACTTGGGCCACCTGCTGAGGCGTGCAGCCACTCAACAGCATGTTCAGCGCTGGGCTGCATGCTACTATCATTTAAATTAGCAAGCAGCATGAAGTTTACGTACTGCCTACATCGGACTCAACGGGCACGGGCTAATCGTGCATCACGATACCTGTGCCCGTTTTCGGGGGCTATCGAATTTAGCCCCCAACGTCTTCATGCAGAGAGTTGTTGGAGCATGGATTGCTTTGCTACAGGGAGTGGTTGAGGCAGAGACCGTTGCATCTTTTAACTGAAAATGATTACATATTCGAAGCAGAGGAAGATACAAGACTATAGGGAGAGCACGGAACAGCAGGATTAGCTTTGGCTTGCTCTAACAAAGTGCCGGCAAGGCCTCCTTCCTTGCCGTAAACTTCTATGGTCGTGATTTTGCTCACCTCGGTGGGTCCGCTGCGGGGGATGTCGGTGGCGATCGCTGCCCCGCTGCTGGCTCCATCCCGCTGCCTAAAATGAACTTACGTTGATTGGGCTTGTTAAGCCCGCCCAGCGCGTTTCCCGGGCCAATTAGAGGAAGCGAGTCTGGTGACGTCATTCATGACGCGTCATCAGCTGGTTTCCTTAAAGAGACCATGGCCACCTTACTTTTGACATTTGTGCTGTCAGTGTTCTACAGCATTGAGGTGCTGCAAACACTGACAAGCACTGCACAGAGGTGCACGGCTGCACCCAGGCTCTCCCATGACTTCCCTCCATATGCTTATGGAGGGAGTCACAGCATGCAGGGAGGTCCTCTTCCCTTCCCATGGGCGGAAGAGACCTCCCCAGGACACCAACACAGCCTGGTTGCACATTGCAGAGGAGGTCACAAGCAGGGATGTCATCAGGAGGACCAGCCTGCAGTGGCGCAAACCTTTCAATGATCTCATTAGGTCTCGAAACATTAGTACAAAGCCACACTCACCTTCATCTTGCTGTGCCTCTCAACACATCCCCATCTCTCTGCCTTCCCTACCCTACTCCTGCACATCCTTACTCACGCCAACTTACCTTGCACCTCCACCCATCCCTCGCTCTCTATCTACATTATCACATTCCCATCTCACTAGCCACCCCTCACACTCACCCTCATCCTAGTGCAATCATACCAACTAACAACACACAAGGGTAGCCACTTGGGTGTTTTATCCAATATTCATGTAAAGTTTCTGTTAATGTGCTGTCAAACATTGAAACCTTTATTTTCAACACTTTGCATTCTTGGACAGATTTGTGTGCACCTTTGGAAGTGACATAGTGAGTTGCAGTGAATGGTGAGACTTAACGGTACCCCCTGCAATGATGGTGAGTGTGAAAGGAATGGCTTGGACATTGCAGGGATGCGTTGTGGTGTTGGTGTGGGGTGGTGCCAACCTGGTGCATTATGTGGCAGCCAGGGTGTACAGCATCAAGTGAAGTAAATCTGGCCACGGTGAGGCCATCCCTAGCCTCCCGGGCAGCAATGTGGTCGGGTGCTGATGCCCTGTGTCCTGTGCAGCATCAGGTGATTGCAGAGAAGGTTGGTGTTGTTGTTGGTGCTGCTGGTGTGCCTGGTGCTGCCCCTGGTGTTGGGGCTCATCATGGTCGGATTCTGAGGACCAAGGTGAGACAGTATAAAGGGCACCTATGTTGATGGAATAGATGGCAGGTGAAGTAGAGATGACAGAAGCATTCTGTCAATAGTGAGAGAGTTTTTCCAATGAGGTGAGAGTGGATGGAGAGTGGAAAGTGGAAAGCCTGCAGAATTTATGCTGGAAATGGACTGAGAAACAACTTGTGGCTCAGGAAAGTGATCATCTGTCAGGTGGGAGTTTTTACTGTACATTTGAAGCTGTCAAGTAATCAGCTGGAGCAATGGCCATTCAACACCCACCTCAGGTTCACAGACGTGGTCTCCGAACAGCGTGGCTTCCATGGCTATGAAGTTAAAGTTAAAAAGTAAGTTAAAAAAGCCTGTTAAGGGTCTGTTAAGTACATTATAATGAGTTTAATTGGGTCGCCCGTCGCTGCCTGTCGGGTCTGCTCAACACTGACAGACCCGACATTGGGAAAGGCGCATTGCGGCGGGTTGACAGTGGATTCCCGACCCGCTGTCAAAAAAAACACTTTCCCACCCGATCCACCACCGATCCTGCCTGCTGACACCCCGAAAAATTCCGGCCTATGATTCTGTATTTGTTATCCAGAGGTGAGTGAAGTTCACAAACAATATAGATAGTCAGATAATCCAGGTAAGTGCAATAGCAGAACACAGGCGACCTTGTAGCTGGTATTGGTCCAATTTCAACTAGCGCTAATGATTTTGGACTCTTGTGCAAATGTTGGTGCAAGTATAATGGAGCAGGAGATTATCGGCACTGGTAGCACAGCTCCATATAGTATTGTACAATTCTATCAGTCATAATGCAATATTCTTGGTAGTTGTTGAAGATTTTATTAGGCTATGGAATATCTCAGACTCACCTGTTGGCATTTGTTTCTCAAAGTCTCCATCAGGATAAGACTTGACACAGTCATCTCCATCTGCACCTTGTTATACAATTTAGCACACACAAAAATAAATCTCTTGACTGTGCAATATTGGTTTTAAAATTTAAAGACCAGATTGGTAGTGTTAATTTATCTTTGTGTATATTTTACTTAATTAAGAACATTATAAAGGAAGAGATTCTGTTTTTCTGTGAGAGTGAATGATAACTCCAGTCTTAGTTCAACCTTTGAATTATTGCTGGAATGCTCTGTACAGCTACTCAATGTCAAAAATAATGAATGGTGTGTATTAGTATTTTCATATTTCAATATTAGAGATACTCATGGCCCCCAATCCTCATGCCATTTCATTATTCATTTTTTTTAGTCTGTCCCTTTTCAAAAAACAAAAGCATGCTACTTGGATAAATACAATTCCCTCTGCTCCCTTCCATTACCCAAGTGTTCTAGTCTTATCACTCCTCTCCTGAAGTCACTGGCCTAGAAATTCGATAGTGTCCATTTTTGGGCGCCTTACCGCAGAGTGCTAACAGCTCAAATGTGGACAGCGGAGGAGTGTCGGATTTTGGTCCTTGGACCTCATTATCATGTAGATGGCGCTGCGGTAGGAGCCCGCGCAGGTAGACGCTCCAATTTCCAGGAAAGTGATTGCGTTGCATAGCGAGGGTCTGGAGCAGGAACGGGTGGGCTTCGGAGTCCGTGATCGGAGGGCTGTCAGGGGTCGGGTAAGAAGATTGGGGGGTGCCTGCAGTATTGTTGGTGGGTTGGCAGTGATGTCAGGGAGGGCTAGGAGGTTGGGGTCGGAGGAAGATTGGGGGGTGCCTGCAGTATTGTTGGTGGGTTGGAAGTGATGTCGGGGAGGGCTAGGAGGTTGGGGTCGGAGGAAGATTGGGGGGTGCCTGCAGTATTGTTGGTGGGTTGGTAGTGATGTCGGGGAGGGCTAGGTGGTCATGCCCAGGGTTGGGGGAGATTGGGGGGGCCTGGAGGTCAGAGCTGGGAGTGAGTTCGGAGATCTCAGGACTGGGAGCGGCGGTGATAATGGTAAGTAGTTACCTTTTTTTAATTCCGTGCTGTTTAGCGTTGGTTTTCCTGGAGGCAATCAGCGCTGGCACTGGCTACCTCTGATGCAAAGCAAATTTGCAAGAGGGAGCAGAATCAGGCATTAGGCCCCTTATTTGAATATATTAATGGCCTAACACCAGCTTCAGACGTGGGTAAACAACACCTCTTGTTTGGCCCTTACCAAAATGGCTTCCGGCACATCCCGCACCAGAACTGTGCGTGTGCGGGGCGGGGACGCCATTTTGGACTCAAAATGGCACCTGTAACGCCAAAAGATCGGGCACTATGGAGTCGAATTTCTAGGCCACTGACTCATGCTTGAGGTATGATTAAACAGGAGAACCCCCCTCCCCCCTCTAATGCCTTGCCTGTTCCTTATGTGAGCCTGAGAATAGTGCATTCACAAGTTTGTTTGATTGTGGGACCAGATCCTCAGCTAGTATCCACAGATATGCACTTCCTGCATTGGTGACTCAATAGTGTTTAGTCACACAAACTTTGTTTTCCACCGCCCCCGCCACTCCCGCACCCTGGAGATGTTCAGATCAATTGTAGCACCCTTACTGGTGTGGCTGAAGTTAGCTAAGCCAGGGATCAAATTTGGGGCCTTGCTGATCTGTATGGTCAATACCACACCACCCACAACATTTAATAATCTAATAATTGACTGAACAACAGCATATTTCGAGGAAGGTGCCAGCAAAATTGCCCATCAAAGACTATTCATTTTCAGATCCAAACATTCGGAAATTCAAAATAAATATTTTAGATTGCAGCCTTTTTACAAAATAATCTTTCTGTTAGGTTTTTTTAATTTTTGTATAGTTTGGAAGCATCCTACTCTCCAGACCATAGTATCACAGTGAATGTAATGTTCAGAATTTTGAGGCTGATGGAACCGTCATCTCAGATCCCAGGCTATTAGAGTTCGGACCAGTCTGCCGTACCTTATGGTTCTTTCTGACTCAGACACAAAGGAAGTTGGTACTTTAGTGGGCAGACAACATCATATAGTTGAATTGATAAATAAACAGGAAGCGAGAAAGGGTTCCCCCCCCCACCCCCCGGACTGAGGGCACTGTGTTTTTAAAAATAATAATCCATTGTTTTGTCCATGAAACAACATCACCATTTCTGGTAATATTCATAAATTTTATAAACTGATTGGACCATGTATTGGAATGACTGACCATTTTATTCAACAATCTATGAAAGAACATGAGTGAAAATTTTCACCTAATGCCATGAGTGTTTAAAAAAAACAATAGATTTCTTTACTTTTAAGTATCAAGAATTTATTAGCACCATAGATCTCAAAGTAACACTAATGTGGCACAGTAATTCAAAAGACAATGTCCTAAAATATTTATGCTGATGTAGGTACAAAGCATATAGATTTTTCTGTTTAGAAAGAGCTATGCTCTTTAACAATTAAACCTGCAAAGTTTACTGAGCGTCTCTTGCTGGCATCATTTCAATGAGATGTAGCAGCAAAATTCAGAAATTCTATCATTTTCCCTAAAAGGAGATCCAGTGGGATTTCAAGTGGAAGCCAGGAGGCAGTACATTTTGCATCTTTCATAGAAACATAGAAAATCTCAAGGCTGGAAGAGACCAGAGGTCCACTTGGCTGCAATTCCAGCAAGATATTTTTCACCTATTAAAATATGTTTTTTTTTTCATTCTTACTATCAACATTAAACTTGAAATAACAACAGAAAACGCTGGAAAAACTCAGCAGGCCAGGCAGCATCCGTGGAGAGAGAAACAGAGTTAACGTTTCAGGTCGGAGACCTTTCGTCAGAACTGGAAAAAAGCAGGAAATGGAACAGATTTAAAGCAAGTATAATGCTGGGAAAAGGGGGAGGGGATGAAAGAACAAAAGGCAAGGTCAGTGGTGGGATAGAAAGCAGGAGAGATTAAGAGACATAAAGAGATAATCAAGGCAAGAGGAGGTGTTAATGTGACAGGTTGAGGCTAGATGAAGTGTGAAATGGGCTGGCAGAATGAAGGACAGCTGCCAACTTCTGGGAGGGGAAAAAAAGGCCAAACAAAAGGGTGGATGAAAAAATAAAATAAAATAAAAATATATATACGTGATAGGGGCCAGGGTTATGATCTGAAATTGTTGAACTCGATGTTGAGTCCAGAGGGCTGTAGGGTGCCTAAACATTAAACTTGAAACATTGGGCTGGATTTTCTCAATGGGGGCGTGTTGGGGGCGGGACTGCTGGTTGTTGGGTTTCAGTTCCGCCCCAACGACGTTCGGCCAACCCACGCTATTTTCCCTTGATTGACCTTGTTAAGCCCGCCCTGCGGGCTTAGCCGGTCAATTAAGGGAAAGCCAGGTGACAGAGGACGTCAGCGTATGATGTTTCATCTGTCAAAAAATTTTGACAGATGAATTGTCAGCGTTTGACAGCTTTGAGAAGCTGTCAAACACTGACAATCTCTGTTCTAAGGTGAGGCCTTGTACTGAAGATTCACCAAACCTCTCTCCTTAGCAGAAATCAGATGGCTGCTGCATCGGAGAATGCAGCAGCCATACCGCCATCTCTGCCGTTGAGATGAGGCACCTCCGGATCTCCAAGGGTTGAAGCCTGCAGGAAGAATCAAAGGTAAGTAAACTTTTTCTAACACTTTACACTCACTTCTCATACTTACCTCTCCACACTTGCACCCATCACTCACCTCCACAGCGGACTTTTCGATCCCTCTCACCCCCGCAGACCCACTGCTCGCCTCGCTGACCCTGGCGAGGTTCGCAGCCATCGGAGAGCCCGCACTTGCAGGGGCAAAATGGTGATAAGCCTCTTAGCTGCCTGTTAACGATCTGTTAACAGGCAGTTAATTGGCTGTAATTCCCTTCCTGCCGCGAGGAGATGGGTCGCTGCGTGAGTCGGGGACCCGCCTCCCGGGAAGATGGCACAGAGGTGGGTTGGGAGTGGGGTCGGTACTCGTTCCCAGTTTCTGCCATTTTCCCGGCAGTCCCGCCTCCATACCCGCCTCCCAGGGCTGGCAAAACTCCCCCCATTGTTTGAGAATTAGTCATATCCAAAATACACAGCGCAGCAAACATATAATAATGGTATTTTTAAACACTAGACCATAATCGTAGCCTTTATCTCAAGGCGGCTGGAATATAAAGGGGTGGAAGTTATGCTACAGTTGTATAAAGCTCTGGTTAGCCCTCATCTGGAGCACTGCGTTCAGTTCTAAGCACCACATCTCAAGAAAGATATATTAGCCTCGGAGGGGGTGCAGTGCAGATTTACCAGAATGATACCAGGGCTAAAAGGGTTAAATTATGAGGACAGGTTGCAGAGACTAGGCTTGTATTCCCTTGCGTATAGAAGATTAATGGGTTATCTAATTGAGGTGTTTAAGATGATTAAAGGATTTGATAGGGTAGATTGAGAGAAACTATTTCCTCTGGTGGGGGAGTCCAGAACAAGGAGGCATAACCTTAAAATTAGAGTTAGGCCATTCAGGGGTGATCTAATTGAATGGCGGAACAGGATTGAGGGGCTGAATAGCCTACTCCTGTTCCTATGTTCCCACTTTTAACCAGCTAGATGTTTGGTTGAACTTAACCAAAAAAAATCCTGAAAATCCAAAATAAAAATCAGAGATTACTGGGGATACACAGTTAAAAGCGGTTTATTCTTCTACTGGAGGTACTTTGAAAGGTTTGTCCAGCACAAGTAATGCCTTGTCAGTCTCTCCCTCCAGGCTGCTGATTCCCACGAAGGCTGAGGACATATCAAACAGAACAAGTATGCCTAATGTCCAGTTTCTATTTATGTGCACTCAGTCCTAAGGCTGCTGATATTTGAAAAAATTTGGACATAAATATTTACTCATTTCTATCTGTTTAGTGCTGAGATTTTTTATTTTTTTATTTATTCATTCACGGGATGTGGGCGTCACTGGCAAGGCCAGCATTTATTGCCCATCTCTAATTACCCTTGAGAAGGTGGTGGTGAGCCACCTTCTTGAACCGCTGCAGTCCGTGTGGTGAAGGTACTCCCACAATGCTGTTAGGGGGGAGTTCCAGGATTTTGACACAGCGATAATGAAGGAACGGTGATATATTTCCAAGTCAGGATGGTGTGTGACTTGGAGGGGAACTTGGAAGTGGTGATGTTCGCATGTGCCTGCTGCCCATGTCCATCTATGTGGTAGACGTCGCTCGTTTGGGAGGTGCTGCCGAAGAAGCCTTGGCGAGTTGCAGCAGTGCATTTTGTAGATGGTACACACTGCAGCCACAGTACGCCGGTGGTGGAGGGAGTGAATGTTTAAGGTGGTGGATGGGGTGCCAAACAAGCGGACTGTTTTGTCCTGGATGGTGTCGAGCTTCTTGAGTGTTATTAGAGCAGCACTCATCCAGGCAAGTGGAGAGTATTCCATCACACTCCTGACTTGTGCCTTATGGATGGTCAATAGGCTTTGGGGAGTCAGGAAGTGAGACACTCGCCACAGAATACCTAGCCTCTGACCTGCTCTTGTAGCCACAATATTTATGTGGTTGGTCCAGTTAAGTTTCTGGTCAGTGGTGACCCCCAGGATGTTGATGGTGGGAGATTCAACAATGGTAATGCCATTGAATTTCAAGGGGAGGTGGTTAAACTCTCGTGTTGGAGATAGTCATTGCCTGATACATGTGTGGCGCAAATGTTACTTGCCACTTATCAGCCCAAGTCTGAATGTTGTTCAAGGTCTTGGACTGCTTCATTATCAGATACGATAATGACATCTGGTATAAATCAGATACCTGATGGGACTTGGTGGCTTCTTGAAAAATAGTGAGTTGGACATGATGACTTGATCACCATTTGTGATTTCTGGTGCGTAACGTCACTGTTTTATTTTTTGGAATCCCATTTGGTATCCTGCACCTACATTATTGCTTTAGCTATTCTTAATACTTGCTTCACCTCCGTTTTTTTTTAAATTGAAGAATGGAAATACCATATCAAGCATAAAACCTAAGTACAAAATAGCTTCAATGGACATAAAGGAAAAGCTGGAATAAATTGGAAACCATTATGTAAATCCTGGGAGATACCAGTGGAAAATATAAAGGAGGAGAGCTCAAACTCCAAATCCCTGAAGAAAGCTAGCTGTGACTGCATGGCCGTCTTCTTTAAATAAAATACAAACATTCAAAAATGGTCATTACTTTTTACTATTTTTTACCAACACCAGATGGCACTCTTTCTCCTTAGTTATCAAAATGTCTTAGCTCGCAATACTGATCAACAATTAAAACATTTAAGCCTCTGTACTCATTATTTGTCTGCAGGAGAGCAGAATTTAGCTTTATATCAATTCATCATATTAAAAACTGTCTGTTACACTTCAGATGTTATACTGTCTATCTGTACCTCACACTTCATTTGCTCAAATTTTGTAAACATAAACATTAACAAATCACAATTCAAGCGTTTTGTAACTTACCAATCAAAATCAGAACAAAAGTAACCAACTAGGAACCATCAAGCATTTTACACAAGATCAAATTAACAATCATTAGTCTACAAAGTCTACCAATATTAGAGAGCAAAAGCACAGCCATTTAAATTGCTCTGACTAGTTTTGGGAGCTAAGGTTGATGATCGTTTGCTTCTTATAGATTACGGCAGTAATTTTGAACATGTAATAATGTCCTTATGATTTGACTTCATCTGTATCTATATGTGTGTGTGGAAAGCTGCTACACTGGATTAAGAATTTGCTGCATGCCTGTAGGCAAAAAGTTGGTTTAAAAGGCTGTGGATCTGCTTGGAGACCAGTCACCAGCGGTGTCCTGCAGGGATCGTGTTCGAGCCTTTAATCATTACTATCTATATTACTGACCTGTGCACTGTGGAGGAGGCTAAACAAGCAGAGCTCGATACTGGGGGAATGGGTCTGCATTTGGCAAATGGTATTTAATTTTGACAAGTTTCTGCAGCTTTATGCATATGGGCAGGACCAGCATATTTACACATTACAAGGAACAGAACTGAAGCCGGTGGTGAACGAAAAAGATATTGGTATTATCGTTCATAACTCTAAAGGTGTACGACCAATGCAGAGAAGTTATGGCTATGGACTGCATTTACAGGATTATTCACTACAAAATGAAACATACCATTTTGTCCTTGTACAAGACCTCGCTTAGGCCTCATTTAGTATACTGTGTCCGTTTTTTTTCCCGCTTGCATGGTGGGTGATATTGAGGCTTTGGAAAACGTTCAGAGAAGGGCCACAAGAATGATTCCGTTTTTATCACCTTAGCTACTCAGATAGGCATAAGAGGCTGGTTCCATATACTTTAGAGAAACATAGAAATTTGATAGAGGTCTATAAAATAATGAAGGGACTGGATTGTATGCACACTGACAAATTATTTACATTTGATAGGTTGTGGAGGACTGGGGTCATGTGTATAAAGGGAAGGAATAGGTTAGATGTTCGGTGGTTTTTCTTTTCCCTGAAAATAGTCGTCCCGTGGAACAGGCTGCTGGCTTGTACTGTGGGTGCTAATTCACTGGGTTCCTTCAAGAGGTAGCTGGACCCTCTGGGTGGGGTGGAGGTCACATCATGAAAGAGGTAGGTACCAAATAATATAAATCATGCTCAATGTTTGCATTTCATAATATTTCATAACTAGTTAAAGGACTAATTTCAATCGCCTAGCGGGATCGGAGAGGAATTTTCCAGATTTTTATTTCCTAATTGGCTGTGGGTTTTTGATTTTTTTTTGTCTCTTCCAGGAGACTACATGGCATCTAAGGGGTGGGGAGTCTCTTGACCTGATGCATCAGGCATCACAACTGCACAGGACAGGCTAGATGGACCACCTAGTCCTTTCCTGTCCGACATTTTTGTCTGTTCATAAGTGATGTCTGTGAACTATATAAATAGTTGTGGTTTGCCATTTAGCTTAACTCTGGCTTTTAGTCTCTTGCTTATTTTCTTGAATTTTAACAATGTTCTGAATAAAATCTGATTCATACAGATTTTCTCCTGTTTTGATTGTAAATATAGGCCTAGAAATTTGGCTCCTGTAATACCTGACTTTTCAGTGCTACAGGTGTGTCCAAAATGGCTTCCGAGTCACAAGCACACAATTCTGGTGTTGGTCACGGCGTGAGCCATCTTGGTAAAGGTCAAACAAGAGGCGTCCATTACCCACATCTGAAGGAGGTGTTAGGCCATTAACATATGCAAATAAGGGGCCTAATGCCTGATCCTGCTGTGGTTTGCATCTGAGGCAGCCAGCACCTCCAGGAAAACCAACGCTAAACAGCACGGAATTTTAAAAAAGCTAAGTACTTACCATAATCACCGGCGCTCCCGGTCCCGAGATCACTGACCTCACTCCCGACTCCGACCTCCAGGTGCCCCCCCGCACCCCCCACCTCACCGCCCCGGGTCTCACTCCAAGCCCGACCTTCTAGACCCCACCTGACACCACTCTCGGCCCCCCCAACAATACTCCAGATCCCCATGATCTTCTTCCCCGACCCCTGACAGCCCTCGGATCACATTCTGAGACCAAATCATTCCTCCTCCAGACCCCTGTGATATTCTTCCCCATTCACTTACCTGAAAATTGGCACACAAACCTGTGTGGGTTCCTACCACTGCGCCATCTACATGATATTGAGGTCTGATGCCCAAAATCCCGGGCTCCTCGGACCTTCCCAATTGAGACCAGGCTGTTAGCACTCTGCGGGTAAGGTGCCCAAAAATGGACGCTTCCGAATTTCTAGGCCATAGAATCTGGAGAACAACCCCAATAATGGGCTTTTGGGGTTCAAATTTCCTGCCCAATTTTCTCCTATTTCTATGCTAAAATCGAACCTCCAAGGACCCAAAAAAATGCAGGTTTTTAAATTGGCAATTAAAAGCAACTTTAATGATCCCTAACTATACTTCACTGCTGCATTCAGACACCCCTATTTTTCCCTTCCACCATTCCTAGATACATCACTATGTTGCCCAAATCATAATCCTGCTCCACCAGCCATCCACTTACCCAATAACTGTGCTTTTGCTAACAAACCTACACCCAAATGAAACCCACTCTGTTGTCTGCCTGAATATCCCTGCTCACCCACTGGTCACCCATCTTCCAGAATCAAAGCC
Source organism: Squalus acanthias (assembly GCA_030390025.1). Taxonomy (NCBI): domain Eukaryota; kingdom Metazoa; phylum Chordata; class Chondrichthyes; order Squaliformes; family Squalidae; genus Squalus; species Squalus acanthias. The sequence continues at coordinate 157,697,473 of CM059425.1, read as the reverse complement.
CAAGAAGAAAGAACACTGCATCCAGAGACATACACCTTCAAACCTCGTGAAGACTGACCAACATTCCACAGGGAGAAGCATTCTGTACAATTAACATTCCTCCTGTATTTCACACAGTACTTACAACTCAAACTATTTTCCTTGCCTTCTATAATATCTTGGTTTAAAGAGTTCTTTCTTTTTCTACTTTCTAACAAACTTCATAGTATTTATAATCCTGCTTTATGCAAACTCATTCTACTATTTCGATCTCCTCTTTTTTCCCACTATTTTGTCTTCAACTTCAACTTTCATTTTCTACCATTCAATATACAAAATTGATCATAAATTATGTATACAACTTAATTGCCAATTTATTTTAACTTGTAAATTTCTACAATTTCTGTATTCATAAATAAAATGTTATTTCCATTTATGTAACTACTTAATATGTTATAAGATATTTAATATATATATGTGCATATATATATAAAATATTGATTATATTGTGATGAATATACAAAATATGAATTATATACCAATGACTCTCTCCCTTTCCTTCCTGTACTTCTCCCCTTCCCGCCCCCTTCCCCTCTCCCTATCCTCTTCATTCTCTCACGTTCCTCTCTGTTTTTCTTCAACCTCCTCTATCCCTATCCACCCCTCTTTACTTCCTCTCCCCAAGTTTATTGTTCACACTTAGCAGTCATTTCACTCTGGCTGTGAATGATCTCTTTTAAATTGTTCTAGGTGCCTTTAGGGCCAATGAGAGCTCACTTCCTTTGCTAAAATCCATTAGTACCACTGATGTTTTATTTCGGGGGCGGGGGGCGGCCAGACGAATTATACAGCTGCACCCAAGGGTCGCTTCTAACAGTTCCCTTTTAGGCGGGTAACGGGTGGCAGCGGTTTGGCACCTGTTTTACACCCCACATGTTTTTCCTTTCCATTGACTTCAATGCCCATTTTACTGGTGGGAACAGTTAGAACCGACTCCCTAATTTTCTACGTCTGGTAAAAATAGGGTTGTGCTGGATCCTGTATCACAGAAGGCAGATCGTGCCTGATTTCCCAATATGAGCATTTCCCTCTAATTTGAAAAGGCTACAGGCACAGGAAAAGCTTTCCCAGTGAATTTAGCCTGTAGCACATTTGGCTTGGAATCAGAAAATCCAGACAGGGAGCGGCTCCCGAAAGGACTGCAGCTAGCCATTATAGGGGAAGTTGTGGTAGGGACAGAAAGCCTAATTGATCACAATGGCACAGCGGGGACGTGTGCTCAACACTGCTCCCTTTGATGCCGAAGAGTCAGAGTTCCTGTTGCAGGAAGTGCACCAAAGGACAGTGAACCAATTTGGGGCTGAAGACCACCCTCCAATAAAAGTACAGGTGCAATCTGCCTCGAAGGTCACCGACCGAGTCCATGCAGTCACCCAGGTCTTTCCACCTGCTCCAACCAATGCTCTTCCTGACCCCACAGAGATACTGTGGCCCTCTGCCAGTAGCTGGATAGCCCCCCCGCCCAGTGTGTCTCCACCCCTTATTTTAATGCTGACTTCTGACTCGGCTCGCTCATGGAGCCGCCAAATTTTCCAGCCACACCCCCCCCCCACCCCATTGAGCATTCAGCAGCTCACCTGAATTATGCTGAATAGGCCTGAACCTGAAAATGGTTCAGGCCTTCTGACTTTGCTTCGGGCAGGCCGCACAGCTGATCCGCCAACTTCATGCCACTTTGGGTGGAAGTTAAAAATCGCACCCATTCTTTCATTGCGCCAAAGCTGGTTGGCACGTTTCTTTTGCAGCTGAAGGTGGTCGACATGGAGCACCAAACAAATGCTCAGGTTTCCATCGCAGGGCCCTCCTCAGCTCTTAGGGGGTTTCTCAGTGGGATCAGCAGGATGAAGGCAGTGGTTAGTCCTGGTCTCCTAACAGCTATCCCCTCAACTCCCAGCATTTCTTCCCCTTTCAAAAATGCAGCCACTGTGGACTGCTGCTTATTGGCATTATGTTTGCTTCTTGGTTACTGACCATTGATGTGTATAATTATATTTCTGTAGTCAGGTGCCACCTGAACATTAATTTAGTGCAAAGCCTTTCTTTACACATAGTGTTAATATGAATAACCTTGATGCTCACTTAGATGTCAGCTGTGAAACCTTCCACTCAATGGAAACCTACCACACAGTGAAAGCTCTGTCCAGCTGATGAGTAAGTGATGAAGGTATTGCCCCTGGTAAACACAATGGCCTAGAAATTCGATCGCGCTGCACTTGTTTCACAGGTGGAAAAGCTGCCCATCATATTGGATCGGGCTGCTCAGTAGGCATCCAGGGTGTGTGCTAAAAGCCTCATTATAATATTTAAATAAGGGTCCAATGCTTGTTTTAGAACCCTTTTGTGAAATTGGACTGTTCCAACGTCTGACTCGCTACGTGATAAACTCGCCCAGCAAATCATGGCGCTAACAGGCAGTAAGAACCCCACAGGCGCGTTATTTAAAGGGCTCATCCACTCCATACAGATTAGTTGCTCATTGTTCCCTTAAGCGGCTGGTTAACTTCTGGGCCTTTTTTGCAATTTTTTGAATTTCACAACTGCATTCTGACTTCAGGAACAACTTTGTGCTGGTGCTGGACTGATTTTGTCTACTTTGGAAACAATTATATATCAGTCTGCCTTTGGGGCTAGAGGAGGAAGGGGAGCAGCAAAGAAGATAGGAGAGAACAGTCACGGCTGATAGAAGAGGGTGAAGGTGGGCATTGCAAGCTCCCCTAGGGACCAAGGTGCCATAGACTGCACGCATGTTGCCTTGTGTGCTCCCCATTACCAACCTGGTATCTTTCTCAATAAAAACGGATTCCACTCCCTGAATGTCCAGCTTGTTTGCACCCACAATAAGCACATCATGTAGGTCTGTGCCCGGTCTCCTGGCAGCATTCATGATTCATTCATCCTGTGCCAGTACTCTGTGCCACCTTTATTCCAACCAGTCCATCATGTCACAGGTTGGCAACCAGGCGACAAGGGGTATCCCTTCCAGAGATCACTCTTGACTCCTGTCAGGAACTCAGGCACAGACACAGAGCTGGCCTTGTCGCCACCAGAAATATCATCAAGCAGACCATTTCAACTGGGTGAGCAGAACATTTTGGGTGTTCTCTCACCCTCAGTCAGATATTCAGGCGAAAGACATAATTTTCCTCATTATTCAATTTTAAATGCGGCCCATGGATGGCAGTAGTGCCGCACAATTTTTGCTGCAGAACTCGCCTGTTGGGTAATTGGGCACACTACAAATCAGGTGCACTTAACCATGGGCCTACTTTCCTAATCCCTGCCCACTGCCTGCGAGGCTTCACACCCCATGTGGAACCTTGGGAAATCTACCCTCTCATCTTTATTCTGCTGAATTCAGTGAATCTTTCATCATTAGCACAGTTTGAGTTCTCCTGTCATATGAGTTCTTCAGATACTCTGCAGTTAACAGCTTTCTGAATAGGTGGAACATTTCTAATCCTCAGAGACTACACACAGATGCAAATATGAAGTTATTTTTTCTTTGGCTGGGAATTTAGAACTTCAATCATCAAAGTACTTAGTAATACTGACACTGACCATCTAGTTCTACAGTTGGAGATTCGACACGGTTATGTTTGTAAGCCCTTTTGCAGACTAGGAAATAGCTAAGCTACCATTAGGTCAACCAGTTAATGGTTATATTTATTCAGTAATTGCTATTTTTATGCACATTGTCTGTCATCTTTGTGGTAGAACAGCAATGTTACATTACATGCAAAGTCCCAGTTAGAACAGCATCTGACCATAGTGAGGTCTATGCGATGTTACTGTGGATTCTTGAGGTGTGGCTAGAGCAGAGGTATATAGCGTGCATATATTGTCGACATAGTCTCTGTGCGTAAAGTCCGCCCACACATCTGTAAATAGTGCAATTTACAGGAACAATTGTTTTATTAATCCTCTTCTAGTGATACAGACCTTACCGCAACCTCAAAGTCAGTATTACATTAGACATTGTTCATTTTGGGCAAGTTTTATCTTTGTAATAGCACAGTCAGTTGTGTAACATTCTATTCCTCTTAATTCAAAGTTGCTTAATTAAATTGTTTTGCACTAAATTCCCATTTGCTGTTATTTATGTTGCTTATTTCAGATTATTGGATAATTTAATTATTTTTAGTGTAAAAAACGTCAAATTATTAGGAGTAGACTATATAAGCAAATCTGGATATATACACATAGAAACATAGAAACATAAAAAAATAGGAGCAGGAGTAGGCCATTCGGCCCTTTGAACCTGCTCCGCCATTCAATATGATCATGGCTGATCCTCTATCTCAATACCATATTCCCGCTCTCTCCCCATACCCCTTGATGCCTTTTGCGTCTAGAAATCTATCTATCTCCTTCTTAAATATATTCAGTGACTTGGCCTCCACAGCCTTCTGTGGTAGAGAATTCCACAGGTTCATCACCCTCTGACTGAAGAAATTTCACCTCATCTCAGTCCTAAATGTCCTACCTCGTTTCCTGAGACTGTGACCCCTTGTTCTAGACCCCCCAGCCAGGGGAAACATCCTCCCTGCATCCAGTCTGTCTAGCCCTGTCAGAATTTTACACGTTTCAATGAGATCCCCTCTCATTCTTCTAAACGCTAGTGAATACAGGCCTAGTCGACCCAATCTCTCCTCATACGACAGTCCTGCCATCCCAGGAATCAGTCTGGTGAACCTTCGCTGCACTCCCTCTATGGCAAGTATATCCTTTCTTAGGTAAGGAGTACTCCAGGTGTGGTCTCACCAAGGCCCTGTATAACTGTAGTAATCATGATGCGGAGATGCCGGTGTTGGACTGGGGTGGACAAAATTGAGAGGTCGCACAACACCAGGTTATAGTCCAACAGTTTTATTTGAAATCACAAGCTTTCGGAGCTATCGATTTGCTCCTTCCTCAGGTGAAGTAAATTAGATACAGAATCTCCAAAGCATATATAGATGGAAAACAAAGCATGTGTATTTTACAATTGCAGACCAATAAATTAAATCATCCTGACTATCTGCCGAGGTGTGATAAAGTTAATTAAGTCAGCCAGGAAGGTACCACAGGAATGCACCGCGGCATGGTACATCGGCGAGACCATGCAGACACTGAGACAACGTATGAACGAGCACCGCGCAACAATCGCCAGGCAGGATTGTTACCTCCCAGTCGGGGAACACTTCAGCAGTCAAGGACATTCAGCCTCGGATCTGCGGGTAAGCGTTCTCCAAGGCAACCTTAGAAACACACGACAACGCAAAATCATCGAGCAGAAACTGATAGCCAAGTTCCGCACTCATGAAGACGGTCTCAATCGGGATCTTGGGTTTATGTCACGATACATGACGTGATCCGGACTCGAGTCGTCGTTAGCTTGTTCACAGATGTGATTCCCAGTAAAAAAGTAAAAATTTTCCCAGTAAAAAAGTAAAAAAATGTTAAAGCTTTTCGTTTTACATACAGACGGCAGCTTTTGACACGTTAGAACCCCTGCGACTACACCTCATTGTCTCAGTTGTATCTTGCTATGTCTTTGATGTGGTACCTTCCTGGCTGACTTAATTAACTTTATCACACCTCGGCAGGTAGTCAGGATGATTTAATTTATTGGTCTGCAATTGTAAAATACACATGCTTTGTTTTCCATCTATATATGCTTTGGAGATTCTGTATCTAATTTACTTCACCTGAGGAAGGAGCAAATCGATAGCTCCGAAAGCTTGTGATTTCAAATAAAACTGTTGGACTATAACCTGGTGTTGTGCGACCTCTCAATTTTAACTGTAGTAAGACATCCTTGCTCCTGTACTCAAATCCTCTTGCAATGAAGGCCAACATACTATTTGCCTTCCTAACTGCTTGCTGCACCTGCATGTTTGCTTTCAGTGACTGGTGTACAAGGACACCCAGGTCCCTCTGTACATCAACATTTCCCAATCTATCACCATTTAAATAATAATCTGCCTTTCTGTTTTTCCTACCGAAGTGGATAACTTCACATTTATCCACGTTATACTGCATCTGCCATGTATTTGCCCACTCACTCAACTTGTCTGGCAGATCCATGGCATAGGTGGAGCCAAACTAATCTGCCTAACGCTGACCTTAGGAAATGCACTTGGGTCAGCAGTGGGACAGATGGGCGGAAGTTATGCCCTGCCATATTTCTGGAGTCATTGCTGTCGGAGCAGGAATTCTTGACTATGATATTTTCCGGCCTTGAGATGTGTTTCTGTGCCCAGACCTGTTGCTACTATAAAAGCAAAATATAGAATACATATACCATCCTTTAATCTGCCCTTTGTCAAGGAGCATTAGAGGCTCTAGTTGGACAGGCCCATACAAGGTTGCACCAGTCTCATCTGTTGTGGGTTCTAAGTCTACAGCCTGTAATTTTTTTGTCGGACTTCTGTTTGAAGTTGTCAGATTGCAACTTCTCTACATGCCCTTTTTCTTTTCTTTGAGCTGTCCATCCAAAATGGACCATATAATCTATCCACTGTTGTCACGAACTGCTGACTGAAATTCTCCCAATCAATTTCCTTTTCACATCCAACTCTTCAACGAACTGATCACTTGTGCAGTCAAATAAAAATGCTTGTAATGCAATCCTGTATAGAAAATTTCATGATATAAAATGTTGCCCATACAGAGTACAAAGATCTCAGGTTCAATATGTGTACAGTTAGCCGACCTCCACTGGAGTGGCAATTAGGAATCAGGGAGGGAGAAATTCAGTTGGTTAGCAGCTCCCGTTAGTGCCTGGCGGGGGCGCTAACAGGGCACTAATGCAGTAGCGCAGGGGTGAGGCGAATCCAGCGCCGCACGCCAAATCCAATTACCCCATAGCGCCGCTGCTAACAGTTAGCGCCTGGGGCTTTAGCGCCAGGCAGATCGTGACGTCAGTGATCGTGCAACGCTGACTGAGCGCATGATCTGCCAAATTGATTATCGCCCCCTGCCTTAGCGCCTCGCCCCGACAACGGCAGGGAGAGGAGGCGTCAAGCAGGCGGATGGCGGCTCCAGGCGTGTTATTTAAAGGGATCAGTCGCAGCTTTCAGGTTAGTGCTGTTTCACTGCTTCCTTGTCAGTTTGAGATTGTACAACAGTTTAATTGAGTCATTTAAAGGTTTTTTACTTTCAGGAGTGTGGTGACTACTCAAAATTAGTGACATTTATTCTGACAACATTTCAAAGTGCTGCACTCGGTTACATTAATGGGGGCTGTATTGGCAGTTGACCTCGCCCTACAGGATCTACTGCGGAGGGAGCAGAGGCAGCGAGAAAGATTGGAACATGTGGCCAGAGGGAGGAGGAGGGCCATCAGGGCTCTCAACAGGAGGCCTTACTCTCTGAGGGTATTCCGAGAGCACTTCTCCTACCTCCAATTAAGCAAGGAGCAGTGTATTAGAAGGCTCACTTCAGCAAGGAGTTGGTCACAGAACTCTGCCACCTCCTGCAACCAGACCTCGAGCCTCAGATCAGGGCGACCATGGCTCTCCCAGTGGCAGTCAAGGTCACCGTCGCCCTCAATTTCTTTGCCAGCAGATCCTTCCAGTCTGCCATAGGAGATATAGCTAACATCTCGCAGTTCGCCGTAGATCGCTGCATCCGGCAGGTCACAGAGGCTCTGTACAGTAGGAGAAGGGGCTACATTTCCTTCCCCATCACCAGAGAGAAGCAGGACGAACGTGCATGTGGCTTTGCCAGGATAGCGGGCTTCCCCATGGTGCAGGACGCCATTGACCGCACCCATGTGGCTTTGCGGGCACTGCATAACAATCCTGAGATCTTCCGTAACTGCAAAGGCTACCACTCACTTAATGTGTAGTTGGTGTGTGACCACAGACAGTGAATCCTCAATGTGAATGCCTGCTATCCTGGTAGCAGCCACGATGCCTCCATCCTGCGCCAGACCGGTGTTCCAGCACTCTTCCAGCCACCACATCAAGCTCGCGGCTGGCTGGTCAGAGACAAGGCTATCCACTCTCCACCTGGCTCATGACTCCCTCCGTAACCCCAAAACTCTTGCTCAGCACTCATATAATGAGAGCCATGCTGCCACCAGGAACCTCAACGGTTCCGCTGCCTTCACCACTCGGGAGGAGCCCTCCAGTACTCGGCTGAGAGGGTGTCTCATTTCGTCACGGTCTGCTGCATGCTCCACAACTTGGCCATCACGAGGGCCCAGTCCTTGCTACCAGGGATTGCGGAACCACCTCAGGAGGAGGAAAAGGAAGATGAGGAGGAGAAGGAGGAACAAGAGCGAGGAAGGAGGTAGCCACTCAATCAGCCTTCTGGATGGACGGTCCGTGATCGCCTCAAAAGACTGCGGTTCTAATAAATTAAACCCCAGATCCCCGTTGCTCACCACATCCCCATCATTCCATCTCTGTCGCAGGTCATATCACAGCGCAAAGCTGAAAGGAGAGACAGTACAAAATCATCCAAAGCCAGTTAATAAATTTATCAATAATCAGTGAACACATATTTACAACAACAATATTAGCTATTCACCCTTGTGCAATCCCTTAGTGCCCCTTGTTACAGTGCCTTTGCTTACTCAATGCTCCTACGAAGTGTTGGCCCAGTGGCTGCAGCACGGCTGGTGGAAGGCTGCTGAGTGTCCATGCGGGAGACTTCAGATGGCCTTGCAGGATGCCCTCGACCAGCTCTGGGCCTAGAAGGCCCGGCTGTAGACTGCACCACCTCAGCATGGGCAGCAGCAGTCTGGGCTGGCTGGATGACAGGCAGCGACAAGGGCACTGGCGGAGTGGCAGTGGTGGAAGCAGGAATGCTGTCATCCTGAGAGAGGACAGCAACTTCCTGCTCCACTGACCACTGCCACTCGCCCAGGGCAGCACCTCAGCATCACTACCATTCTGCTGGAGCGCAGATTGCTGGCCTGCTGCGACACCGTGAAAGCCCCAGTGGACGGGGGTCGACCCAGCCACGAAGGCAGCAGTCAGAGCTTGCGTGGCATCAAGCTGAGATTGCAGGATAGCAGTCTGAGAATCGATGGCACCAAGCATAGTCTGCATTACAGCACTAAGACATTGTGTGGCTTTCACCTGTGCTGCAATGGAAGCTGCGACATCGTCCATCACACGTGGCATGAGGTCTGGATCGCCATGGTCTCTCTGGGAGTCTACCATCCTTTGCAGACTGCAAATGATGGGCTCCATGGTGTACACAAAGCTCTGTACAATGTTGGAGGCGGACTCCTCCACGCTCCTCACCATTGCCGAGAGGCTCTCGGGCACCCTTGCCGTTGCACCTATGATCTCCACGTGCATGCCCATCTCCCTTCTTCTAAAGGCCTCCCCATCGAGGTCCTCATCTGAGTCCTGTGCAGCAGAACTCGCACGCGAACTCGCCCTCCGGGGAGCTGGTCACCAAGCTACCCTTTCCCCCTGACCTTGCTGCAGCCCGCTCGTTCCCGGTGCATCACCCTGTGCAGATCCCAGTACTATACTAGCCTCTAAAGAACGCGTAGTGCCAGTATCTGAGCTGGTGCCTGCGGGTGAGATATGCAGTGACGCGGTGTGTTCTTCGTCCTCCTCTTCTCCCGCCTCACTCTCTATGGTGCCCTCAGGGACAGGCTGCTCAGGTGCTTGCTCATTATCTGAAAGCATAAAGGCACAATAGTTGGGTTAAGGTGAGGGGAGGGGGTCAGGAAGGGAGAAAGGCATGCATACAGCAAGATTAGCTGGAAAGTGGGAGAGGCTTGTGGGGTGAAGGGGAAGTGGGATGTGAGAAGGAGTAGGGATGAACATACCGTTGTTGTCCCCAAGGGGGTCAATGTCGTCGGTGGCCACGGCGCCCACCACCTGGCGCCCAGTAATCTGCAGCACTCTTTCCTCCAGCGCAGACAGTGGTTGGGTGTCAGCTTGTCACCCGCCTGTGCGCTCCTGCTTCCTCCTGTTGTGAGCGACTTTGGCCTGCAAGAGAAAGGAAAGTGTGTCAGTGAGTGTGGAGCAATGTGTTTGGGTGATGTGCCTGCCATAGTTGAATAGCTGTCATTGTGTGCAAGGTGTGAGATGTGGGGGTGCGTGTTGGTAGGTGGAGATTGTTGGTGGGTGAGTGCTGGCGGTGTGGTGCTTTGGCCAGTGTGTGCAGACTGTGGTTCAGACAGTGGTATGCAGCATTTGTTGAAGCATTGACTCACCCTGACCACCCGCGTGAGGCCGTTAAATTTCTTCCTACACTGTGTGTGGGTCCTGGGGGCCACAGTGCTGCCCGAAACCTGCTGGGCACATGGTGCGGAAGACTTGCGGCGAGGGCCTCCTGCCACTTGCTGGGTACAACACCGCCCTCCGTCTCTCCACAGTGAAGACCAAGGCCTCTAATGCTTGGTGGCAGAATCTGCGAGCTCTCTCCCTGGGCCGTTGATCTGCCACAATGCCACCTCCTTCAGTGGTCCAGTTCCTTCTCCTTGGCCTTCTGCGGCTTGCTGAGACAGCTGCAGAACCAGCAATGCTGAGAATAAAAGAACATAAGAAATAGGAGCAGGAGTAGGCCATTTGGCTCTTTGAGCCTGCTCCGCCATTCAATAAGATCATGGCTGATCTTCTATCTCATCTCCACTTTCCTGAACTATCCCCATATCCCTTGAATCCCTTAATATTCAAGAGAATGAGGTTCTGCAGCATGATTGAACCTCCCCTTTAAGAACTGGAAAGAGCCTGTGGCAATGATGACTAGCGATTAGACTGTATCTGAAATTGCTTAGCGCTTTGAGTGTACTCTTTTGAGCAACCCATAAACAAATATACTGTAACTAATAAAACATTAAATGAAACTTAACAAATTAAATTAAAATTTCATTGGCTGGGGTGATGATGCCCTCCAGTCCCCGCGGCGCCCACCGGTCACGGAAGGCCTCGAGCGTGCCGGCGGACACCATGTGCTCCATCTCCAGGGCCACCCGGGCGCGAACGTGGCCGCAGAAGAGAGGCAGGCAGAACGACCCCCTTGACTGCCCGCTGCCTGGACCAGTTGATGGCCACTTTGGCTGGGCTCAGGAGCAGTCCTACGAGGAGGTCCTCCGATCTGCCCGTTCCCCTCCGCACCGGGTGACCAAAGATCAGGAGCGTGCGACTGAAGTGCAGCCAGAAATCGAGGAGCAGCCCCTTCAAATAATGGAAGAGGGGCTGCAACCTCTCACACTCCACATAAATGTGGAACACGCAATCCTCCAGGCTGCAGAAAATGCGCTTTGAGTCTAATGCCTCTGAGCTAGGTCATTAGCGCTTGATTTAGCGTTCCAGTCCTTTCTTTGAGTGATAACACTTAATTTAGCGTGCACTCTGAATCATCAGTGCCTGGCGCTAAATCTCTAACTTTTCAAAAGTTAGCGCCCAATCCTGGGCTATAATGAATTTCTCCCCCAGGACCTTTCACTTTGGGAGAAGAGTAAGCAAAAGGTTTATATCCAGGGCTTCTGCTGGAAGGTGTTCATGTGTGGATGTGAAGTGAAACCAAGATTTGATTTGTTGTGATGGACTCAGTGTTTTGAATCGTTTTTGCCTCCCAGCACCATTACAACAACAACTTGCATTAATATAGTGCCTTTAATGTAGTAAAATGTCTCAAAGCGTTTCACAGGAGCATTATCAAACAAAATTTGACACCGAGCCACATAAAGAGATATTAAGAGAGATGACAGGTAGGTTTTAAGGGGTGTCTTAAAGGAGGAGAGAGAGTTTGATTGGCAGAGAGGTTTTGGGAGGGAATTCCAGAGCTTAGGGCCTAGGTAGATGAAGACTCCAATGGTGGAGTGATTAAAATCAGGGATGCGCAAGAGGCCAGAATTGGAGGCGTGCAGAGATCTCGGAAAGTTATAGAGCTAGGGGAGGTTATAGAGAGAGGGGTGAGGCCATGGAGGGATTTGAAAACCAGGATGAGATTTTTAAAATCGAGGAGTTGCCGGACTGGGAGCCAGTGTAGGTCATCGAGCACAGGGTGATTGGTCAACGGGACTTGATACGAATTAGGATACAGGCAGCAGAATTTTGGATGAGCTCAAGTTTATGCAGGGTGGAAGATGGGAGGCCGGCCAGGAGAGCGTTTGAATAGTAAAGGTAACGAAGGCATGGATGAGGGTTTCAGCAGCAGCTGAGCTGAGGCAGGAGCGTCTTTGATTACTGGCTTCAGTGTTTTTCTCACTGGAAATTCCCCCCACCCGAAGATGCTTGGGAGAAAAGCGGGACCAACAAAGGGATGCCAGGTAGGCTAGACTGCAGGAGTGGTACTCCTGTACACCTACTGACTCCTGCACATCCATATCTGCAAACAGAGGTGACCAGATCTTGCTTTGGCAGATAATTAGTGCATGCAGAGACTCCAGCTTTGAAGGAAGGCTGTGACAAAAGGTCAAAGAGCACTGTGTAGGCCTGACTAACTCTTGGTTGGTCGCTCGTTGTTCAGAAGTACCCCGAATCAAGCTCATATGGTACTTCATGAAAGAAGGCATAACAAGGTGTTCATCAAAGCTGGATTGACCACACCTGCCAGGATGGCACCAACCATATTGGAAGGTGTTGTTGTATCTACCTCGAAATGACTTTGGGTAACTATCTTCTCAGGGCCTGGGTCAGCAGACAGCCAGATTTGGTGTAGTGCCATCTGCTGCAAGGACACTTGCAGCTGCCATACAGCATAGGGCTGACACATGGTTAACTTTGGCCTGAAACGCGGCTCCACCTCCTTGCAGACCGAAGGTGGAAACTAATAATGACGTGGATTGGATGAGATAGGGTGCGTAGGAGAAAGGAGATAAGGGAGTGGGAAGAGAATGCCCTGTTGGTGATAGAGACCTCTGAGGTATCCAAACCACAAAATCGAGGGGATGGCCATGTTTTGTGGGCAAGGGAGATGATGGGCTGGACTTTGATACTTGGGCGGGTTGGGGTCGTGTCATCCACTTTTTGTGTTATCCACCCGACTGCAATTGGATGTGGGAGATTGATGTGATTTTCACCTAATTGGGTAATTGAGTTCCAGCATGTGGGAACCCATGACCCAATTAGTGTTTTCAGTCTGAAAGTCGCCTCTGATGATATCATCATTGCTGCTGCATTGAAGGTCTGCAAAGACTGCCTGGCCTTTGCTGTGAGAGGACCTGGATGCAAAATGAGCAGCAGCAGCCCTAAGTCTGCTCCCAGATATTTTTGCACCACCACTCCCAGATATGTCTCCCATCCACCACCACTCCCAGATATTCCATCCATCCAGCCAGCCAGCGTGCGTCAGCTATCCAAATGTGCTCCCGCCAGGTTTCACATTTGTGCTTCAGAACAGGCATGCTTCACGTAGAAAAAGGGTTAAAATCACAAAGGCTTTTCAAAATGGCATTATAGAGGCAATTTAGTGCTTGTTAAGGGCCTTGACAGCCTATCCCGCCTCTTAGAGGCGGGACGGAGTCAGGACCAGCAGACACGATTTAATGAAAATTGCATGGAGGCGGGCTTGTGCCCGCCTGCCAGTTTTTGCAATTTTAACCCCCCACACACCTCCAAACCCACCTCCACGGGTCAATGAAAATCCAGCCCGATGTGTTAGTTGAGGTTGTAGGTGGCAAGGAGAGTGAGGAAGTCAGTTTAGATGGTAAAGAGTGAGTTACAATGGAGGTTGGAATCAGCGATGATAAGGAATCACGCTGAAGAGACTGAGGGTAGTCAGGAAGGAAAGGAATTGGTTGATGAAGGCACCTCAGGGCCTGATGGAGGGCAGAAGCTGAAGGTTGCACGTAGAGTACCACGGAGCCACCTGCAGCCTTCAATACACATTGCAATTCCTCACCATAAGCGCCTGTGCGAAACGTAACTTTTTCTGCACATGTGCAGCCAGTATGTCCTGTGGATGTGTGGACATTATCCTGTTTCACCGCCCGTGCAGACTCTCGACCTCTTTTTCCTCCTTTAAGACACCCCTTAAAATGTACCTCTTTGACCAAGTTTTGGTCATCTACCCTAATATCTCCTTGTGTGTCTTGGTGTCAAATTTTGTTCTATAACGCTCCTGTGAAGCGCATTGGTATGTTTTACTACGTTAAAGGCGCTATATAGATACAAGTTGTTGTTGTTGTCTTGTTCTGCGCATGTGCGGCCATTATGTTCATCAGTGTACGTGCACCATTGCCAGGGTAACAGTAGAGTGTGAGTGCAGCAGTTTTGGTCAGTGGTGTTCATCATACAGACTGAGGCCAGCTGTAGGCCATCTCTCCATCAGCTGTGGGCCCCAGTAGACCTGCTACTCCACATTTGCGGCCTGCAGGTTAGAATGCGGTTGGGGTTCAGATTCAAAGTTGTTCCTTCTCCAGGGCTTTTATGTTGGGTTGTTTTTTGAATGATAACAATAGCATCAGTAATAAAAACAAACTTGAAATTGATGCAGTAATTGTATCAATTAAATATGCAATTAAAACAAAGATTAACTGAGAATAAAATTTTTAATCGCAAAATTGATCGCGATTAATTGTTTTAATCCCTTGACAGTCCTAATAATTTTATATAAATGTCCTGTTGCTCATTATGTTTTTTTTTGGCTACAATACCTGTATCACTCAACATACCAGTTGCATGACCTCAGAGTGGAGCAATAGATTTATTAGCACCTTGCCTGGCAATGCAAAAAAATTGAAAAACGTAAAACACAAACATGGACATGTCATTCTTTTGCACATGAACAAATCCTGAAACAAAAAAAAATGATGAATCATTTAATGTTTAAACAGATTTAATAATATTTAGTCTTTGACCTATAGGAGATCCGTTTTGAAACTTGGGGGCTCATGAGAAGTTAAGATTCACATGTGAAAGGTGCACAGAAGGCTGATAAGTGGCAAGTAACATTCGCGCCACACAAGTGCCAGGCAATGACTATCTCCAACAAGCGAGAGTCTAACCACCTCCCCTTGACATTCAACGGCATTACCATCGCCGAATCCCCCACCATCAACATCTTGGGGGTCACCATTGACCAGAAACTTAACTGGACCAGCCACATAAATACTGTGGCAACAAGAGCAGGTCAGAGGCTGGGTATTCTGCGGCAAGTGTCTCACCTCCTGACTCCCCAAAGCCATTCCACCATCTACAAGGCACAAATCAGGAGTGTGATGGAATACTCTCCACTTGCCTGGATGAGTGCAGCTCCAACAACACTCAAGAAGCTCAACACCATCCAGGACAAAGCAGCTCGCTTGATTGGCACCCCATCCACCCCTTAAACATTCACTTCCTCCACCACCGGCGTACCATGGCTGCAGTGTGTACCATCTACAAGATGCACTGCAGCAACTCACCAAGTCTTCTTTGGCAGCACCTCCCAAACCCGCGACCTCTTCCACCTAGAAGGACAAGGGTAGCAGGCGCATGGGAACACCACCACCTCCAAGTTCCCCTCCAAGTCACACACCATCCTGGCTTAGAAGTATATCGCTGTTCCTTCATCGTCGCTGTGGGAGTACTTTCACTACACGGACTGCAGCAGTTCAAGAAGATGGGTCACCACCACCTTCTCAAGGGCAATTAGGGATGAGCAATAAATGCTGGCCTTGCCAGCGACGCCCACATCCCATGAACGAATAAAAAAAAAGTACACACAGCATTTCTAGTACCTCCTTTTTATCAATTTTTATCTCATCCAGTATCTCCACTACCTCCTCTTTCACTATGACTTGGGCAGTATCTTCTTCCTTGGTGAAGACAAATGCAAAGTTCTCATTTAGCACCTCAGCCATACCCCCTGCCTTCATGCGTAGGGCTCCTATTTGGTCCCTAATTGGCCCCCACCCCTCCTCTTAATACCTGTTTACTATTTATATGTATTTTTGTCCATGTTTGGACCAAGGCTGTAATGAGGTCTGGAGTCGAGTGGCCCTGGCGGAACCCAAACTGAGCATCAGTGAGCAGGTTATTGATGAGTAAGTGCTGCTTGATAGCAGTGTCAACGACATCTTCCATCACTTTGCTAATGATTGAGAGTAGATTGATGGGGCGGTATTTGGCCGGATTGGATTTGTCCTGGTTTTTGTGGACAGGACATAGCTGGGCAGTTTTTCACATTGTTGGGTAGATGCCAGTGTTGTAGCTGTACTGGAACAGCTTGGCTAGTTCTGGAGCACAAGTCTTCAGCATGACAGCCGGGATGTTGTCGGGCCCATAGCCTTTGCTGTATCCAGTGTGCTCAGCTGTTTCTTGATATCATGTGGAATGAATCAAATTGGCTGAAGACTGGCTTCTGTGATGGTGGAGGAGGCCGAGATGGATCATCCACTCGGCACATCTGGCTGAAGATGGTTGCAAATGCTTCAGCCTTGACTTTTGCACTTGCGTGCTGGGCTCCGCCATCATTGAGGATGGGGATATTCATGGAGCCTCCTCCTCCCGTTAGTTGTTTAATGGTCCACCACCATTCATGACTGGATGTGGCAGGACTGCAGAGCTTTGATCTGGTCTGTTGATTGTGGGATCTCTTAGCCCTGGCTATAGCATGCTGCTTCCGCTGTTTAGCATGTATGTAGTCCTATGTTGCAGCTTCCCCAGGTTGGCACCTAATTTTTATGTACGCCTGGTGCTGCACCTGGCATGATTTTCTGCACTCCTCATTGAACCAGGCATGGTCCACTGGCTTGATGATAATGGTAGAGTGAGGGATATGCTGGGCCATGAGGTTACAGATTGTGGTGGAATATAATTCTGCTGCTGCTGATGGCCCACAGTGCTTCATGGATGCCCAGTTTTGAGCTGCTCGATCTGTTCTGAATCTATCCCATTTAGCACGGTGGTAGTGCTATACAATACAACGGAGAGTGACCTCAGTGTGAAGATGAGATTTCGTCTCCACAAGGGCTGTGCGGTGGTCACTGCTACCAATGCTGTCAGGGACAAATGCATCTGTGACAGGTAGATTGGTGAGGACGAGGTCAAGTAGGTTTTTCCCTTGTGTTGGTTCGCTCACCACCTGCCGCAGGCCCAGACTGGCAGTTATGACCTGCAGGACTCGGCCAGCTCGGTCATTAGTGGTGCTACAGAGCCACTCTTGGTGATGGACATTGAAGTCCCCCACTCAGAGTACATTCTATGCCCTTGCTACTCTCAGTGCTACTTCCAAGTGGTGTTCAACATGGGTTATGGTAAGGGGAGGCGGGCAAAGCAAGATAGCCATGCATGCACCATCAGCAGCTTTTAAGTGAGAAGAGATTGTGGGATGAGGGGGAAGTGGGATGTGAGAAGAAGGATTAGGTATGACCATGCCATCATCATCAGCGATGCTTTCCATTTCTCCGCTTGCCACGGCCTCTGACACAGCACCTCCAATTATTTTGAACACTGCTTCCCCCAGGTAAGTTAGGTTGTCAACCCTTGCTTGGCCGCCTCCCATCTGCTGTTGCTCTCTCCAGTTATGAGTCACCCTTGCCTGCAAGAGCAAGGGATGTATGTCAGTGAGTGTAGTGGAATGTGTTTGGGTGATCTGCCTGCCATGGTTGAATAGCTTGCAGTGTGTGCAAGGTGTGAAATGTGGGTGTGAGTATTGCAGCAGTGGTAAGTGTGAGAGTGTGAAGTGAAGCTATGTTTGTGAGGTATGAGTGGTGATAGGTAGAGATTGCTGGTCGGTGAGTGATGGGGGTGTGGTGCATTGAGCAGTGTGTGAGGCTTGTGGTGCAGATAGTGGGATATGGCATTTGCTGAAGCCTTCACTCACCTTGACCAGCCGTGTGAGGTCATTAAACATTTTGCAGCACTGGATCCAGGTCCTGGGGACAGTACTCGTCGCAGTGACGGATTGAGCAATCTCCTCCGAGATCCTTCTGCTGTTCAACCTTGAAGGCCTCTTGTCCTCATGCGGGTAGAGGACATCCCATCATCATTGGACACCCACCAGTGCCGCATCTGAAAGCGCGCTGATTTCTCTCAGGTGTTGCGCCATGCCTTGCTTTCACCTGACAATGAAGCGCTTCTGCAACAATGCACCTCCCCTTTAAGTAGTAGAGAGAGCCTAGGCCATTCCTTATTGGCCAGTAGTCTGTACCCAAAATTGGCCCACCCGTTGAGCACTAAGCCAATCAGCAGCGCATTTAGCGCTGAGATCAGCGCTGCAATCATGTAAATGAGCAGGCAGCACGAATTATGCATGCTGCCTGCTCCACTTAGAACGGGCGCAGGTAAATAGCGCTGGGTGGTACCCCCGCCCGTTTTCGGGCCTTATCCAATTTCTAGGCCAAAGACTGCTGTTGCATGTTTTACACTGAATTATGATGAACAAAGTGCCTATTAACTAGCTGCACATACTGAACTCACCAAATGACTGTACAGGAGCTGAGTTATTTTTCTTTATGGAGAGAATAACATTTTTTTAAAGTATGAAAACATTTTTACAGCTCTCTGTGCTATGTTCTACAAAGAAAAGCTTTCCTCATAAATTTAAATGAAATTAAACATTCTGAGAATGTGTTTATTGAAACACACAAAAAAAATCACAATCTGCTTAACAGATTAAATGAAAACATATCACATAATTATATAAGTCAGGGATTTTGTATCATGAGGAATATGCAAGTCCAACCAATCCTCAGGCATTTGTCAAGCCTTATATTCCCATGGCAGTGAAATTTGAGTAAACATCTTAGTCCTCACAGAAAAGTGGGGCAGCTGATATATTTCCACTTGGATAACAGCATTATATAACATGTGAGTACACTTTACATTATCTTTTGATTGACAGCATATGTCTTTCCTGCTGAAGGGAAACTGCCAAGTGTGTGAAGGTTACATAGGGTTAAAGGATAAAATTTCAATTGTCCTCAGGTTACCTCCCAAGAGACACTGACAAGCTGTCTGATTTATGTTCAATTCTTTACACAACAATAGCTATTTGGATTTAATCGAGGAGTAAAATGGCACAATGTGTTATCTAATCTCATCTACATGAATCAGAGCCTTTTTCATATGTTCATTCGTTGACCTATTTTTGTGTATGTGAATTGACAGTCACAGATTAAGTGTGTGTTTTCAGAACAGAATCCACAGCAAGTCCTTCAAAGGAGATACTATCAGAACTCCAATTAAAGAAGGAGTCTGATGTGCACCCTCCTCAAAAATCAAGCTGTTAAAAATTAACATTAACTTTAACACCATTTTCTTGTTTTTTGTCTGTTCTCTTAATTCTATTGCTGAATATCTCTATTTTGAAGAAAAACAGTGATCACTGATGATGCCATTGCACAACTGGTCTGCAGTTACTATGGCCAATAGCATAATGGAGATGAATTGACTTAGATATTTGAAATGGCAATGAACTGAAGCATTCTTAGCTAATGATGTTAATTATTAGACTGAACAAAAATGAACATACTGCAGATGCTGGAAATCTAATCTAAAAACAGAAAATTCTGGAAACATGCAGCAGGTCAGGCAGCATCTGTGGGAGAACAGAAAAGTCACTATTTTAGTTATGGACCCTCAGTTCTGATGTAGGGTCCACACCTGAAATAGTGGGCTAGAAATTGGATATGGCCCGAAAACGGGCGAGGGTATTGCAATAGCGCATAAAAAGAAGCAGCAGGGGCTAGCCGAAGGGGCACAGGCGCGCCTGCATAACCTTACCCCGATGGAGGAGACGGTGCAGGAAATTATTGGGAGGGACATTGCTGAGCAGGTGGCCAGTGGCGGGGCTGAATCAATTGAAGATGATGGTATCCTCACACCTAATCCTCCTTGGGGTAATATTTGCTAAGGCAGTTCGGGAGGATTTAAACTAATATGGCAGGGGAATGGGAACCTATGTAGCGAAACAGGGGGAAGTAATATGCAGTCAGAAACAAATGTTAGAAGGGTGAGAAACAATAAGGGAAATCCGAGTAAACAAAGGCAAGAAACACAAAGGGCCACACTAAATCATAAGTCTAAAAGGACAAAGGGTGTTAATAAAACAAGCCTAAAGGCTCTGTGTCTTAATGCAAGGAGTATCCGTAATAAGGTGGATGAATTGACTGTGCAAATTGATGTTAACGGATATGATGTGATTGGGATTACAGAGACGTGGCTCCAGAACAATCAAGGCTGGGAACTGAATATCCAGGGGTATTCAACATTCAGGAAGGATAGAATAAAAGGAAAAGGGGGTGGGGTAGCATTGCTGGTTAAAAAGGAGATTAATGCAATAGCTAGGAAGGACATTAGCTTGGAGGATGTGGAATCAATATGGGTTGAGCTGCAGAACACCAAAGGGCAGAAAACGTTAGTGGGGGTTGTGTACAGACCTCCAAACAGTAGTAGTGAGGTGGGGGAGGGTATAAAACAGGAAATCAGAGGTGCATGCAAAAAAGACGCAGCAGTTATCATGGGTGACTTTAATATGCATATAGATTGGGCTACTCAAACTGGAAGCAATATGGTGGAGGAGGATTTCCTGGAGTGTTTAAGGGATGGTTTCCTAAACCAATATGTTGAGGAACCAACTAGAGGGGAGGCCATTCTGGACTGGGTGTTGTGTAATGAGGAAGGACTAATCAGCAATCTTGTGGTGCGAGGCCCCTTGGGGAAGAGTGACCATAGTATGGTGGAGTTCTACATTAGGATGGAGAAGGAAACAGTTAATTCAGAGACCATGGTCCAGAACTTAAATAAGGGCAACTTTGAGGGTATGAGGCGTGAATTGGCGAGGTTAGATTGGCAAGCGATATTTAAGGGGTTATCAGTGGAAGGGCAATGGCAGACATTTAGAGATCGCATGGATGAACTACAGCAATTGTACATCACTGTCTGGCGTAAAAATAAAAAAGGGAAGGTGGCTCAACCATGGCTAACAAGGGAAATCAGGGATAGTATTAAAAGCAAGGAAGTGGCATACAAATTGGCCAGAAGTAGCAGCAAACCCGGGGACTGGGAGAACTTTAAAACTCAGCAGAGGAGGACGAAGGGTTTGATTAGGGCAGGGAAAATAAAATATGAAAGGAAGCTTGCGGAGAACATTAAAACGGACTGCAAAATCTTCTATAAATAGTTAAAAAGAAAGAGGTTAGTAAAAACAAACGTAGGTCCCCTGCAGTCAGAAACAGGGGAAGTCATAGTGGGGAACAAAGAAATGGCAGATCAATTGAACAAGTACTTTGGTTCGGTGTTTACTGTGGAGGACACAAACAACCTTCCGGAAATAAAAGAGATCAAAGGATCTGGTAAGAGGGAGGAGCTGAGGGAAATCCTTATCAGTCGGGAAAAGGTGTTGGGGAAATTGATGGGACTGAGGGCTGATAGGTCCCCAGGGCCTGATGGTCTGCATCCCAGAGTACTTAAGGAGGTGGCCTTGGAAATAGTGGATGCATTGATGATCATTTTCCAACATTCCTTAGACTCTGGATCAGTTCCGAAGGAGTGGAGGGTGGCTAATGTAACCCCTCTTTTTAAAAAAGGAGGGAGGGAGAAAGCAGGGAATTATAGACCGGTCAGCCTGACATCGGTGGTGGGTAAAATGATGGAATCAATTATTAAAGATGTCATAACAGACCATTTGGAAAGTGGCGACATGATAGGTCCAAGTCAGCATGGATTTGTGAAAGGGAAATCATGCTTGACAAATCTTCTGGAATTTTTTGAGGATGTTTCCAATAGGGTGGACGGGGGGGAACCAGTAGATGTGGTATATTTGGACTTTCAGAAGGCCTTCGACAAGGTCCCACACAAGAGATTGGTGTGCAAAGTTAAAGCACATGGGATTGGGGGTAATGTGTTGACATGGATTGAGAACTGGTTGGCACACAGGAAACAAAGAGTAGGAGTAAATGGGTACTTTTCAGAATGGCAGGCAGTGACCAGCGGGGTACCGCAGGGTTCGGTGCTGGGGCCCCAGCTGTTTACATTATATATTAATGATTTGGATGAAGGGATTAATTGTAATATCTCCAAATTTGCGGATGACACTAAATTGGGAGGCAGTGTGAACAATGAGGAGGATGCTAGGAGGCTACAGAGTGACTTGGACAGGTTGGGTGAATGGGCAAATGTATGGCAGATGAAGTACAATGTGGATAAATGTGAGGTTATCCACTTTGGTGGTAAAAATAGGGAGGCAGACTATTACCTGAATGGTGGCAGATTAGGGAAAGGGGAGGTGCAACGAGACCTGGGCGTCATGGTACATCAGTCACTGAAGGTGGGAAGGCAAGTGCAGCAGGTAGTCAAGAAAGCAAATGGCATGATGGCCTTCATAGCAAGGGGATTTGAGTACAGGAGTAGGGAGGTGATGCTACAGTTGTACAGGGCCTTGGTGAGGCCACACCTGGAGTATTGTGTGCAGTTTTGGTCTCCTAACTTGAGGAAGGACATTCTTGCTATTGAGGGAGTGCAATGAAGGTTCACTAGATTGATTCCTGGGATGGCCAGACTGACATATCAAGAAAGACTGGATCAACTGAACTTGTATCCTCTGGAGTTCAGAAGAATGAGGGGGGATCTTATAGAGACGTTTAAAATCCTGACTGGTTTAGACAAATTAGATGCGGGCAGAATGTTTCCAATGTTAGGGAAAGCTAAAACCAGGGGTCACAGTCTAAGGATAAAGGGGAAGCCATTTAAGACTGAGATGAGGAGGAACTTCTTCACCCAGAGAGTGGTGTATCTGTGGAATTCTCTACCACAGAAGGTTGTTGAGGCCAGTTCGCTAAATATATTCAAAAGGGAGTTAGATATAATACTCACAACTAGGGGGATCAAGGGGTATGGCGAGAAAGCAGGAATGGGGTACTGAGGTAGCATGTTCAGCCATGAACGCATTAAATGGCGGTGCAGGCTCGAAGGACCGAATGGTCTACTCCTGCACCTATTTTCTATGTTTCTATGTTTCTCACATCCCACTTCTCCCTCATCCCACAATCTCTTCTGATTTACAAGCTGCAGATGGTGAAAGCATGCACCTCTTGTTTTACCCCCCCACCCCCCCCCCCCCTCACTTCAACCTTACCATTGTGATTTTCTCCTTTCAGATAGCCAAGACCTGCAACCTGGCCAGGAGTGGACGGCGAACTGGAAGATATTACAGATGTCGCCTGCTCCAGCCTGGAAGGAGCCCAATGCAAAGAAGTTCAAGGCCACGGTCACCATTACAGCCACTGGCAAGGCTGTCCTTGCCCTGGACTGAGGCTGCAGGTCTGCCTGCAGCAGATGGCAGATTTCTGTGAGCACCTCCTTAGTAAAGTGGAGACGTTGCGCACACTGTTCGTCGCTGAGGTTGAGGGAGGAGAATTGCTCCCTGTAGACCCTGTGGAGAGTCCTTCTCCCCCTCCTCCTCCTCCCTCTTCAAGCAGCTTGTCCTCCTCTGTGTCGCCTCTGCTCATTTTCACTGTCATGCTGCAGGCCAAGGGGAATACAAACTACAGCACCCATGTCTGGGAGCAACTGGTCTGAGCAGACCCCTTGCAAAGCAGTACCAAATCCTTGAGCACGTGCCACACCACTCCTTGTAGAATTTAGGCAACTTTAAAGAAGTCTAAAAAGCACCAAACACTTGGACAAACTTAGCAACAGCTAGTAGACATCAATCAGCAACTAATCTGTAAGTAGGTGATGATCCCTTTAAATAGCGCTGGTGGAGGGGAGCGGGGGTGGGGGTGTCCTTCCTGCTGCTGAACGTATGTGAGGGTAACAAAGGGTGTTAGCTACAGCAGTGGGGCGATGAATGCCCAAGTCTAAGTCTATATTCCTCCTCGAGATGAGGTCTATGAGCGTCCGCCATCTGTTGTCCACAGCAAGCACGTTCTCGTGTGTCTGGTGCATTAGCTGCTCCATGCAGGTGGCCATCCTTTCCATGGAACAGCACATCGTCACCATCACCTGTGAGATGGTGGTGCTCATGTTGGAGCTGGACTCCGCCATTCTCTGCACAGTTGCAGACATCACGGCTGCAAAAGCTGTCAGAGCCACATGCAATTGTTGCTGCCCCACCAAGATCACCCTCTTTCTCAATGTCCCTCGAGGTTCAGCATCCGCATGCAGCTCAGCAGAGCTTGGAGCGTCCTGCGCCCTCCGGTGAGGAGACTCCACTGCTGTCCCTGTCAACACCATCTGCTCTTGCTCTCTTGTGATGTGAAAGACACCAGGTGACAACATTACTCTATACCGTGGTGTGCGGGAAACGTGCATGACTAGTTTAATTGGGCCATTAAGTAAAACTCGCACTGCAGAACGCACTGTTCACATCTTCGGGTTCCCAACCCGCTATGCGGCCTGCATGCGCGCAACCCGACTCCAAGGTAAGGATTCTGGCCATAGTGAATGATCATAAGTATGAAGTAGATTGAACCTAACCCTAAGAATTTCTTGAATTGATGGATTTCAACTCAACTGAAAATATTTTCATCTGAAATAAAGGGATAGAAGTGAAAATTCTAAACTGGTGTAATACCTGCCCCAATCTAGACTCTTTCCCAAATTTACCTGATGTTGAATTTTCTAACACCTATAAGACTTTCCCTGTAATTTAAAAAAAAATTTGGCTCCCCTTTAAAAAATAACACCCCCACTATCAAAGAGTTTAAATGTGTTTTCTAATGTTAGAAATACTATTCGTGCGTGGCCATCAGATGCCCCACATGTGCTTCAGATGTGGGTGCATATGTAAACAATTACAAAGAAGTTTAATTCAAAAAATGGACAGAAAAAAGAGTAACTAACTGCATTAGATGCAATATCAGGAGCAGGTGAGTTTTGGTTGTTCAACCCACTCACTATAAGGCTGTTTTTAGGATTTTTTCAAAAAAACCCTTATAACAAGGGCCAGGTGTTCTGTAAAGCTTCTCTTTTACAGAATCGCAAACAATAAATACATTGTCAGACATTATGGTATATTAAAGAATTATGTAGTGTAGATCTAGATTATTTTGCTTTACCTCATAAAACCCAGATAATATAAAAATATTTTTATTAATTCTCACAAGATTTTTTTTTACCAGAATTGAGGTTTTTATTGATGGGCCTTGATTTTAACTCTGGTCCTCTTTTCATAGAATCACACAGCACAGAAGGAGACCGTTCGGCCCATCGTGCCTGAGCAGGTTCTTTAAAAGAACTGTCCAATTAGTCCCACTCCCCTCCTATTTCCCCATAGCCCTACAAATTTTTCCTTTTCAAGTATATAATACTTCTCTTTTGACAATTATTATTGAATCTGCTTTCACTACCCTTTCAGGCAGTGCATTCGGTGGGTGAGTCGAAGCGTGAGTTACAAACTCACCCGATGCTCCAGAATTAAGGCCTAGGGTATTTTAATTCCCAGGCCTCATTTAAATCCCAGCAGCCAACTTTCCACCCCATCCGATGGGAAGTCGGCGAGAAGTGGGGGAAAATCGCGCCCATCGACAACAAGTTGGTGGCGGGATCGGCAGCCGGGCCAACCTGCGAGGGTCCCGTGGTCGGGGAGGAAGCGAGTCTGAGGCACGGAACATCTAAGCCTTCCTTGTGTGGCCCAAAGGAGCACTCATACCACTCCTAGCCCCACAAGGAAGGTAAAAAGAAAAAAATTAAAACTTAGCTTTTTGGGCCTCTTTTGTCCCGATCCTCCGCCACTCGATTGGCCTAGCAGAAAACTCACTGCAATTCCCGTTCAGGCCACCAGTAAAAACTACAGTCTGGTCCCAATGATGTAATTGGGACCCAGCATGCATATGTTAAAAAGGACCCCACCAACTTTGGACGGCTGTTCTGGCCCTCCTGCTCAGGAGAACCGATGAAAATCAGAACCTATCAGTTCCCAGTGGCTCCAGGGCAGGTAAGTAACTTAGGAGATTTTAACTGCCCACCCGCCTTGTTTCTGGCAGGCGGGTAGAGTTAAAATTGCCCCCCCTAGTTTATGTTCCTATCTAAAAATGTTCTGAGTAGCTCCTCAGCAATGATTTGGACAAAGCAAGCTAGATGAAGTGAATGGCATTTGCTCCTTTCTATCTTCTTATGATGCTGAGCTTTCTGGTTCTCACAATCTTGCCTTACTCTGCAGAAAATTTATTCTGTCAACACCCCCACGGAAGTACAGTATGTGCTGAATCCTTTGATCACTGCTGGCTCCCACATTTATCGGGTATAAGCCAAATTCAACACAGGCCAGCAAGGCCTCGAACCAGGTGCGCTTTGTACTATGCTGGAAACAAATATGAAAACTATTTAGCTTTCTTCTCACTGCTCTTTCTTGTTCCAATAGGCAGCAGAAGAGAAGATAATATCGGTAGAATTTATCTTTCCTAGTCCTTTCAGAATTGCCAGTACAATGTTTTTTTCCAAAGAAATATGAAAATATTGTTTGTTCTTAAAGTAATATTAATTTAAAACAGCACATCTATCACATCTGTACATATTATGAAAGATGAAATTGCTTCTTGGCACTCAAAGGGTCAGCAAAACAAACGTAAGGCACAGAACTGTAGTGGGAACTGTTAGCTGCCTTTAAAAAGGAGGTCCAACCATCAATACAAGGCCTCATGACAGGTAACATACATCTTTTTATTTTATCTTTAGGAAAACGATGTATATTTATAGGTGCTGAAGATACCTTTGGGAAAATCGACCTGGAGCAGTTATTGAGTTTGACAGTATAAAAATTACTGGAGAAAAGAGAAAAGTCACTGGGCTGGAAATTTAGCTCCATAACACCCGTTTTTTTTGGCGCTATGGGTGTCGTTTTGTGTCCAAACTGGCGTCCGAGCAGCGCGCGCACACTTCTGCTGCGGACTGCGCCAGACACCATTTTGGTGAGGGCGTTAGCATTGGCGCTGGGAGCATGCGCCGTAAGTATGCAGAGTAGGCAGACTGTGTGACGCTGATTTGACGCCAGGGCTGCCATTTTCGAACTTGCTTGCAGGGAAGTGCCGGTGGCCCACGAGAGGGTTGATGGTGAGAGGGGACATGGAAGTGGGGGCTCTTCTCAAAGCGCTCACACTTCTCCCCTGTTGCCTCCCCCTCAGTCAGAGCCTCACATGCTTCCTTGGATCCCGATGGCCGAGTCTGCCCCTGCACAGTCGCAGGAGGAGCAGTCTTTGGCGGGGCCCTCACAGGCTCCAAAACCCAGAGGACATCCGCGAAAAGTGTCTAAGCAGTCGCAGCAGGGAAGTGAGCAGCCTGCCTCAACCTCTGCTGAAGCCACAGGGGTTGTACCTAGTAGAAGCACTTGGAAAAGAAAAAAGACACAATCCTAGATGCAACAGGGTATGCACATGGGTGTATGAACAAATTTTAGTGATAAGTTTCAGTTATATTTATGACAGATAAATTTATTTCTTTGCACCACTTCCCCGTCTTGTCCATTTTTGCCTGCTACCTGAGAAGTGGCCTTGTCACTTGGAGTGAATGGTGAGACATTACTTAACCTCGTGCAATGGGGGTTTGGGTGAGAGGAATGGCTTGGTCATTGTAGGACTGCTTTATGGTGTTGTTGAGGCAGGGGGCGGGGGTGAACTTAGTACAGCATGTGGCAGCCATATGGGTGCATTGGAGCAAGTTAAGTAAATCTGACCATTATGAGGCCATCCCGGGCCTCCCGGGCAGCAATGTGCACTGCTGCTGGTGCCATCTCCACCTCAGGTTGCTTCTCCTTCTCCTCCTCATCTTCCACCTATTCCTCCTCCTCCTCTGAAAAGGCTGTGCGCTCTACGCCTTGCTCCTCCTGCAGCTCCAATCCTCACTGCTGCTCTATGTTGTGCAGTGTGCAGCAAACGACGATGATTCTGGAGACCTTGGCTGGTGCGTACTGAAGAGCTCCTCCAGATCTGTCAAGGCATCTGAAGCGCACCTTCAGCATGCCTATTGCTTGTTCTATGTCACATCTGGTGGTCCTGTGGCTCTCATTATAATGCTCCTGGGCCTCAGTACTTGGCCTCCTCAAGAATGTCATTGGCCATGTCTTCAGTAAATAACCTTTGTCTCCAAGCAGCCAGTCGGTAAGTCTGTTTGGAGGTGCAAAGAGCTGAGGGAGGGTGAACTGGCACAGCATGAAAGAGTCATGACAGCTGCCAGGGAATCTGGTGCACACAGCCTTGGTCCAAACATGGACAAAAGAGGTGAGGTGAGAGTGACTGCCCTTGACATCAAGGCAGCATTTGACCGAGTGTGGCATCAAGGAGCCCTAGTAAAACTGAAGTCAATTGGAATCGGGGGGAAAAACTCTCCACTGGCTGGAGTCATACCTAGCACAAAGGAAGATGGTTGTGGTGGTTGGAGGTCAATCATCTCAGCCCCAGGACATCACTGCAGTAGTTCCTCAGGGCAGTGTCCTAGGCCCAACCATCTTCAGCTGCTTCATCAATGACCTTCCCTCCATCATAAAGTCAGAAGTGGGGATGTTTGCTGATGACTACACAGTGTTCAGTGCCATTCACAACTCCTCAGATAATGAAGCAGTCCATGCCCACATGCAGCAAGACCTGGACGACATTCAGGCTTGGGCTGATAAGTGGCAGGTAACATTCGTGCCACAGAAGTGCCAGGCAATGACTATCTCCAACAAGCGGCGTCTAACCACCGTCCCTTGACATTCAACGGCATTTCCATCGCCAAATCCCCCACCATCAATATCCTGGGGGTCACCATTGACCAGAAACTTAACTAGACCAGCCACATAAATACTGTGGCAACAAGAGCAGGTCAGAGGCTAGGTATTCTGCTGCGAGTGTCTCACCTCCTGACTCCCCAAAGCCTTTCCACCATCTACAAGGCACAAGTCAGGAGTGTGATGGAATACTCTCCACTTGCCTTAATGAGTGTAGCTCCAACAACACTCAAGAAGCTCGACACCATCCAAGACAAAGCAGCCTGCTTGATTGGCACCCCATCCACCACCTTAAACATTCACTCCCTCCACCACCGGCATACCGTGGCTGCAATGTGTACCATCTACAAAATGCACTGCAGCAACTCACCAAGGCTTCTTCGGCAGCACCTCCCAAACCCGTGACCTTTACCACCTAGAAGGACAAGAGCAGCAGGCGCATGTGAACACCACCACCTCTAAGTTCTCCTCCAAGTCGCACACCATCCTGACTTGGAAGTATAGCTCTGTTCCTTCATCGTCGCTGGGTCAAAATACTGGAACTCCCTCCCTAACAGCACTGTGGGAGTACCTTCACCACACGGACTGCAGCGGTTCAAAAAAGCAGCTCACCAGCACCTTCTGAAGCGCAACTAGGAATGGGCAATAAATGCTGGCCTTGCAAGCGATGCCCACATCCTGTGAACGAATTGAAAAAAAACATGCCTGATGATCTTTTTATGGTTGCAGACGAGCTGCACAGTCAGGGAGTGGAAGTCCTTGCGGTTCACAAACACTCCTGGGTGATGCGGAGGTGCCCTGATGGCCACATGTGTGCAGTCGATGATGCCCTGCACCTGTGGGAAGCCAGCCAGAGCAGCAAAGCCGAGCGCCCGCTCAGTAACACTGGCTACGTTTATATAAGTGGCTGACTTGCCAAACATGGCATCGGTCACCTGGGTGATGCATCTGTGGGTGGTCGATTGCGAGATCCTGCAAATGTCTACTGCAGATCCTTGGAAGGAGCCTGAGGCGAAGAAGTTGAGGGCGGTGGTGACTTTGACAGCCACTGGTAGGGAGTATCCACCAGGTCCTCTGGGCAGCAGCTCTTGTTCTAGCAAGCTAGAAATGTCTGCGACGACCTGGCGCGATAGCCTGAGCCTCCTGAAGCACTGCTGCTCAGTCATGTCCAGGAATCTCATCCTCATCTGTATACCCTGTGTTGGGGATATCGCCTCCTGCGCAGTGCACCCTGTGCTGATCCCCTCTCTCCTGTGGAGCATCAGGTCGTTGAGGAGAAGGCTGCTGTTGTGGTTGCTGCTGCTGGTGGTGGTGTGGCTGGTGTTGTTGGTGCTGAGATCATCTTGGTCCGATTCTGAGGTCCAAGGTGAGAGAGCATAAGCAGCATCCATGCTGAACTGATAGATGGCAGGTAAAGTGGAGATCAGAGGCTAATTGGATATCGCTTATTTTACACCAGCACCCAAAGTTGAAATTACCTCCCCCCCCGCCCCCCCACAACTGCCCACCCTGCCCTGCCTGTGCAGGGAAGAATTGTAAATGGATTAAAAAGAATGCGTTATTGACTTAGTGTGAGATAAGTTATGGGCAGCAGGGTAGTGGATGAACTGGGCGGGGGGAAATGGGAGGCTGGCCAGGAGAGCATTGGAATAGTCGAGTCTGGGAGTGACAAAAGCATGCAGAAGGATTTCAGCAGCAAATGGGCTGAGGCAGGGGTGGAGGCAGGAGATGTTGAGGAGGTGGAAATAGGCAGTCTTTGTGATGGAGAGTATATGAGGTCAGAAGCTGAGCTTGGGATTGAATAGGACACCGAGGTTGATAACAGTTGGCTTCAACCTGAGACAGTGGCTGGGGAGGGAGATTGAATTTATAGCAAGAGTATGGAGTTCCTGGTGGGGGAAAAAAGATGATGGATTCAGTTTTCCCATTGTTTAACTGGAGAAATTTGTGACTCATCCAAAATTGGATACCAGCCAAGCAGTTTGACAACACAGCTGCAGTGGAGGGATCGAGATAGATGGTGGAGAGGGAGAGCAGGGTCTCGTAATCATACATGTGGAAGCTGGCCCATGCCTTCGAATGATGTCGCCAAGAGGGCAGCTTGTCGATGAAGAACAGGAGGGGGCAAGGACAGATCTTTGGGGGATCTGGAGGTAACGTGCGGGGATGCTAAGAGAAACCTTTGCTGGAGATACACTGTCTATAATTGGATAGATAAAATTGGAACCAAGCAAGGGCAATCCCACTGAGCTGCACAATGGGCGTTGGAGGGGGATGGTGTGGTCGACCATATTAAAGGTTGCAGAGAGGTCGAGGAAGGATGACGAAAGATAATGATCACAGTCACAGTCAGAGAAGATGTCAATTGTGGCTTTGATTAGGGCCGTTTCAGTGCTGTGGCAGAGGAAAACTCCTGATTAAAAAGATTCAAGCATGGAGTTGCACTAAAGATGGGCACAGATTTGGGAGACACCAACATGCTCAGAAACTTTTGAGAGGACAGGGAGGCTGGAGATGGGGTGGTAGTTTTTAAAGACATAGGGGTCGGGGCCAATGTTCCCTGTAAGCTGTGCTTTGTTCTGTGCGGCCTGTTTCTTTTAATGAGCGGTTTCTTTACATTTCTGCACTTGCGCAGTATTTACAATGTAATAGCAGTGAGCGGCCTGCGCGGGACCATACAGATAATTGTGCGGCCACGCGCAGCTTAGCATGAACATTGGTCGGGGATACTCTTTCAAGGAGGGGGTTGATGGTTGTTTTGACAGTAAGAGGGACTGTACCTGAGGAGAGGGAACCATTTACAACATCAGCTAGTATGGGGGCCAGGAAACGAAGCTGTGTAGTCAGCAGTTTAGTGGTAATGGAGTCAAGGGAAAAGGAAGTGGGTCTCATTGCAAGATAAGCTCAGAGTAGGCAGAAGGGAAGATAGGATAGAAAGTGGAATAAGATGTGGCTTCAGGGCTAGGGCAGAGGGAAGCTAAGGGGGGGAGCTTTGGCTTTGTGGGCAAGGAGAAGGTGGGGAGGTAGCAGAGACAGCTGAATGGATGGTCCAACACCTGTTTCATGCCCCCTTTATCAAATTGGTTTGATCTGAATGCAGCTGGCGCCAGGCCAGCTACAGTCAATAAAATGTGGTCTATATATGGTCTAAAGGGACTGCTGCAGGCCGTCACCAAAAAGGTAATTAAAAATAATAAACTTACCTGAATGTGGATTTGGGAGGAGCAGGAGTGGTAGAAGTTTGGAACTCTCTTCCGCAATCGGCAAATGATGCTCGATCAATTGTTAATTTTAAATTTGAGATTGCTAGATTTTTGTTAACCGAAGTTATTACAGGATATGGGGCAAAGGTTGGTATATGGAGTTAGGTCACAGATCAGCCATGATCTCATTGAATGGCAGGACAGGCTCGAGGGGGTAAATAGCCTACTCCTGTTCCTATGTTCCTATGTTCGTACCAGGCTCCACTGCAGCTCCAAAGACCATTGCCGGCTTCCATTCGGCCCTCTCCCGATCGTTCCCCTCCCTTTCCTGATCGCTGTCCCACCTCTCTCTCATTCAACCCCACCCATCTCTTGGTCACCCACTCCCCACAGATCACTTACTCCCCTCCCTAACACCGTGGCTGCAGTGTGTACCATCTACAAATGCACTGCAGCAACTCGCCAAGGCTTTTTCGACAGCACCTCCCAAACCCGCAACCTCTACTACCTAGAAGGACAAGAGCAGCAAGCGCATGGGAACACCATTGCTAAAGCTACAAACCATGATGACAAACTCATGAGATACAGTGCACGTAACTCCTAACTCAACATTCCAGACATCGTGCAAAGTTTCAGCTGGGAAGAGCTTATATCCTTACTCCCTGTTATTGATAACACTTTTTGATTCAGTGGTCCTCTAGCAGTTCCAAACTTAACAATTTTTGCTTTTTGCTTGCTTGTACGTTTAATATCACTCTTAAGAATTTTGAGTATCATGCAAGGATTTTTTTGTGGTGGATGTAGAGTTTAATCAATGGTATTTAAGCATCAAGTAACTGCCTCCAGTGTCTCCCTTCTGGCCTAGGGATTAGGTGGTCAGTGCCACATATAGTACTTCTTGTCATCATTACCTCCAACTGTCTTGTAACGTTTAGTCTCCAAATATTGTTGATGGCATTCTCCGCACAACTTGCTGCCCAGATTGCTGGGTCACCAAGGCTTGGGCCACATTTCAGGGAGCGTGTATTTCATATTTTAGTGAAAGAATTTATTGAGGAATAAGGCAACTGTGGGCTCAAAAATCCATATGCTAATGGCTTGGCTGCAATTACCAAAAAATAAAAATTTCCACATCAAAACGAATCCAGAGAACTGCTAAATGACCTAAAAAGTTTGGCAAGGATGTAGGGTTTAGATCTCTAAATATTGTTGATGGCATTCTCTGTACAACTTGCCGCTCAGATTGCTGGTGGAGAGTCTCTTTACAGGGATCAAGGGTCTAGTTTCCAACTCATTGTGAAACTTACCTGTAATTATTGATGCTATTGCCTCAGAGACTAGAATGAGATCTCTAACTACTGGGTTGTCATCCGGTGGGTTGCTCATGTCCGGATGGAGAGACCATTAACCAGTGGTAGTATTCCCACCTCTGAGTCAGAAGAGTTGGGTTTGGGCCTCACTCCAGAAAGCCCCGGTGAGTGGAGACCAGAATGCTAGCTCTGAATATAGGGTTGACGTCCAGCGGGGTTACTTGTGTCATAACTGGTAGGTGGGGCTCTTTAGCCTTGGTTGCACCTCACCTCAGAAAACTGTGAGGATGGCAACCAGGAACCACGTCAGCTACTCTTCCCTAGTAAGTGCCTCAATAGTCTCATGTTTGAGATTTGAGCTAGGACCTGTCCTAGGGCAGAACACAACAGACAGATGGACAGATTGGTGCTTTTATATAATTAGATGATTAATTTTCTCCTGGTTGACATGTTTTTCACTGTTTTATGTCACTGTCTTGTGAATAAACATCATTCTCCATTGAATAGGTCCCTAAAGTGAAACTTCTTAATTTTGTGGTGGAAAGTCTACTCAAAAGTCTGTTTCCAAGCTTAATCTGACCAATAGTTTTAAAGCGTAAAACACATGGGATGACTGAGAGACATCAGTAGGCACACAGACATCTCCCTTTATATCATTTAGAATTAGATGACAAGGCAGATGGATACAGTTCCCTTTTAATGAGATCAATTTAAATCAAGATAGTATTATTTATTTTTATTGTAAAAGATAGGTCCTTTAAATATACTGACAAACAAATAAAAGATGACTGTGAACATAACAAATGAGTGTTTGAAGCTATACATTTATAAAGATAGATAATATATACAGAAAAGTTACTGGATGCAGGCCATAGCCTAGGACAGGGATAATAAATAATCCTGAGTTATGGAGCCAGCACAGTGCTTTTAATCATTGAAGTCATTTACTGCTGAGAATGGCTTTGTTGATCTGCAATAAATGTGACTGCCAGAAAAAAAACTGTCCTGATAAGACTCCATCCAGGTAAAGAGGGAATTTCACTCAGCACCATTAAAAAAAAAATTGTAATAAAGAATTACAATTAACATCTTGTTTGTCAGTTAATGTTATCTAAAAGATATACAGCAGGATTGTCTTGTCTGCAGTCATTAAGGCCATTTGGTCAGTTAATCCAGATTAATGGCCCATGTTTACTGCCCAAGTCATAAAGCACATAAGCACTTCTTTTGCATAGCAATTTACTGCCAAAGGAAAGTGAAGGCATTCAATAGAGTGGTAGATGGAACATCAAATTAAACAGTTTAACAACAGGACAAACCACTTGACCTTTGTCAAGAACTTATTTACTGCAGCAAAATTGAAAACTCACTAAAAAATTATGCCACATTTCAGAGAGCATGCATTTCATATTTTATTGAAAGAATTTATTGAGGAATAAGGCAACTATGGACTCAGAAACACATTTGCTATTGGCTTGGCTGCAATTACCCAAAATAAAAATTTCCACACCAAAACAAATTCAGAGAACTGCCAAGTGACCTAAAAAGATTGGCAAAGGTGAAGTTAGCCCATAATGAAAATTGGTGAATCAGGGGCAAAGATGGGAGGAGGGGATGACACCAAAAACATCCCCTTTTCCACAGATGTGGAGGCAAAGAAAAGGGTTGAGAATTTTGGAGATGAGGACCTATGGGCTTTGATCGATGAGGTAGAGCAGAGATGAGATCGGCCATATTTAATGAAGTCGGATGCCCAGCAGGAGGCCATATGTCGCCTGTTGAATGCAGTCCCTCACAGCTCCTTGGCTATTGTTACAGAGGGCTCCAGAGCCTGACTGGAAGGAAAGAGACCCATAAAAATTGAGGGCCGTTGTCACCTTCATTTTCACTGACAAGGGTTTGCGGGAGGTAGTCCATGGCTTCTGGTCTTCCAACAGAGGTAGCCAATTTCTTCCTTGGTGAAGCACAGTCTGCGTATACGCAACACCTCCGACAATGCGGTGAATAACATTTGTTTCCTGTACACTTTCTGCTGGGGGGGGGGGGGGGGGGGTGGAGTGGGGTTGAACTAATGGGGGTGATTTCCCCCCGGATAACTTAGGCGCTAAAGAGCCTCCGAGGTGGCAAAGATGGAGTCTTAAGCTGAAACGCCAGTTTAGCCCACGTTTAGCCCAAAACGCCATCTTGGTAAAGGAGTTGAAGCGTGCGCTAGAAGCGACTGCCCAAAGGATCGTTAAGCAGCTGATTGCCACTTAAATTGCCTGCTGGTGCTCATTAAAGGAGGCTGCACGGCATTTTTGGAGGCTAGTGCTTGAACTAACGCCCTCTCCTAACAGCAACTAACTAATTGGGAGTAAACTAGTCGATGCAGAGGATTTCAAGCGCTACTTTAAGGTATATCACGTTTTACTTTACACTTGCTGCTGGAGGTTTGAAGAGGACTTTTGAAACACAGCAGGAGACTTTCTGGGACATTTTGTCAAGACTTCACCAACATTTTATCAACATTTATTCTGGAAATTCTCAGAGGAGTTCACCTAAAAAGAGTGAGTGCTGTGCTACTCTACCTTATTGGACACCTTATAGGAATCACCAGGAAAAGGGGAGTGCTTGGTCATGGGCATCTTGCTAGGGATCCCCCTTTGGTCAGCAGGAGGAATGGGAGGAGACATGAGGCCAGGCAGAGCAGCACCAGATGCTGCAGGAGAGAGAGAGAGGGACAGGAGGGCGAGGTGGCCTCCTTCCCCCCTGCGGGTACAGGACATTCCTCCTCCTCAGGACCTCCTCCACTAGGACCTCCAGTGTCGCCTCTGAGAACTTGTGCGCCCTTTCACTCGGTCCCTGAGCCATCCTGAAACCTGCTGCTGTGTGCCAGCCAGCACACTCCACAGTGTAAATGGGTGAGTGGAGCCCACGTATACTGCTCCAAGAAAATTGTGTCTAATCAGCACTTGAGTGTTAAACCTGCAGGTGTCTCTATTTTAACATCTTTAGGCAAATTCAAATTATGGATATCAGCAATTAGGACCAAAATTGCATGCTAAAACCAGACTTTCACACAGGTGTGTCTTATTAGCACAGCAACCCATTTGGCACCTGTTTTCAACCTTTCACCAAAATAACCCCCGCCAATTCCAAACTGAGAGAAGAGGAACTGGGGATGATAATTACAGCAGTGCCACTGAGTGTTGCCTTCAGGCAAATTCATGGGAATTTGAATTTAAACCTTATATGTGGCTCTTAGAGCTCAATGGCATGAACTTAACGAAGTGGTCTTGAAAGCGATAAAACTTGGGACACTGGTGCTATAAAGACTACAGTATTACTTGTCAGTGGCAATTATTCGACAACCATCAAAATCTATTTTCTCAGTCTGCAGCTCTGTATACCTCATACGTAGCCTCAATCACTTGTGATATCATACAGCCAGCTGGTCATGTTTTAAACAGGTAGAATAAGCCAGGCCCTGAACGTACCTGTGATCACCAGATACGATAGTCCAGTCAGTGTTACTTCTAGGTTAGTTTGTCACTGCTTACTTTCATATCATCTATATGCTGTTACAGGTACTGTACGTACAGCCAGAGGTTGCATTTACAACTACAACTAACACATTAAACGTCTCAAGGCACCCCACAGAAAGAAACGCTGAGAATTAGTAGAAAGGACAGGAGAGATAATTAAAATATTTTTTTTTGAGTAGGCTTTTAAAGTCGGGGAGAGAAGTTGCAAAGGTGGAGGGATTTAATGAGGGAGTAGGGCAGAGGTGGCTGCCACCAATGATGGAGCTAAGGGAAGGGGTGGATACACGAGTTGGAAGACCAAAGAGCATGAACTAGATATAGGGTTGGTGGAGGATACAGAGGGACGTTGGGGAGAGGCTTTGGAGAAATCTATAAATGACTAGAGGATTTTGAAATCAACAGCCAGGCAATTCGGCACCTTAGCGCCGGCTGTTAAGGCTGATTTCGGCATAAAAATGGCGGCTGCCTCGCTTCTGGCCACTTCTAGCACGTCCCGCGATAGTCGCCATTTTGGGCAGGTCGGAAGCACTGTCGTTGCCTGCGTTCGCTAGAAAAATGGTAATGAGGCAGATTGTGACGTCAATCAATGTGCAACGCTGATTTGATGCACGACCTGCCATTTTCGATGTCGCCGCTCCATTCAACATCCTCTCCAAAACACGACCAGCTGAACGTACGTTGAGGGATTCCCCGCCAGCGCTATTTAAAGGGACCATCAACAACTTGCAAGTGACCTAGCTTTTTGATTTTTACTGGTTCTATGTAGGTTAGTGCAATTGTTTGGAGCTTTCTACAGTTATTTAAAGTTGGTGAGGTGACAGGGAGTGGTGCTGCAAGTGGAGAAGGCCTTGCTTCTGATTTCACGGGTTCTGCTCAGACCACTTGCTCTCAGTCAGGGGGCTCTACTTACAGTCCCGTTCGTGCTGGAGCATGACAGGGAGATGGAGAAGAGGACAAGCTGCTCGCAGAGGGAGGAGGAGGAGGGGCAGGAGGGCCACCTAGGGTCTAATGAGAACACTTCTCCGAACTGTACTTAAGCCAGGAGCAGTGTATTCGGAGGCTCCGCTTCATCAAGGAGGTGGTCGCAGAACTCTGCCACCTCTTGGAACTAGACCTGCCGCCTCAGAGCAAGGCGGCGATGGCTCTCCCAGTGGCCCTCAAGGCCACCATGACCCTAAATTTTTTCACCCCCGGATCCTTCCAGTCTAAAGCAGGAAACATAGCTAACATCTCCCAGTTCACATTGCAGCGCTGCATAGAGGCTCTGTACTCCAGGAGAAGGGATTTCATTGTCTTCTCTCTGAATAGAGAGAAGCAGGAGGAGCGCGTATGTAGCTTTGCTAGGATATCGGGCTTCCCCATGGTGCTCGGCGCCATCGACTGCACACAAGTGGCTTTGCGGGCACCACATATCAATCCTGAGATGTACTTTCACCACAAAGGGTACCACTCACTTAATGTGCAGTTGTTGTGCGACCACGCCCAGCACATCGTGATGGTGAATGCCCGGTATCCTGGCAGCAGTCATGATGCCTTCATCCTGTGCCAGTCTGGTGTGCCAGCAATCTTCCAGCCACCACGTTGAACCCGAGGGTGGCTGCTCAGAGACAAGGACTATCCGCTCTGCACCTGGCTGATGACTCCCCTCCACAACCC
Source organism: Squalus acanthias (assembly GCA_030390025.1). Classification (NCBI taxonomy): domain Eukaryota; kingdom Metazoa; phylum Chordata; class Chondrichthyes; order Squaliformes; family Squalidae; genus Squalus; species Squalus acanthias. The sequence goes on along the minus strand of CM059425.1, from coordinate 157,659,211 downwards.
CACCACTTGTGGCCAGCACTAATATAATGAGAGCCATGCTGGCACAAAGAACGTCATTGAGCAGACCACCGAAGTGCTCACGCAACGGTTCCGCTGCCTTGTCTGCTCGGGAGGAGGCCTCCAGTACACGCTACTGTGGGTGTTCCATTTCGTGGTGGTCTGCTGCATCCTCTACAATTTGTCCATCATGAGGGCACAGCCCTTGCCACCATGGGTTCCGGGACCACCTCAGGAGGAGGAGGAAGAGGAGGAGGAGGAAGAGGAGGATCAGGAGGAGGAGGAAGAAGGGACGAGGCAGGCAGCAGATCCCCGTTCTGGACGGGCTGTCCGTGAGCACCTCCTCAGAATCCGGTTTCCCCTGAATATAACCCCAGATCCCCAGTGCTCAGCAGGTCCCCACCTTACCATTCCTCTGTCAAAGAACATCACAGTGTCCTCTTGGCCACAATGCTGAAATGAGAGCCATCACAAAACAAACATTCCAAACATAATTTATAAATTATTCAATCCAAAACTACATAACAAAGTCAACTAATCAGCAGTCCCTGAGTGTCTGTGTTTTGTGTTCCGTTGTCTACTCTAGTGCTCCTATGTAGTGCTACCCCAATGGCTGCAGCATGGCTGGTGGAAGGTTGATGACTTTCCATGGGGGAGACTGCAGATGGCCTTGCAGGAAGACCTTGAGCAGCTCTGGGCCTAGAAAGCCCGGCTGTAGACTGCACCACCTCAGCACAGGCGGCAGCAGTCTGAGCTGGCTGGCTGACAGGCAGCAGCAAGGGCACTGGCGGAGTGGTGGGGCAAGCATACGAATGCTGTCATCCTTAGGGAGGACAGCAGGTTCTTGTTCCACGGAGCCACTGCCACACCCCAGGTCGGCAATGCCACTCCCCCGGGTCGGTGCCTCAGCATTCCTAGCCATCTATTGGAGCACAAATTACTGGACTGCTCTGAGACCCTGCAAGCCCCTTTCCACACTTGTAAACCCAGCCATGATGGCAGCAGTCTGAGCTTGCATGGCAGCAAACTGAAACTGAATGAGAACAGTCTGAGCTTCCACTGCAGCACTCAGACGTTGGGTGGCTTCTGCTTGTGCTGCAATGGAAGCTGCGACATCGCCTATCACACACAGCATGACGTTTGGGTCCACAAGTGCTCTAATGGAGTTGCCCATCACTTCCATCCTGGAAATCATGGGCTCCAATCTCCGCGCAAAGCCCCATGCAATGTTGGAGTTGGACTCTTCATGCTTCTTGATACTGACAAGACTCTCTCTGGCAGGCTTGCCATTGCATAAAGCATTTCTGTGTGCATGCCCATCACCCTTCTTCTGAAGGCCACTCGATCGAAGTCATCATCTGAGTCCTGTGAAACAGAACTCATGTGTGAACTCGCCCTCTGGAGAGCTGGCACCTGACCTATCCTTTCCCCCTGCCCTGGCTGCAGCCCACATGCCCAGTGACTCACCGTGTGCAGATGCTGCCTCAATACTGCCCTCTAAGGTCCGCGCAGTGCCATTTTCTGAGCTGGTGCAAGTGACGGTGCCTCTTCTTCTCCTTCACTCTCCTCCTCTACAACGTCGGGTTCAGACTGGTTTGGTGGCAGTTCTTGGATATCTGAAAGGAGAAAGGGTTGGGTTGTGGGGAGGGGAGTTAAGGAATGCAAGATGTGCATGCTTACACCATCAGCAGCTTGTAAGTGAGAAGAGATTGTGTAATGAGGGGGAAGTGGGATGTAAGAAGGATTAGGTATGAGCATATTGTCATCAGCAATGCTTTCAACCTCACCGCTCACCACGGCCTCAGTGACGGCCCTTACAATGATCTCCAGCACTGTCTCCTCCAGCTCAGTGAGGTTCTGAAGTCGGGCTTTCCCTCCACCTGTCTGCTGCTCTCACGTGTGTTGTGAGCCACCTTGGCCTGCAAGAGAAAGGGAAGTGTGTCAGTGAGTGTGGTGCAATGTGTTTGTGTGATGTGCCTGTCATGGTTGAATAGCTGGCAATTTGTGCAAGGTGTGAGATGTGGGTGTGAGTCTTGCAGCAGTGGTATGTGTGTGAGGGTGAGATGAAGCTATGATTGTGAGGTATGAGTTGTGATTGATGGAGATTGTTGGTAGGTGAGCGATGGGGGTGTGGTGCATTGAGCAGTGTGTGAGGCTAGTGATGCAGTTGGTGGGATATGGCATTTGAAAATGCATTCACTGACCTTGACCACTCGTGTGAGGTCATTAAACCTCTTGCGGCACTGCATCCAGGTCCTTGGGGCAACACACATGGCTCTGACGGCTTCTGCTATCTCCTTCCACTGCCTTCTAGCATGCTGTCTAGAAGCCTCCTGCCCCCCTGCAGGTAGAGGACCTGTCTCCTCCTGTAGCCCCCCAGGACCAAGGCTTCCAGTGCTGCATCAGAGAATCTCCTTGCCCTCTCTCTTCCCTGTTGAGCCATGGCTGCACGCAGAGTGACAATGAGGTGCTTCTGCAACAAAGCATCTCCCCTTTAAGTAGTGCAGACAGCCTAGGCCAAATTTTATTGGTCAGTATACTGCACCCAATATTGCCGCCCCCGCCCCCCCCCCCCCCCCCCTCCTGAGCACTAAGCCAACAAGCAGCGCATTTAGTGCTGAGCTTAGCGCTCCAATCATGTCAATGAGCAGGCAGTACAAATTTTGCTTGCTGCCTGCACCACTTTGAACAGGCTCTGGCAGATCACGCTTTGTGCTCCCCACGCCCATTTTTGGGTCTAATCAAATTTCAAGGCCAATGTGTTTGACCTTTGTAATGACTGCCCCCATCTTTGCTCCCTCAAGTCCAAGGGGTGCAGACTTAAGCATTATCTGGTGTACAGCTGGTTTAGCCATTGGTCACCAGATCTGGCTCAGCCACAGCACTACTGAGCCTCACTCTCCTCTGCTAAAAGTGCCAAAACTGTCCACTACTCCAAGATCATCCTGCAGATCGAAGGTAACCCCAGCTTCTTTTCTCCATTACCAACCATTTCCTTAAACCCCTCTCACCTGCCCCCTTCATCCTCACCTGCAACAACACGTGAGGAGCTCACGGACTTCTTTGTCACCAAGATCGAAGCCCATCTCCCTCGGTTAGGGAGAGAGAGAAAGAGAAAGAAAAAAAGAAAAACACATACACAAAGACAGAAGGGGAAAAATCAACAAAATTAAGAATGTTTAATACTTACATAATTAACTATTTCATAAATAGAAGGGGTAGCAAGTACTTTCTATTCTATGTATATTCTTATGCTGCCTTTCTACTTCAATATATTCAGCAGCCCAGGCAAAAGCCAAATGCAAAGTTAAGACCAGACCACATCCTCCAAACTCATCAGGCAATTGGAAGGTGTCCAGTCAAAAATAAGAAGATAATTGGCATCACAGTTCAAGTAATGGACTGTTTGTCCCCATTACATCAGAAACCAGGAACCAGGCATCTGCCACTGAAAGGTCAGCTGAAGTTTCTGCTGTAAACAGTAGAACCCAAAACAGATGCTTTTAATAAATCTGTCTTTTTACCCTTGGATCGGCTCCGTGTTCCACTGTTTAAAGACACAGGAAGTAAAACAGCAGCAAATTTATATTCCTGTTTGTAGGAAAGTGAATGTCATTCACAGATGCATAACTTTCACAATGCAGTGTGGGAAAAGCTGTACTTGACAGAAGGGCTGAGCCTTTTGATGTTGGATGACAAGCGTAGTTGTTATACAGTTTGGACACTCTTCAGATGCACTCTGTTCTACATACCCTCCTGTGCAACAGGATATTCCACTCACCGAGGCTTCAAATAAAAGCTCCATTCAGCCATTTGACATGTCTTTTGATTGCATTTTCTAGGCATCCTCCTGCTATGCCCCTTGCATCACTCCTGCTGGCCGATATGCAAAAGTGTCTCAAAGTGACTCACCTGCCAACTTTCCCTCAACGTGGGTAAGTGCTGAACCTCCACTCAGTGCCTCACTCAGCCATCCTCCCAAGGCCCAGTATTTAAACTATTCCAAGCCGATTATGTTAATCAATAATTTAATTAGTGGCTTAAATCAAAAAGGACATTTATGGCATTAGTTAATCACTGTCTGAAAGTTGCTTTCAAAATAGGATATGAACGGAGAAAGTGAGGGTGAAGTACTTTTTGCTCAAGTACTCTACAATTTTATTCAAGAAAGCATTAGCTTCAGAGAATTCTGACTGACTTTTGTTTCTTTAAAAAAAAATCAATTTGCTTTCTAGCAATGGACTGCTCTCCCTCCCTGTTAGGCTGCTCTATGGATGGGGTGCATCCTCCTGCAGCCTGGGGACAAGGGGTGCAACTTCAACCCATCCTGAGGGTTGCTCAACGTGCCTTATTTACATGGGACCGACAGCTCTGGAGTGTCACACAGACTGGTCTAGAGCCGTGCCCTGTTTCCTATGCTTCTGCTTTGGGACACTTTGATCAGTGACGTCAACAGAGCAGCAAGCAGGAAGGGAGAATCTGATGCAACATCCACCGTTGTAAGAAAATTGATGTTTCTAATAATAAATAAGTTCTCCTGTGAATTCCTTCCATTAAAAAAGGGGATTACTTTGAACAAATACTGCCCCCTTAGATTTTCCTTTCCTCTTCAAACATGATATTTTCACACACTATAGACCTTTACTTCTTGTTTGCTCAGGAAAAATGCAGATGGCTGTTATAGCCATATTAAAGATCAGGTTTGCTGTTTACCTCGTTTCCAAACACTCAGCAATTCTGCAAGCCAGACGCGGCCACACAAAGAACTAAGTTCACTCTGAACCGAATGCGAGCCACAGCGTCTACACAAAAGACTGCTTCACTCAGTTCAAATGCTTTAAGCATGTTAGCCAGAGAACTAAGTTCAGGTCACTCTGACCCGACTGCGAGCCACAGCATAAGCACAAATGACTGCTTCACTCAGTTCAAATTCTTTCTGCATGTGTGTAGAAGCTAACATCTGCAGCACACTCAATAGAAGCCAAAGGCTGGCAATTTCCCAGTGATAGTACAGCTGAATTTAGTGTCAGACTTGCAGCAGTTCCTGCATTACTGCTCATACTTCGATGTGGAGCACCATCAGGCTCACCCCCGTGGATAGTGAATGATGGCTTTGTTGGTTCTTTTCCTGCTGGTATTGGACCAGAGGTATAACTAATGAGATTATTATTGCAACAGCACATCATCGGTAGGGTAAAACTAACCTGTTTCACGACAGTCTAAACCCAGCTCACGTTCCCTATTAGTGAGTGTACAATCCAACACTTGGTGAATTCTGCTTGACGATGATATGAAGACCCAACATCGAAGGATGAAAAAGCGATGTCGCTATGAATGCTTGGCCGCCACAAGCCAGTTATCCCTGTGGTAACTTTCCTAACACAACCATCATAAACGGTGAAAGTGTAGATTATTCTAGTCAATAGAACACAAAAAAATACATTTTCGAACTGGTAATTTCTCTTCTGCCATATCCATTGTAGGGCTTAATGGGGTATATTTCCAACACTGGTTTCATCATTCAAGGGGGGGTAGAATATGTGAAGCATCTATGGTGTACTATACACTTGATGTATTATCCTAAAGTGACCCTCTCGCATTCTGATGCAGATGGTGGTTGTGAAGGTTTGCTTCCATACTTATCTCTACTCCCCCTCTGCTATCTCATGGCCTAAATCTCATTTCCAGATCGCTCTCAGGTTTTCTGTGTTGTCTTTTAAACTGGAAGCAAACATGGAGCAAAAGGGTGGAGATGTGCTTGCAGGGGTCTTTTGAGAATGGAGGTACAGTTCCGGAAGGGGGAGGGGTCAGCTCGTGCCAATGCTTCTTCAGAGTAGCTGGGTCCTGGAAGTAGTATTTAATTTGTAGGTACAGGTACTGGTCACGTTTGGGGAACTGAAATTTGTCCACCAGCTGTTGGAAGGGGATACTCCAGGCCCTGTGAAGGAATTTGCATAGCCTGGTGATGCTTTACTCATCCAGGTTTGGAATCCCCCTGTGATGAATTCACGCAGGACTTCTCCATTGTGCCAAATTGGGGAGATGACTGATAGGCCCTGCAGGATTTTCAGGGAGACACGAGCTTCTTCATGGGCTTATGGCATTATTACTACTATGGGGTGTTTGGGGGCTTTAATGAGCCTTCTTTGAGAGTCTATGAAGGGCAGGGTTTTTAGATGAGTTGTTTTGGAGGCTCTGGTCCCCATGCCAGCCGCAGGTTGTGTGGGTTGTGAAGCACCTGGATTTGGTGAGCTGGTACCCTGGCTAGCAGCATCTGAAAAAGGTAGAGTGTATTCATTTTATTGTGCTTCCTCTAAGAGGGATATGAGCAATTTGATTCATCTATCTCAGTCAGCATATATGGTGGCCAAAGACCCATATCCCTACTCATTATTAACTGCAAAATAATGGCCAACATTGTGGTCACCAGGCTGGACACTGGTGCCCTCAGTTCAGTCCAGACTTTATACTGGGCCTCCATTCTGGGAACACCAGACTCAACATGGCACACCAGTGCAACAATGACAACTCTCCCTGGATGCAAAAGATTTCAACCATGTGGAGCGGGAATTCTTTTTCACTGTATTTGGATGGATTGCCTTCACCGGCACTTCCAGGAGTGGATTAGAATGCATTACTCCAATGCTCGCAGCTCCTCTGCATCCTTCCTTAAAAGGTGGACCAGACAATACCCAACGAGCACCAGGGTGAGCGTAGATGCCTGTGGAGTAGAGGTTGGATGAGCTGAACACAAAATATCACTGTATGCTGTTGACATCCTCCTTTATGTAACTAACTCCTCTCACATTTCAAGATTTTTCACATAGAATCATAGAATGATACAGCACAGAAGGAGGCCATCTGGCCCATCGTGCCTCTGCTGACTCTTTGGTAGAGCTATCCAATTAGTCCCAGCCCCCTGCTCTTTCCCCATAGCCCTGTAAATTTTCTCCCTTCAAGTATTTATCCAATTCCTGTTTGAAAGCTACCATTGAATCTGCTTCCACCACCCTTTCAGGCAGTGCATTCCAGATTCCTCATGTCGCCTCTGGTTGTTTTGCCAATCACTTTAAATCTGTGTCCTCTGGTTACCGACCCTTCTGCTGCTGGAAACAGCTGCTCCTTATTTACTCTATCAAAACCGTTCATGATTTTAAACACCTCTATCAAATCTTCTCTTAACCTTCTTTGCTCTAAGGAGAACAACCCCAGCTTCTCCAGTGTCTCCACATAACTGAAGTCCCTCATCCCTGGTACCATTCTAGTAAATCCCTTCTGCACTCTCTCTAAGGCCTTGACATTCTTCCCACATTATGGTGCCCAGTATTGGCCACAATACTCCAACTGAGGCCTAACCAGTGTTTTATGAAGATTTAGCATAACTTCCTTGCTTTTGTACATTATGCCTCTATTAATAAAGCCAAGGATTCCATATGCCTTTTTAACAGCATTCTCAACTTGTCCGGCCACCTTCAAAGATTTGTGTGCATGCACCCTAAGATCTTTCTGTTCCTGCACCATTGTACCATTTAGTTTATATTGCCTCTCACGGAGTTTGGCGAATCTCCAAAGATAAGCTATCAGCACTAATAGAAAGAAATAAAGATTTGCATTTATAAGTAGCTATCATGACCTCAGAACGTCCCAAAGTGCTTTACAGCCAGTGAAGTACTTTTGAAGTAGGTCACTGTCAGCTGTGGCTCAGTTGGTAGCACTCTCGCCTCTGAGTTGTGGGTTCAGGTCTCACTCCAGAGACTTAAGCACAAAAATCTAGGCTGACACTCCAGTGCAGTAATGAGGGAGTGCTGCACTGTTGGAGGTGCTGTCTTTTGGATGAGATGTTAAACCGAGGCCCTGTCTGCTTTCCAAGGTAGGTGTAAAAGGTCTCATAGCACTATTTTGAAGAAGAGCAGGGGAGATATTCCCGGTTTCCTGGCCCATATTTATCCCTCAATCAACATCGTAAAAACAGATTATCTGGCCATTATCACATTGCTGTTTGTGGGAGCTTGCTGTGCATAAATTGGCTGCTGTGTTTCCTACATTACAACAGTGACTACACTTCAAAAAGTACTTCATTGGCTGCAAAGCTCTTTGGGATGTCCTGAGGTCGTGAAAGGCACTATATAAATGCATCATTATTTTTGTGTAGTAAACATGGCAGCCAATTTGCAGTTTAGTCACTGTTGTAATGTAGTTGAAGTGTGAGGAGTGCTCCCAGAAGACCTACTGTAGGTATAGCCTCCTGCACAATGCCCTCCTCCTCCCACTTGCAGCACCTGCAGCTCTCTCTTGTCTTCTTCGCTGCTTCCCCCTGTCCTCCAGCCCCAAAAGCAGACCTGCCAGACCACCCATGACTGAGGCTAAGTATTCTGCGGCGATTGTCTCACCTCCTGACTCCCCAGAGCCTTTCCACCATCTACAAGGCACAAGTCAGGAGTGTGATGGAATACTCTCCACTTGCCTGGATGAGTGCAGCTCCAACAACACTCAAGAAGCTCGACTCCATCCAGGACAAAGCAACCCGCTTGATTGGCACCCCATCCACCACCCTAAACATTCACTCCCTCCACCACCAGCGTACCGTGGCTGCAGTGTGTACCATCTACAAGATGCACTGCAGCAACTCGCCAAGGCTTCTTCGCAGCACCTCCCAAACCCACGACCTCTTCCACCTAGAAGGACAAGGGCAGCAGGCGCATGGGAACACCACCACCTCCAAGTTCCCCTCCAAGTCACACACTATCCTGACTTAGAAGTATATCACCGATCCTTCATCGTCACTGGGTCAAAATCCTGGAACTCCCTCCCTAACAGCACTATGGGAGTACCTTCACCACATGGATTGCAGCGGTTCAAGGCGGCGGCTCACCACCACCTTCTCAAGGGCAATTAGGGATGGGCAATAAATGCAGGCCTTGCCAGCGACGCCCACATCCCATATACGAATTAAAAAAAATGTTTTCAAGGCAAACAAAAGCAACTCAGCACCAGCACAAAATAGTTAGCAGAAGTCAGAATTCAGTTGTTGAATGTAGAAAATCGCAAAAAAAAGGGCCCAGAAGTTAACCAGCAGCTTAAGGGGCCAAACCAGCAACTGATCTGTATGGAGTGGATGAGCCCTTTAAATAGCGCTCCTGCGGGGTCCTTACTGCCAGTTAGTGCCATGGTTTGCTGGCTGAGTTTATCACATGGCGACTCAATTGTGGGGCAGACCAATTTCACAAAAGGGTCCAAAAACAAGCGTATTTCAATATTATAATGAGCCTACGTAGGAGCCCTATCCAATATGGTAGGCAGTGCACTTCTGGCACGGAATGAACTCAAGTATACCGCTTGCCATATTGGACCTTTAGATGCCCATTTTATGTCTGTAAAACGGTTTAGTGGCATCCAGTTTCTAGGCCATGGTCTCCTGGGGACGACAGGGAAGAGGAGATACACTGCAGGTTGCCCCATGGGATATATCAGGAGTATAATAGACTAGCACTCTGTTGTCAGTTCAAGATTTGTAAATCATCAACAGGGTTGATGATAGTTTTTTTGCTATCCAGACCCAAACCAAGATTTCTCGTGGTACTTTTAGTTTACAAACTGCTCGCTGGTAAGGTAGCTTTCAGCAGAAACTGAAGTAGAAATATCTTCCATAGTAAAATTTAAGAACTCATCTGTAGTTTTAAACTTGAAATAATTTGAAATGAGATACTTCCCTGATTTTCCAGCCACTTTTCTGTAGGTGGTGAATTTCAAAGGGCTTCCCTTGTCAGCACTCATGCCCTCTCTTTTATTATATCAATACATGTGTCCCTCTGAGTAGTTGGATTGTGCACAATGCAGCACATTGAAAATGTTCAGACTTTCAGGGATACATCCTGGAGGGCACTTTGCTTTAGGTTGCCAAATACTCTCTCAATCATGTTCCATGTTACCCAATGTGCCTCATTATATTTGTACTCACGTGGGGTCTGTGGGCTGCGTTGAAGTGGCAACATCCCCGTCTTCAGACTGTAGCCACGATCCCCAAGGAACCATCCATTCATCCTGTCATCTTGTTTAAAGGCCCTTGGCAATCCAGCCTGACTTAAAGTGAATGAATCATGAGTTGAGCCAGGGAAATTGGCAGTTGCCTGCATGATTTCATGCTTGGCATTGCAGACAACTTGGGTATTGACAGGGTACTATCCCTTTGATTTATGTATGGAAGAGATTTTGCCTTGGGGTCCTGATTTTCACATGAATGCAGTCTACCAGTCACCCACTCTAAGCACATAAGGCAATCCAGTGGAAATGTTACTGATTAGCAGCCTTCTCTTCTGCTGATCTTGAAAAGTAGAAGGATCTCTCACTTTTGAGTAGATGCACATCAGCCAGCTTGCTGATGCAACTGGACATGTTTGACTGTTATTGGTAGAGCTGTAGCAATCAGAGATTCGGATTCAAGATAGGCATTAGGCTTGTGGTAGATGTGGGAGATGATGCATCTCTGGCGACATAAAAGCCGCCATGCACATTGCTGCTTAGTTTGACCCAAATATTTGGATCTTGGCCAGGAGATCCTTTTGACAGGATGTGTGATAATATTACCCACACAGGATGCTCTATTAGACACTCATGAATGTTTCAAGGATCTTGGTATTTCAACTCTGCGCAGTTAACTCATCTCCCTTGTGCAGTGGGTGTTAGTAACTCCTCCTTGCAGTTCCCTCAATCATGATGTTAGGATTAGGTGCCAGCCTGAGCCTAGTTATAGCACTCTTGCCTCTGAACAGGCAGGTTATGGGTTCAAGCCCCACATCTTTTGCTTGAGCACATAATCTAGTCTGGCACTTCAGTGCAGCGCTGTCAGAGGTGCAGTCTTTCAGGTGAGATATCGAAGCTGGGTCCCATTTGCTCTCTCAGATGGATAGAAAAGATCCCATGGGCCAGGGATTTCCTTTGAGCTGCTCCCGCTCTGCCATTGTAACTTTGCCAGATGTGCAGTGGAAACCTGCCACACTTCCAACGAAGATACGGTGGTGGAATGGAAGCAGCTCCGAGGAAATTCCGGGCCTTTGCGTCCGGGCCATCATTTATCCCTCAACCAACACCACTAAAACAGATTATCTGGTCATTTATCTCGTTGCTGTTTGTGGGAACTTGCGCATGTCTATATCACAATAGTGACCACACCTCAAAGTACTTCATTGGATATGAAGTGCTTTTGGGGCGTCCTGAAGACACGAAAGGAGCAAGTTCTATCTTTAACCATTTGAACAAGACTTCTTAAACACAACACAATACAAAAGGAAGTGAAAGTTCATCAAATTTTTCACTTTAGAGCACTGGCAGCTCAAGAAAGTCCTTGCTTCTTGAACAGTATAGTTTTTTTTTTAAATTCTCAGTTCACACACTGTGATGCTGAAATAAACTCTAATAGCACAGTCATACTTAGATACCAGGAGCTGCTTTATTATTGTAGTGAAAATATTTAAAATCTTTTAAATAAAAATAAGAAAAGGAAGAAAGACTTGCACTTATATAATGTCTTTCACGACCACCGGATGTCCCAAAGCTCTTTACATCCATTGAAGTACTATTTTGAAGTGTCGTCACTGTTTTAATGCAGCAGCCAGTTTGCACACAGCAAGCTCCTACAAACAGCAATGTGATAATGACCAGATAATCTGTATTAGTGATGTTGATTGAGGGATAAATATTGGCCATTACCGAGGATAACTCCCTTGCTCTTCTTCAAAATAGGGCCATAGGATCTTTTATGTCCACCTGAGAGAGCAGACGGGGCCTCAGTTTAACATTTAACATTTCATCTGAAAGAAGGCACCTCCAACAGTGCAGCACTCCCTCAGCACTGCACGGGAGTGTCAGCCTAGATTTTTGTGCTCCAGTCTCTGGAGTGGGAATCCACAACCTTCTGACTCAGAGGCGAGTGTGCTGCCAACTGAGCCACGGCTGACATTTAAATCTTAATGACAAGGGGGGCGAAATTCCCCTCGTTTGCGCCTCCGGTGGGAGGTGCTAACGGGGCGCAAATGGCTTTTCGTCCCTTCGAGTCAATAACTGCACCTCCCACGAAATTCCGCGGGAGGTTAGTGGCGACACTACCGAGTATCGCTCCGAACTTCTGCGCCCGGAGATGGTGCAGTGCCCCGGTAGCGCCTTGAAAGAAAAATTCCCTCTCATGCCCTGCAGCAGCGCCGGGCGATGTTACCGACTGCTGCAGGAGTCGCGAACACTGAGGCTGGCTGCTCGCGGGGCGCCATTTAATGGTGCGGTGGGCTGGCCAACATGAAAGAAATCGACAATTTAAATAAAAAAATTTCTGAGCACTGGACGCGGGCTGAATGCCGCGATTGGTCAGCCCAGCACTCAGACTGATCACGCGGCACTCCCTCACCCCAGTGCTCCAGCAGATGCCCAAAAAAATGCAGAGTTTGCAACGGGGAGCCCTTCCCTTTAACTGAGGGAAGAGCCCCTGCAACATTCTTGTTCTATGGAATTTTGGAAGATGACAACCAATGCATCCACTATCTCTATAGCCACCTCTTTTAAAACCCTAGGATGTAGGCCATCAGGATTTATTGGCTTTCAGTCCCATTAATTTCTCCAGTACTATTTTTTTACTATTTTTTACTAATACTAATTTGTTTCATTTTCTCATTCTTGCTAGACCATTGGTTCTCCACTATTTCCAGAATGTTTTTTGCGTCTTCTTCCATGAAGACAGACACAGTATTTGTTTAATTTCTCTGCCATTTCCTGATTTCCCATTATAATTTCTCCTGTCTCAGCCTGTAAGGGACCCATGTTTACTTTCGCTAATCTTTTCCTTTTTACATACCTACAGAAGCTTTTACAGTCTGTTTTTATGTCTCTCACTAGTTTACTCTCATATTCTATTTTCCCTTTCTTTATCAATTTCTTGGCCCTCCTTTGCTGAATTCTAAAATCCTCCCAATCCTCAGGCTTACTACTCTTTTTTGCAACATTATAAGCCTTTTCCTTTAATCCAATACTATCTTTAATTCCTCTTGTTAGCCACAGGTGGACCATTCTTCCCATGGTGTTTTTATTCCTTAAGGGAATGTATATTTGTTGTGAATTATGAATTATTTCTTTAAATGTTTGCCATTGCTTTTCTACTGTCATATCTTTTAATCTAGTTTCCCAACCTACCTTAGCCAACTCGCCTCTCATACCTATGTAGTTTGCAATAGATCAGAGCTCGGGCCTTTGAATCTTGGGTTGACTTCCAGCGGGGTACTTGCATCCGACGGAACTGGAGTGGTGACCCACTATCGCATCTAGCCTGTTCTTCCAGGGTGGAGTTATGAGCCAGCCATGCAAAAAGGGACTTTGTTATTATAATGGCCCAGAGCACGATCTGCTGGATTTAAAGTAGTGGAAGAAACAGGTTGCCTCATGTGCCACTAGGCACGAAAGAGAAGAGGAATGCACCACAGAGAGGGCAGAATGTCATCTGTCTGCAGCCATCTGCTGTACTGTGCCTTCAAACTATACCACAGTAGAAACTGTGATCAAGTAGTAATAGTGAAGTCTGCACTGTTATACGATAGCAAAATACTGCGGATGCTGGAAATCCGAAATAACAACAGAAAACGCTGGAAAAACTCAGCAGGCCAGGCAGCATCCGTGGAGAGAGAAAGAGAGTTAACGTTTCAGGTCGAAGACCCTTCGTCAGAACTGAGAAAAAAGCAGGAAATTAAACAGATGAAAAAGCAAGTTTGGAGGCTGGGGGAAGGAATAAAAGAACAAAAGGGGAGGTCTGTGAGAAGTAGAGACAGTAAGAGATACTCAAGGCGAGACGAGATGGTAATAGGACAGGTTAAGAAACAAAAGATGGCTCTAGAAGTGGGTGTAACTGTCTGGTCAGACATGAGGACACAGGTACTACAAAATAGTAGAGGTGGAAGAAATTTGAAAAGAAAATCTAGAATGACCAGTAATTACAGTGTGTGACAAGGTTTGCTTGACTAAATCTGTCAATCGTAACCTTCACACCAACTGGCTAGAAAATGCTTCTGAACTCCCAACCCTCCCACACAGCTGCTTTTATGTTGTGTTTATTGATGTCACTTTGATTCTGTGTGACTAGAGGAACTTTGTGTAACAGCAGACTTTCAGGGCCTGGATATCATTTTGTATCAGAATTATAAAACGTAACCAGGGCCAAATGTTCATGATCGCACAAAGGTCAAGGGACTCTCGAGCAGTTTAATGATTATTTTGCTGTTTAATTCTTGGACCAGCACATCTTTCAATGCAAAAGCACAATACAACTATTCTCTACATAATACTCTTCAAATTTTAGTTACATTGTGTAGAATATAAGGTGGGAGAATTTCTCCACGATTTCTTTTGATTTCCCAACCATAGCTTCAGCAAAAATTTGGAGAAATGGTGTAAACAGCTGGTTTTAGTCATTTAGTGGTTTTAGTCGTTTATTCTATTTCTCTGAGAGTTCCGCTGATCTCCTGCTGGAGAACCTCTGTGGAAATTCCAGGCACTGTTTTCTTTTGAATAGCTGGCACAGGGGCCAATTTTCCTGTCCCTAACGCTGCGTGTCCTTTAGTTGTCGGAGCATTAAAAAAAGTGGCAGAGACCCATTGCAAACTTTTGATGTTTGGACAAAAGGGTGCCCCTTTCATATTTCATGGGAATCTGGAGACACGATGAAAGAATGCATGAGTATGAAGGAAAAGTTCATTATTGTAAAGATTTGTGTAGTACATAAGTATGAAGATGACAGTGTGGTCCCTGCCCACTCCTGATGAGGTCATTGAACTATTTGTGGTATTGAAGCCAGGCCCTCTTCACAGTGCTGCTGGCATTTACTTGATCCACCACCTTCTGGCAAGCTCTCTGACCCACCCTTCAGCTGACCTGACAGCCATGAAGGAAAGAAATAACTCATATAACGCCTTTCATGACCTCATGATGTCCCAAAGTGCTTACAGCCAATGAAGTACTTTTGAAGTGTAGTCACTGTTGTAACGCAGGGAAATACAGCAACCAATTTATGTACAGCAAGGTCTAACAACAGCAATGAGATAATGACCAGATGATCTGTTTTAGTGATGTTGGTTGAGGGATAAATATTGTCCAGGACTCCCCAGGGAGAACTCCCTGGCTGTTCTTTGAATAGTGCTGTGGGATCTTTTATATCCACCCGACCTGGGTAAACGGGGCCTTGGTTTAATGTCTCATTCAAAAGATGGCACCTAAGTCAGTGCAGCACTTCCTCAATATTGCGCTGACGTGCCAGCCAAGATTATATGCTCAAGTCTCTGGAGTGGGACTTGAAACCACAACCTTCTGACTCAGAGGTGAGGGTGCTACCACTGAGCTGGAACTGCAGACTGAGCCATCTCGTGGAAACGAGAGGTCTCCCCGGGGTGCACTTACTGCAGCAGATTTCAACTGCCTCCTCAAATGGGATCCCCAGCTGTTTCCACAACTGGTCCCAGATGTTGTCTTCAACGGCTGAGCCTGTTTCTGCAGCCGCCATTAAAAGTTGCAATTCTCCCTTAAGCTGCAGGGGGCCTTATTACTCACTTGGGTGAACATTGAAACCGAGGTGGCAGTCCCATCCTACGGCATGTAAATGACTTGAACTTGGAAATACAGCCGGGTTTTGTGAAGTGCAAGTCTGGCATATGTGAAATAGGCACTGCCTGATTAGTTGAGGAGACAAGTTGGCTTGACTATCATTTGGAAATTCAGTCATAAGATTTTCAGTGACTATACCAATGTTTGCAGAGGGTTTCCAGGAGTTTGTCAAAATTTGCAGGGAGTTCCCCACACCACAAAACTGTTTGAAAACTGCTGACGTAAAGACACTAAAGTACAATAACAGAATTAGTTATTACAAACAGAACTTCCTGTGTATATAGATTCAACTGATAATGATAGAACACATTCGACTAAATTGGTATCAGTAGTCATATATATGTTGTACTTCAGGCAAAGATCATTTGGTTAGACGTTGTGTTCTTCAGAGTTCTTAGTAAACATGAAGACAGCCCATAAGTAATTGGGACTAATTATTCGGTCCCTTGTAGGTTTTGACAGAACGCCACAGAAAACAAAGGTGTGGAAATCCATTCAACAACAACTTGCATTTATGTAGCGCCTTTAATGTAGTAAAATATCCCAAGGCGCTTCACAAGAGCGTTA
This sequence comes from Squalus acanthias, assembly GCA_030390025.1. Taxonomy (NCBI): domain Eukaryota; kingdom Metazoa; phylum Chordata; class Chondrichthyes; order Squaliformes; family Squalidae; genus Squalus; species Squalus acanthias. The sequence goes on along the minus strand of CM059425.1, from coordinate 157,643,020 downwards.
TCAAACAAAATTTGACACCAAGCCACATAAAGAGATATTAGGACGGATGACCAAAAGCCTGGCCAAAGAGGTAGGTTTTAAGGAGCGTCGTAAAGGAGTAGAGGGTTTAAGCAGCAGATGAGCAGAGGCAAGGGCGGAGCCAGGGTTTGTTATAGAGGTGGAAGTAAGCAGTCTTGGTGATGAAGCGGATATGTGGTCGGAAGCTCTTCTCGGTGTCAAATACGACATCAAGGTTGTGAATGGGCTGGTTCAACCTCAGACAGTTGTGAGGGAGAGGGATGGAGTCAGTGGCTAGGGAACAGAGTTCGTGACGGGTACTGAAGACAATGGCTTCGGTCTTCCCATTATTTAGTTGGAGGAAATGTCTGCTCATCCAGTACTGGATGTTGGACAAGCAGTCTGACAATTTAGAAACAATGGAGGGGTCGAGAGAGGTGGTGGTGAGGTAGAGCTGGGTGTCACTAGTGTACATGTGGAGCCTAACCTTGTGTTTTCAGATGATGTCGTGGAGGGGCAGCATGTAGATGAGAAATAAGAGGGGTCTATGGATAGATCCAAAGTCTAAATATAAGGATAGATTCAAAGTTTAATTATACAAGGAATTACTTGTTAATGACATTTTAGTCTTTTAGGTTCATTATATAACTGTTGGGGCTGAATTCTGGTGGCAAAATTTCCGCCCCACACATTATGGGCTGGATTTTGTGAATGGAGGCGGGACTGCTGCTTGTCTTGTCAATGTCCCACCTCCATCCTCGCCAGACCATTCAGAGGGATTTTCCCCTGATTGAGCTTGTTAAGCCCGCCCTACGGGCTCAGCAAGCCAATTAGGGAAGAAGTCACTGACAGACTATGTCAACGTCAGACGTGCTATCTGTCAAGACTTCTTGAAAGAAGAAATGACAGCATTTGACAGCTCTGTGAAGCTGTCAAACACTGACATTCTCTTTAGTTTGATGAGTCTTTGTGGTGAGGACTCAACAAACATTGAAAATAAGTAAATTTCAGATGTCTGATGGATCGGAGGGTCCATCAGCCATTACCTGAAATTGACAAGGTGGATGTCCGCTCACCCGATCCAGCGCGGCTAAAGGCTATAGAAGGAAAAAAAGGTAAGTGAACACTTTTTTAAACTTATCACTCACCTTGCATACTTACCACTCCACACTTGCACCCATCACTCACCTCTACACCTTACTTCCAGGTGCCTCCGACCACCGCAGACCTCCTCCACGTCTCCTCCAACCCGGCGGGGTTCTCCGAGGTCGGGAAGCCTTCACCTGTGAAGGTAAAATGGCACTAATCCTTTTTTCTGACTGTTAACAGGCAGTTAAAAGGATTAAAAGCCTTTCCCGCCTCCAGGAGACGGGACCCGAAGCTGCACATCTTCCTGCCTCCTGGCAAGTGGGCACGGAGGCGGGATGGGGGCGGGTTTGCCATCCGCCCCCACTTTCTCTGATTTTACGGGCTGTCCCGCCTCCATGCCCGCCTCCTCGGGGCTTGGAAAATCCAGCCCAAAGTGTTCATTTGGAATTAATCAACAATTTACAATTAAGAAATTAATTTACATGAAGTTAAAGCTGCAAAAGCAATCCTTGTTCATGGGTTAAACAATAAGCTGAATTTTTACTTTGGCGTCGGGATGGGTGTGGTGGTATCGTGGATCGCGTCGGGAACCCGGACATTAAAGCGCCGTGTCTTGCAGTGGCTTTTTAACAAAGCCACTGCAATTGAATCAGACTTCCAGGTTTCCCGACCAATTAACTGGAGCGGGTCCGATGACATCATGGATGACTTGACTTCAGCTCAGCTAGTTAAAGGAGCACTGCACAGATGACAGTTGAAGGTTGGTGGAGGTGCAAGAGAGGTTGTTGGGGAAGAGAGTAGATTGTGTAAAGAGTAAAGAAGGCATGGCAGGAGTTCTCGGAAGACGTGAGCAGCAGGAGTGTGGTAGGCAGGTCCTGGATACAGTGCAGGAAGCGCTTTAATGACCTCATGAGGTCAGGAAAGGTGAGTACAATGCCACATTGCCCTACATCCTGGTGTGCGTGTCACCACAGCCCCCTCACTCTGCCTTCCCAAGCGTACTCATGCACATCATTCCTCACACCAACCTACCATGCAGGTGCACCCATCCCTCTCTGTCTATGCACTTCCTCACATCCCCATCTGACCATCCACCACTGACACTCACCCTCATCTTAATACAATCATAGAATCATAGAAATTAACACCACAGAAGGAGGCCATTCAGCAACGTCACGCCACTCCCTCATAGTCATCCTCTACAAATGTTGCCCATCCATCCCTTCTACTCATGCCCTGACTCTCACTCAAAGGTCTCTTGTTTTCCTCTTTGCAGGAGAAGAGAGCACAGAACACCCGAAAGAGGCAGAGAACCGGAGGTGGCCCTCCAGTTACGACCCCACTGACTGCAGCAGAGGAGGAGGCGCTGCAGATCAGCGGAGTTGCGGAGCTGCTGGCGGTGGGAGATGGAGAGCGGGGAGCTCCCAGCTACCTGGTGACAGAATTAAATATCACACAGCCACATGGCATACAACAGTCACTCATGGTGACTTGATGTCAGCAGCCAGTGAAATATGATCATGTGCATAATGGTAACTTAAAACATTCTTAACATAACAGTTCTAATTCATGTCTTTACTTTCCCACAGGCCCATCAAGTGCCCTCCTCCCCCACTGTCCAGCCAGAGGAGGAAGATGAATCCTCAGAGGTGGCTGTGGTCTCGGAGGGTGCACCATCACACGACCCATGCACACCCAGCACCAGCGCAGATACGCACACGTCGATGGGTCCGGTAAGAGAGAGAGTAGTGTTGTCACCTGGTGTCTCACAGATCACATGTGAGCAAGAGAGATGATGGAGACAGGGACAGCAGTGGAGAGTCCTCGTCGGAAGGTGTAGGTCACTCCAGGCAGTGTTCAGCTGGACCGCAGATGCTGAACCTTGGGGGCCGTCGACAAAGGGGATGATTTTTGAGGAGCAACAAAAAATGTTGGAGGCTCTGGCAGCTTTTCCAGCCGCGATGTGCTCGATTGTAGGGAGAATGGAGGAGTCCATCTCCAACATGAGCAGCACGATGTCGCAGGCGATGGTAACGATGTGCTCTTCCATGGAAAGGGTGGCCACCTGCATGGAGCAGCAAATGCATCAGTCGAACGAGTGCATGCCTTTTGCTGCACATCTGTGGGCCCTTAATCGCCCCACAGATGTGCAGCAAAGTGCTCTCCAGCTCCTCGCTAGCAGGGAAGTGTGGGTAGGCCGTGAGAGGGATGATGGTGAGAGGGAACATGGAAGTGGGGGCTCGGCTCAAACCGCTCCCACTTCTCCCGCGTGGCTCCCGCCCACTCCTCAGTCAGAGCCCCACCTGCTGCCTCGTGTCCCAATGGCCGAGTCTGCCCCTGCACAGGTGCAGGAGGAGCAGTCTTTGGCGGGGCCCTCGTGGGCTCCAAAGCCCAGAGACATCGGCCAACAGCATCTCAGCAGTCAGAGCAGGGAAGTGAGCAGCCTGCCCATACCTCTGCTGAAGCCATAGGGGTTGCACGTCGTAGAAGTAGCAGAAAAAGAAAAAAGACACAATTGTAGATGCACAAGGGGATGCACATGGGTGTGTTAGAAAATGTTAGAGGGTTAAGTTTCTGTTGAAGTTATGAGCCACATAAATTTATTTCTTTGCACCACTTCCCATCTTATCCACTTTTGCCTGCTACCTGGAAAGTGGCCTTGTCAGTTGGAGTGAATGGTAAGACATAACTTAACTTCGAGCAATGGGTGTATTAATGTGTGTGACTGGAATGGTTCGGTCATTTTAGGACTGCTTTGTGGTGGTGGTGGGGGGGAGAGGGCGGGGAAGTTGGTTAAGTGTCTGGGTGCCACATGGGTGCACTGGTGCAACTTAACTAAATCGGGCCATTATGAGGCCATCCTGGGCCTCCTGGGCAGCAATGTGCACTGCTGCTGGTGCCATGTCCACTTCAGGTTCCTCCCCCTCCCCCTCGTATTCCTCCTGCTCCTCCTCTTCATCCGAAGATGCTGTGCGCTCTGTGCCTTGCTCCTCCTGCAGCTCCGATCCTCGCTGCTGCGCTATGTTGTGCAGAGTGAAGCATACCACGATCATTCTGGAGACCCTGGTTGGTGTGTATTGAAGGGCTCCTCCAGATCTGTCCAGGCATCTGAAGCACATCTTCAGCATCCCGATTGCTTGCTCTATTACACATCTCGTCATCATCTAGCTTTGATTGTAGAGCTCTTCGGCCTCATTGCTTGTCCTCATCAAGGGTCTCATTAGCCACGTCTTCAGTGGATACCCCTTGTCAGCCGGTAAGTCTGGTCAGAGGTGCGAAGAGCTGAGGGAGGGTGGACTGGCGCAGGATGAATGAGTCATGACAGCTCTCTGGGAATCTGGCGCACACATGCCTGATGATCTTTTTATGTTTGCAGAGGAGCTGCACATTATGGTTCACAAAGACTCCTGGGTGATCTGGCACTGGTCACCTGACTGATGCATTTATGGGCGGCCGACTGCAAGATCCTGCAAATGTCTCCTGAAGATCCCGGGAAGGAGCCTGAGGCGAAGAAGTTGAGGGCGGTGGTGATTTTGACAGCCACTGGTAAGGCGTGTCCACCAGGTCCACTTGGCAGCACGTCTTCTTCCAGCAGACTGCAAATGTCTCCCACAACCTGTCGTGATAGCCTGAGCCTCCTGAGGCACTGGTGTTCAGTCATGTCCAGGAAGCTGATCCTCTGCCCATATTTACCCTGTGTTGGGGGTATCGCCTCCTGTGAGGTGCACCCCTGTGCTCATCCCCTCGCTCTGTTGAGCATCAGGTCGGTGAGGAGAAGGCTGCTGCTGCTCCTGCTGGTGCTGCTGGATTTGCTGGTGTTGTTGCTGTTGGGGCTCATCTTGGTCCAAATCTGAGGTCCAAGGTGAAACGGCATAAGCGGCACCCATGCTGATTTGATAGATGCCGGGTAATGTGTAGATCAGAGACACAGTCCTCCAATGTAATGAGAGTGACTTCCAATGTAGTGAGAGTAACTTCTGAAGTTGTAGAAATCACCTGCAAATTCCTGAAAACAGACTCTCAGCACAAATGGTGTCAGCAAGAGCCTTTCCCTTAGGCAAGGAAGCAGGTGTAAAGTTTGAGTATTTATGTGATTTTTTTTTTTACAATCAATTGTTCAACTCCCGCAATGGCCACTCTGCTCTCAACTTGCTTTCATTGGCGAGGTTCAGCAAGCCCATGAATCCCATGGACAGCCAATAAAAGTTCCAACATCAGGTTAAAATGGCTGCTAATAGCATCTTAATGAACTCTCAACTACTTTAATTAGCTTACCCGCCTCTCCTGAGCGGGTCTTTGGCGCGTTGACTAATGTGCCTGAGTTAAAGGCGGAAGCCGATGGGTGGAAGCCAGCTTCCTGACACACAGCCCACCCGCTCTCAAACTTGCACTCTCTTCAAAGTAAAAATTCCGGCCAATGTGTTAGGGACCATTTTGTGGCTTATTTGATGAATAATGAAATGAAAAAAGGGTGAATTGTTGTGCTCATTGTATCAATGCCATGGAAGACATTTTGGGGGAAAAATTCAGTATCGACCATTTTGGGGCGCTAACATTGCCTGGGCGCTAATTAGTGCCGGCCACCGCAGAATTGAGTTTTAACGCCCCAAGAGGGAAGTGGAACGCTAAATCAAGTGCTCCACTTCCTTCTTCGGGTGCTAACGTCAGAGAGCGGGGCGGAGACTTCAGCAGCGCTGCACACTGGGCCATGCAGCGCTGCCGCGTTCAAAGGCTCCTTCCCTCCCTTAAAGGGAAGGGCCATCGCTGCAGGCTCTGCAATTTAAAAAGTACCTACCTGGACCACCAAGGCAGCCACGACCCCGCGTGATCAGCCCGACACTCAAGCAGAGTGCCGGGCTGATCAACCGCGGGCAGGAAGCCGCGAAAAAAACTAGAACAGGAAAGGTAAGTTTTTACTCATCGCCCCCAAAACGGCCGGCCGCCTGATGCACGCCTCCTGCAGCTGTCGGTGTTTTCAACCGGCGCTGCTGCAGGGGGCGAATGTCAATTTCGGGTCCGGGGCGTTACCGGAGCGATGTGCACGGCGATGATGTCACAATGTCCGGGTGAAGGAGATCAGGGCACAACGCCGCAGCGCTGCTGCAAAACTCCCGCCAAATATTGCGCTCCGTTAGCACCCCCAGGGGCACTAACGGGAGGCGCAAAGGCACCCAATTTCACCCTCTTTGTCCCCTATCTTACAATTGAGCTCTCCCAGGTCAGGTGTAGTACAGACTAGCCAAAGAGTAATGCTCCCTCTCAACTAGATGCCTTGAACAGCATCACTCAATACACATATGGGTCTAGAAATTTGGGTGTGCCCATTTCTGAGCGCATGGGGGGTGGGGGCGGGCTTTGGGCCTCATTTCCATGAAGCAGGCGAGCTGCAGGGACTAAGAGGCAGCTCACCCATCAAAGGGTGGTTAAAGATTTGATCGCTGTGACACTAGCAGCGACCCCCAGGTAAATGAGGAAGGGGGAGACCAGGTCAGGGGGATTGGTAGTCGTGGGGGTGAGGGGGGTGGAATTGGTAGCTGGGAGGGGAGGGGGGTAATCGGTGGCCTGGTGGGGGAGAGAATGCTAGCCAGGAGGGGGAGTGGGGGAAATTAGTGGACGGGGGAGGTGGGGGGGGGGAGCGAGGGTCGATTGGTGGCCGGTGGGTGGGGGGGATCAGTAGCCGAAGCGGTGGTGGCTCGCATTCTTTTTATGTGGGGTCCACCCAGCTCCACATTCAGGTAAATCTATTTTAAAAACTTATCTTGTTGGTTGCAGCCCAACAGGTGGTTCCAAAATGTCAGTCCTTATTCGATTGCACTTATCATTACAATAGTGATTAATAGATTTCTCCCTCCCAGTCCAGGAACACTGCAGTCAATTGTAGCACCATCACTGCCCCTGCCCTGGCTGAATTCATTTCACTCACTGTCGACTGGGTATCAGTCTTGGGAGCTTCCTGCTTGTACTGCTCAATAGCACAACACGTGGTGCATATTTACCCACTGAATCATTTTGGGGGCATGAAGTGTACTTTACAATAGCTGGCATTAGATTTTATACATATATATTTGTAACAATATTTGTTTCAAACTACCAGCTAACCATTTATTGAACACTGCAATGGAGGTTCACTATCCATTATCCTCTAGTTTTCGCTGCGTGAGGTTCACTCCATTCAGAGTGCACTCGTAGCCTAGTTTCAATGAAATCCCCTGTACACATCCATAATTAGTCTTCTTCTTTTGATATTGTTAAGCAGTGATTTACATAGGTCATTTTCCCAGCAGATCATTTCGAAACTGGAGTGAAACAAGAACCCGATATACAATATAAAGGCAGTGTTTGTGGTGACAGTGCAAAGGCATACACACTAATTGAAAAAGAACTTCAACAAAGGAAGTAAAGGGAGAAACATCTTCCATAATCCTTAGCTGCTAGGAGATCCAGGCGGACTGGGATTGTAGAGATTGCTCTTCCAGCAAGCTCGCACTTTGCTTCTGTTTTCACTCTACTTCCTTTTGGGCTTTTAATTTCCACTTGTACTAACAACTAACTAATGTAACCGACTTCTTATTCTCAGTGTTATTTCCAGAAATGTCTACAGTGCTACAGTACATATGTTTTTTTGCTGTCGTTATTGTGCAGCATTGTTGTTTTTCTGATGCTGTTAACAGATGTGCAATGACTTGTGACAAGGTAATTTCTGGGTGTGACTACCATCAGTGCACTGTTCCTGGAAGGGGTATACTTATATGAGTTATATGCTTTTTCATTATTGCTATTTTTATAAAAAAAATAATGTACCTTCATCTCTCCTGACTGTATTTAAAAAAATACTATATTTTAAATTTATTTAAAAAATATGATTAGGACTGCGACCTCTGAACTCAGCCAGTCCTGTCTCTGGGTCAGATATAGTAACAGATGCCATCGTGAGCCTATCAGATCTGTCACTTCACCATGTGCTCCCTGGCTTACACAGGTCAGGCTGCTGGTAAATGGGAAAATGCAGGTGCAGTTCTCTCAGCCCTTCCACAGTGAAGGTGGAGGCTGGTAGAGGTATTAATTAAAAATTAAAATTTGTTTTTTAATCTGACAGATTGTTGGCAATAGAATAGCAATATTAACAATTCAATCATCAGCAACTACAAATTAAGGCACCACACTCCTTTAAAAATATGCTGGAAATCTGAAATAAAAATGGAAAATAGTCAAAATGCATAGTATGTCAGTCAAAATCTGAAAGATAAAGATAGATCAGCACTTCAGGTGGGATCGTTCACCAGAACTCAGAAAGAATTTTCGAGTTCTAAGCAACCAGCCTCTTTCCTAAGAAAAATGTATTTGTCCATAAGAGGGCGCTATGTGTCTAGGTATGTTACAGCATCCAATCAATTAAGAAAGTGCCACATGATATTCCTTTGGTGTCTGAAAAGCAGCATTGATCTGGTAATAGATAGAAATGGATTCTGGGTCTTGTCTGCCTGGAAGCAGATTTACACTTGTATTCATCACATTTAATATGCTAGATGAGAAGTGAAGAGATTCATGTACAACACTCATTTCTTTTTCACATTGTGCAGGCTTGACTCATGATTAGGCCCACGTTTCTAGTGGTGACATTTAAATTTTACACTAATTTGAGCACCATACCCTCTGCAAATTAATGAGTCTGTGAATAGTACCGTGCATTTGTCGTTTGAATTTATGTTAATGCAATGAGCTCCCCTGGTGATGTTGATGGGCCTCAGCAGCTGTTCAAACCACAAAATGTTCAGGCATCTTCCACCACATTTTATCACTTGCCCCTTTCAGTGGACTTTATAGCCTGTCATTTGTGCACCAATCATCGTGGTGGTTATTGATAGGTCTGGTAATTATCTCTGACTTTATATCTGTGTTCTGACCCCAAAACAATGAGCATAAGTAATGGATCACTGTTCAGAAAATTACATTTGTGACATTGTAACAGTGCCCAACCATGAGGTCAGCAGAAGTTCATTTAGGAAGATTGACACTTACAAATTTTGCTGTCATGCTAAATGGTTGCAAATTTTTGTAGATAAAACTTTGGAGAACTAGTAACTGCGTAATCAGGATGTGTGCTGCATTGAGTTGTGGTGACTGTGGGGTGATATTCTTGACAAGCTAACCTAATGTATGTAATTCAAGCCACACGATACTCATGTTTGTCATTTTCTTTGCAAAATTATCAAACATGGTTGACAATGTAATTGGATTATCAAGGGATCCAAGTAGGGAGAGTAAAACCCAGCAGCTTCCTGTCGGAATAGTTCAATGTAAGCTGTCACTAGTAGGAAATTTTTCTATGAACCAGGCACTTGTGTCAATAGCTGAGAGAAACACTTGTAAAGGCACAGTCCGTGTTTCTAGTTAAAATAAAACATAGCGTAAAATAAATTTGCAGGAGTGATTGCAAAGCAGTAATCCACTCCTAAGGTCCTACAGTTCATAACTGGTATCTGCACTCAGATTAGACTACTGCTTTTAAATTACTTACTTTTTTATGGTCAATATTTTTTGATAATATATGCCGTTAATTTAATTGGTAGGCACAAGTCGGGAGGTGTTAGGAATATGTACAGGCTGCATCGGTAATGTTAATGTATCATCCAGTGAAATTACCCTCTGAATATTATGGCCCGGAATTTGCGGTGGGTAATAACGGTGAACTAACAGTGTTCGCCGTTATTACCCCTTTGAAACTGAGCGCAACTTCAGGATGTTGCGCATGCCCATCTAAACGTGAAAATCATGAAGTTGCGGTCAGTCATTCACTGCTCCGACACTGGCTGCGCTGTGGTCGCACCCCCTGTCCACCAAATAGCTGGTAATCACTGTAATCAGTGAAACCAGTCAAACTGATGAAAACGTGGGCTTTTCCACAGTAATATCACTGTTAAATACCCCATTAAATCTTAGGCCTTGTTGGACTAGGTGTAACTGGGGTTTTAACAGCATATTGACTGCTACACAAACGTTATGGCTCTGAAAAACTAATTTTAATTTTGTGGAAATTTCTCCATTCTGATAAAAATTGCATTTTTTAAGAAATTAAAAAAAAACGGTTTTGTATTTTTTTAAAAGTTGGTTCATACCTTATCCCCATGTGAGAGCACCAATCTTTGTTTTGCTCTCTAACATTTTTAAAAAGTCAGGATAAAAGCAGGTAGTCATTTCCTGCTTCCCTGTCTGTGAGAATTCTGCAATGTGATTGGCTGCTTAGACAGCTTGTTGATGTCATAGCAGATTGCGGTCGGGATTCCCCATTATATTTCACTGAAATCTCTTACACGTCGGAAAATGCAAACTTCTCACCACAGAGATCACGAGATCTCTGTGGGCAGCTTTCTTCAGGGCCAGCAAATTTCGGGCCAAAATGTTTCTTTTGATGCAGCCATTGACGTTTTGTTGCACAAGATTTCAATAGTTTTATTTTAATTGTATCTGTCTAAAGTGCTCCACCCCAATCTCCGCCCCCCCCCCCCACCTCTCACCCCAGCCTTCCTAAGGGAACACAAATTAAGTGAATTCACAAGAGATTTTCTGGCAGTTTCAGCATCCAATGTTAACGCTGTTACTCAACCAATAAGAGGTGCACTTGCTCTGTGACAAGGCGCTGGGCTTCTACCTAATGGCTTAGGCAAGAACTGACACAATGCACCAGAAGAGTGGCTGGCAGGCAATTTTGTGTATCACGCAGCCTTGTGACTAGCCATCCCATTAACAAAATTGTTAATGGACTTTATGTACATCTTACACAAAAGCAAAATACTGCGGATGCTGGAAATCTGAAATAAAAACAGAAAATGCTGGAAATACTCAGCAGGTCAGGCAGCATCTGTGGAAGGGTCTGACGAAGGGTCATCGACCTGAAACGCTAACTGTGTTTCTCTCTCCACAGATGCTGCCTGACCTGCTGAGTATTTCCAGCATTTTCTGTTTTTATTTATGTACATCTTGGTCACTTTTGTATGTACATCTTTGGAGATCGTTGTGTTCAGAAGGTAATAAATGTAGATCAGTGCAGAAACCTCACTAACCACTGCTTCATAATTTACTTGAGGTTTCATATCCAAATCATATTTTAAAATCCATTTTTGTCCATGGATCTTGTCCAACACATTCTATTAAAGAAGCTACAGTGAGAAAAACCCTATAAAAAAGTACCTGATCTGCCCTGATGGCTCAGCGGGCAAAGGTACACACAGGGGTAGATTTCCTTCTTCACCGCCTGGGCGGTAACCTGGCGGAGTGGTTGCCCTCCCTTTATAGAACCTGCCTGATTTCCATTCCATTGATTTTGATTCGTTCTGTGGTACTGATCCACACAGTCTAGGGAAGTTAAAAGTTTCATCGCAGCTGAGGCAGCTGTGACAGGGCAGGGGCTACAATTAGCTGCATGGCCCACGTACTAAGCATCTCTATCCAGTGACACCTGCTGCAAAGTCCATGTGTGTGGACGTCGGCCAAAGACAGGCTTGGGCTTGTCTGTGTCATGATCAAATAACCTGTCAACATTTGGTGCCAAGGCTCATTCGTGAAGAGTGGCTACTTTAAGTGCAGTACCAAAGAGTTACAAACAGACATGGAAAAGTACTCCAGCCTGAGTCAGTGCCTTTAGGAGAAGCAAGAGAAAAGGGGAGAACATTGAAAAAGGAAAGGGCCAGAATTTGCTGTCAAAATAATGGCAAGGTTAATGGCGCTTGCCATTATTTAAGGATAAATGGTACAGTAACTTCAGGCGAGAAGCATATGCGTGGTTAAATGTGTATATCTAAAGGTTGCTGTCCAAGTTGCGCCAATATGCTGTTAGATTCACAAAACCAGCATTTCGCCCTAAGCCTCCCTGTTTTTTTTTAGGAACTTGCTGTATTTGCCCATTAATTGCGCATTAAACTCACCACCGAAAGTTAAGGCTTGCCATTACAAGCGTAAGTAGCTTTTTAACAACGTGATAAGTGTTAATGACTACCAATCAACCTCTCTGCACCAAAAAATAATGATTTTAAATGTGGAGCCTCATTCCTTCTGGTTTTGAATCTTGTGGGGGAGATTTTAAAAATGTAAAATTTAAAATTTACATTTTTTTCTTATTTTTTTCTCTTTCTTAATCCAATTATTCCTTCCCTCTCTTTATTGCTCTTTCTGCACCTGATTTGACATGAATTCACTGCCCTAATTTACCCTCCTTCTCAGTCCTTTCTGTATTTATTTCCCAATCCTTAAATCTCATTGGTTAAGGAGATACACTGTTGGTTGTCCTGTTCACTCAGGTCCCAGATGCCCTGTTTCCCTCGCTGCGCCATTATCAGCTCGCACTTTCAGCAACTTTGCAGGCAAATTTTTTTGAGCTGAAGTGTGCAGGGGCAGGTCTAACTAACGGCAGAAGACATTAGATGCCCTGCTACAGCAAATTCTGGTCCAACAGAAAGTATCTGAATTGAAAGGGCAATGATGTATTTCAGGACAGACAACAGCAAATAAAATTAGGACAATCTTGATCTCATAACCAACAGCAGTTACTTTGCTGTATTGTTAATCAATAGCGCTACCAACTCACAATGTCAGGAATACGCAAAGGAGAGTGAAAGATGGGAAGAGGAATAGAAATTGAAGAATAAATCCGAAAATAAAGCCTTACTTTTTAGTTTTTGACTTGAGACTTTATGGGTGAGGAGTTAACTTTTAAACGGCTTAGAGAGAACTCTGCTTATGATCTTAGCTTGCAAACACAGGATTGTGAATTGAGCAATGAGTATCCTAACAGCTACACTACTGAACTAGACCAGCAGAGTTAAAAAAAAAGAAATTGATCTTATATTCTAAGCTTTAAACTGGAGATTTTAAAATGCCAGTCTTGGCAGGATTTTTTAAAACATATTTTCCAAGGAGGAAGTAGTGGTCGAGAGACAGCAAGTCTACAAAAGCCTGCCTGTGTATTGGTTCTTCACTTAAGCCAGTCATTGTGTGAAAAATGATAGTGGACTGTGAATATTGTGTTCTGGTCTATGTCACGCTTTTCACATGAGAAAATGCATGAACAATATTCTCTTGAAGCATTTCCTGTTGCACTTTCTGTGCATTCTGTTCCCACATATATAAAACCAGTAGAAAGACTTTGTGGTGATGTTTCCAGTTATGTTTTAAGACAAGCTATACGAAAGAAAAAAAAGTAAAGCCAATCTCCATTAACAAAGAATGACAGTGTGTGGCAGAGTGTTTAAGGTCTAGTGCACTCTGCCATGGTGTACTGGGGTGTGGCTTTTTGAATCTGATTCCTTGCATAGTGTATTCCCATTCTGAAATATGTTATCACGGAAAGGTGGCAAGCAGAGGTCAAGCACTTCCCTAAAGCAGAAGTATGAAGCTATTACAGGTATAACAAGGATAATCAAGTACTTCGTGCCTCAAGAGCTTCAGATTATAGTGTAAATTTACATTCCCAGCATGGTGCCACACTCAAAGGAAATGCAGGTCAGGGAATTGGTGATACAGTGTTAGGGGCCCATCTGTGACTTGGACTCCCTTCGAGTGCAGCTCTCTGTTGGGAGTGCAGAATTGGTGAATTTACTCCTATATGTCAAAACCCTGTACTTCTAGAAGACTTATTGGTAAGGCCACAGTTGGGATATTGCACTGAATTATAGGCATCGTACATTTAAGTAGACTTTGATACATTGAAGAAAGTTCAGAGAAGACCAACAGTGGTCCCAGGACACATGAAGAGAGATTTACAGAATTAATCTTGGTTTCACTACAGAAAAGAAAACTGAGCCAGAATATGATCTAGTTCTAAAAAATGCTGAAAGGCACAGATAATGTAGTTTTAAGCAGGTTACTGAACTTCATTGTGATTATAGAGCTAGAAGACGCAAGCAAAAACAAAATTTATTAGAAGAAATAAGAGTTTAGAGGTAACATTTTTCCTGCAGCATAGTAGATATGTAGAGCAGGCTTCTGGCAAATACAATAAATCCTTTAAAAAAGGAATTGGATATATATCAGTTGGAGAACTGGATTGAAGCTTATAAGGGTAAGTATAGAGACAGATGAACAAGTACTGTATGAACTATGATAGCTCCTGGGCTGTTGGGGTCATGGAAAGCCATCTAAAGAATTCAATTTATCCAGGTTAATTAACTTGGATTGTAATGTGAGATTAATGTCTTGGAGAGCATTGTTAGATTATGTACAGGAGGCAGGCAACAATTTAAAAGGGTTTTATTTTGTTAAAGCTTTTGCATGTGGTTATTTACCTCCCCCTACAGATTTAATAAGTTGGGACATGTCCATGACAGTGCAAATTATACATGGTTTGAGGAAGAAACTGAGTTGATGGGTTGAATTACCTCTTCTCCCTTCATAGTTTCTAATATGTTTTGTTGAGGGAAAATTGTATGGTTAACTAGACAGACTTTGGGTCATCCTGAGGCCATGAAAGGTGCTATATAAATGCAAGTCTTTCTTTCTTTCTTCTCTCTCTTTCCTAAGGCTAAAATGTTTGTCTTTATATATAATCCCGACAGTCAAATAATGGGGGTCAATCTTCTAGTTTGGTTTGGATCAAGGGACCAATCCAGAAGCTATCACGTTTGATAGAGTATTTGATCATCTATCTCTATACTTACCCTTCAATCGTGCTTAATGCCTGCCAATTTGGTTGGAAGCAGACCACATTCAGACTCACTGGCCTGTCTTATTCAAATTCTCAGGAAGGCGGCTATGTTTGACACTTAAGTCCACAGACCCGTAGAAATGTAGTCAAAGTGCATGAGAGGTTAGGGAACCTATACCAGCTCACAATAAATCCCTAAGGACATGGCTTCAAGTTCACAAGAACTGCAGAGACTTCAGCTGGTCTGTTGAGGTTGGTCCAAGCACCACAATATTCTCTTAAGTAGGACACAAAAGTATACATGACACATTGTACTCTTAGTCCTCTCACACTATCACTAATTTCAGTGTTCACCATTTTGCTACAGGACACTTTTGATATCCTCAATAGATGCCTAAAGTGCTACCTTCTCTCATATCTTTTCTATGAAGCTGCACTTTACTTTCCATCCTTACCAATGTAACTGCATGATATATGTGTATGTAATCATGTCTACTGTTTCTATATAATGGCCCTTACTGTAAATCTCTCCTTGACAGACAAGGCATAACTGCTGAGAATAGACCCACATTTGAGGAGACCCACAGAATTGCTGGCCCCTTAGTTCTTTTGAAGAGATGGCAGTTGGGTTACTTGACACGGAGGCTGCGGAGGAGAATGTGGTGGATGGGGGAGTTGGAAATCACTCTCAAGCCGAGGACTAGTTCCCCTTTTATCATCCTCTGCATTCTCACTCCATCTACTTACTCACCCATTTACTGCCACCACTATGTGCACTTAAACACAAGAATGTGTGACAAATTCCCATGGAACTCATTTTGAATGTAATTCAACCACTTTAATGTATCATATTTATTCTCTGTAGGTGTAGAACAGAGCAATTCGATCAGGCCGCAGCCCCAGACCTCCCAAGTGCTTCGCAGCAGCCAGTGTCACTCATTCGTACCCGCTCATGTGCTAAGCCCATGGGGATTTCTTTAGTGACAAAGACTCAAAAGTACAAGTGAACAAGAGGCAGTAGTGGATGGAAAGCTGGAACCTAGTGTCCAAAGGGCCAGCTTGTGTCCTCCCACAGTTGAGGAGCCAAGGGATGCAGACCTCACAGGGCCTGCTTTTAAAAGAAGGATGCCTTCTGATCACAGAAACATGATTCAGTCAATGGACACATGCCCATCAAACAGCAGCAGCTGAAGGCCACTGTGGAGGAGTGCACAAGCTGCATTCGTATAGGGATGAAGAATGCACTCAGAACACTGCAGTCCCCTGTGGAGCATTAGGCAACTGCAGCTGTGAATATGGCCGTCTAAAAACCCAAATAAAAGAGGTTGAGGTCCACCTTAGTCCCAAGAGGCGCCAACTGACATTCAGCGTACAGCCACCTTGCTGGCTTCAATCACTGGAGCAGCACATACTATGAGTAGCAGATTAGATTCTAAAGCACATAAATCATATGTTTTAAATCGAGGGAAACATGGTGATACATAAGAATAGAGTCACATACACAAACAACTTATATATTAGTAATTTGGGCAGATGCCCTCCTCCCTCCCCCCTCCCCCCAATGATTTTATGTGCATTAAAACTATTTGATGGAAAATCCTTAATGGACAGAAAATGCTCGTGCCCGCATACCTGAATTCCTGATATATGTTTCTGGCATGTGGTATTCTGCATCTAAAAAAATAAGTCTACCTGAAATTTTAGTGACAGAGCTTCAAGTACTGCTTCTCTTCTCTCCCGCTCAGTGTTATTGACTCTGACTCTGTCCCTTGTTTGGTGATAACCAGGTGCACAGTTGACCACTATCTGCTGAACTGAGGCCTTTAGAACATACAATGGACCATGATTAGAATCCGAACTCATACAAAACCAACACGATTGTCTTGGCGTTTTCTGCTATGGACCCTGCCAGGGTCTATTTTCGGAATCATCTCATCATAAAATGATACAGCATATAAGGAGGCCATTCGGCCCATTGTGCCTGTGCTGGCTCTTTGAAAGAGCTATCCAATTAATCTCACTCCATTGCTCTTTCCCCATAGCCCTGGAAATGTTTCCCCTTCAAGGGGAATTTATCCAATTCCCTTTTGAAAATTATTATTGAATCTGTTTCCACCATCCTTTCAGGCAGTGCATTCCAGATCATAACAACTGGCTGCGTAAAAAAAATTCTCATCATCCTGCTTCTGGTTCTTCTGCCAATTATCTTAAATCTGTGTCCTCTGGTTACCGACCCTTCTGCCAGTAGAAACAGACTCTCCTTATTTACTCTGTCAAAACCCTTCATGATTTTGAACACCTCTATTAAAAAATCTTCCCTTAACTAGCTCTGCTCAAAGGAGAACAACCCCAGCTTCTCTAGTCTCTCCACATAACTGAAGACCCGCATCCCTGGTACCGTTCTAGTAAATCTCCTCTGCACCTTCTCTAAGGCCTTGACATCCTTCCTAAAGTGTGGTGCCCAGAATTGGCCACAATATTCCAGCTGGGGCCGAACCAGTGATTTGTAAAGCTTTAGCATAACTTGCTTTGTACTCTATCCTATCCTCATTACAGTTCATCTCCAGCTACACCACTTTTTTGTGGCACAGAAAGTAATAAAATTACAAGTATTGATTTTAATTGATTTATCATGAATTTGTGCTGTTGCAAAACAAACAATATTTATTGGGTATCTCGCTAACATAAATGAAATTCAGTACTTAGATCCTCAGGCTGAAATTTGCTTCTTTGTTGGCTTTGCCGCATAATTGTGGCAGAGCAGGGTTTCCATCAGCCCGACCGACATATGCGTTGCTGACCCAAACAAATTTCCCAGGTCAGACCAATGTAACTTTTTTTGGTGGCTCTCAATGGGGTTTCTGCCTGTGATGGGGATCCTTTCACAAGGGGAGAGGGGTGGGTGGGTGAAGGACATTCCCTGCTGCCACAGGACTCTGGCCCCTGCAGCCATCTGCCTATAGGTTGGGAAAAAGCATCTGGCTTCTGCAACATCCCATGTGAATTGCCAGTATGGGAGTGCAAATCAATTGCCCCATAATTGATGGCAGTCCTTGGGGTGAGCCTTTTATTTCAATTAGAAGGCCTCCGTTGGCCCTGGCAATGCTTTTGCAGTTAGGCGTTCCTTATGTCCAGGTTTGCTATAGTGGTAAATATAGAAAATGTACCATATGACATCACTCCTTTACTACCACTTTATTTGGTTATGCTCATCCATTAGTGTGATTAGTTTTGGATTGTCAAAGCACACATCCAGCACAGATATTGTGGGCCAAATAGCCTCTTTCTGTGCTGTAAACATTTATGGGACTATGGAAGATTGCTACGGGGGCAGGAATGGGCAGAAACCCAGTGGAATGGGTTTCATCCAGTTATCCACCTGTACCCTTCTGCCTGAAAAGCCAGAGGAGCTCAAGAGCAAATCTTCAATCTTTTAATTTAAATTCATCAAAAAGTCTTGGGTACTCCTTTTCTTGTTTCTCTAGAAGTACACAGTGTAATATACATAACATCAATGACTTCACTTCAAAAGTAATTCATTGGCTGTAATGCACTTTGGGACGTCCTGAGGATGTAAAAGGTGCTGTGTAAATGCAAGTTCCTTTTAACCCTCTCACTTGTGATGAAAATGGTGCATGGGTCTTCATTACCCCCAACAAAAGGATTGCAACACACTCGGTGTTCCTATGACTTGTTTTGGTGCACCTTAACTTCTTGGGCTACCGACAGCTTATCTCATTCAGCACTTTTTGCTCATTTATCATGTAACAAGTTTGACCACTTTCTCTAATGACATAATCAGATCAGACCTGCTGTAAAATATCATATGATTGGCTGAAAAAAAGATATTCAAACAGTTTTTCAGCCAATCACAAATTATTGTTTCTTTGAAGTGATTTTGGGCTAGAGAATGACTGAAGTCAAAGGAAAGTAGGTAATTTAGTGAGTATCGATTAACTCTTTACTCTATCTTGTTGGTGCTATTTTAGTCACTGGAAATATAAGACTTTTATTACACTGACTGCAACATTTAAAGCTAAAGCTTCTTGACTTTTCCAGAAACACAGCTGAAAAAGAAATGGCTGGCTTTGTACTTTATTGTAGGAACAAATATTAGTCTTTGAAAAGTGGTTGTCATTAATCTTTAGTATAGGTGTAGCAATAAAGGAATTACTCCTTAGAGAGCACGGTCTTAGTGGTTGGTCTTTGTTATTAGACCCAACAGTTTCTGTAGCGATATAATGGGATATTGGTAATTGCAGGAAATGTTTTGTCATTGCAGTGTCCCAGTGGATATTCTTTTATTGTTTTTTCCCCTGCAGTTTCTATTTTTTGGTGATTTTTTTTAAGCTTATCGAGGTGAGGAATGTCAGCACCAGGGAATAGCACATATTTCCACTTTGAGCACCCAATGTCAGCATCAAGCATTTCCAGGTCAGGTATAATACAGACCAGATGGAGAGTAAAGCCCTCTCTGCTCTTCCTCAACAACACACCATAACCCTAACCTCAGTAGGGCAATCATGATTTGTTTTTTTTTCCATTTCGCACACTAGTCATTCAGTGACCTTTCCGAGGAAGACTGCCAGCTTAATGCCAATTTGTTCCAATTTACAAGCAGCTTGTGCTATGGGTATACAAACTGTCCAGACTTATATCATACAGTACCCTTACAGCCAGCAGAGAGAGGAGACTATCATCATATCAATCTGACCTGTTATTAAACACTGGTCCCAGAAGTGACCCAGAAGCCTAACCACTGCACCACCCAGTCCTGAATGAAGATTGTTGATCATTTTGCTGAATTTCTTACGTAATATCAGGGATTGTATTTTACTCCATTTTGGTCTCTGATGCAATAGAAGTGTTCTTTATTAAAAAAAAAGGAATTTCAGAAAGTTCTGAAAGTATTGTATTACACTGATCTAAGCATGGGAAGGTCTGATGTCACTTGTCTAAACTTCATGTGAGGAACCAAAGCTGGAATGTCATATGTGGTCTTCCAGTTACAGTGCGACATCACATTATGCTGTACGATTCCAAACTGAATATTATCTAGTTCATGCACCAGATGGCATCAAATTATCTGTCCAATGAAGCCAGCTCAGAGGCTCTAGCAGTAGAGTATTGCACTCCCAACACAGAGGATTGACAGGTTGAAGCTCATCCATTGATTGAACTATGATTATGATTTTGCCTGCCCTTATTGGGCCACGAATCAGTTCAGAGCTGGGCTGCAACATGGAGCACCACGCCCACAAGGGAACTTATCACCTCAGGGGAATGAAAACAAAACTGGCAGCAGCAGTTCTGCTGTGGAAAAATTGGCTGGTGGTTGATCGTGGAGTAGCATTGATGTTGACTGTGGAGAACTCCATGGCCCAAACCATCTGGTACACCCAACTGAAGGGGGAAGCCTGGCAGCAGGAGACAGGAATTGGGCAATATAAAGGTGAAAGAAAAAAAATCATTACAACACATAAATTAACAGCTTTTTGCATTTATTGTGGTCCAGCATAGGCCAGAAAGTTACAGTGAGCCTGAATCAGAAGGTTTGCCAGCCTGACTGAAATTATATCAGTCAGCAGCCAGCATTAAAAATCTATTTTACAATGATCTGAAGTAAGGTTAAGACAAGTAACTCCACACCTTTGGGACTCACAGTATTATTATAAGTGAACTATCAATTTATTGCAAATGTAAACTTACAGCTTCACTGTAGCTGATGACCTTTACTGATACTGGACTAATGATTACCATAATAAAGCTTCAATATTCTCTAATATGACAGCTGCCAAAACAAACATTACTCTGCACTTCATTTGAATACTGAAAGCTGGGAGATTTCTTCCTGTGCTGTTTAAAGTCAGTGACGGTCAACAGAGGATTTCACGATATGTCCCATAATCATTTTGCTCCCAGCAGCAGGAAATGAAAGTGAGTAAAACACGCTGATTTACTCTAAAACACTTATGGAATCACTGGGATAATTTTCTGTCTTCACCACTTGGGTGGTAATCGGATGGAGCGGATCGCCTGCTCATCCAGTTTTCAATTCATTACACTGGACTGAAAATCAGATGCGTTCGATAACGGGTGTGAAATCCATTCCTCCGGATTACCGCCCAGGTGGTGAAGATGAAAATTTACCCTAATGTATTTTACATCCCCCTTTCCCAGACAGCATGCAAAACCTTTCCACTGTAAATAATATGGAAATAGCGTTGGAAGCACAGAGCAGCATGGTGCTTTGCAAATGCAAAAAAAAATCTTAATTCAAAGTTGTTTAATTCAAGTTACCTGAAAAATCTTTCTTTTAGCACTATATTCTTACTTCTTATTATTTTTGTTACTTAATTTAGATTGTTGCATTATTCATTTTTTTTGCACTTTCAATGATCAGGAGTAGAGTATAGAATGAAACACCACAATGGAAAATAAAAAAAATAAAAGCTACCTTAAAAGAGTGACTCCCATCCTCCAACAAAAAGTATTCGGAAAATATCAAAGCAAAACTTGTCCTGCACTATAATTTAGTACATGTCAATAAAATGCAATTAGCAGCTTGATTTCTTTAGGAGGGAAATGCAGTAACATTGTAATATTCGTCAGGCAGGTGAAGACCATTAACCTGTCCAACCAATTATCCCCTTTTTCCTGTAAGATATATCTGAATCATTTCTAAAATTTAATACTAATGAAATGAATAATAATGAATTCCTTCAGAACCCAGTAACTTGTCTATTTCCTTTTTGAAACCCCATAATGTTTTCAGTTCAGCCACGTGCACTGACTGGGGTAGATCTTGACTTTGTGTGATGGTGCAAAACAGATGATAGTGAATCAGCAACCCATTTACACCTCTCCCGGTTTCTATTTCCATTGTAGGTCACCCTTTATATCACCCGTTATACACCACTGCACAAAGTCAGAATCTACCCCGCTGTTTCTTCCATTTGTTGATCACACTTTGGCTACAGCAATTCTGTCTGAATTTCCTATTTACATTTGTTTTTCTTATCTTGAATCTATGTTCCTGGTTCTGGAGTTCTGCATACAGCAGCAAAAGCATCTGTTCCTAACCCCTTCACAATCGTAAAAGATTTTCTCAAGCCTCCCTTTAATCTCCTCTTCTCAAAAATGCAAAAAGTTCCAGGGTATATAAAGTGCTACATCGTAAATACATATTGTAGTGTTTATAAGGAAGGAATCTAATTAAATGGTTTGGATGATGTCATATACCAAGAGAGTGAAGTGTGAATGGTTTATAACCATCATCTAAACTCAGAGATTAGACTACTGGCTAAAAACTACTCTGGGTATCTGTTCTGTTTTTTTAATATTACACATTGTTCATTCGCCAAGGGTTTTGTTCAGCTTTGGGTTCACTCTTTTGTGTCAACAATGGCTGCTGGTACAGATGCCAGCTGCTGTTGTAGATCATGCCAGGTGCGTGATGGTGTTCACGCTGAATGATTAATGATTGTAATTAGTCCAAATTTATCAAAAATAATTTGCAGTTGGTTATGGAAATTCTATTATTAGTATATATTATGTACATTTAAATTGCTAGTACTTAGCTCCCTTCTTAGAGGGTCATCAACTGTTTTAATAAAATTAGGAATCCATTCAAACTCCCATGTCTAGTTTTCTAGGAGTCTAGTAGTATATTGAGGAGTCATTCTAGAGAAAAATGTTGGTGCAGTAATAAAGTTCTCCTCTAGTCTATCTTTAACATGATTGATAAATACAGTATGATTGGGAATACTACATGATTTGATATGGATATTAATAAATGTCCTGGTGATATTAATAGTGCACCAGCAATTCATTTTATTATGCTGGCAGGCTGTTTAATTTGGTGAGTTTGAATTCTTTCAGCAGTGTCCAATTAGAAAGTTCACCTATGAGGGGGAGAACCTGGGATGTGGGTTTGATTCTCGTCTAGCTTGCCTCCGTCTGCTGACTGTCTGGGTCCGATATGAAATGAGTTTGGACAGTCTCATTCCAGTTCCTAGTGGGCTAATAGCAAATTCCCTCCCCCCCCCCCCAATTTGCACTAATTAACATTAAATTAGCAATTTGCATTTAATTTGGGCATTTGCTATCTCGCTCAGAGAGGCCAGTACCTTGGCTGGGTGATCTGGTGCCCAGCCACACAGATAAGAGAAAATCAACAGATATTTCACCACAGATTATATTTCAGTTCCTGCTGGCAATGTTGGAGCATGCAAAGATAGCCACCATCAGATCACTTGACTTTCAACTAAAGTGTGAAATTTAGGAGTTTACAATGGATAGAAAATGAGGGTTAAAACCATAGACATAAGAAGCTCCTCTGATGGCTAAATGGTTAAACCACCACCTTGTGTGGACAGACTAAGAAGGTCTCAGGTTTGATCCCTAGTCTATATGTAGTTAGCGGATTTCGGTTTAGATGATGCTTGGGGTACTTTATTGGCCTAAATGCCCTGGGTTAGGGAGCAAAAACACAGCTGGGGGCGCCACTTGCTGATTTCCATCTAATATCATTGCTGGAAAGTAAGAGGGTAAAATCCATCTTGGGTAGTAGTCAATGTTTCCACTAAGCTGCGCTTTGTTGTGCGTGGCCTGATTATTTCAGTGCGTGGTCCCTTTAAAATTTTGTGCGTGCGCGGTATTTCCACTGGAAAAGCCTGTGAGTGGCCTGCACAGTACCTCACAGCTCACTGCACACTCGCACACACGCACAGCTTAGAGGGAACACTGGTGCTAGAGAATCGGCAGCCCATTTTATAATCGGACCCATTTTCTTTTCTATTGACTTCAATTCGCTAACACCCATTTTGCACTACCACCCAAGGTGAATATCTCCCCCTAAACGTGTATGGATTTAGGGTGAGGACATCATCAGAGTTGGCAGGGGTGCCCCCTCTACAGTCTGCTAACACTCAGGCCAGAATTTTGCCGGTCCTCAGATTGCGGGATTGGAGGCGGGTCTGCTGTCAAAATCGCAAAGATTGAGGGCTGGATTTTGTCTTGGGGTCGGGTAATCCGCATTTCGTGTTTCCCCCCCGACTCCAGATTAATGTGGGTGCCTGATGCAATTTTCACTTAATTGGGCCATTGAGTTGCAGCATGTGGGAACCCATGAACTAATTAGTGTTTTCAGTCAGAAAGTCGCCTCTGATGATGTCAACTCAGAGACTGTTGGTGAGAGAGGACCTGCCTGGCTTCTGATGTGAGAGAGAGAGAGAGAGAGAAGAGAGAAGAGAGAAGGAGAGAAGGAGAGAGAGAGAGAGAGAGAGAGAGAGAGAGAATTTTTTGCCAAGCAAGTCCTCCCAGGCAGTCTCTGAAGACATTCAATGAAGCAGCATCAGAGGCGACGTTCAGACCTAATACTACTACTACTACTACCTACATCACATCTCCGTTGTAATAGTGGACCTGCAGCTCATAGTCAGCTATCCACTTGTGCTCCCGCCAGGTTTCACTGGAGTGTTTCACACCAGGCGTGCTTCACGTCAGAAGAGGGTTAAACTAGCTACAGCGTTTCAAAATGGCATTACAGAGCCAATTTAGAGCTTGTTAAGTGCTTTAATGGCCTCTCCCGCCTCTTGAAGGCGGGACGGAGTCGGGAACCCCGCGACTGATTATGTCAAAATTGCGTGGAGGCGGGATGGAGTCGGGATGGGGTCGGAAACCCCGACCCCGCAAATTTAACTCCCCACATGCCTCCAAACCCGACTCCATGGGTCATTCAAAATCCAGCCCTGACAGCGGGCAGGAAACCTGCTGTCAACCCGCCGCCAATCAATCTTCCCAAGTGTCGGGTCCCCGATTTGCGCATGGACCCGACACCTAGCGGCGGTAAGAGGATTATAGCCACTTACCTGGCTGTTAACAGGTACTTGATACTTGTTAACAGGCTCTTTTTCAATTTTGCCGCATCTGCCTCGGGTTCCCCGACGTCCGGACACCACGCCGGGTAAGTGTGGCGTGTTGAGTCTGCTCTAATGTTTCTGGATTGATGACAGCGGCAGAAGTGGTTGAAAGGATCCAATGGTGCACTGGTGAGTTTCAGAGGTAAGGAAATGTTGGGAAAATCATTTTTAATGCATTTACACATTTCTGTAGGTAACAAGTTTTGAAATCGATGTCTAGTCCCACCTCATTGGGAGAACCTCTCTCACCAGTGACAGATCGCTTCTGTAACCTCACCTGCAGCTGCCATCTGTTCTAGCCTAAGGAGGGAGTCATTGGAGAGCCTGGATGCAAGAGCTCACCTGTGAACAGTCATTGTCCGTGTTTGCAGCACCTCAATGCTGTCAAACACTGAGAAATGAGCTGTCAAAGAAAAGTTGTGCATGGTCCCTTTAAGAAAACCGGCAGATGACTCGTCATCAAATGACGTCATCTGACTGGCTTCCTCTTAATTGGCCAGCAAGCCCGCAGGGCGGGCTTAATAAGGCCAATTGACGTAAAATCATGGCCGTGGGCCGGATGCAGTTTGGGGCGGGACTGGAACCCAGAAACCAGCTGACCCGCTCCCAAGTCGCATCCATTTTCAAAATCGTGGCCTCACTGTCTAGGCTCACATATGAAGAATGGCCCCTTTGGACAGACAGCAGAGGTTGCCCATGTCCATGGAACTGTAGCCCAGCATGAATGAGTGGGGCCAATTTTAACATTTGGTACAAAACAGGTGGTTGGCGAGCAGAGCCATTGTTGGTACCGTGAGGCCCAAGCCATTTTGAGGTCCTTATTTGCATGGATCTAATGAGCTGTGCTTGCTAAACTGGCGCTCCAATAAAGCTCACCAGTTGGGGAGGGCAGGAAATTGGCTGGCTTTTACATGGAGCCAGCTGATAGCCTGGGCCTGTAAAGGTGACGGGAGTGGAGAGGGTGTGAGTGGGTTGCCATGCACGGGCTGGTAGTGTGACTGAGTATTTTTGCATTCCTGCTTCTCCTGGATCCACAAAAAATAAAAGATGAAAATGGTTTTAGGTAGTTTTTAAGCAGCCTCCAGTGGTCCCATAATGGTTATGTTGCTCAATGCTGGTACGAATGGGCAGAACGTGTGCTTATCGGCATATTATGTACATCATAGGACCATAATTTCCATATTAAATGTTAAAATTGGGTCCAGTGTGTTCAGCGGAGGAGGGGGCAAAAAAGCATCAAAAAAGATTTAATTAAATAAAACATTAAACAGATAAAGAGGAACAAGTAGCAGTATATTGACAAGACTGTTCTGCTGAGTGTATTATGAATTTTTAAAGCAGCTTGAAGAGCATCACTAATGGACGCTCTTTGCTAGAAAGGAACAGTGAGCTCAGTGTTGGCGTCTCCCAGAACTAAAGTCACGAGCCAGTTGAATGAAAGCACAGTATATTTTTTTCCATTGCAGCGAGGGCCCTTTGGGAAATGACTTGTGTTTCATTGGATAGCACCCTGTACTCCTCTGCTTTCTACTACTGGCAGTTCATTTAATCTGACAGTATTATTTTTAATTCTAGTTCCACCAGTTTATTTGTTCATTACTTCTATTAATAAAAAGTGCAAAGCTAGATAGAAATTATTTGAGCGAGATGAAGAACTGACAAATTTAAATAGAGAAGAAATACCACAGGAATTAAATAAAAAGCAAAATATGATGGATCAGGTGGTGGGATGAGTCCTTCAATGTGTGTCCTGTGTCTGAATCAAGCTCAGTTTGATATGATCAGCGTCTATGTTCAATTGATAGCTGTATGGGCTCCAAGTGAAATGAGTTTAGGCAGCCACAGTCCGGTTCTTCGTAGTTGAGTCTACAGAACAGAACTGTTTTCAGCTGACACTAAATTTGGCGATCTCACTCACAGAGACGATAAGAATGGCTTTTGTCGGAATTGGAAGTATAACACTGATGCAGCATGGGATGCGATTACGATGTGGAGGGTACGTGTTATTGCTGAGGAAGAGTAGGGGCGATGAGGGAGTTTGCTCAGCATCTAACCATGATATACATGCCTTGGGAATATTTGTAACTGATTCCAAAAGCAGAACTTGCAATCATTTTCCATTGCATGGAGCTCATGGATCTAATTGATGAGCATAAAATGCATTGCAAAAAAAGCTTTAAAATATTTCAGACCATCCAGTGGCAGTCCGCATTAATGATTGTTGTCAATAGATGGAATTTATTGCTAAGCCAATCATGTCATGGTAAACTATTCTTGAAGTTAAGCTAATGAAGTCATAAATGTGCTGTATTTGTTACACACATAAGGGAAAGATTGCGCTATGTGTAACAAAATTGTGAATCTGCTCTTTATAAATGGATTTATAATGTTGCTACATATAGCACACAGAGAAACTCTTCCCTGTAATGTCATATTGCTTATGAAATCAATGTCAGGGTATGTTCACATTAGAAGAGTATTCCACGCCAGTGAAACTGAGATATTACCACATATCTCACTGTAAATGAATGAGGGAAAGTAATCTGGGGAAAGCTTTCTTCCATGAAAGACTGTTGGAGCAAATATAGGGCAAACTTTAATGAAGGTAAAACATCTTGAGCTATATTTTCATGTTTGAAAAAAATGAAAGATTTTTCTTTGTAATTTATGATCTACTAATAAAATCACAGGAACAAAAAGTTGTGAAACTTAGCAGTAAAGAAAAATAACAACTAATCGTGATGTACCTGTAACAATAATCCTTTATTGGTTCTCAAGAAGTTAAATCCTGAAGGGCACAAAGCTATTGGCCTTTCCACTGCTGTAGGCCTTGGAGAAATCAGCCCTCAAAATCCAGGCAGATCTGCATTTGAGTAGAATGGTGCATATGTCCATCATTAATTACCTTAACTAGGCTTAAAAAGTAAATAATTGACTTTTTACTTGCTTTTCAACACTGTTGATTAACTGATTTTTGAAGGAACAGGAATCCTCTGATCAGCACTTTCTACCAACATCACACCTTTTCACTCACATGTTTTTTGCTAAAATTAGGGATAGAGTGAATATATAACTCTTTGGGGGAGAAATTCGGTATCGCCCCGTATGTTTTTCAACTTTAAAAAAATTCGGTTTTGCGCTCCAGGAAGAAAGTGTAGCGCTAAATCAAGTGCTCCACTTCCTTCCTGGAGCGCAACAGGCAGCAGGCGGGGCGGTAGGTGAGCTTCGCTGCACACTGGGCCGTGCAGCACTGCCGCATTGGAAGGCTCCTTCCCTCCCTTAAAGGGAAGGGCCATCGCTGCAGGCTCTGCAAGAGGAAAACTTACCTGGTCCCCGACGGCAGCCGCGATCCGGCCCGATCAGCTCGATGCACTGCAGCAGAGTGTCGGGCCGATCGATCGCTGGGGAAGACAAAGGAACAAAAAAGAGAAAGAGCATTTCAGAATTTTATTCACTTACCTCGGCCACCTCGCCTTTAAGTATCGCCCCCGAAGCGCCCAGCCTCCCAATGAATGCCTTCTGCAGCTGCCGCTGTTTTCGCCCGGCGATGCTGCAGGGAGTGAAACCAAAGTTCGGGTCTGGGGCGCTACCGGGACGATGCACACGGCGATGACGTCATGATCTCTGGGCAAAGGAGATCGAGGCGCAACGCCATGCCGCCGCCGCAAACCTCCTGCCGGATATAGCAGGAGGCGATATTCTTGCCGCGCCCGGTCGGTAACTGCTTAGCGCCCCGTTATCGCCCCCCCCGGGAGCGCTAATGGGAGGCGCTAAGGTGCCCAATTTCTAGCCCTTTGTGTGCAAATGTATTTCTACAGAAAAAAAGTGGGTCAGGATGGAAAGTCTTATGGATCTATATTGCTATGCCATTGATTCAAAGCACTGCCTATTTGTCATTTCCACAGGTATTTTGGGAGAGTAATTTTGTTAGTGTGCATACTGCCAGAGCTTGTAATAGAAATCAATTTTAATTGTATTTTTCCCAAATAGATAGTTTTTTATATATGCAATGCTGATCTAAACTTTGTTTCAAGGATAAGATAATCTAGCTGTTAACAGAAATGGATATCGAGCATTACAGAGACAAGAGAAAGTCAGATAGAGGCGTGGACACACACAGACAACCATTTTAGTAGTGAGTCCTTAACGATCTCGTAAGAAGAAGGTAGCACACCACAAAGATTTACAGTAACAATTCCTTGTTTTCATGATAACTCACAAATGGTCGTGAGCAAAGTAAATACTGTTTTGACGATTAATAGTCTTTAGGAAAATGTTCTGTTTAGGAAAATAATATCAATAAAGCTCATTAGTTTTAAAATGCATATGGGAGTTTAATTTTCTCTCGTAGTGCACTGGTTAATGTGTTTGCATAAAAGACCTGTGTGCATTATTGTACCAAACACTGAAAGAATGTTAAGGAAATTTGCTAACGACCATTTGTGAGTTTTCATGAAAACAAGGAATTGTTACTGTGAATGTTGGTGCTATAGTTGGCTGGTTCCCCATTATTGTCTACAGTCTGCAGGCAGTTGGATAAAATCATAAGTAAATACTGTTTTGACTATTAATAGTCTTTAGGAAAATGTTCTGTTTAGGAAAATAATATCAATAAGGTTCATTAGTTTTAAAATGCATATGGGAGTTTAATTTTCCCTAGTAGCGCACTGGTTAACGTGTTTGCGTAAAAGTCCTGTGTGCATTATTGTAATGCAGTACTTAAGCCACTTATTGTAAAAGGAATTTTACATGAACGCATTAACCAGTACACTACCAGAAGGAAATACATTCCTTAGTGTCTTTTTCTCACTAGCTGTGATCCTCATGTACCAAACACTGAAAGAATGCTAAGGAAATTTGATAACGACCATTTGTGAGTGTTCATGAAAACAAGGAATTGTTACTGTGAATGTTGGCGCTGTAGCTGGCTGGTTCCCCATTATTGTCTACAGTCTCCAGGCAATCAAGAAGAACAGAAAAATCACAAAACAATACTGTAACATAAAATGAACAGGAAAGTGGCAGAAAAATTAATCAAGCTCAGGAGCAGGGTAAACAAACATAGCAAGTACAAGAAACCTAGAGATTGAGAGGGAAACAAAATTTTTAAAAATAGAAGTGGATCAGGGGAAGAACATGTCAATTGAAGAGAGGGGACCCTGAGCTTTATCCATAAAGAATGGTTGTATAGTTTCTATGGTTCCCATGGTTCCCAGCCCTAACCGAAGTCATGCATTCATTTAAATTTCCACTGTCATTATAAATGGAGCACAGTACATCACAATTTCTAGGAAACAGGCTCATTTACAGTAAGTGCTAAATTAGATTGCCTCATGGGAGGAGGAATATGGATTTTGTAAATATGAAATGAAATAAAAGCAGCTAATAGGATAAACCATTACAAGATCAAGGCATGTTTTGTGACAATACTTACAACAGTCTGTCTTATGAGAATTGAAGCTTTCTTTTTACACTTTGTCAACAAACAATGTAATTAACAACTCTCAACAAAAAAATAATAAAGTATCCAGGAACTCTCGCAGAAGATGCCATTTTAAATTAATCTACTCAAGACTAAACATTTTGGTTCCATTTTCATTCAAGAAATACACATTAATAAATGTATGTGTAATAAGAGCTAAAAAATTTGCTGCTGTGACTCAAACATTGGTGCACCGTAACCAGACAGGATTTCTCTCTCCTGAAACCCAGTGCAGAGGATCGTTTCTGATAGACAAAGTACAAAGACAGTTACAAAGACTTTACAGTACACAAATGCTCTCATTTTTGTCATTTCCTACAGATTTTCTTTCCATATTGACACTTTCAGAATGAGTGCTCACTCTAATGCCGGAATTTTTACCTTTCCGACGCACTTTTTAACGAAACCACTGTATTTGCATCTGACTTCTGGGTTTCCCGGGCAATTAACGGGAGCGAGCGTGATGACATCACGCATGGGTCCAATTCAGCTCAGGTATTTAAAGGATCAATGCAAAGGTGTCAGGTTGAAGGTTGGTGGAGGTTGAAGAGAAATTGGTGGGGGAGAGAGTGGTTTCCTTTAGAGAAAGTGGTTTGTTTGTACAGAGATTTGTCTTGCTGAAGAAGAAAAAATACAATCTCAGTGCCCAAAAGCTGCCCCTAGATTTAGTGATGCCTTCCTGGAAATCCTGCTCCAAGGAGTCAGGGCCAGCAGGGAGGTCCTCTTCCCTGCTGACGGGAGGAAGAAACCAGCCGCAGACACCATAAAGGCATGGCTGGAGATAGCAGCAGAAGTGAGCAACAGGAGTGTGGTGGCAAGGTCCTGGATACAGTGCAGGAAGAGATTTAATGACCTGTTGAAGTCATTCAACTATGTCCTGATGTGCCTGTCACCCCAACCCCCTCACTCTGCCTTCCCAAGCCTACTCCTGCACGTCACTCCTCACACCAACCTACCTTACAGGTGCACTCATCCCTCTGTGTCTATGCACTTCCTCACATCCCCATCTGACCATCCACTACTGACACTCACCCTCATCTTAATGCAATGTCATGACTCTCCCT
Organism: Squalus acanthias; assembly: GCA_030390025.1. Classification (NCBI taxonomy): domain Eukaryota; kingdom Metazoa; phylum Chordata; class Chondrichthyes; order Squaliformes; family Squalidae; genus Squalus; species Squalus acanthias. Next base: position 157,611,829 of record CM059425.1, on the reverse strand, counting down.
CATAGTCACCCTCTACAGATGTTGCCCATCCGTCGGTTCCACTCATTCCATGACTCTCACGCAAAGGTTTCCATTTTCCCTCCTTGCAGGAGAAGAGAGCAAAGAACACCCAGAAGAGGCAGGTGGCCCTCCAGTCATAACAACGCTGACTGCAGCAGTGGAGGAGGTGCTGGAGATCAGTGGAGCAGCGAAGTTGATGGCGGTGGGAGATGGAGAGACGAGACGCTCCCAGCTACCTGGTGACAGAATTAAATATCACACAGCCACATGGCATACGACAGTCACTCATGTTGACTTGATGTCAGCAGCCAGTGAAATATGATCATGTGTGTAATGTATTATTACATGGTTTGTCACATGGTTTATCACATGGGCATGCACAGTTTGCTCTGGCCTAATAAAGCAAGCACATGGACTAGCAACTCATAGGCCCCGATTTTACTAATGGAGGCGGGTTGAGTGCGGGTCTGCTGCTCGGAGGCTTTCCGACCCGCTCCCGGCTGCCGCCTCCCAGAACTTACTATTTTGCCTTGATTGGCCTTGTTACGGCTGACGTGCGGCTCCCTCCAGGCAATTGCTTGGAGGCTGTCAGTTTCTTGCATCTGATGACGCGTTGTTTGGATGAAAATTTAAAGGGGCCATGTCCCCTTTGGGAAAAATGTCAATGGGATGGATTGGTGCTGTAATATATAGAAAGGGGAGTTGACAGCGTCTGTTCTGAACAAAATTTAATGAATGAAATTGCTGGTCATATTATTCCAGAAAGATATTTATGATTTTTTTTATATATCAATTTATTATCTGACTATGAAATGAAAAAGATGCCAGATTTGTTCCAATCATTGGCTTAGTAATATTAATACATTTTTCTCTTAAAGGTGCTGGCTGCTGCAGGAACGGCAGCTCCAATAACTAAGGCTGCACCCAGGTTCAATGAGGGCTCTCTCCATGCTCTTGTTGAGGGAGTTAGAGGACGTCAAGAGCTCCTCTTCCCTGGCTTGGCTGCAAATTGCTGAGGAGGTGAGCTCGAGGTCTGTGTGCAGACGCACATGGGTTCAGTGTGGAAAAAGGTTTAATGATCTGCTGAGATCACCTAAAGTGTGGCCTCTGTGTTCTGGGACATGGAAGTTCAAGAGTGAGGGCTCAGGGTGATTTCCATGTAGAATGTTGGTGGTGGCAGTGAGCGCAAACCACTGTTTATTGGACAGATGATACCTGGGGTTTTGAGAATGTCGAACTTATATTCATCTCCATGTGCCAGCCACCTGTGGTTGAAGCGTAAGGTTACGCGAATCTGGCATGGATGAGTGCAGCCCTTGCCTGACGGCCAGCAATGTGGTCGCCTGCCGCTGGATTAGCCACATCCGGCCCTGCAAGGCGCCACTCCCTGTCCTCCTCCTCGTCCTCTTCCTCGTCCTCTTCCTCGTTCTCTTCATCTTCCTCCAAGGATTGGGAAATGTGTCAGCTTGACCAGTCACAAGGTCATTAGATTTGCAAAATCTTATCCCAAACCTCCAACAACAAAGTTGTTGTATTTGAATGCCAGCCATGTTACAGGAGCGCTTTTAAAGTCCTGCACCAATAATGACTACAGATCATGTCCTCCACCAACTCGTCTCCTTGCAGTAGGACTGTTTCTGACAAGGCGGGAAACAGGAGCCAGAGGCACGAAAATGGGAAACCTATGTCAAAATAGGATTATCAAGGCAGTTAACAGGCTATTAACTGCCTTAACTACCTGTCCCACCGGTTGGAGTTGGGTCAGTTTGGGAAAAGCTGAACAGACACTCACGAAAATTGCGTGGGGGCGGGATGGAGGCGGGTTGGGTGTCTGAAGCCATTTTTGCCGATTTTACCAGCTGACACACCTCCAAACCCACCTCCTCAGGGCTGTTAAAATCCAGCACATAGTGTTTCTGTCCTTCATTTGTTCTACCCACATATATTACACTTTGGCGACGAGGATGGGATCCCAAAGCCATTTTCAGGGATCATGAAAGGACACTGTGTTCAACCTTTGAGTGGACAAGTTTAAGGTGAATTTGTGACACCTAAACTGAATTTTTGTGATGTTTCTCCGTTAATGCTCATGCAGAATTGTCTGTGCTTCGCCTTCGCGTGTATGTAACCGTGGCGTTGATTCTCACAGGTACACAGGTAGAGTGCTGAGTCACTGTTCGATGGGACCGGGACAATCATGGCTGCACCTACGGGATTCATCGGAAGCCTTGGCATGTATGACTGAGCTTATGAACCATTCAGTTCTTACATTGAGCGGATGGAGATGTTTTTTCGGGCCAATAACATTATTGAGACCGAAGGTGCAGATGAGAATGTTCAAGCTGAAAATAGAGTAATTCATGAACAGAAGAAAGCCATTTTTCTAATGGAGATCGGGCCAGATGTCTACAGAACATTGACAAACCTACTCGTGCCAGGAAAAGCGAAGGATGTGTCGTTTGAAGACATTGTTGAGAAACTCGAGGATCATTTTGACCCAAAGCCATTAGAAATAGCAGAGAGCTATAAGTTTGGTACCAGAAACCAAAAACAAAGTGAAACCATCAGTGAGTACATTGTAGCTCTTAAGAACCTGTCTTTACATTGTAACTTTGGCACATTTTTAGATCGTGCGTTGCGAGATAAGTTTGTGTGTGGACTGGTGAATAAGCGCACACAGTCCAAGTTACTGAACACTCCGAACCTAACAGTTGACATAGCATGCAAAATTGCCCTATCTATGGAGATGGCGTCTAAGAATGCTAGGGAGCTCCGTCCAACTCAAGTGACAAGTGCAGCGGAGGTCTACAGTCACAAAGCCACCGCCAAACCCAAAACTGTGAGACCGAGTCAAAACCATGTTGGTGAGAGCAGTTCAGTGAATTGTTATCGCTGCAATGGAAATCACTCACCACAGACCTGCCAATACAGAAATGCAAAGTGTTTTCACTGCCAGAAACAGGGCCATATTTCAACAGCTTGCAGAGCTAGATTTAAAGCAGGAAGTTAGAACCATTCTAGTGGCAATGAAAAGCAGCGACAACAAAAGGGATGAGTTCACAATATTGAAGTGAACACACCTGATCTTGATGAACTAGGCATCTACAGTATCTATGCCACTAGTGGCAATGCTAGCAGTTGTGAGAAAGACTTCTGTACAAAACTTTTGATCAACGAGCAATATATTGATATGTGTATCGACACAACGGCGGACTGCTCTATCATGAGTAAGGACACATATGAGAGTAAGTTTAATCAAGTACCACTTACAAAGAGTACCGTAGAGTTAAAAACCTACTCCGGAGAAATCCTAGTGACATGTGGACAAATGGAATGTACAGTTCAGCACAATGGCCAGTCAGTGAAGCTGCCTAGTATTGTAGCGAGCTACAACAACAGGCCAACCCTCATGGGCAAAGACTGGTTGAGAAAGTTAAAACTAGACTGGAAAAAATCTTCAGTGTAGATGCTTCAAAGAAGCGACTCGACACAATGCTGAACAAGTACGAAAGCATGTTCACAGACAGTAATGAGGGTATCACTCGGTACGACACGCATATCCACATCAACTCCAATGCGAAGCCTGTCTATTGTAAGGCAGGGCCAGTCCCCTATGCGTTGAAAAGTCAGGTGGAGGAAGAGCTAGCGATGCTCAGAGAGAACGGAGTGCTAGTAAAAACTGACAAAAGTGAATGGGCTACCCCGATTGTGGTAGTGCCCAAAGCAGACAAAACTGTACGCTTGTGCGGTAACTACAAAGTTACTATCAACCAAGCAGTTGATGACGAGCAGTACCTGTTACCTACATCACAAGATTTGTATGCAGCACTCTCTGGGTCAAAGGTTTTCTCTAAGCTTGACCTGTCGCACGCATACGCTCAGCTGAATGTTGACAAAGAGAGTCAACAGTATCTCACTATCAACACACACAAGGGACTGTACTCATACACCAAGCTGCCGTATGTGTAAAGTCCTCCCCCAAAATCTTCCCGGCTACAATGGATAAGATTTTGCGAGGAGTTCCAAATTGCTTATGCAATCAAAATGATGTGCTGATCGCAAAAAGCAGCGAGGAAGAAAATCTAGAAGTGTTAGATATAGTGCGTCAAAAGTTGAATTCCCACAATGTCAAATTGAAAAGCAGCAAATGAGCTTTTGTGCAGCCCGAGGTTGTGTACCTTGGTCTGAAAGTTGATGCAAATGGCTTGCAACCAGTGAAGGAAAAGGTTGATGCTGTCATCAATGCTCCAAAGCCACAGAACGCGTCTGAGTTAAGATCTTTCCTTGGAATGGTCCAGTACTACGCACGTTTCTTACCTGAGTTAGCGACCATGTTAGCTCCATTGCACCAGCTCCTGAAGAAGGATGTCCAGTGGAAGTGGACGAAAGCGCAACAGGAAGCTTACGATGCTTGTAAGACAAGTCTCTCTAGCGATGCTCTACTTGTGCATTATGACATAGAGCGTGAGCTTAAGTTAGCGTGTGATGCTTCCAGCTATGGTGTGGGAGCTGTCATAAGCCACGTAATGGATGACGGCCAAGAGAAACCAATCGCATTCGCATCGCGAACCTTCAAAGAGCGAAAGAAACTACTCGCAAATTGAAAAGGAAGCACTCGCCATAGTGTTTGGAATCAAGAAATTCCAACAGTTCCTGATCGGCAGAAAGTTTACCCTGATAACCGATCACAGATCGCTCCTAGCAATATTGGGGCCCAAATCTGCCATCCCTGCAATGGCTGCATCAAGAATGCAACGTTGGGCAATGTTGTTGTCACAACATGACTACACGATTGAATATCGCAGTGGGAGGGGATGGATCCAGTTGTCGTGGTCCATGTTGGTACAAACGACGTAGATAGGACAAGGAAGCAGGTTCTGTTAAAGGAGTATGAGCAGCTAGGGGTTAAATTAAAAAGCAGAACCTCAAGGGTATTAATCTCTGGATTATTACCTGAGCCACGAGCGAATTTGGCTAGGACAAATAAAATTAGAGAGTTAAATGAGTGGCTCAAAGACTGGTGTGGGAGAAATGGGTTTTGCTTCCTGGGACACTGGCACCAGTACTGGGGCAGGAGGGAGCTGTTCCGTTGGGACGGGCTTCACTTGGCCAGTGCTGGGACTAGAGTCCTGGCGGATCATATAACTAGGGCTGTAGAGAGGGCTTTAAACTAACTAGTGGGGGGGAGGTTCCTAGAGAGCAAATAATAAAATGACAACAGAGAAGGTCATAGACTTGACCATTCATCGCCCCACTTATGTGCTGCAAAATGCTCTCCAGCTCCTTGCTAGTAGAGAAGTGCGGGTGGGCGATGAGAGGGGTGATGTTGAAAGGGGACATGGAAGTGGGGATTCTGCTCAAAATGCTTCCACTTTTCCCCCATTGTCCACCCTCCCCCCCACCCCCCCACCCCAAGTCAGAGCTCCACATGCTGCCTCATGTCCCAATGGCCGAGTCTGCCCCTGCACAGTTGCAGGAGGAACAGTCTTTGATGGGGCCCTCACAGGCTCCACAACCTAGAGGATGTCGGCCAACAACATCTCAGCGTCAGAGCAGGGAAGTGAGCAGCCTGCCTCTACCTCTGTTGAAGCCACAGGGTTTGCATGTCGTAGAAGTGGTAGGAAGAGGAAGATGAAAGAATTCTAGATCCACAAGGATATGCACGTGGGTGTGTTAGGCAATGTTTCACTGTTAAGGTTATGTTATTTGGAGGCACATAAATTATTTCTTTACACACTTTCCCGTCTTGCCGATTTTTGCCTGCTGCCTGGGAAGTGGCCTTGTCAGTTGTACTGAATGGTAAGACTTGACTTAACTGCGAGCGATGGGTGTGTGTGACAGGAATGGTTTGGTCATTTTAGGACTGCTTTGTGGTTGAGGGGGAAAGTTGGTTCAGCATCTGGGTGCCAGATGGGTGCACTGGTGTAACCTAACTAAATCGTGCCATTATGAGTCCATTCCGGACAGCAATGTGCGCCACTGGTGGTGCCATGTCCACATCAAGTTCCTCCTCCTTCTCCTCCGGTTCTTCCCCCTCCTCTTGTTCCTTCTCCTCCTCCTCCTGTTCCTCCTACGAAGAGTCTCTACACCTTGCTCCTCCAGCATCTCCAATCCTCGCTGCTGCGCTGTGTTGTGTAGAGCGCAGCACACCATGATCATTCTGGAGACCCTGGCTGGTACATATTGAAGGGCTCTCCAGGCATCTGACGCGCATCTTCAGCATCCTGATTGCTTGTTCTACTACACATCTTGTCATCATTGTCATCAGTTTTGATTGTAGTGCTCTTCGGTTTCATTACATGGCCTCCTTAAGGGTGTCATCAGTCACGTCTTCTGTGGATACCCCTTGTCTCCAAGCAGGCAGCGGGTAAGTCTGGTTGGAGGTGCGAAGAGCTTAGGGAGGGTGGATTGGCGCAGGTTGAATAAATCATGACAGCTCCTTGGGAATCTGGCATACACATGCATAATGATCTTTTTGTGGTTGCAGATGAGCTGCACATTGATGGAGTGGAAGCTCTTGCGGTTCACAAACACTCCTGGGTGGTCTGGGGTGCCTTGATGGCCACATGTGTGCAGTCGATAATGCCCTGCACCTGTGGGAAGCCAGCTAGAGTCGCAAAGCTGAGCACCCACTCAGTAACACTGGCTTCATCGGTGGCAAAGTGTACATAACTGCCGGCCCTGGCAAACATGGCATTGGTCACCTGGGTGATGCATTTGTGGGCGGCTGACTGTGAGATCCTGCAAATATCTCCCGCAGATCCCTGGAAGGAGCCTGAGGCAGAGAAGTTGAGGTGGTGGTCACTTTGATAGCCACTGGTAATGCGTGTCCACCAGGTCCACTTGGCAGTAGGTCTTCTTCCAGCAGGCTACAAATGTCTGCTACGACCTGACGCGATAGCCTGAGCCTCCTGAGACTCTGTTGTTCAGTCATGTCCAGGAAGCTCATCCTCTGCCTATATATCCTGTGTTGGGGGTATCACCTCCTTCAAGATGCACCCCTGTGCTCCTCCCCTCTCTCCTGTGGAGCGTCAGGTCAGTGAGGAGAAGGCTGCTGCTGCTCCTGCTGGTGCTGTTGGTGTTGTTGCTCATCTAGGTCCTCATCTGAGAAACAGCGTAAATGGCACCCATGCTGATCTGATATATGACAGATGTAAAGTGGAGATCTGACGCACAATCCTCCAATGTAATGAGAGTGATCTCCAATGTAGTGAGAGTGACCTCCAATTTGCGCACAGCAAGCTCCCACAAACAGCAATGTGAAAATGACCAAATAATCTGTTTCTGTTATGGTGGTTGAGGGAGAAATATTGGCCAGGACACCGGGGATAACTCCCCTACTCTTCTTCAAACTCTCAGAAAAAGTGCTGTGAGCAAAAGCCTTTCCCTTAGGCAAGGAAGCAGGTGTGAGGTCTCAGTATTTATGGATTTTTTGACTGTCATTTGTTCAGCTCCCTCAATTGCCGCTCTGCTCTTGCCTTACTTTCACTGGCAAGGTTCAGCAAGCCCGGGAATCCCGTGGACACCCAGTAAAAGTTCAATCCACAGGTAAACAAGGCTCTTAATAGCCACTTAACTAGCTGTTAATTGCTTTAAATAGCTAACCTGCCTCTCTGGAGGGGGTTTCTCACTCGCAGCTGAACTGCGAGTTAACTGCGGAAGCCGGCGGGTTGAAGCCGGCTTCCTGATGCGCTGTCAATTTCAGTGCTTTTAACTATCCACCCGCTCCCAAACCCACTCAGTCTTTGATGTTAAAATTCAGGCCTAAGTTTTGGGAGGACAGCGGAGACAAAATTCCTCTACTGGAACTTTGAATCGTTAACCCCAAAGCCAGCATTGGCAACAATGTGGCAGGATTATGCTTCCTAAGGTAGGGTCGGCACAGGCTCAAATCCAAGCCTCATCTGACATGTAGGCTTTCTTCAGGTAATGAGATGTCGCTCTACACTGTGTGGTTATCTGCAGCACTGTGTGGAGCCAAATCAGTAGAAGGGATGGTATTATCTGGAAGGAGTTGGGCATGAGGTCACAGTTCACCCTTTCTCTCCCCTTTCTGGGTGGGTTGAAATAGCATCAGTCAAGTTAATGGAGACATTTGTGATTGCTACGAATTTGAGATACATGGTCAGCGAAAACACAATGGCCCAGAAATTGATCTCGCTCTGTTCCCGCGGGGGTAAGGCTTTCCCGCGATCTCTCACCTCGCTTGTGCTTTTTCAGATCCAGCTCGCACGAACTTGATGTTCTAGAGATCAGCTGGGCAGTGCTTGCGTATCCCAGCGGCGTAGTGAATTCGTGCGAGCTGTGGGATCACGTGACTCAGTTAGAGCCAATGGCAGCACACCATCTTCCATTCATAAGTCTCACAGCATGGCTGTGAAATCTATGAATCTTACACCCCCCCAAAATAACAGCTAAACCTCAATTAAATTTAAAAAAAAAACCATCACATTAATAAAATCAGTATAGTTAATTAAATTAACCATTTTAAATAAAAAATTAAATTTTTGAAAAAATTTAAAATCTTTCAAAAAGTTTTTAAAATAAACTTACCTGTCTTTAAAGTCTCTAAAAAAGATATACCTGTAAAAAAAAATTCAAAAAAATACTTAATTCACTACTTACCTTCTTAAAAGCGGGTCTTACTCCTCCTTTTTACATTTCCAAAATCTTCAGTACTTACCTGCACGTCCAAAGCATGAAGTGCACAGCGTGCGCGCAGCCTGTAGCGCGCACGCGATGCACCGAGGACCCGCCCCCTTTTCTGAAGAGCAATTGCCGGTTTTCAGCGCATGCGCAGGGCATGCAGAAAACCGGCAATTGGAGTGGGAATACGCGAGAGTACGCAGTGCGTACTCTCGCGTCCCGGGATCAATTTTCGGCCCATTGGGGAAGAAGTACAGGAACATTCAAAGTGAAATTGTCCTGTGATGTTAATAGCACCAAAATTCCTTTCTTTGCTAATCATTAATGAATAAGTAGACATGAGTAGAATGTGCAAGAATATTATTCATTTACTCACATCTACATTTTACTAAAATTGGCAAATTGAATTTTGGCCCTAATGTTACTGTCTAGCTTTAAGTGTAATTAAAGACAAATTTGTATTTCTCACAGCAAATTAAGCAAAGTCCCAATATATTACCAGACACAATGGCCCCGGGTGTTGCAGTGGTAATGATGGCGAAACTGTCAGCGTTCGCCATCATTACCCCTCTGAAACTGACCGCAGCTTCAGGATTTAGCGCATGCGCAGAGAAACGCAGAAATCCAGAAGTTGCGATCAGTCATTCCCTGCTCCGCCACAGGTTGTGCTGTGGAACTCAGAGCCAGCAATCGATTCAAATCACACTGAAGGACGAAAACTTCGCCTATTACACAGGAATATCACTGTTAACCGCACTCCCCCGCCCCCAAAAAAGTTAAGCCTTGTTGAACAACCATTCTGGCCCTAAAAACATAATTTGAAATTTGTGGAATGTCAAATTTTTCCATTAATATGATTAGGAATTACATAGTTTTTAAAATAATATTTTTTTAAAGTTTGTTTATAATATTTCAGCTTCTACCTTAATCCTATGTGTATGTCCCAATCTTTATTTTGCTCTCTGTAAAATTTCTAAAGCATAAATTAGAATCTGTGCATTTTACTTCCTGGTTTTTTGTCTGTGAGAATTCTTCAATGTGATTGGCTGCTCAGCCTGCTTGATGACATCACTGTTGCTCGACGTTGGAGATTCGCTTAATTTGGCGCCAGATTCAAACTAAGGTCGGGAGAGCTGAAATTCACGCCACAGAGATCGCGCCCGTTTTACATCACTCCCGACTTCAAATAAAAATCGGGAGAGATGTAAAACGGGCTGCCGACTCACTATCACCCTTTTTATACTATCGCACAAAGTCAAAATGGATGGCTTTCTTCGAGGTCAGCATCCTTCAGTGTGATTTGAATTAAATGCCTGCTCTGAGGAGTTCCATAGCGTAACTTGTGGCAGAGCAGGGAATGACTGACCACAACTTCTGGATCGCCGCTGACCGAAAATTCTAGGCCAATGACTAAACCATCAATTAAATTAATTATTAGGGCAAATGTGACTAAAATTAGCCAACCTACCTTTTGCTGCAGTAGCATGTGTGTTAGAAGTGTGGATCAGGGCCTCCCGCTATGATAGACTAATGTTTGGTCACAATTCTGCCATATATATATTGCTATATGTGAATTGCTGTAATTTATAGCACAAATGGAATTTATTGTCATTAACTGTGATACAATCAGAGAAGAGTTTTAGGCTTCTTGCGCAATATGTAATTTTTATAAACTGGCTACAATGATTATGGCTCAGAATTTCCTCGGAGTTGCTCCTGCTCTGCCGCCTTAACCTCACCAGAAATGTGGCGGAAATTCTTGGTTTATGTTAATTTGATGGGATTGTAACACATATGACAAAAATTAAAGATGTGTTTCTATCTAGATGTTTAATGCATAACCCGGCCAAAGCCAAGGGTTAAACATTAAAGAACTGCAACAGCACACCCACTGACTACATACAATTAATTAGTAAGGGCCTAGAAGGAAAAGCATGGCAAATTTAGCAGAATACACAATACACCAGAAAAACACAGGACCTCCTCACAGCACTGAGTGCACAGTGTATTTTTATTTAATTTTGAAAGAATAATGGGGTAGATTTTGACTTCGTGTGATAGTATAAAATGGGTGATATTGAGGCGGCAGCCTGTTTTCCGGCCGCAATTTTGCCGGCGCTCAGAGGGCGGGTTTGGAGGTGGGTCAGAGGTTAAAGTCATTTTGATTGACAGCGGGTTCCACACCCGCTGTCATCCCGTCTCCACACAACCTTCCCAAGTGTTGGGTCCCCGATTTGCGAATGGACTCGACGCCTAGTGGCGGGAAATGGATTAAAGGCAATGAACTGCCTATTAACAGGCAGTTTTCAGGGTCTTTTTCGAATTTCCAGCTTCTGGGTCGGGTTTTACGACGTCCGGACAACACGCCAGGTAAGTGTGGCATGTTGTGAGTCTGGTCTGATGTTTGTGAAAAGCTGACAGCTGCAGAAGTGGTGTAAAGAATGCCATGTTGCACACAGTAAGTTTCAGAGCAAAGAAAATGTTGGTTACTGCATTTTTAATACATATACAGATTTCTTTAGCTTACAAGGTTTTAAATCCAACTGTATGTCCAGTGCCACCTCATTGGGAGAATCTCTCTCACCAGTGACAGATCTCTTCTGTCATCTCACCTGCAGCTGCCATCTATTCCAGCAACATCAGAGCCAATGAAACAATCAGACCTTGGTCCTTCGAATCCTTCCACAATCAACCCCAACACCAACACCAACATCACCAACCTCATCACCAACCTTCGCCGCCATCACCTGAAGCTGCACTGGATACAGGGCATCAGCCCTTGACAAAATTGCTGCCCGGGAGGCCAGCGATGGCATCATCATGGCCAGACTTTCTTCACTTGATGCTGTAAACCCTGGCTGCCACATGATGCGCCAGGTTGACACCATCCCACACCAGCACCGTGAAGCATCCCTTTAATGTCCAAGCCATTCCATGCACACACATCACTATAGTGACTGCATTTCAAAAGTAATAGTTCATTGTGAAGTGTTTTGGGATGTCCTGAGGATGTGGAAGGTTGTTACATAAATGCAAGCTGCTTCTTAATGAGAGGCAGTGTCCCTCTGCTGTGGGTGGAGGCTGATCTACACAGCATCAAGTACGTTTTTGGTGCCTTTAGCTCTTGTGATTTGTTGTCACGTGCTGTCCTACAGTTGGCAGTGGGGTGGGAGTTCAGGAGCCAACTCCTAACCACCATTTGAGAAGTGCCTTGGTTTATTCCATTCCTTTTTGTGACTCCGTAGAAGATCCTGAAGATGAGGTGTCATCCTCCTATTTTCTTCTTTGTTGCTGTGTCCAGCCATTTGGATGTGCAAAAACATTCCATGGTGCCACTGGTATTCACTCCTGTTTTTGCCCACTTTGTCCTCATTCATCAGGTTAAGTTTCCGCTGCTAGCATCCATGGGGGGAGGGCATGGGTGGGTTGATGTTAAAAGGAACAGAAAAACAAGAAAAAAGTGTTGGCAGTGTACACTGATGGCTTTGTCATTATTTTATTAGCTTATGACCGCCAACATTCTGTCATTATTTTAATGCTCACTACTTCGTAATGCCAATTAAACATTTGTTAATTGCTGCTGTTCTCCATTCATTGCCACAAATTTGCCATTGGTGACCGTTATTTCGCCAGGATAGATAAATATGTTGGTGAATATTACAGTTGTAATAGGTGCTGTTTTACATTATCTCTGGAGACAGAGAGCAGAGTGATTGAAAGCTTCATAGAGCATTCATTCCCATCTGCAGCTACCAGTGGCATAAAAATGGAGACAGATCTGTATTTTTGTGCCGTCGGTAGCTTCCGGGGTCAACAGGGATTTGACTGGGATGAACCGCTGTTCAATTCACAAAGCCACTGGGTAAGTGATTGAAGCTCTGTTTGACCGTGCCTATCATTACACCAACTTTGGCCTGGAACAATACTTACAACTGCTGCTCGTCCTCACAGCTTCCTGCATTTTGTCCTTTTGCTGAATAGAATTCCCAATGGAGCTAAATTAAGCAGATGCCCCATGCAAATGGTTCAGCATCCTCTGCTCAAAGGGGTCTACTGAGACATTTACTTCCTCAGACATGTCTGGAGAGGTTTTGAATTAATGAGCATTCTGCTCAGCACCTCTGAGCCTCTATGAAGACTCCTCTGTTGACAACCCTTCACCAATAGTACTATTATTTTCTTCAACTGAATTTTATGGTATCATCGTACCTAGTGAATTCGATGCTTCTGTGCTACTGAAATGGTAGCTGGCAACTGCCAGGAAAATGGGCTTCTTGACCCTTCATCTGTGGGGAATGCAATGGGACATCTGAGATCATATTAATTGTATTGTAGTCATGCCAGTAAATCGGTGTGAATGTCTTTCTTTAATGGCTGTATGCTGTGATACTTGATACAGTCTTATGCTGAGCACATGACACATTTGTAGGCATGCACATACATACCTTTGTGTGATACTGGGTACTTTACTTTCAAAGGCCTACTTCCAGAAGGGTCTCAAGGTAGGACTTCCAAGGTAGCAGGGCCTTCTTCCAGAACCATTTTTCTCCGGTGTCACTGCTGAATTTGCTACTGCAAAACAGCTTGGCCTACATGAAGCAACATATTGGGGGATATTTTAACTCTCCCTGCTTTTGTTTTTCTCAAGTAAGTATTAATTTAGTCTGATATTTATGCTCTTTAGGAGCTTCTCCACTAAGTACCTCTAGCTTAAATGATTTATAGTTACCCAATTTATTTGTTTTTTCCTTCTTGACCAAGGTGTTACTTTGGCAAACCTGCAGCACAACTTCCGTATCCGAGGATGTTTGAAATATTGTGGCTAGATCTTCTACTATCTGACTTCCTCATGGCAACAAGGTAAGTCAAGGTAGCTGTTGTGAATCTGAGGGCAACATATGCCATTCATGCCTGCTGTGCCAAATAATGCATGGGGCAAAGCAATCCATTCACACCATTTCAAACACAGGATGTGAATGACAATGGGCATAAAATACATTTCCTCCACAATACCTCCCACTCCACTTCCAGAGAGTAGCCTGGCTTTATTGGACACTCCACCCTTCAATTACAAATATGATTTACAATAGAAGCCAGGTTGCGTTTTCCCCATAGTAATGGACTGTAGTATTTGTAGAGCATTACACATTCATTTCAACTGTCATACCATCTTTGTTTCGTGTTGTGATGGCAATGGCTCATTTAGATTCCAAAGCAGCTTGCCATGAATGGCCCCAAAGTCCATGTATGTCCAGGGCACTATTTCGAAGAAGAGCAGGGGAGTTATCCCCGGTGTCCTGGCCAATATTTATCCCTCAACCAACATAACAAAAACAGATTATCTGGTCATTATCACATTGCTGTTTGTGGGACCTTGCTGTATGCAAATTGGCTGCTGTGTTTCCCACATTACAACAGTGACTCCACTTCAAAAGTACTTCATTGGCTGTAAAGCGCTTTGAGACGTCCAGTGGTCGTGAAAGGTGCTATATAAATGCAAGTCTTTCTTTCTTTTTTTCTTTCTTTAACCCTTCATTTATGTATTAATGTTGGCTTACATTTGTATTTTTGTACAAGTTGTTGAATTTCCACTGTTCAGGGTCAAGGCACAGCATTCACCCTTTAGCAACTTACTCCCAGACACACTACACTTGTCTTGGCAGTGTTGACATTTGCTGACTCGAAAAGAGCCTCTATCCTCACCAGCACTGCATTTATTTGAACAGACAGGAACTTATTAATGAAATATGCATTTCTTGTGCGTGGCTGAGGCATAGTTGCCCTGGAATTAAGCTCTCTGTAGCAGGTTAACATTGGCATGTGCTTTATATACTAGTTAAGTGGCTGTTAAGGAACCTATGAAGTATGAAACCAGCATTTTCAGAGTTGGGAATGGATAAGGGGCCTGAAAACCCGTGGCCCACTCCGTTGCACACCCACTGTAACTCCAGCAGCAGTACAACCGTGGGCTAGAAATTAGGCTGGTACCTGGATATGCTGGGTCCTAGCCTGACATCAGGGATTCCAGGTGCTTTGTAGGGGGTGAAGCCTCTTACAAGGCTAGCGTTGTAGAATGGGGAGGGGGCGGGTGCTGGGATTCCCAATGCCAGGAGTTCCTGCGTCCTTGGCCTCACAGGGACCCTGCAGTGTATGTGGGCCCCATCTGTTACAAAGGAGGTCGATGGGTCTATTTCAATTGCTAGCTGGGGGTAGGACCCACTATTCACACCTCTCCCGGACCGAACACAGGACAGCTGATTTTCCAGCCTCTGGAGAAAGCAGGTGCCTTTGATTCATTCCTAGTGATACAAATCAAGGGACCTCCCCCTTAATCTGCAAATTTTGGCAGGTGTCCTGGTGGGCACGTCCTGGGTAACATGCCAGGATGTGTACCCCCTACAGAGTTTTGACCCCAGGTTTCCAGCATTAACATGAACATCAAGCTGGCGAAATATTGCTGTCAGTGGAAAAAATGGGGATATCAAATAGAAGAACATTAGTTTTAATAATCAAGAAAAATAGGGATACTAAGCAGACATAAATGTGGCAGCTTCTTCCAAAGAATCAGTTTGTTGAGATTTGGATGATTAATCTATGTAGATGTTCAAGTGCGACTGATGAACTAATGCACATGATTTTGGATTCTCTATTGTCTAAGGAAACATTTTTGTCATTTTTTAAGACTGCTACATCTGGCCTTAAACTCTGTACTTGCTAAACTTTATGAAATGCATTTTCATGTGGATAATGAACATTCCAACTGTTTTCAGAATCTTAATGAAGTCTTACTGATATTCATTTCCTACAAGCCAACATTCATCAATATTCTTAAACAGTGACTGACATGATACAATCTTAAATTACAGTTTACCAGAACCAGTACTGCCCTCACCCATCTCATAACCTCAGACTCTTTCCAGAGTCTCCATGGTAAAAAATTCAGCCATTCTCTCCTTTGGGAGATGGGGGTGGTGGTGGGGAGGGGTGGAGGGGTGTGGGGAGGGGGGAGTCGGATCAGTGGTCTCAGGCCACAAGGCCTTCCATTAGCACCTTTCAAGCTTGCTTGTTGAGTGAGATCACCATTTTGGCAGCCTTCTTGACATTTGCGTCCTTTTCTGGTATTCCTGCCAAGTGTATTTGTTATGATCGAATGCTCTCAACTACTTAGCAGACACACATTTGGCCCATTAATAAAAGAAAATAGGAGCTTTTAGTCATTTTGTACTTTGTTTACTCTTGTAAGCCAACCTGCTTTGTAATATCACAGTTTGCAATTCTATCTACTTTTTGTACTATTCTTCCATTCCTGAAAGAGTACACAAGGAATAAGTGCTTTTGAAGCTTGCAGTGCAAACATATTGCCCCAAAAGTTATAGAAGTGACCTAAGATAAATACCATTTGGAAGCACTATCCACACAAGGGCTGCATCAGTTCAAGGAGAAGCCCCACCATTATCTTCTCACTAGGAGTGGACAATACATTTGGCCTAGGCAGTGTTGCCCTCATCATTGAATTGAAAAAAGGAATCAGAAGAGGAAGAAGAAAGATGTTGCCAGACTGTGAGCTCATGTCATCTGTCAACTGTATAGGTAAGGTATTGGTGTCCTATTGGGCCTGCCTTCAGACAGGAGTTAATACAGGAGCAGAGGGGATTTGCAACGTCTTTTGAGTCCACCATGAGCAGACTGCAACTGCTGAGAATGTACAGCAGTGTACCTACGACAACACTGCAATCTGCGGGAGGGATGTACTCAAATACAAAGTACCATGGAGCAAGTTCACAGCTTCACAGTCATCTGCGGGGAGGCCCAAAGCAGTGAGGGAACAAGTGAATAACAATATCCTATCACAAGCATTGTGAGTGGTGCCATTGACACATTGGACACCCAATTATAGGAGTCTATCACTACTGGATTTGGCAGACTGGGAAATCAGTTGGAAAGAGTTGTGACAGCAGTTTTTACCCACGTCAGAAACATTCCACAGACTGCTCTCATGTCGATCGTGGGGTGCCCAGCATCAGGGATATGATATTGGTCCAATCAGGTGATATGCCTCAAGGGGTCTGTATATCCTCCAACTTCCTCAAAAGATGTGGATACAGATTCGATAGTAGCCTTCAACAGGGAATTGGATAAATACTTGAAGGAGAAAAAAATTGCAGGGATATGGAGAAAGGACGGGGGATGGGACTAACTGGATTGCTCTTTGAAAGAACCGGCGCAGACTCAATGGGCCGAATGGCCTCCTTCTGTGCTGTTCTATTCTATGATTCAATCCAATAATCAATGCTGAAGCCCATACTGGTAGTATATAATCCAACATTTTATTTTGATGATTCTCAATATGTATGCTTGGCAATCTTCTAAAAGGATTTTTACTACGTAGCCTTAATGCTGTTCCACGCCTGCTTTTACCAAGCGTAAGAATTTCAAGGGCATTTGCTGAGCAGAAGTTGGGCAAATAGCGCAACTCTCCGCCCACAGAGGCTCTTTTCCCGGGGACGTGGAGGATCTGTCAAGAAGATTCTTGACAGATCGCAAGTTCTGGGTTTTTGCGCTTGCGCTTCGCATGCCTAAACCCGGAACTTGCGCGGCCCCTACGGGCGCCTGTGCACCTCGTACACACCTGTAGGGGTTACAAATTACGGCCCAATGACAATATATCAGAATTAATGAGAATCAGTGTGCTAAAGGTGGAACAGCCAATAAAACCTTAAACAAGATTTGGGTACAGAATTGGAATAATTAAGTTACCAAACATTGTATTTGGGATATGATCTGTTCTTGCGATTATATTAATTTTCCTAGTTAAGATTGAAAACTATAACTTACAGAATGTTTATGGATTGTGCTGACGTAAATCTGTGGTGTTATTCCTATTTATCTAGGAGGCAGGGAGCAACATCAAAGATTCCATGCTTCCACATCAGGGTAATTTACATACACACACACACACACACAAACATAAACACACATTACAGTCCTGAAATTTTATTGTATTTCTGGTAAATCCATTATTTCAATTCTGTACTTTAAACCCAAATATCAGATTTGTTTTGGTACTTGGGCTTCAGTCCTCCTGCATCCAACCATCCAATAATCCAAGGAAGAGGTTAACAATACCATAGCAAGAGTTTTCATCTGAAATGTAACTGTATGTTCAGTCTGGTGATCTATATGCTGCATTTGATACATTTACACAAAATGAAAAGCTGTCTGCATCAACTGAAAGTTTTCAGTCATATTTCTAACTAGATAGCAAATAATTTTCAGTTTAAGTAAGTTCTGGGTTATTAAATCTTTAATTACTTTTGAGGGAAACCCTATAGAGAAAACTGCTGCTTGATAAATAAGTTATTTTATGTAAGGGTTGATTTTTAATGAGCGCTGAACCATTAGTAATTATTCTGGTAGATACCACGATGCCTTACTGATTGAAAGAAGACATTATGCTAGCTCAGAGGCTGTTTGCATTACCGTCAGTCGATTGTACAGTGACAGGTCAAAGATTACATTTACTAAATGCAGTTGACACTCTTGTAAACAAAGCTATAAATTAACAAGCATGTTTATAGAAACATAAGCATTTAAAAACTTAAATGTGTGAGGAACACTGATTGCTGCCTTGTGTTACCTTTATAATTTTATGCTAAAGTAACTCTATTAAAGTTTTCAATTATCAAGCTGCTAAATAACTCTATCTTTTTGTCAATTTGCACTGCTATATTAGTGAGAAAAATTAAATCTGAATTTGAACAGACTGTGTATATATAGTCATATTAAAAATGTTAATGTCGTTTCTTTTAGAATTTACTTTTTCTGTTACAAATTGCCATGAAATCATCAGTGATGTTTGTGTGTGATAGTACTCTTATCTCCTTTGAATCTTGTTCAAAGATTATGAGAATTAAAATAAAAGAGAATGTTCTGTACCTTAGGTAGAATGTTCAGAATGATTCAGGGTATTGTCATGAGTGTCAGTATTTTTATATAACATATTGACATTGGTGCATCTAAGTTGGTGTTCTGCCTGTTACTTTATTTGCAATCTAGGAAGATTGGTATACTGTCCAGTGAATGATAATTCATATGTGAAAAATAAGAGATAAAATAGAAATAAAAACAGAAAATGATGGGGAGAAACGGTGTTAACGTTTCAGGTTGATGACCTTTCATCAGAACTGGAACTTGTTAGAGATGAAGGGCTGGATTTTGATACTGGGGTCGGGTTGGTGTCGTGAATCCCACATTTTGGGTTGTAGACCCGCCTCCATCGAGATGTGGCCAACCCACTGTATTTTCCCTTGATTGACCTTGTTGAGCCCGCCCAGTGGGCTCAGCAGGCCAATTAAGGGCCACCCGGCAACAGGTGACATCACAGATTGACATTTCATCTGTCAAGAGCTTTTGAGAGATGAAATATCAGCGTTTGACAGCTCTGTGAAGCTGTCAAACACTGACAATATGATTTCTAACTTGAGACCTTCCTCTCAGGCTGAGTTAGAAATCATTCCACCACAGAAAACAGAAGGCTGCAGTTTTTGACAGCACCATGGCTTTTCTGCTTTCTGTGCCGGTGAGATTTCTGACTCCCGAGAACTGAAGGGCTGACACCTGCAGGAGGAAGTTAAGGTAAGTAAAACTTTTTCCCACACTTAGCACTTACCTTACACACTTACCTCTGCACACATGCACCCATCACTCACCTGCCCACCGGACATATTGACCCCCTCCAACCCCTGCAGACCCACGGTCCGCCCCGATAACTTGGCGTGGTTGCCACCTGTCGGGAAGCCCACATTTCAGCCGTCAAAATAGGGATTAGGCAAAAAACTGCCTGTTAACTACCTGTTAACAGGCAGTTAATTGTCACTAATCCCTTCCCGCCTTGGGGAGTCGGGTCCCAGCACAGGTCGGGTACCCGCCGCCAGCGAAACTGGCATGGAGGCGGGTTGGAGGCGGGATGGGGTCGGGACCCCCGAATCTGCAACTTTAACCCCCCACACGCCTCCAAACCCGACTCCACGGGTCATTGAAAATCCAGCCCGAACAGCTTTTAAGCAAGTACAGAGCCAGAGAAAAGGGAAAATCAACCTGAAATGTTAACTTTGTTTCTCTGCCCACAGATGCTGCCTGACCCGCTGAGTGTTTCCAGCATTTTCTGTTCTTATTTCAGATTTCCAGCATCCGCAGTATTTTGCTTTTTTTTAATAGATAAAACAGATGTTTTGGCCCCACAGGGAAACCTTGGGCCTCCCCTGCCATGGATCCGCTCCCCTGACCGGGATTTCCCTCCAGGAGCACTCACCTTGTGCCGGAGACTGTTCCCGTGGGTCCCTGGCAGCGGCCTCAACAGCGGCCTGATTTTAACAGCTGGGCAGCTGCTTCCTGCCGACGTTCTAGCTCTTTTGGTCAGGAAGTTGGAAAGCTTATGAGACATAACTATTAAGATCAGCTGGACCTGCCTGCTGCCGCTCCTGGACGGGCATGCCACTCGCTACGCCACGTTCCTGCCTGAGAGTTAAAATTGACCCCAAATTGGCTCTTGATATCAGGCTGCAACAGAAATCATTCTAAATGTCTAACATGAGTCTGTACCTTTAACATTTCAAAGACATGATGGACCAGCCAAACCAACTTGACATAAATAGTTTTTGATCAGACAGCAAACACCAAAACAATAGCTGGCTGTCTCCCAATGAAACTAACAACTAATTTTAGATAATTTTGTTGCACTGTTTGGCATCATCCCCAGAAGACAGCATTGCAACATGCCTGGTGGGAGCTGACAGCCAGGATCAATGCTATTTAAGCACCTCCAGGATCTCAAATATTGTAGTCGGTTTACCTTTTTGCATCACTTTGCGATTCAAAGAGGTATTATGATGGCTCAGGTGGAAGTGCCAGCATTGGCAGAAGACACTGAGACTGAGCCTGAAGATATGTCTTCTGGACCCCAGACTATAATGACAAGACCTTCACTTAAGTATCTGTTCCACCCAATGCACAGTCATGTCCACATGTGTCCAATCAAGTGGACCAATCATTATTCTCACCATTGCCCTCCGTATTACCTCAATTACCATGGATGCCAATCTATTTCTTTGCTGTTATCTTATTCCTCCCAAATTCAGGACATATGTGAAACCCATTTTATTCTCTCTAACACTGTGAGGTGCATGTATGTCTTTGTGAAAGTTTATGTGCTATATTTAATTATGCAAATGCTGCCTGGTCCTGCATGTTTTCCCTGCACATCATAAGTCATTTGAGTAGAGTGGCTTGGTGGGATGGATATGGTGTTGGCCTGAGAAACAGCTTCATCATCCATGACAACTCCTGCCATTTTCCTGCTGCTGGGCAGTCTCTAAGTATGTCCAGCGATCTGTGTAGGAACAGACCACTGGGCAGCAATGAGGTCAATGAAACCCCGTGTTATGGATCTCTCAATCCGATCCCCCAGAATGTCGAAACTGGACAAGAGAGACTGCTGTATATGGGAGTCTAAGGTGTCTACAGCACAATTCAGAGCATTTATTAGAGAAAATAAACTTGGACATAGGACCTTGGTCATTGGGAGCTCTGCTGCAGATAACCCTGGAGTGTTACAGAATTATTACAGGGCTTGATAGGGTGGATGCTGGGAGAATGTTTCCCTTGGCTGGGGAGTCTAGAACCAGGGGCCACAGCCTCAGGATAAAGGGTAGGCCATTCAGGACTGAGATGAGAAGAAATTTCTTCACACAGAGGGTGGTGAACCTTTGGAATTCTCTACCCCAGAGAGCTGTGGAGGCTCAGTCATTGGGTATATTCAAAACAGAAGTCGATAGATTTCTGACTAGTAAGGGCATCAAGGGATATGGTGATAGGGCCGGTGAATGGAGTTGAGGCAGAAGATCAGCCATGATCTCATTGAATGGCGGAGCAGGCTAGAAGGGCCGAATGGCCTACTCCTGCTCCTATTTCTTATGTTCTTATGTTCTTATGTTCACCCTCTCCAAGGTGACCCATTGCCATGCATTATTCTCTTCCCCATACCATGCATTCTATCCTCTCCCCTTGCCATACATTCTGTGCCCTCCCCAATCCTGCATTCTGCCTTCACCTCTTTCCATCTTTTCCCTCTTGTCCTCCCCTTTTATTCTCTCTCCACCTTGCTTCCTGAG
This sequence comes from Squalus acanthias, assembly GCA_030390025.1. Taxonomy (NCBI): domain Eukaryota; kingdom Metazoa; phylum Chordata; class Chondrichthyes; order Squaliformes; family Squalidae; genus Squalus; species Squalus acanthias. The sequence goes on along the minus strand of CM059425.1, from coordinate 157,590,014 downwards.
TGCCATGACTCATGCACTGGATGGGCCCAGCTCCTCCTCTTTATGGACTGCCAGTGCCACTGGCCTGCATTGTTGCCTCTAAGTACTGGAGATGGGGACTTTCATCTTGTGAGAGTCCTGGCTCCAGTATAAGGATGTGGAAATCTGGTCTAGTAGCACTGGGACTGCGCAAAGAGGGGGCAAAGTCTATCTGGTGCATTGTCCATTGGACTTGGGAGGAGCAGGTGAAGGGTGCAGTGAGTGTCCAATGTTGCTGATTTGTGTCAGCAAACACTGACATGAGGCACCATCACTCAGCTAAGCCTAAAGGTGGTTGGTGTGGGAAATTGAAAATAAACACCACACAATAGAGGGGGTGTTCTTTTCAGGTAGGGGCCAAGGCACATAGTTGGGGTAAAGTGTAGGGAGCTTTGCTTTATATCTGGCTGTGCTCTATCTGACCTGGGAGTACTTGATGCTGACACTGGGTGCCTGAAAAGTGTTCCATTCCTCACTGACATCCTTCATCTTGATGAGCACAAAATAAAAGAGAAAAAAAACTTTGCAGCTCCCAGAAATATTGAGATGGAAAATGCAGATAAAGAAATTGGAAAGACAATCCAGATATAGTAACTCAGAGAATTCAAATCCAGTAAGATAAATTGCAGCACAAAACACTCCATCACACCTTTAAGATAACAAGCTCTGAAAAGGCCAGAATTTGCCTTTGCAGTATTGCCCTTTTTATATGGGTTCACAAAGCAGACGGCAAACTGCTGGTGAGAAAGCCAGGAAATCGTGCCTTCCAGGTATTTAAATTAATTTACATAATTATTAGAACGTAATGAAGCTCTCACACATTTTGTACAAAGCCACTCTCAGGCTCCAAATCCTGCTGATCAGAAAATTGTGCTCTGTAGAATCAGGCAATAAACAGACCTGAGGTCTGCTCATCTGATTCCCCACGTCATCCAACTCGCCTGGTCCATGCCTGCACAACTGACAAGCAGAGCAGAGAATCTACCTTTAAATGAAGCTGCAGATCCTTTTTGGAGTGACCACTTTAAGCCAGTCTGAAAAGCCCTCTGGAAAATTGCACTCATTACTAAAGTGATGCAGGGCTGGCTGTATGAATCTGAGCCAGATTTTCCAGTCCCCCAGCACCTGCTCTGATTCAGCACCACCAGCCTTAGCGACTGGAAAATATACATACTTAAAATCAAGAAGTCACTTATCAAAAATTGTGCTTTTAGTGTGTTCAGTATTGAAGATATTTACATTTTTCTCATAAAGTTGGTAAGTATTTTAAAATACAAGGTTTGCTTATAAATTGCACTGATGTGGATCCTGCATTGATAGTTCCTGGATCCATAACTGTTAGAATTAAGCAGTGCAGGATCTATATTGGTGAGAAATATAAGTTCTATATTAAACGTGCTAATGACTCCGTTTTTAGCAAATTACTTTGCTTAATGTTGGATTTTAAAACCGCATAAAGTGGTTTGCGGGGCACTGCAGCTTTAATGGTCACCCACAGATTTACCCTTTATTGGCCATTATGAACACATCAGCTCTATCTTTAGAGAGTCCTCTGCAGGCATGAAATAGAACTCACAGTACAGATAATGATCTTTGCATGTAACCACTAAGCACCACATCCGATTGCTGTAGCAGGATAAGTGCTGCTTGGCGAGGTCATTCGATTCTGAAATAGGCTAGACAAGGTGCATGGCTATTGAACAGTGCGCATAGCCTTCAGCAGCAAGTGTTCTTCAAACCTGGATGGGGATTTCATCCACAGTTATCAGATTTCAGGCCAAATGATTGTACAGTAACTGTTGCGTGAACAGTATATGAGGATGCCTGAGTAATGCTTGATGATTTAGGACTGTATTTAACAGCACTTTCTGCTGTGTACAGTTTTAGTTTGTATTTTGTATGTCTTGATTGCTAAAAAAGCATTTAGGTGAGAAATATTGATCACAATTTTCTCTCTTTGTAAAATCTATTGTTTCTTCAATTGTACAATGGCAATTAATTACAGGAAGCAATATTAACTATTTAACTACTTTTATTTGCAATTTCTTTATGTGCAAACCAAAATAACGTCATCAAATAAAATAGCTTAATAGATCAGCATTAGTACAAAAGCCTTCTTCTCTTCCGCAACACAGCCTTTGCAAGCTGCACAAAAATTCCTATTAGTGAGGGAGTCATAACCAAAGCATATTAAATCAGACTGAGCAATAAATATGCTGTGTCTGAGAGCCTTATAAAGGTGGTTTAATTTATGCTAATTTTGAAAAATGGTAATGTTAATAATCAATCAATAGTTGTGTGGTGCTGTATTTTATAATGTATATTTTCTAGGCTGGAGTAATTAAATAGTAACAAAGTTGTTAGGATTGAGCTATAAGGGCTGATTTTTCTACTCCCCCTTTGCCTAGGTGCTAGTCAGATGGAGCGCACCAATTTGTGCTCCTTCTGACATGACCTGAACCTGCTTGTATTTCCAAGTTCAAGTTATTACCATAGGCTCAATATTCCCCAGGTGCAGGCCCACCCCTTGGCAAAGTACTGCGCCAAGAATCAGAGGCAGAAATCTAGCCGCTGATGCAGGATGCCAAGATCTGCAGCAGCGATAATGGTTTTCGACTGCAGCGCTTTCTGGGCGCTGTCCAAGAACAGCAGCCAGAAGGCCTCCAACCCAAACATCAATAGAGGACCTGCAATAAAATAAAAAGGTCACCCATGACCTTGTTGCCTGACTTCTCAGTTCCTTCGATCTGAGGGTGCAAAGCCTAAGACCTACTTCTTTTTGTAGCCCTCGGATTTGGATGCACCTGCAGGTCCCTCCTGCCTCATTTGCATAGCACCTCCATGCTTGTGCTTGACCTCGCTACAAGCAGACGGCCACTCCCGCCAGGGGAAACTCTGAACATTACTGGGAAAACTAAAGGGTGTGGAGATCCAGTGTCATATGTCTTCACCCTTTTTTCCTTCATTTTGCACCCAGAAACTGAGGCCGGAATTTTTACTTCTGAGTCGGGTCGTGTGCATGTGGGCTGCGTAGCGGGTCAGGAACGCGATGTCTTGATCAGCCCGCTCTTCAGAGCGACTTTAGTGTAATGGCCCCAATTAAGCCAGCCATGCGCGTTTCCAGGCCCTATTATAGGGTGCGGATCTGATGACATCATCAATGACTCATTTCCAGCGCCCATATTTAAAGCAGCCTTGCACACAACTCATTTGATGGTTGGTAAAGGAGTTTGAAAGGAGCATTGGGAAGGTTGGAGTTATTGTGCAAAGTGAAAAATATGAATACTCAAAAGTAGAGGGCTGCACCGCGCTTTACAGATGCCTCGCTGCATATTCTGGTGGAGGCAGTATGAGCACGCAGGGAGGTCCTCTTCCCAGCAGATAGGCACAAGAGACCTCCCCAAGAGACCAAACGGGCCTGGCTGGAAATAGCAGAGGTCAGCAGCAGGGAGGTCGTGAGAAGGATCTGGATCCAGTGCAGGAAGAGATTCAATGATCTGATGAGGTCAAGAAAAGTGAGTGCAAAGCCACACTCACCTTCATCCTGCTGTGCCTGTCACCAGATCCCCATCACTCTGCTTTCCCAAGCCTACTCCTGCACATCATTCGTCACACCAACATATCTTGTCGTCCACCCATCCCTCTCTATGTACATACTCATACCCCCACCTGATTAACAACCACTCACACTCACCCTCATCCTAATGCAATCATAGCAAGTAACACCACAGAAGGAGGCAATTTGGCATTGGCACCCCACTCCCTCATAGTCACCCTCTACAGATGTAACCCATCCATTCATTACACTCATTCCATCACTCTCACTCAAACTTCTCTTCTCTAAAAGAGCCCAGAACAACAGAGAGTGAGAGAACCGGAGGTGGCACTCCAGTCTTTGCACACCTAACAGCAGCAGAGGAGGGGGCTCTGGAGATCTCGGGAGTATGAGAGATGCTGGCGGTGGGAGACAGAGAGAGGGGGACATCCCAGCAATGTGGTGACAGATCACATCTCATAAAGCCACATGGCATACAACAGTCACCCATATGGTGACTGATGTCACCAGCCAGTGAAATGTCATCATGTGCATAATGGCAACCTTACCCATTCTTATTATAACAGTTCTTTTTACTATCCCACAGGTCCATCAACTGCTCCCCCCTACACTGTCCAGCTGGAGGAGGAAGACGATTCCTCAGAGGAACCTCCAGCCTCTGAGGGTGCAGCGTCAGCAGACCTTAGCGCACCCAGCACCAGCGCAGGTATGCACACCTCGGTGGGTCCTTTGCACCATAGAGTAGAGTTGTCACCTGGTGTCGCATAATTTACAAGAGAGCAAGAGCAGGTGGTGTTGACAGGGACAGCAGTGGAGACTCCTCGTCAGAGGGCGCAGGACGCTCCAAGCTCTGCTGAGCTGCATGCAGACGCTGAGCCTCGGGGGCCATCGAGAAAGCGGGTAATCTTGGAGGGGCAGCAACAACTGCATGAGGCTCTGGCATCTTTTGCAGCCGCGATGTCTGCAAATGTTCAGAGAATGGAGGAGTCCATCTCCAACATGAACACCACCATGTCGCAGGCGATGGCGACAATGTGCTCTTCCATGAAAAGGATGGCCACCTCCATGGAGCAGCAAATGCGCCACTCACATGAGCACATGCTAGCTGTGGACAACAGATGGCAGATGCTCATAGACCTCCTCTCAAGGAGGGATGTAAACGTTGACTTGGGCCTTCATTGCCCCACTGCTGGGCAGCAAGGTGCTCACCAGCTCCTTGCTAGCAGGAATGTGCGGATGGCCCATGAGAGAGATGATGGTGAGAGGGGACATGGAAGGGGGGGCTCCTCTCAAAGTGCTCCCACTTCTCCCCCATTGCCTCCCCCTCAGTCAGAGCCCCACATGTTTCCTCGGATCCTGATGGTTGAGTCTACCCCTGCACAGTCGCAGAAGGAGCAGACTTTGGCGGGGCCCTCACAGGCTCCAAAACCCAGAGGACGTCCGCCAAAAGTGTCTGACGAATTGAGCAGCCGGCCTCTACCTCTGCTGAAGCCACAGGGGTTGCACCTTGGAGAAGCACTCGGAACAGAAAAATGACACAAAAGTTAGATGCACAAGGGTATGCACATGGGTGGATCAAAAAATGTTAGTGGTAATTTTCAGTTATTTTGATGACACACATAAATGTTTTTCTTTGCACAACTTTTGGGTCTTGTCCATTTTTGCCTCAAACTTGGAAGTGGCTTTGTCACTTGGAGTGAATGGTGAGACATTACTTAACCTCGAGCACTGGGGCTTTGGTTGAAAGGAATGGCTTGGTCATTGTAGCGATGCTTTATGTTGTTGTTGGCGGGGGGGAACTTAGTACAGCATGTGGCAATGATGTGGCTGCATTGGAGCAAGTTAAGTAAATCTGGCCATGATGAGGCCATCCTGGGCCTCCCGGGTAGTAATGTGCACCACTGCTGGTACTATCTGCACCTCAGGTTCCTCCTCCTCCTCCTCTTCGTCTTCCTCCTCATCCTCCTCCTCCTCTGAATAGGCTGTGTACTGTGCGCCTTGCTTGTCCTGCAGCTCCAATCCTCGCTGCTGCATTATATTGTGCAGCGTGCAGCACGCAGCAAACGATGATGATTCTGGAGACCCTGGCTGGTGTGTACTGAAGGGCTCCTCCAGATCTGTCAAGGCATCTAAAGCATACCTTCAGCATGCCTATTGCTTGCTCTATGACACATCTGGTGGACATGTGGCTCTCATTATAACGCTCCTGTGCCTCAGTACTTGGCGTCCTCAGGGGTGTCATGAGCCACGTCTTCAGTGTATAGCCCTCGATTCCAAGCAGCCAGCCGGTAAGTCTGGAGGTGCGCAGAGCTGAGGGAGGGTGGACTGGCACAGCACGGAAGAGTCATGACAGCTGCCAGGGAATCTGACACACACATGCATAATCATCTTTTTATGGTTGCAGACGAGCTGCACATTGAGGGAGTGGAAGCCCTTGCTGTTCACAAAGACTCCTGGGTGATGAAGGGGTGCCTTCATGGCCACATGTGTGCAGTTGATGGTGCCCTGCACCCGTGGGAAGCCAGCCAGCCGCAATGCCGAGCGCCCACTCAGTAACACTGGCTTCATCAGTGGCAAAGTTGATATAATTGGCTGACTTGTGAAACATGGCATTGGTCACCTGGGTGATGCATCTGTGGGTGGCTGACTGCGAGATCCCACAAATGTTTGCTGCAGATCCCTGGAAGCAGCCTGAGGCGAAGAAGTTGAGGGCGGTGGTGACTTTGACAGCCACTGGTAGGGAGTGTCCACCAGGACCTCTGGGCAGCAGGTCTTGTTCCAGCAAGCTACAAATGTCTGCGATGACCTGGCACAATAGCCAGAGCCTCCTGAAGCACTGCTGCTCCGTCATGTTGAAGAAGCTCATCCTCCGCCTGTATACCCTGTGTTGAGGGTATCGTCTCCGGCGTGCTGCAGCCCTGAGGTGTGCCCCCACCCTCCTGTGGAGCTTTAGGTTGTTGAGGAGAAGGCTGCTGTTGTGGTTGCTGCTGCTGCTGCTGCTAGTGTTGTGGCTGCTGTTGTTGGTGGTGGGGCTTATCTTGGTCCGATGCTGAGGACCAAGGTGAGACAGTATAAGCGGCACCCATGCTGATGTAGTAGATGGCAGGTAAAGTGGAGATCAGAGGGCCAATCCCTCAGTGTTGTGATAGTAAGTAGCAATGTGGTGAGAGTGGCTTCCAAGGTTTCAAATATTACCTGCAAACTGCTGACACCCAAATCTGTGGACAAAATGGAGAGAGCAAGAGCATTTACATGAGGCAAGTAATGAGGTGTAATGTTACAGTATTTATGTGCTTTTCCCAGCTGTCAATGAATAAAGTCGCCAATGGCCACTGAGCTTCCACCTTCCCTTCACAAGCGAGGTACCCGACCTCCGTGAATTCCGTGCTCCTGCAGTAAAACTCAGAAGATGCCGTTAAAATCACTCTTAAGGGTCTCTCAACAAGAATTTAATGATTTCAATGAGGTTCGCCCGCCTTTGTGGATTGGGTCCGTGTCGCGCCTTCAAAGCCGCCTGAGTTAAATGCGCAAGGGGGCGGGATGACGGTGAGTTACCGACGTGTTCGCTATTTCTCGGATTTTTACTGTCGACCCGCCCCCAAACCTGCACGCTCGGCAATGGGAAAATTCTGGCCTGAGTGTTTCCCAGGCGCATAGCAGAGGAAAGTTGGCCCTATGATCTATTAGATATCCATGTTTTCACTGTAATATACTTAAGGTGAAGGGATAATTACTAGCCCTAGCCCCTTTAGGGCTACCCCGGATCAGGCGTATTTCCCAGATGTTCACTTTCAACTAAAGTTTGAGGTACCCAAATCCTAAAGACGCTTAATTGGGTCTAAAGGTCCAGACGATCTCTCCCTAAAGGAAAGGAACAACCTGAAGATGTTACCATCCTCCAGATAGCACTTTTAATAAGTTTAGCTAGACTGTAACGTTCCGGATATTATGAGGGTCCGGAAAACTCCCCCAGAACTCTGTAACTCCTCACCAAAGAGCATACAGAGATTGGGTTCGAGAGTTTGATACAGAAGTATTATGTGAGACAATTCTAAAAATATATAGATTTATTAAAGAACCGACATGTAATTTACAGTTGGTGATTCAATCGCAACATTAACAGTTCCAAAAACAGAAATCTTACAATTCTATTATCAGAGATCCTTATTCTCAAATCTTAACTTAGTTACATTTTTACATTTCTTAGTCTTATTCCAGGATATCCACCAAAATCAAATACAGTATAATACCTTGATCCCCGAGATACAAAGAGTTGTAGACTTACAGAGCTTGCCTCTGAAGCCGAGAATCGTGTTACCCCTTTACAGCGAATCTATCATCCCATTTGAAAGTTCAATATTTATATCCTTTCTCAGTGGTATTTCCTTTGAAGTTTTCTGCTCATGTAAGCTAATTATCTCTAGTCATTTTTCTGCTGACCCCTGCTATTCTTACAGTCAGTTCAGCTGGTAGCATTAAGAATCGTGTCTCTACCTTTAGGTGTTCGAAGCTTATCATAGAAACGGTGTGACAGCAGATGCATCTATTTGATGTCATTCTCACCAAGGTCTTCTGTTTGTGTCTTTTTACGACGTGTAAATTAAAAACACCTCAACCGGGTGCACCATTGTCTTCTTAGTTACCTCAGATGGTTGCAACACAGAATCGTGTCTCCTTTGTTTCATTTGATGTCATTTTTACGAAGGCATATGTTTCTTAATTTTCTGTGTTTCTTTCCAAAGTGTAATTTAAGACACCTTAACAGGGTGTACCATTGTGTTCTTTCCAAAGCTTCAGACTATCAGGAACCTCCAACCTCCTGTTTCAATAAGGTTATTGATTCAGTGTCAACAACTTATCTTATCTCAATAGCCTGTATGCTGTTTACAGCTTCTCCATTGTTAGGTTTTTAGATTTTCAAGCCCAGTTTGTCATGTTACAATAAGGCCAGAATTCTTTCATAGAATGGTGTATTTTTCTGAATATGGCTTATTCCTTCACAAAAGGAACAGATTTCTTTCGATAATATCAGTTCCCACCACTATGCCCAAACCATAGGTTGCAGTAGAGGTAACATATGTGCTGAAGGGTAGACATGAGCAATATTAAAGTGTCATTCATTTTTAACAGGCTGAAGTTTGCTCTATATTGATATATTGCCAGTGCCCAACCTCACAATTTGTTTTAGTATAGTTGTAATTGTTCTTTAGTGAAAGTACATTGTGGCACATTGTTTTCATGGTATACAGTAGGAAATGTGCTTTATTATGTATCTTGCCGATGACAGTGCTGCCTCGTTCTGGTAAGTAGTAATTGTGTTTGGATGAAATGCTGTGACTGCCTGCCACATTGATGTCTGTTGGACATTTGGTTACGCTGTCCTAGATTTGTGCATTTCTTCAGTTGCACTGAAGCGTGTCACTGTGCTATGTAGACAGTGCTGCTGATGTACTGGTCAGGCATTGACACAAAATGTCACAAATTTTAACTTCCAAAACATCTTTATTAAAACAATGGCATCATCAATGGAATAAGTGGTTAGAAACATCAATGTATATATCTCTTTCACTTGTCTTGGATCCATTTTGTCCCCTGCGCTATCTGGTCTTTATCAGTTGTTCTTTGGCAGGGATCCATCATAAACAGACTTTCTACTTAACTAGGCCATTCAGGGTTATTCTGCAATATAAATATCTGTCATAAATATGTCAAAGCATTTAGAGTTATCCGTTCCTGAAGATGAAATCTGTAGTACTGATGTTAATTGCTGTATCTTCGTTTCATTTAACATTTGGGGGCATGTGAAGACTGAACGAAATATTTAAACAACTGCTTTCCCCCCCAACATATTTATGTGAAGATTTGTCCATGATAAAAGGATGTTGCACAACCTTTCCCAGTTAACTTCAACAAGTGTAATTGAGCTTTTTCTAGAACAACTCACATCTGCGTCACAACCACATGCTCCATTACTTTTTGCTGTGTGTGTTGGCTTGGCTCAGTCGGTAACACTTTTTGCCTCTGAAGTAGAAGGTTATGGGTTCAAGTCCCACTACTGACTGAAGCACATAATCTAAGCTGGCACTTCAACACAGTACTGAGGGCGTGTATACATACCAAGCCTCAACTTTTTATGATGACAGCTTTTCAACCCATGTATCAGCCTGTCAGTGTTTCATAGAAAGAAAATCAGCTTTTTCACTGAGATTGGAGGTTGTTAATATGAACCTGTTGGATTAGTTGAAAGAACTGAATGCTGTTAGAACCAATTTTTAACTCCAACCTTCCCAATGCTCCTTTCACACTCCTTTACCAACCATCTGCAGAGAAACTTGAAGCAGAAAAGTTTTGCGATTGTATAATGGTTTTTTGAAAGTTACTGATGTTTTTAATTTAATGATGTCCCCATATAAGTTTTATGTAACAAAGAAGCTGCTAAAATGCTCAAAGGAACTTCCTGGGGCGTGTCCGGCTGTTGTCTATTATATGAAGGCTTCCTCAAGACTAGTTGCAACCACGTTTTTGAGATAATGAGAATGTTCCCTGGTGTAAATGCATTAACTAGCTTCAATGGACATTCCTGTCACTTTACACCTGGAATTACCAGGGTTGGAAATAAAAATGGTGTGGAAATGGTGATGGGCTTTACTTAATTTAATCAAATTACACTGAGATCCCCATTTTGCGGATTGTTGGCTTGTTTGTCTGTGAGTCACATTTCCTGGTTACGTTCTGTAACTCAACTGTTTTCAATGTGTTTATATGGTTGAGATCCATATTACTGTTATTACCATGCCATATATATTAGTGTGGTCATCAGTCACAGGGAAATATGAGGAGTGACATTAATATACAATACAAGTGCAATAGATTACAAACCCCCGACTAGAGGCAAACATTCAAGTCCATTTAAAGGCATATGTTCACCTACCCATGCCTGTACCTGGAATCCACATTTTTGTGCAGTTTGCTTTTTCAATTATTGCTGTATATTTTACTCCAATAGAATAATATAAATCTTTTTGACAAGTTCAAAACAGCAACATAGTAATTACTGTTGGTGATAATAGTGGCCGAATGCTTACCACGTTCATATGACATTCTTCTATCCATTATTTCAATTGTTGGTCGTTAACACCTATATTTTGACTTATTGAAGTCTGTACAACTACCTTTAGATTTGTGTTTCAAGTATCTCCAATCTTTCCAGGATAAATTATTTTGGCTTAAAAGGCAGAATTCCACTAGTCTCCAAAATATCTATCCAACAATATGAAAGATTGCCCAGGTGTGTCTTATCCACAAAAAGCAAGATAAATCTAACCCAACCAATTATTGCCCTATCAGTCTCCTCCCATTAATTAGTAAAGTGATGGAAGGGGTCATCAATAATTCCATCAAGCGACACCTACTCACCAATAAACTGCTCACTGATGCCAGAACCACAGCCTTGAGGTAGATCTGGGCATGAGCTGAATGCCAGAGGAGAGGTAACCGTGAAAGTATCTGCGCTTGAAATAAAGACAGCATTAGAACTAAGTATGGCACTAAGGAACCCTATTGAAACTGAGTTCAATAGGGGTCAAAGCTCACAGTGGCTGGAGTCATACCTGACTCAAAGGAAGATGGTTGTATTTGTCAGAGGCCATTCATTATTGCCCCATGACATTACTGCAGGTGTTCTTTGGAAAACATCCTCGGCCCAAACAAGCCCAGCTGCTTCATCAATGAGCTTCCCTCTGTCGTAAGGCCAGGAGTGGGGCTGTTCGCTGATGATTCCATAGTGTTCAGCTCCATTCACAACTCCTCCGATAATGAATCAGTGCATGCCAGCTTGCAGCAGGACCTGAATAACAGCCAAGCCTGGGATGACAACTGGTGGGTAATATTTGCACCACCTAAGTGTCAGCTAGTAACAATCTAAAATAAAAGAAAGCCCAGCCATTTCCCCTTGACCTTCAATGGCATCACCATTGCAAAGTCCCTTACTATCAAATTCTTAGGGGGTAACCATTGACCAACAACATAACTGAACCAGCCATATCAACACCATGGCTACAAGAACAGTGATGGGTGGCTCACCTCCTCCTCTCAAAACCTCCCAAAGCTCAAATCTGGAGTGTGATGGAATACTCACCACTCACCTGGATAAATGCAACTGCAACAGCACTCAGGAAGCTGGACACCATCACGACAGTTCACAGACCAGTTCACTTAATCAGTGACCCTGCCATTCAGCTTAATATCCACCACCGGTGCACTATGGCTGCAATATGTAATGATCTACAGTATGCATTGACGCAACTCACCAAGGTTACTTCAATAGTCCCTCTCTCCCCTGTGACCTCTACCACTGAGAAGGACAGAGAGCAATATCATGGGAAGACTATCACCTCCTAGTTTACTTCCGAGCCACACAATCCTGACTTAAAGGAAAGGAAATTTATATAGCGCTCATCATGACCACAGGATGTCCCAAAATGCTTTACAACCACTGAAGTATTTTTGAAATGTAGTCACTGTTGTAATGCAGAGAAACATGGCAGCCAATTTGCACACAGAAAGGCCCCCAAAATAGCAATGAGATACAATGCTCTTCTTTGAATAGTGCCATAGGATCTTTTAAGTCCACCTGGGAAGGCAGACGTGGTCTCTGTTTAACGTCTCATTTGAAAGACAGTACCTCCTATAGTACAACACTCCCTCAGTACTGCACTGAAGATTCAGTCTAGATTATGTGCCCAAGTCTCTGGAGCGTGACTTGAGCCCACACAACCTTCTGACTCAGACGTGAGAATGTTCCAAATGAGCCAAGGTTGACACTTCATTAAACTTCTCTCGGAACTGGATCCATGTCCTGGGGGAAAGACTGGTGGTACTGACTGCTTCATCGATCTCCTCCAACTGCCTTCACACAGTGCGTCTGGAAGGCCACCTGCCTCCCTGTGGGTAGAGAACCTGTCTCCTCCTGTAGACTCTCTGCACCAAGGTCTCCACTGCTATATTGGAGAACCGAGGTGCCTATTCTCCGCCCTGTTGAGACATTGCTAACTTCCCGCTCTAGTCACAATGAGGTACTTTTTTCACAAAGCACCTCCTCTTTAAGAAGTGCAGACAGCCTTTCACGCTGCAGGCAACCTTTAAATACAGAACAGACTTCCCACGATATTGGGCCCCCTGTTGAGCACTGAGCCAACCAGCAGCGTGTTTAGCCCTGCACTCAGCACTTCAATCATGTTAATAAGCAGGCAGCACGAATTTTGCGTGCTACCTGTATTACTTTGAACCAGCATGGGCAGATTGCACATTGCGATTCCTGCGCCCATTTTCGGGCCTTATCCAATTTAGCCCCCACTATTCGAAGAGGACCAGGGAGTTGCCTAGTCTCTTGGCTCACATTCCCATCCTCAAGCTAAAAGCAGATTAATCTTTGCATTCATTCATTTTTGTGGGACCTCGATGTGCACAGATTGACTGCTGAATTACAGACTGCACTTCAAAAAGTAATCAATTTGTTCACTTTGGGATGCGCTCAGGATGTAATAGGCACTATATCAATATACAATCTTTCTTTGGCCAATCAAGTTCAAATCTTCTTCTTAGGCAGTCCCTCGGAACCGAGGATGACTTGCTTCCACACTAAAAATTAGTTCTCAGGTGAGTCTAATGCGGGACCTACAGTCTCTGTCACAGGTAGGGCAGACGGTGGTTGAAGGGGTGGGTGGGTGGGGTGCTTGGGTTGATGTGCGCTCCTTCCGCTGTTTGCGCTTGGCTTCCGCTTGCTCCTGGCGAAGAGACTCGAGGTGTTCGGCGCCTTCCCGGATGCTTCTCCTCCACTTTGTGCGGTCTTGGGCCAGGGATTCCCAGGTGTCGGTGGGGATGTTGCACTTTTTCAAGGAGGCTTTGAGGGTGTCCTTGAAGCGTTTCCTCTGCCCACCTGGGGCTCTCTTGCCGTGTCGGAGCTCCGAGTAGAACGCTTGATTTGGGAGTCTCGTATCAGGCATGCGGACGATGTGACCCATCCATCGGAGCTGATCGAGCGTGGTCAAAGCTTCGATGCTGGGGATGTTGGCCTGAGCGAGCACACTGACGTTAGTGCGCCAATCCTGCCAATGGATTTGCAGGATCTTGCGGAGGTAACGTTGGTGATACCTCTCCAGTGCTTTGAGGTGCCTGCTTTACATGGTCCATGTCTCTGAAGCATACAGGAGGGCGGGTATCACTACTGCTCTGTAGACCATGAGCTTGGTGCTGAGTTTGAGGTCCTGGTCTTCAAACACTCTCTTCCTCAGGCAACCGAAGGCTGCACTGGCACACTGAAGGTGGTGTTGGACTTCGTCATCGATGTCTGCCCTTGTTGACAGTAGGCTCCCAAGGTATGGAAAGTGGTCCACATTGTCCAAGGCCTTGTCGTGGATTTTGATTCTTGGGGGGCAGTACTGTGTGGTGGGGGCAGGTTGGTAGAGGACCTTTGTCTTACGAATGTTTAGTGTAAGGCCCATGCTCTCTTATGCTTCAGTGACGGTGTTGACGATGGTTTGGAGTTCGACCTCAGGGTGTGTGCAGACGCAAGCATCGTCTGCATACTGTAATTCGATGACAGAAGATGGGACGACCTTGGATCTGGATTGGAGGCGACGGAGGTTGAACAGTTTCCCGTTTGTTCTGTAGATTAGCTCCACTCCAGAGGGGAGCTTACTGAGGGTGAGATGGAGCATTGCAGCCAGGAAGATCGAGAAGAGCGTTGGTGCGATGACACAGTCTTGCTTGACCCCGGTCCGTACGTGAATTGGGTCTGTGGTGGATCTGTTGGTCAGGATGACGGCTTGCATGTCGTCGTGAAGCAGACGGAGGATGGTGACAAACTTTTGAGGGCAGCCGAATTTGAGGAGGACACTCCATAATCCCTCACGGTTGATGGTGTCGAAGGCCTTTGTGAGGTCAAAGAAGGCCATGTAGAGCGGTTGGTGCTGTTCCCTGCATTTCTCTTGTAGTTGACGCGCAGTGAAGATCATGTCCATTGTGCCACTTAGTGGGCGGAATCCGCATTGCGACTCTGGGAGGAGCACTTCAGCCACTGGGAGAAGGCGATTGAGGAGGATTCTTGCGATGACTTTCCCTGTGGCAGGCAGCAGGGAGACTCCTCTAATTACCGCAATAGGACTTGTCACCTTTCTTGAAGATGGTCACGATTACGGCATCTCTGAGATCCCCTGGCATGCTCTCCTCCTTCCAGATAAGAGAAATGAGTTCATGTATTCGCGCTAATAGTGCTTCTCCACCATGTTTTAGCGCCTCAGCGGGGATTCCATCTGCTCCTGAGGCCTTGTTGTTCTTCAGTTGTCGGATGGCCTTTTCAACCTCATGCCGGGCTGGGGTTGTGCTGAGATGGTGGCGGGTAGCATGCTGCAGGATGGAGTTGAGGACACTCGCATCAAAGACAGAGTCTCGGTTAAGGAGATCTTCGAAGTGCTCCTTCCAGCAGGCACTGACTGCCTCTCTGTCCTTGATGAGTTCCTCTCTGTTCTTTGCTCGCAGTGGGGTAGGACCTTGGGTGCTTGGGCTGTAGATGGTTTTGACTGCACTAAAGAATCCACGCACGTCATGGTTGTCGGCTAGCTGCTGGATCTCCTGCGCTTTCTCCACCCACCATCTGTTCTTTAGGTCGCGAGTTTTTTGTTGGACCTCGGCCTTCAGGTGTCTGTAGAGCTGCTTTCTTGCTCTCGAGTTCTGTTGTTGATTCCAGATCAGGAATGCCTTGCGCTTGCGGCTTATTAGCTCCTGGTTCTCCTGGTCATTCTCGTCGAACCAGTCTTGGTGTTTCCTGGTCGAGTGACCGAGCGTCTCTTCACAGGTGCTGATTATGGAGGCCTTGAGTGCAGACCGGGCGCTGTGGACACTCTGTGTCTCTGAATCACTGGGAGTCGTCAGGTTGGTTGTGAGGCGCAGGCTGAATAGGGCTTTCTTAGCAGGGTCTTTGAGTTCTCCAGCATTGATTTTCCTGCAGCATTGCTTCTGTTGCCGCTGCTGTTTTGGGGCTACGTTGATGGACATAACAGGCCCAGAGGTCAGTGTCTTTTCCAACTCTGAAGTCGCCAAGGAGGATTAGCTTGTTGCCCGTTGGGACACGGGACAGGGATTGTTTGAGGCTAGAGTAGAATTCCTCTTTGGTCTCGTCTGTGGCTTCCAGTGTTGGAGCATACGGACTGATGACCGTAGCGCACTGGTTCCGGGCTTGGGTGAGCCGTAGAATCATGAGGCTTTCCTTTATTCCACAAGGGAAGTCTCTGAGACGTTCAACTAGCTAATTTTTTATGGCGAAGCCTACCCCATGGAGGCGGCGTTCTTCTTCAGGTTTGCATTTCCAGAAGAAGGTGTAACCACCGCCTTGCTCCTTGAGCTGGCCTTCCCCTGCCCGCCGAGTCTCACTTAGGGCGGCGATGTCTATGTCGAAACGTCTGAGCTCCCGGGCAACGATAGCAATGCGGCATTCCGGTCTGTCGCTGTTGACGTTCCAGGTCTTGAACTTCATTTTAAAGGGTGGAAGATGCCTGTGCGTGAATTCTTTTAACGTGGGTGGCTGTTGCACACCAGCTACCACACGGGCTTGACAGAGCAAGGTCTTGGTCCAATGGCAAGGGGATCCAAGACGATTGGAGACCAGGCTCTGCTACATCGGCCTAGCACACACACACAAACATACTCCTACTGTCCTCCTCCCTCCTTCCTGCAGGTCCTCTCTGCCTGGGTTTCATAGGCTGCAGTGTGGTCCTCCCGACTCCGCTGCTGGTCCACACTGCGCCACTCCTGGGCCTCGACCTCGCTGCTGGGCTCGTCCTTGCTCCTGGGCCTCATCCTCACCCCGGGCCTCGTCCTCGCTCCTGGGTCCCGACCTCACTCTTGGGCCTCGACTTTGCTCCTGGGTCCCGTCCTCGCCCCTGGGTCCCGTCCTCGCTCCTGGATCCCGACCTCGCTCCTGGGCCTCGACCTCGCCCCTGGGCCTCGTCCTCGCTCCTGGGCTTCGACCTCGCCCCTGGGCTTCGTCTTCGCCCCTGGGTCCTGTCCTCGCTCCCTGGTCCCGAACTCGCTCCTGGGCCTCGAACTCGCTCCTGGATCCCGACCTCGCTCCTGGGCCTCGACCTCGCTCCTGGGCCTCGACCTCGCTCCTGGGTCCCGACCTCCTTATAGTGTGTCTTCTTCTTGTTATTGTATCCCGCGGTGGTTCCTTCCAGTGAGTGTGTCCCGCAGTGTCTCCTTCTAGAGAATGTATATAGCAGTATACAGCACACCAACTTTCTTTGTAGGACACAGGGAGAACTCTCTGCTCCTTTTCAAATAGTGGGGTGTATTTTAATTCTACCTGCCTGGTGGAAAGTGGGTGAGTAATCAGTTAAAATCCACCAGGTGACTTAGCCACTGATATCTTGCCTGGATCTGACTGTTTCTGATTTTTTCCAGCTTTTTAGATTCTTTCTTTAAATATACGGATTGGGGTCCAATGACGTCATCAGGCCTGGACTGCAGTTTTAACGCTGCTCTGAGCAGAGAAGCCACTGAGGCTTTCCCACCAGGTGAAGGCCTGTCAAAAGAGAATCACAAGCAGAAAAGGCATTCAAGGTAAGTTTTTTTACTTTCCTTTGTGGAGCTATGAGTACTCCTTCGGGCCCCACAAGGAATATTTAGGCCTCTTCTGCCTTGGACTCCCTCCTCCTTTCTACCGCAAGACACCTCCAGAAACCCAGTCCCCACATTTACCTGAGTACTGGTGGGTGCCACCCAATATTCTGCAGTCCGGCCGCTGCTTCCCACCCACTTGCTATCTGCTCTGGCCAGGAAGCGGGAAGTCAGCCAGTGGTATGTTAATGAGGCTCAGCGTTCAGAATCGTCATGGCCTCTTTCTGCCACAAGTCGGGCGGGAAATTAACTCGCCAGCGCGGAAACCTGCTGTGAGTTAAAATCCACACATTTTCTTTTACACCCTCCTGAGTAGACAAACAGAGCCTGGGTTTAATGTCTCATCTGAAAGACAGCACCATGCAGCATGCCCGTATGTACCGGCCTAGAAAACTAGCAAAAGGTGACCAATAGCCTCACAAAAGCTGACAGCTCAAAAATACTCTGAACGTAGACCTTATGACACATGAAATGAGGGGTTTCACTGAATGTGCAGGGAACATGAACATGTGAAAACTTAAACGGTCAACATTTGATCACTTTTATTGTTGGAGAAAAAGGGTGCACTTAAACATCTAAAATAACATTTTTTTCCCATTTTAGACAATGTATTGGATCTTCTCCCCTTTAAGTCTCTTAAGGTCATGCACAATTCTTCTGCCTTTGTTCCAGCTACTAGAAGCCTGGGTGACTTTCTCTGATTTTCCCTTGCTTCCTGTGGGGAAATGCCTGGCTTTGATTCTGTGCCCACTGTTGACGACATGTCCAAAACTGGAAAGTCGCAGACATGAACCCTTCATCTCCATCCACGGCGCAGTGGCTTGGTGCTTTTCAGAAATTTGAATCTATGATTTAGCCTTTTAACTTATTTTTACTTGCAGAGCTGGCCTTATGTTAAAGCATATTACAGCTTTAAAAGGAACTCCACCCTTGATTATAATCATGAATTATCTGAATATATACCACGCGGGCAGTATTTGCTACAATGCTGTTGGTGTGGAAAGTGCACACAGACTAGTCATTTTCTTCAAAGGCTAGGGCAACACCCTACTGGCGTCTTCATCTGGTGTGCTGGTGTAATTGTGGGATAGAATTTCCTCTTGTAGCCACTTTTCTTCTGCCAGGGACACCTAACCATGAACAATGTAACAAGTGTTGCAACAGTAAGTTTCTGCACACAATTACATCCCCACATCTGAATAGAAGCCAAAAGAACTGCACCCTCTTCATAATGAAAAACAGGTGGCCCATATGTAGCTTTCAGTTGTCCGCAGCATTGCTAGGCTAAACACAAATGAATACTGACTATAAAGTTTCAACATTGTAAATGGAGTTTGGATTCTCTTTAAGCAGGGTAGATTTTAGGAATTTGCAAGCTTGTCGTAGAGCTTTGTGCCCCAGGAGTGTATATCCAGAATTTGAGAGGGAGGTCAGCAGGTCTCACTAGATTTTCTGTCCAGAGTTTTTTTATACAATAACATTGGGAAAGAGAGGTGGCAAGTAGGAGAAATCTTCAACAACTTTCTTAAAAGTGATTGATGAGTCGAATGGCCTTTTTTCCCTTCCATACTTTCTTATAAAAATTTATACCAATCATGTTTGTATACATAGGGGGAAAAATTGAGTCGCGCCCCCTTTGGGGCACTAACTTCGCCGGGGTGCTACTTTTAGTTTTTTACTTAAAAATTAGCGCCCCCATGGCCAAAACTCATCGGTAGCACCCCAAGAGGGAAGCGGGGCGTTACTGGAAGCGCCCCGCCTCCCTCTTGGGGCGCTGCGAGGGAATATCGCTGCGTGACGTGCCGCAGCGCCATGCACTGCGGTACGTCACGCCGCGGTACTGCAGGCCTTCCTCCCCTTATTAAAGGGGAGGGGCCTTGCGTAGTGTGTCCCGGAGCGCAGCCGGCAGTCCGTGGGGGGCCTGAAGAGGAGGCCAGGGACGGCAACGGAGGCAGGTGCTGGCAGGCGGCCAGCAACAAAAATGGCTGCCTGGCACCTCGCCTTTAATTAGCGCCGCCCCGGCCGCAGGCAGGCCCCCCTGACCCCGTCGGACATAGCGTCCGGCGGTAAGTCAGGGGGTGCTACCGAAGATCGTGGTGGCGCCGCGCCCGGGCGCTAGTTGCTTTACGCCCCGTTAGTGCCCTCTTAGGGTGCTAACGGGAGGCACAAAGCAACCAAATGTTTCCCCCATAATGCACACTTACTTTGGCATTTTACTTTCTATAATTCTCTTGTTACCCTCACAAGTTTCCCACTGTAACATGCTTTTTTAAAAATAAGGTGCCAGGCCATGCTATATACTTCTGCAAAATTAACCTCAAAAGTCAGTCTTTTTTGAAAAAGAAGTCCCATTTTTGTTCACTTCTGCGTCTTATGATCTAGAAGCATTGGCCGGTAATGCTGTCCACAAACTTTCAGGGTAGAATTCCTGCTGTTTCCCCAATTGCACCATTGTGCATCAAATGCAAGGGGAATTGGGAAATAAAGTGAGAAGACCTTAAGCTTGTTTCTTGCCTGATTCTAACTTATGCTTACTTTCCAGTTGGCTGGGTCTTTAAGTGAAAAATATTCCTCCATGAAAACATGTAAAAGCCTCACTGAGGGCCCTAAAATTATGCTAATCAACTATCATGACTGCCAGACTTGATTTCCCAGGTTTCTCGTTGGGAATGTGATGACAGCTTTGTAAGTCTGTTTAAAAAAGAGTGATGCTGGGAAGACATTTGAGAGTTTGTTTCCTTAAAGGTATGCTGCCGTGTTTCCTGTTGTAGATGACAATCTTTGTCTTTGTGCTTTTTGGTTTACTTTTGTACATTTTTACTGTGCTATTTGTATTTGCTTTTGTATTGCTCTTATTTCTTGTTAGGATCTCTCTCAATGGGGGTCGAACTGCATTGGGATTTGCATTGGCTATGTGGTCTGAAGCTCATTGTACAAATACGGGTAGTGGACTCTTCCATACTTGCTCACAAGCTGCGCAGACTGCTTGGCACACTCTTGCATGTCTCCATGGAATGTTGATGTTCACACTGCCTTTGTAGACTTGCTTTGTGAAGCCTGAAGCCCTGGGATCAGCATCTAAAGGGATGTTCAAGCTAGGCCTCTGGCCCGCAGTTTCGTGCTCCTCTCATGCAACCTCCATTTGCTCATGCTTACTCAAAGCTCTGTAATTCACAGCGTGCTCCCTCCTGCAACACACTGACAGAGCGTCCTGGAGTGCATGCATCTGTGCTGGTGTTTGCCAGGGTCTGTGAGTGTCACTGGCCTCTGTGAAGTGTTGGTGAAAGGGAGGACAGAGGATTTAGTGGATTTGTCCATGTGGGCACCTGGAGCAATACTGTCAGGATATCACGCCTTCTATTTTGGCTGCGAAATTTGTGTTTGCCATGAAAGTTGCCAGTGTCACCAGCAACTGGAGTTAACGGCTACTGAAAATGGCCGCAACGCTAAGAATAAATTTGTCTGGGGGGGTGGAGGGTGGGGAGGCTGGAGATTGGTGGCGCAGCGCTAACCTTACGTGCAACATCCCCTGGTGGCGTTAGTGGAGACCTCGAGGCGAAGCTCCCGTCCTGAAGTGGCATTCCAACTTCGCACAGCCTCTGGGAGCGAGGCTGTGGAGCTCGCAAGGAATTGTGGGCAATTAAAAGGGCAATGCATTCAGCATTTACAAATTAAAATCCAGTGAAAAAAATGCAGTTTTAACCCCTACCGCCTTTCAAAAAAAAAGTAACATTAAAAAGAAGTCCCAAATGTGATTATTCAGCTCTGAAAGCTGAATTTTCTTTTGAACCTCAAAAAATGGGAAAACTGCTTCAGCACTAACACAAATGGCTCAGCAAGCCAGGGAAGGGGCACCCAGGGTCTTGCACGCAGCACTCCAGCTTTGTGCAGGGGGTCAACACTGGAAGACAGGTCCTCTACACACAGGGGCCAGGAGGCCCTCCAGAAAGAAGGATGTGGGACTACAGCACCGAGGCCATCACTGCCAGTAGTGTCGCCCCCACCACCTGGCTCCAGTGCCCAAAGAAGTTTCATGACCTCAGATGAGTGGTTCAGGTCAGTGAATGCATCTTCAAAAACCATCTCCTACCAACTACACCATTAGTCTCACACACTGCTCAATGCATGACCCCCACGCCCAATCACTCACCTACCAACAATCTGTACCAATCACGAGGCACATCTCCCATTCCTAGCCTCACCTCACCCCCTTGGAGGAGATGGTGCAGAACATTCTTGGCAGGGGCATGGCTGCACGCTTGGCCAGCGGCGGGGCTGACAGGATAAAAGATGCTGGTATCCTCATACGTTATCCTCCTTCTCGCATGCACCTTTTGCTTTCCTGCCCACCCCTCACCACAACTCCACCCTTGCGCCTTCCTCATTTCACACACCCAAGAAATGCAGCCTGCCCAGACAGTGGGTGACCAAGAAGAGGGCGAAGAGAGTGAAGAAGAAGAAGAAGAAACACCATCAATTGCTTTCACACTTCCAGTTACCAGCTCCTCAAGGTCGACCAGCAAGGCCATTTGCAGTGTCCCCCACTGAAAGTCAGCAGCCTTCCACCAGCCATGCTGCAGCTACTGGGGTAGCACTGCGTGACATCAGTAGGATAGGCAAAGGCAAACAAAGGACAGTCACTAAGAGAATGCATAAGGGTGATGAGTTGATTTTTTGATGTAATATTTGATGCATATATGTATAAAGTTGGATTGGAAAGTGTCCTCTGTGGTGGCTTTTATTTCAGCATTGTGGCCAAGAGGACGCTGTGATGGTCAGTAACAGAGGGAAGGTAAGGTGTGGGACAAATGTGGAAAGGGGAATTGGGGTTGTAGTCACTCGTACCACAGGCGGATGATTCCAACTCGGATATCCCAGCCAGAAAGGGGCTGTCTGGGTTGCATCCTACTCTTTGGCTTTCTCCTCTTCTGCTTCTTCCTCTTCCCTTTGTGAGCGGATGCTGTAAATCTGAAATGACAGCATAAAATGCTGGAAATACTCAGCTGGTCAAGGCAGCATCTCAACCTGAGACGTGAACTCTGTTTGTCTCTCCATGACGGTTCCTTAGCCAACAGGGTTCATTTGTTCAGGGAAAGCACAAATAAGGAAGAACATGCATTTATACACAGTAGCTCCTCAGGATGTTTCAAAGTGACTTATAATCAATGGATTACTTTTGAAGTGTAGTCACTGTTGTTTATGTGGACAAACATAGCAGCCAATTTACACATAGCAAAGTCCCACAAACAACACATGATGGGATGACCAGATAATCTATTTTTGTTGTTATTGGTTCAGGGAGAAACTCAGTGTTTGTTTTTGAAAGTACTATGGGATCTTTTAACATCCAGCCTGAGCTGGCAGACAGAGCCTCAGTTTAATATCTCACCTTTGGGACAATGGGATAGATTTTGACTTTGAGAGAGAGTGCAAAACAAATCGAATTCAATGGAAATAATCAGGAGAGCTGTAAAACGGGCTGCCGATTCACTATCACCATTTTACACTATCACACAAAGTCAAAATCTACCCCAACAATGTAGCATTGCCTCAGTACTTCACTGTAATTGTTAGTCCAAACTATATGCTCAAACCACAATGGGGCTTGAACCCACAACCTTCTGACTCAAAGGTATAAGTGCTACCAATTGAACCAAGCTGACAGACACAAAAAATGAAATGCACGCAGGTCAGTCAACATCTGAAGACAAAATCTAGGTTAATGTTTCAGTGTAACCCTTCATCAGAAGTACTGGAATTCTGGAGGGATACATATACTTTGAAGTGGTAGTGAATCATTCTACCGTCTAATGTACACAGACTTAAAGGAGTGACATGGGTCTCTGCCTATTATCCAATGTGTTAGAGAAGGCCAGCTACTTTCTCTTTTTCTTTTTGCATTTCACAGGCTGTGTGTGTTTCCTCAGATCTGGCACAACGTGCCCTGCTTGAGACAGGACTTGCGGGGGTGAATGTTGTCTGCTCTCCAGATATCTTTAGTGCTGTGAAACACCTGAGAACTTTTTTTTAACAGCAGGAAACTGGGAGGATTTGTATAAAACCCCACATTGTTAGCAGGAGTTTGATCCTGCATTACAGGCTTCATCAATTAAGCTTTTAGGAAAAGAATGACCTTGCGATCTCTCGCTTGTTAGTGACACATGGCTGTAATTATCATCCATTTCCTACTTGATAATATGCTCCCTACTTGGAATGCACAAAGGTTATAAAGGTATTTAGGGGTCATATTATTCCTAGATTTCTGTTCAAACCATCACTTGGAGCCTTGCACAGACTACATTTTCTAGGCCCAGCCTGGGCAGCAGTATCAGCTCATCCTAGCTCGTGCTAAATCTCTTCTTTTGCAACTGGTACTTGTTGTAGTATAGGCTTCGGTCTAACTTTGTACTGCAATACTACAACAACAACTTACATTTATATAGCGCATTCAACGTAGCAAAACGTCCCAAGTCGCTTAACAAGACGATATCAATAAAAACATATTAGACACCGAGTCACAGAAGGAGATAGCTGCCAGATGACCAAAAGCTTGGTTTTAGAGAGAGATAGAGAGGTGGAGAATACTGTAAAAATACTACCAGCAACATGAATTTAAAACCATTTCAATAAAGCTCAAAATCTTTTTCAGATTGACCTCAAAGAGCAAAAATATGTTTGTAGCATATACAGAAATACGATCTCTGTGACTGCTATAGACTATGGTTGGTGATGCAAGCTTAAATTTTCTGAATATACCCTGGTCACCCGTCGCCGAAGCATATCGGAAAATTCCAGGCATGATTTTCCGATATTCGCTGGTGCAATGTTCCCCACTGCCATCGCATATAGAGTCATGGGGGAAAAATTGAGTCGCGCCCCCTTTGGGGCGCTAACTTCGCCGGGGCGCTACTTTTAGCGCCCCGAAAAAATTAGCGCCCCCGCGGCCAAAATTCATCGGTAGCGCCCCAAGAGGGAAGCAGGGTGCTATTGGAAGGGGAGGGGCCTTGCGCAGCGCGACCCGGGGCCCAGCTGGGCCACCAGGGATCGGAGTGCCGGCAAAAGAGCCCGGCACTCAAGAGAAGTGCCGGGCTCACGGAGCGCAGCCGGCACGCCACGGGGAGGGGGGGGGGGGGCTGGTCAGGAGGCCGGGGACTGCAATGGGGGCAGGTGCTGGCAGGCGGCCAGCAACAAAAATGGCCGCCCGGCACCTTGCCTTTAATAAGCGCCACCCCGACCGCAGGTAGGCCCCCCCTGACCCCGTCAGACATAGTGTCCGGCGGTAAGTCAGGGGGCTCTACCGAAGATCGCGGCTGGGGCGCGAGCGGGGTGCTATGCACGGTGATGCTGTCATCGCTGGCGGCGCAGTGCTGAATTTCACGAGAGGCGTTGGCGGCGCCGCGCCCAGGCACTAGTTGCTTTGCGCCCTGTTAGTGCCCTCTTAGGCGGAGCAAAGCAACCAAATTTTTCCTCCATAGAGTCATAGGGCTGGATTTTGTGAATGGAGATGTGCTGGAGGCAGGACTGCTGCTTGTCGGGTTTCAGTCCTGTCTCCATCAGCCTCTGGCCAACCAGCGGGATTTTTCCCTGATTGACCTTGTTAAGCCCGCCCTGCGGGCTCAGCAGGCCAATTAGGGGGAAGTCACTGACAGAGCACGTCAACGTCAGCTCTGTGAAGCTGTCAAACACTGACTTTCTGTGTAGTTTGATGAGCCCTTGTGTTCAGGACTCATCAAACCTTTCTAGTTTGTAGAAATCAAATGACTGTTGGTTCGGAGGATCCAACTGCCAGTCTGTGAAATCTACAATGGAGATGTCGGGACACGGGAACCACCGCGGCTGAAGGCTGTAGGCAGAAACAAAGGTAATGTGAACATTTTATTACACTTAACACTCACCTCACATACTTACCACTCCACACTTGCACCCATCACTCACCTCTACATCTCACTTTCAGACCCCTCCGACCCCCGCAGACCTCCTACTCGACTCCTCCACCTCGGCGAGGTTCTCCGAGGTCGGGAAGCCTGCACTTGAAAAGGTAAAATAGGACTAATCCTTTTTTCTCCCTGTTAACTACCTGTTAACAGGCAGTTAAAAGGATTTAATCCCTTTCCCGCCGTGAGGAGACAGGACCCGGGGCAGGACGGCTTCCCGCCTCCTGGCAAAAGGCCACGGAGGCGGGATGGGGGCGGGTTTGCCATCCGACCCACTTTCTGCAACTTTACCGGCTGTCCCGCCTCCATACCCGCCTCCTCGGGGCTGACAAAATCCAGCCCATAGAGTCATAACGGCACAGAAGGAGGCCATTCGGCCCATCGAGTCCGTGCCGGCTCTCTGTAGAGCAATCCAGTCAGTCCCATTCCCCGCTCTATCCACGTAGCCCTGCAAGTTTATTTCCCTCAAGTGCCTATCCAGTCTCCCCTTGAAAACATTGAGTGTCTCCGCTTCCACCACTTCCGTCGGCAGCGAATGCCAGGTATAACCATCAGCGCAGGCCCCAAGGAATTTTTTTTATATCGGATATTTTGTATGATTGTTACTGCTGATTGACCAGCAGCCAGTTTGGAGAAGATGGGAGGGGCCCAGGTGTTCGTGATGGACAGGAGATTCCAGCCAGGCCTACAAACTGATTATGGGAGAATCTCTGTGCAGACAGAGTTCTCTGGGAAACAATGGGCCCGGGTAGGTGACTCATATGGTAACGGGCAGAAGATGGAGGGCCATTGGAAACTAATGGGAAACCGCTTAACCCGGGATCGGGTAAGAAGTGCAGCTCATTATCTGCCATTAACACTAGCACCTAGATGGGATAGCCCCGAAAGGCGGGAAACCAGACAAAGAAGGGTGATTAAAAAGACATCACTGCAATACACAGACCTTAATGAACTTTTAGGGTATAAGAGAAGGCAGCTTTGGCCATTCTCGCTCTCTCTCACTTGCTCTCGCCTTCGCGTGCCCTCATCTCTGAACCAAGAACTGAGCACTCCGTCCGAGATGGAGAGAAGAAACCACCACGAGTGTCAAGAGCCTCGCCTTGCTCTTTGACTGTAGGAACGAACCTCAAAACTGGAACTTGGATACTACATCGGTGATACGGAACCAGGAGACACGCTTTACACAGGGAAGCAGCGAGCAAGAAAACGGACAATCGGGGTGAGCATTGTCCAAGCCCACGCATCCTTAAGACCACCGGTACTGTGTGAGGGGGTGTTGTGTGTCCCAACCAATCCAGAGGGGTTTAGTAGGGAGGTTCTGTGTGTATTATATAGTGTATGTTCCGGGGTTTGTGGGACAAGTCCATGTTATACTCTGTATAGCAACACAGTGTGATTTTAGGCGTCTTAATACGAGACAGGGGCCTGTTCGACGGGCCAAGTTGTATTGTTGTACTGTTTCTTTTACGCCACCAGACATTTTACGTACTGGAGGCAGGTGTGTGTGTTAACCTTATTAAACACCGTACGGTTGAGTCCGAAAAGCTTGCCGGTGTTCCAATCCTGTTCACCGTAATTCCTGTCTTCTAGAACTAAGTAGGAGAGGTGATTCGAACCACCAAGGCAAACCACCTACACAGGTCATCACCACTCGCTACGTAAAAAAGTTTTTCCTCACATCCCCCCTGTATCTCTTGTCCAAAACCTTAAATCTGTGTCCCCTAGTCCTTGTACCATCAACTAGTGGGAACAACCTTTCCCCGTCTAGCCTACCCAAACCCGTCATAGTCTTGTACACCTCTATCAAATCACCCCTCAACCTGTCCTTGTAGCTAAGATCCCCCATCCCTGGAACCATTCTGGTAAATCTACTCTGCACCCTCTCAAGGGCCTTCACATCCTTCCTAAAGTGTGGTGACCAGAACTGGATGTAATACTCCAGTTGTGGCCTAACCAGCGCTTTATAAAGGTTCAGCATAACTTCTCTACTTTTGTACTCAATATCTCTATTTATGAAACCCAAGATCCCATATGCTTTGCTAACCACTCTCTCAATATGTCCTGCCACCTCCAGGGATCTATGCACATTAGCTCCCAGGTCCCTCTGTCCTTGTACACTCTTTAAAACTGTGCCATTAAGTGTATATTGCCTCTCCCTGTTCCTTCTGCCAAAATGCATCACCTCACACTTCTCTGTATTAAATTCCATCTGCCACTTGTCTGCCCATTCTGCTAGCCTTTCTATGTCCTGTTGCAGTCGTTTGGTATCATCATTACTGTTTGCCACACCCCCAAGTTTGGTCATCGGCAAATTTAGAAATTCCACTCTGTATTCCAATATCTAGGTCATTTATATATATCAAAAAAGCAGTGGCCCCAGCACTGACCCTTGGGGGACACCACTGTCTACCATCCTCCAGTCTGAAAAACAGCCATTTACCACAACTCACTGTTTTCTGTCCTTAACCCAATTTATTTTCCAAGCTGCCACTGACCCACCTATTCCTGAGCCTCAATTTTGTTAACCAGCCTTCTATGTGGTACTTTGTTAAACACCTTCCGAAAATCCATGTAGACAACATCCATTG
Source organism: Squalus acanthias (assembly GCA_030390025.1). NCBI lineage: Eukaryota > Metazoa > Chordata > Chondrichthyes > Squaliformes > Squalidae > Squalus > Squalus acanthias. The sequence goes on along the minus strand of CM059425.1, from coordinate 157,562,244 downwards.
CATTCCCTTCATCAATCCTCTCTGTTACTTCATCAAAAAATTCAATTAGATTAGTTAAACACGATCTGCCTATTACAAACCCGTGTTAGCTCTCCTTAATTGGCTTAAACCTTTCCAAATGCCCATTAATTTTTTCCTTGATTATTGTTTCTAAAACTTTACCCACCACTGATGTTAAACTGACCGGCCTGTAGTTACTAGGATTGTCCTTACACCCTTTCTTGAACAATGGTGTCACATTTTCCACTTTCCAATCCTGAGGCACCTTCCCCGCTTCTAGGGAAGATTGGAAAATTATGGCAAGCCCTTCTGCTATCTCCTCCCCCAATTCCCTTAGCAACCCGGGATGCAAGCCATCTGGACCAGGCGACTTGTCCACTCTAAGCATACCCAGCCTTTCTAGTACATCCTGTCTATCAATTTTCACACCTTCCATTGCTTCTACCTTTTCCACTGCTACCGATATTTTGCCAGCATCCACCTCCTTAGTAAACACCGATACAAAGTACTCATTGTGTATTCTAGCCTTGCCCTGCGCCTCTAAGCATATATCACCTTCTTTGTCCCTAATAGGCCCCACCCTGCCTCTTACTACCCGCTTACTGTTTACATGCCGGTAGAAGATTTTTGAGTTCCCTTATATGTTAACCACCATTTTACTCTCATATTCTCTCTTTGCCAATCTTATTTTCACCTTCACATCCCCTCTTAACTTATTGTATTTGGTCTGGTTCTCCCTTGAAGAATTCACCTGACATGCATCATACACCCTCTTTTTTTGTTTCATCATCTTCTCTATCTCCCTCGTCATCCAAGGAGCCCTTGCAATGGTTCCCTTACCCTTCCGTCTTGTTGGAATATACCTAGCCTGTACTTGGAACATCTCCTCCTTAAGGATCACCCATTGTTCCGTTACAGTTTTTCCTGTCAGTCTTTGGTTCCATTTTACCCTGGCTAGATCCTTTCGCATCCCATTAATGTTAGCCCTATTCCAGTTTAGAAGTTCCACTCTAGATTGTTCCTTGCTCCTCTCCATTGCTAATCTAAATCTTATGATACGATGATCACTCGCACCCAAGTGTTCTCCCACAGACACATGTCGACCTGGCCCAGCTCATTCCCCAGCACCAGATCCAGCAATGCCTCCTTCCTAGTTGGGCCAAGAACATATTGGTCAAGGAAATTCTCCTGAACACATTTCAGGAATTCCACCTCCTCCTTTCCCTTTATCCTAGAATTATCCCAATCGATATTTGGGTAATTAAAGTCCCCCAATATCACCACTCTATTGCTCATGCATATCTCTGCGATTTCCCTGCAGATTTGCTCCTCTACCTCCCTCTCACCATGGAATAAGGGTTGGGTTCTGCGCTGTTCTATCACTTGCCCACAGATTCTTATTTGTGCCTCCATAATGAGCTTTGTTTTATTTCATTTTTGTCCAGACTCCTTCAGCTTCAGCAAAGTTGGTTGAGATGCATTTGGAGCCTTTCTAAAGGGTTTTAAGAATTCTGACCCCAATGCGACCACGTACCTTTAAGTGCCTGCATGCCCTTAAATTTGGATGTGGTGTGATTATCTGGTTCAGTCTTCCCTTACTGAATTAGATTAGCTCCCTGCTGAAGGCCTGAACTGCACAGGTAGGTCAGAATAATTATGCAACTGACATGATGGGAGCAAATTGTTGGCAGTTAGCTCGTCCCATTTTTGGCTAGATTTGCACTAGGAACTATACTTACCTGGGAAGGGCAAATCTACCCTTTGCTGTCTGTTTTACATTTTATAAATTTCCAAAAGTCCATTCAAAAACGCAGACTGCCCAATGTAAAACTGGAGAGGGGGTAACTCTATAAATAGTATCATGGCCTGGCATGATCTAGCCAGTGAATATTGTGACCCGAGGAGTAGTGTCTGGAAAGCAAACAAGTTTTTTCAATCTACTTGGGCAATTGCAGAGAACTAGGCCGCGATTTTGCCGGCGCTCAGAGGGCGGGTTTGGAGGCGGGTCAGGTGGTAAAATCACAAATATTGATGGCGGGTTCTGATCCCGCCGTCAACCCGCATCCGTGCAACTTTCCAAAAGGCGGCCTCCCAGACTCCCGATTGGTCCCCGCCACCAAGATCATTTCCAACACCACCATCACTTGCCCACTGAGGCAGTAAATTATTATCGTGAATCCGTTTAACCTGATTCTTTTAAGTGTATGTCAACTGCCTGGATAATGCTATTTTGACAGCGGTTTTAGATTTTGCCGCTTTTTCTGCATGTTCTACGCCATTCCCAAACCACACCAGCTAATTGTGGCGGGTTCACAAGTGGCTGACTTCTTCACAGCTGCAGCTCCAGCATAAAAATGGAGCTCTCAACAAGGATCAGTTGCAGGTGGCAGAACTTTTTTTTTTCAGGTCTTGGAAAACTTTTTGCAGGTCTACTGATCTTGGAAGTGGTGAAGCTGAGATCCATCTCCACTGTGACCTCCTGGGAAAACCCTCTCCCCACATTGACTGAGCGCTTCCTCAACTGAGATATCTACCAGCAGCATGGGAACCATTTATTTCCTTTCATCCTGGTCCTCAGATTCGGAGGAAGAGCAGCCGCGGCAGCAGCAGAACCCGGAACAACAGCAGCACCAACAGCAGGAGCGCCAACCTCCTGCTCAGCCACCTGATGGTGCACAGGGCAGAAGGCGTCAGCACAGGGCTGCACGTTGCCGCAGGAGATACCCCCAACACAGGGTTTACAGGCTGAGGATGACCTTCCTCAACATGACTGAGCAGCAGTGCCAAAAGAGGCTGAGACTTTTGTCAGAGGTAGTCGGTGACATCTGCGCAATGCTGCACCAACACCTGGAACCCAGAGGAGTGGACACCCCTTACCAGTGGCTGTCAAAGTCACCACCGCCCTCAATTTTTTTGCTTCAGGGTCCTTCCAGGGCTCATCAGCAGACATCAGCAGCATCTCCCAGTCGGCCGCACACACTTGCATCACGCAGGTAAAGGATGCCCTCTTTGCAAAGGTGCACGATTACATCCACTTCTCGACGGATCAAGCAAGTGTAACCGCACGTGTGGCTGGCTTTGCAAATATGGCAGGCTTGCCAAGGGTGCAGGGCGTCGTAGACTGCACACATGTGGCCCTTATGCTTCCACTCCCTTAACGTGCAGCTGGTGTGTAACCACAGGAAGGACATTTTGCATGTTTGCGCGAAGTAACTTGGCAGTTGCCATGACTCGTTCATCCTGTGGCAGTCTAGTGTGCCTCCGCTCCTCAATCCGCCAACGCAACTTTCCGGATGGCTACTTGGAGACAAAGGCTATCCCCTGAAGACGTGGCTGATGACACTGTTGAGGAGGCCATCGAACGAAGCTGAGGGGTGCTACAATGCCAGCCACATTTTGACCAGATCCCTCATCGAGCAAACCGTCGGCTTGCTGAAGATGCGATTCAGATGCTTTGACAGATCTGGTGGAGCCCTACAGTACTCAGCAGCCAGGGTCTCCAGAATCATCATGGTCTGCTGTGCACTGCACAACAGGGCACAGCATCGTGGCTTGCAACTGCCTAAGGAACAAATGGCTCAGCGCATAGCCTCCTCAGATGAGGAGGAGGAGGAGGAGGAGGACGAGGACTAGGAGGAGGAAGAATGAGCCAGCTGCAGCAGCACACGAGCACATTGCTGCCCGGGATGCAAGGAATTCACTAATCTTTGCCAGATAGGTAGACGAATCAAACACATGTGGCTCGCACCTTCTGATCACACCATAGACAATGGACAAGAACCTATGGGTTCCTATCACTCTGATCACCAGCATTACAAATGCAAGTCGCTCTGAGCCCTCAATGTGCAACTTCCATTTCCCAGATCACATAGGCCAGAACTTCAACTGTTTGCCATCACTTCTATTTAATCAATGCACAAAAGGATGACAATGGCAAAAATTAAAGACAACAGAACAGAACACCCAAGTGACTACCCTTGTGACTAATTGTGCTTTATCTTCCTCTTACGTGTGCTTCTACGTGGTGCTTCCCCTGTGGCTTCAGCAGATGTGGAGGTACCTTGCTCACTTTCATGCTGCTCCTGCTTCGACACCTTTGGCAGGCGTCCTCTGGGTTTGCGAGCCTGTGAGGGCTCGGCAACAGTCTGCTCCTCCTGCATCTGTGCTGGGGCTGAGACGCCCATCTCAGTTGGGTGAGGACTCTGGTGGGGCTCTGACCGAGGGCTACTCAGTGGCATGGGAGTGTGAGTGTTTGGAGAGGAGCCCCCACTTCCTTGTTGCCTGCCACCAACATCCCTCTCATGAGTCAGGCCCATTTCAGTGCTAGCAAGTGATTGACAGCACCTTGCTGCACATCAGGGGGACCATGAGGACCCATATCTGCACTGGCAGTCCTACTCAAAAGGACTTCCATGAAGCTTTGGTTTCTCTGCTTAATAGCTGCCCATCGCTCCTCCAGAGATGTCAGTCTATTCTGAACATTCACCATGTTTTCCATACTCTGGCGACTTATTTCCTCCATTGTCATAGCCATCCACTCCTCTACCGTAGCCATCCTTTCCAGAGAGGTAGCCATCCTTACCATGGAGGTAGCCATCCTTTCCATGGAGGTTGCCATCCTTTCCGTGGTGGTGCGTTCATGCGCCAATGCCTTCTCAAAGGCACTGCTCATGTTAGAGATGGACTCCTCCATCCTCTCCATACTCGCAGTAACCCTGGAGACAAAACCTGCCAGAGACTCCTGCACTTGTTTCTGGAGTTCCAGCACCGCTCTCTTTCTGGATGGACCCGGAGGCACAGGGTCCTCATGCAGCTGAGCTGAGCTGGGAGTGCCCAGCGGCCTCCGACGAGGACTCGTCACTGCTGTCCCTGTCTCCACCTTCTGCTGATGCTCACTTGTGAGCTGTGATATACCAGGTGACAACACTACTCTATGTCGCGAAGGTACCACCGAGGTGTGCGTATCTGCGCTGGTGCTGGGTGCACTTAATTCTGCTGACGCTGCTCCCTCAGAGGTTGCAGGTTCCTCTGAGGAGTCTTCCAGCTCAGGCTCTTCCTCCTGGACAGTAGGGAGGGGGCTGTCGATGGTCCTGTAGGGGAGTAAAGGCATGAGTTAGACATGTGATATTAACGTAGCATGCACATGGAATTGTGCAGATGATCATAAGTCAATGTGTATGAGCATCAGATGCCATATCAGTCACTGATGCAATGTAAATGAGAGAGATGCAAATCTATTCTGTCACCAGCTTGCTCTGCTTGCCCGTCTGACTGTCCCCCACTTCCAGATCCTCAGCACCTCCGATGATTTCCAGGGCCACCTCCTCAGCGTTGGTGAGATGGGCCACTGGAAGGTGGCCCTCCTCCTGTCTTAGCCCTCTCCCTCTTATTGTGGGCTCTCTTTTCCTGCAATGAGGGACACAAGTGGAGTTTGAGTGAGAATGATGGAGTGAGTGTAGAGAATCCATAGCATAGATGGTTAGAAGGAGACAAAAAATGGAGTGAGGTGCCAATACCAAGGGCCCTCCCTGTGCGTTGTTAGTTGTTGGCATTGCATCACAGTGATAGCGAGTGTGAGGGCAGCATAGTCGAATAGTGAAGTGATTGTGTACATAGAGAGAGAGGGATGGTTAAGGGTGCAAGGGATGTAAGGGTAAAGTGGGATGTGCAGGAGTAGGTTGACAATGCAGAGTGCTGGTGATGAGAGGAGATGGGGAGCAGATTGAGGCCAAGTGTGATGTTATACTCACTTTTCCTGAGCGGACCAGGTCATTGAACCTTTGTCTGCACTGCACCCAGGTTCGAGTGCACATGGATCTGGAGCTCACCTCCTGAGAAATTTGCAGCCAGACTGCTTTGGTTTGCTGTGGAGGCTTCTTCCGCCCAGAGGATGGGAAGAGTACCTCTCCGCGCCCTCTGACTCCCTCCACAAGAGCATGGAGGGAGTGATCATCAAATCGGAGAGAGGCCTTGGCCCTTGAGGTAGTCATGGCAGCAGTTGTCGGAAGGAAATCCAGCAGCAAATAATGAGAGAATGAACCAAGGCTGCATGGGCCCCTTAAATGCAGCTGCCTCACAGACATCAGCAGAGGCGAGTTTCAGACCCAAAACACTAATTGGCCAGGGGAGCGCACACGCAGGGACTCAATAGCCCAATTAGGGCAAAATCGCAAATTTTTACCGGCTGAAAGTGGCGGCGAGACCGGAACCCGCCGACCACCTGACCCGCACCCACCCCGCCACCAATGAGAAAATCGCGGCCCTAATGTCAGTGCCATTATACAGATACTGAGGAGAACCAAGTCATACTGGAGCAGCAGAAATTTAACTTAGGAAATTTAACACAAGTATGTTGTATTTGATTTTACATGTATAAATATCTTCAAGTTCCAAATGCAAAAACAAACGTTCCCACAGTACAATAATTTCTGAAATGATAACCAAGAGCTGGCATGCACATACATTCCTATTAAATATACCTTGCCAGAATAGAGTACATGATATTGTATTGATGTCAGTCGTTGATTATAAAGCTGCTGTATTATCTTACCATTTGAGATAATAATCTGGTTCTTATCATAGAATTTCAAGTGTTGAGTTCTATTATTCGCCTCTATATAATTTTTCATTTTTATGTCATGCTTGTAGCTGTTTAATGTCATAATCTTCTTAAAGGTTAAAATACCTCTGCTAACCACAGGTAACCTGAATTTAACCTGTAAATATACCTAAAGATTTTCACACCTGGTAGTGGGAAGTACTCTGTCATTAGCTCTGTGAACACATTGGAATTTGATTAACAGTGAGTTAATCCTTTAATCCCATCAAACCAATTTCACAGCATTTCTGCAATTCGCCTTTAATCTCGCACCCCCACCATCACATATAGTACATCTGTTCTCATTGTTCTGTGATTTTCTTTACTTCATTTGAATCTTGTTTCTGTCCTTATTCAATTATGTTTCAGCAGCCTGCTCAATGTCAGAAGTTTGGCTGGCAAACAGCGTATGATAATAAGAAAGCTCCACTGTATAATATTTGTACTTCACACATTTTTAATTACAATATGTACAAATTGGTGTCAGTTTATCAGCAACAGAAACCCCAGCTGGAGGCTGCTTAGATCTAAGGTAACAGAAGCCTTATACTGGCCCGAACCCCATTCCGAAGCACGAGTCAGTGATTAGTTAGCAAACTTGTCACTTTATAAGTTTTAAAAGCTATGAGTTTTAGTCATATAGTCTGGAAGGTCAGAAGTTTCTGGAATAAACAATACAACAATATGCCAACATTACTTTTTAGTGTTAATGTTAAATTACACACAGGACTGCCATGGCTTGTCCTCACATCAAATGGCCTTTTGAAGATGATTCTTGGGCCCAATTTTATTAGGTGCTCAGCATGCCATATTCATGTTCGTTGTAATATGTTTAAGATGCAAAAATGGCTTATATAAATAAATCACTGAGTAACATTGGGCCTATTAACTCACATGTTATAACCCAAATTTATAAAGTCATTCAGGTCTCATAAACTTTTTCACGTTTGACGTTTGAAAATGGTAATTTTCCTGAATCTACACTCCTGGCACAGAGCTCTACCCACCAGGAGTACATATTGGGAATTTGGATAGAGAGGTCAGAGGGCCCCACAGGATTTTCCATCCAATAATTACCCACCCAGCATATTTGTGAAATTACCTCTCCGGTGTCAAGAGCAAACACTCTCTGGTCAAATATAGCATGTAGAATATGCAGAGCAAAGCTCCCTTGCCTCTGCTCTCCCCCCAAATTTGCTTTCAAATAAGGATGAGCTATGGCCATGAATACATTTCTCATGTATGTACCGTAATATGAGAAAGGCTAACCTGACAGAGTTGTCAGAAGAGCACCTCCTACTGCAGTAGCATGATATTTTTCACAGTATTCCAGTGGAACCCTTGATTGAGATTGCCAATTTAAAGTTGCATCATATTCATGAAAATGTATTTGCCAAAATGTTTCTTTGCTTATTTGCAAACACAAAATGCAATAATGTAAGTTGTGTCAAGCAGCATCATCGCATCACTTCCGTGGTAGGACCACAACAAAAATAACACTTCTTATTGACTTTTTTCCTTCCCCAGATAAAAATAGATCTTCCAAACATTTGAGAGAGAGATTGAAGGAAGTCAGCTGACACTGAATAATAGGAATAAAAGGGATAGCGGAATTGGGAAAAGAAAGAGGAGAATGATCCACAGAAGACATGAAGCACTGGTAGGAGAGGTGTCAGAGATTGGATGGAAAGGCTGGAGCAGTAGGAGAGAGATGCTTGAACGACAACGTTTATCTTCTGGCATGTAATGTCTGTGATTAATGCTGGTGAGTGACAGCGGCAGAATTTTCCCATGCTTGAGAAGTAAAAATTCAATGGCATTAAAAATTCACAGGGAAGGTTTCTACCCTCCCCCTCACTGAAAAAAATTGAAAGGGAGAAAATCAAAATCAAAATAAAACACGATTACCATAGCGAAAAGAAAATGGAACACAATTTGAAATATCTACAATTACACTCGGGAACGTGCCCTCCATCACAACTAACAGCACTGGCCTGGTTTGGAGCAAAGACATGATGCAGCAGAGTTCATTGCAAGATAGATGTCGATTGCACATGAATGTATGAACTATTAAAAGTGTTAGTGTTGAAGTGCTTGCTCATCAGAGTGAAAAGTCTGTTGTCGGAGACATGTTGAGGGACAGGCATCCGGTAACCAGTAATTATAACCAAGGAGCAATTATCAGCAATTATAAACACATAGCAATTACATGTAGCAATTATCTTATCACCAAAAATGCTGTGGCATCCCTATTACTGATTTTATTTTTTGCATTTGTGTATGCAGCTTGTACGGTAACAACACAGTTTAACCACACACTAAATTTAGCAGCTGTGTTTAACGCTATATTCACAGGCAGGCTCATATGTGATTGGGGTTTTCTTTGTAGTCCCGGATATGGAGTGTGGCTTTAGGCTTACGTGTCTGACATGAACTGTGTCATTTTATTTTAAAATATGCCTGAGAACACTTCCTATTCAGTGCACTTATAAAAAAAAACAAATGCCTCCGTCAGGTTAGCCTTTCTCATATTATGGTGCATGCACAGGAAACGCATTCATGGTCGTAACTTATCAAATATGTCCTTATTTGTGGATGGGCTGGTGGTGCAGTGGGCTGAAGCGCTAAAACAGTGCACCACAGAATGGTCAGATACGGGTTTATTGTTTTACCTGGGCCTTCAGGGACAACGAACAGAGGCCAGTTAGTATCCTGTGAGTGAAACAGATTCAATCCTGGCTGCTATTGTTCATCTGCCAGAGTGGGTCAGAACAGGCTAGTATCAGCCTCTGGGTAGGGTATTGGCAGAGACCTGGTATCAGCCTCTGGATTGCACATTGACAGAGTCCTGGTCTCAGCCACTGGATTGCGCATTGGTGCATTGTCTCAGAGGCAAGGGTTAAAAAAGTGTGCTGCATTTCAGTTGTTTCTTTCGCCATTGAATTAAGTTCAACCTCTAATTTACATTTGATTATTTTCAGTGTTTAAAATGATTCTCACTTTGAAATAAGGAAGTGATCGTACTACACAAATTTACATTATTTTCCTGAAAGATTCAGTTGTTTGCAACACACAAGTCGAGCTGCCCCTCTCAAATTATTGCAGCACTTTATTTTCAAAAATAAAACTAAGTATGAATTCAGACTTTTCTTTCTTTTACAGAGGCACTGCCTTCATGAGAAAAAAAAAGATTTTGGTAAATCTGTTTTAGTTTAGGGAGAGATACGAGCCAAAGAGTCAGGTGCCATTCTCAATGCAATGAGGTCACGCACGAGGGATGCAAGGATGCATAATGGTAAACAAATGTGGAAAGCTTGACCCTATTACCAAAGTGATGCAAATTTATACTTGTTTATTTTATTATTGAAATGTAACAATGTAAGAATCACCCAAAGTCACTAAGAATGGAATTTAAAAAAAATGATGCATCACTTCTTTATTAAACAGAGAAAATAATTAAAAATATTGAAACTAATCACATTTTAGAATGTAAAATGGATGTTGAATTTTAACCATTGCAAACGACAATTGAGTTCAATAATAGGCTATATAATTTTTTTTGTACTGTTTCTATTTTTAACAAAATGTATTCAATAAATTAATATAAAAGAGTGAAGTTCCATTATTTGCTTTGCAAGGTGCACTGCAGCATGCACCATGAAACTTCTGAGTGGTCACCGAGTCATGCATGTAAGCCCGTCGTCTAGCAGTTTGAAAGGCTTTGTCTAATCAGCCAATCTTTAAGCATTGATACTTATCACCAAATACCAGTCTATATTTAAAAGTAGCGGCCCTTAAGACAGCTTGCAAAATTGAGGTAAAAAAGTAAATATATACTCATTCATAGTATTTCTAAATTTATAATATTCCATTTCTTACTCTCATTCTTTCCCAGGACCTCAAAACTATGGAACTCTTAACCTCCCTTAGTTTGGCCTTCCTCCCATAGTCTTCAGGCTTTAAGAAACCAAGCATTGTGCTACCCAACCACTGCTTCTTGATTTACTTCCTTATCTTATCTCTTACCCTTTTCAACTCTGATGATGTCCTGCAATGTGAGCCTTAGCTCTTCACCTAGGTTTCTCACTCAACTGAAGAATAAGCGGTTTCAGCTCTGGTGTGGATATAAGTGCAGATGGTCGAAAATTGCACTCCCATTGTGGAGCTTCCCCTCCCTGGGCGTGCATATTGGGAATTTGGGTGCACAGGTTAGCAGGCCTTGGAGGACTTTCCACCCATTAAAATGAATAGATGGAAAATCCTGTGGGGTTCACAGCTCTGCCCTGAGAGTGCAAATGGTAAAGTTCCTACAATGTAGTAAAAACACTGTTGCATACCAAAGAGAATTGTATCCTGCTATTCTGCATCTGCTATAATTTGAAGACACAGAGGTAATTTTCACTTTGGGCGCAGGCTGAAAACTGGCGGTTGCAAATTGGTTGCATTGTACAACCCCGTCTGATTTTTCTTTCCATTGGACTCAGTCGGGGTAATTTTCACTTTCAGTGCGGGCGGTAAACTGACTTCAATGGAAAACAAAATTGGGCGGGGTGTATAAAACGGGCGGCCGATTTGCAACCGCCAGTTTTCCATCTGCACTCAGAGTGAAAATGATCCCCCGTTGTAAGCAATGAAATCAAACTGTTCATTTGTTTAAAAAAAATCCTGACTGCCTAAGTCTGTATTAATAAGAACGGGCATTCTTTCAGTGCAGATTTCATCTCTGTTAACTCTATAAAATCTAAATTTTTCCTTTGCAAAACACGTATCATTTTTCATTCTCTGACCCTGTAGAAGAATGACCTTGAATGAGTTTTCAGACCTTACTTTAAAATGCTCTAAGGGGGAACTGCTTCTATTGTTCTCCCATACTGGGATTATTTTACTTGGCAGTTTATGAGAGATTTATCATTTCATTTTTTTAAATTTGTAAGTTTACATTTTTTCCTATACCATACAAAGGCCCAGCCAAGAGAATGGGAAGATTATCTGTTCAAGCAATATTTTGGGAGGATGGCTAGGGGAAGTGATCAAAGGCATTGGTCAAAAAATAGGTTTTCAAGAGGTTTTTGAGAGTGGAGTGGGATATGGCTTGGCAGAAGGCTTTAAGAAGGGAGATCCAGAGTACATGGATAGGATGATTGAAGGCTCTGGAGGAGGAGGGTAGGATAAAGCCATGGAAGAATTTATAGACAAGGACAAGGATTTTAAAATTAATGAGGTGGGGGATAGACTGCAGGTTGGTGGGGACTGGCGGCTGAGTCTGGACGTGTTGGAATTTGTGTAGGGTGGAGCTAAGAGAGTGTTAGAAAGGTTGAGCCTGGAGATGATGAATGCATGGATGAAGATTTTGGTGGTGCTGAGGGGTAAGTGTGGCCAGAGGTGGATGATATTGCAAACGATATTGTAGGTGGCCTTGCTGGACTGAAATGAAAATGAAATAAATTGCTTCCTGACTGGGACTCTAGACCTGTCAAGACTGACTTTACTGTTTCCTTTTTTTGTGAAAAACCTAACCTTTTTCTTTGAGTTTTGCAACAGTAAAGTAACCTGGCTCTAATCAGTTCCATGAGTTTACCTCAATGTTTGTCTGAATAAATCTCACTGTATCCAATGGCATGACCTTGGCAATACTAGGCCCACTGGGGTGACCTGCAGGAGAGGAGAATCATATTTTGGGCGAATAAAAACATATTTTACCTTTGAGTACCATTTGTTGTGCCAAGGGAATAGAGGTGCAAGGAAAATGAGGCACAAGGAAGGCTGTGGATCTGTCATATGTTAAAAATAACAAAGCACAAACTAACATGCTACAAGATTCCCCCCACCCTAAGCCACAACCAAATATCAAACAATAGAGTGCAGCCACAAGGTGCCTTTTTCAGGGATCAAGGCCCTGTTATCAGAAGCCTCCCGGCTCATGCTAATCTTACAAATCAAACCCCTTCCTTTATAACTAAGATAAATCAAGGAAGTTACCTATACTTTAAAATTATACGGTTCCATTGCTATAAAATTCACAAGAAATTGTTCTCTCTGATACTCATTAAAACAGTACAGACTGTCCTGGAGAATTAAAGTATTTCTTTCTAAATGCTTGAAAATGTGGCACTTCTAGGTCAGGTATTGTGCAGATTAACAACAATGAACACAACCGCAGCCCTGCAGGACGAGTCCCCTGCTGCACCAGCATGACACTTCTATTCTCTTCACTTGGAATTCTTAGTCTGTCAAAGCCAGAACTGCTGGGTTCAGTGCTGGATTCAAATAGCTTTACACTGTGGACCTATGATCGCTCTATCCCAGTATCAGTACAACTCAATAAGAATATGTGGGGAGAAAAGAAAAAAGAATTTCACTAGATCCTGCGATACAGGCTCCTCATTAACCATTCTTGGACTGTACTTGAAGCCAGCTGTTTCTATACAAAGATAACTGACCAAAGGCAGTGTTTTAACCAGCTGTTCTACTAAATTTCATTTAACTCTTTGAACTCATCACTAAATGGCTTTCTGGTGAAAGTCTCCTAATGAGGGCAAAGGGTTAATGGCTGTAACAGCAAAATCTTTTGTATGGTAATGAAGTTGTTCTGAATTCCTCTGTGAATCCCTTTCACAGCCTGGCTCAGAAAGATGTTTTCCTAATACATTACATAATCATGTACTTATTACAAAATAATAAATGTTCCTTACTTTATGAATTAATCACATTGAATACAGTCAAATTCCTCCCATGAGACAGAACATTAGGCTGAACAAATAAGTAAGCACCAGTAATCACAGTCACTGGCAGTTTATTGAAATATTCACATTTCGTTGAAATCGGTTCTGTACAGACAAAATGGGTCTCCAGAGTGTTTTGATTATTGAAATGGCATCAGGGGAATTCAGCTCCACAGACAAATACTGAAAGCTAGAGCACATTCAGAGCTTTCTTTTCATTTCTCTCTTCGTCCAGGTCACACAGCATTATGCTCTCTCCTTAAGCCAGGAGGGCAGACAATGCAGACTGCAAACCTCTTCATCACCGCTACAATACCGATCCTTTGTTGACTGAAGAGGTGGTGTGAGCTGGCCCATGTGCCCCCACTCCTCCCAACACCCTGAGATGGACACATCTCACTTCCACCTGGTGCCCTATCTATAACTAGTGGAAAGTAGGACCTGCAGTATCATAAATAACAATCCGGTAATACTGTAGATCCTATGTCAGTCATTCAAAACTACATCATAAATTCCATACATCATCCAACCCAACGTCATGCAGCATTTTCAAACAGCAACAGAAGTGGAAACATAATACTGTAATAACCAGAAAAACTAACATGAAAATTATCAAATTCATATTTATTATAAACTAAAATGGATACCTCTCAGTCACTTTAAGGCAGTAATCCAACCTCACAATTCAGATGATAACTGTAGACCTTTCAAGCCTTGCTTAATTAGACTAATGTTTTATAATTAATTATTAGATATCCATAATTTACACTGCTGAGATAGAGAGATTTCAGTGACAGGCAACCCGAGACTTGAAGGCATAGCCACTTACTAATCCCAGAATGTTGGAGGATGCACTCATTTTAATATTATAGGGCTGAAAATTACTATTGGTGATGTTAGCAGACATACTCTTAACATATTCATGTGACATTCCTCTGGCCACTATTTTGATTGAGGGATTAGCCCATTTAAATTCATTTTTTGTCCACCAATTACATTTGCCTACAGTAATTTCTAGCCTGCAGAATTTTCAGGAGCAAAGATTATAATATTGATAAGGCTGATGTAGAAGCAACACAAACATAATTCTTGTGGTAGGTACATTTTCTCCTAAAGGGGGTGCTATTGTCAGTTTTAATGATTCGCTGCGAGACTTTGCAAACACCAGAGTACGGTTTTAACATTGATTGTAACAAACCCACATATAAACATTAAAGTAGTGATGAATTAGCAAAAAATCAACAAATATGGGCAATTTTTGAGCACTAAATGGGAGAAAAAGGTGTGCTTTGCTGAATTATTGAATTTTCATATGCATGAATGCCTAAAGATTTCTTTAAAATAGAATAGCAGAAAAAGTAGAAGAGAATTCTAAATATTCTCCTGAAGCTGGTCAGTAGAAAAAGCAACCATCTTACAGCCACAAACCTGAAAAGACAGTGAAATCAGAACTGAGCAGGCTCGATGGACCAAGCAAGCAGGATGAGCATGGGGAAAGTGAGGCTTCAAGTTCATGGAATTTGCTCGATTAGATTACTGCTTTATAATTCATTGTTAGCTCCCCATAATGCTCTATTAATACTGCTGAGATAGAGAGATTTCAGTAATAGACAACCCGGAACTGGATTAGCCACTTGCTACTCCCGGGTCATCTCTATTCCTAACAAGATATGATAGAATTCTTCATTAAGATGGAGAGTGAAGTAGTAGTTGACTCAGAGAATAGGGTACTGAATTTAAATAAAGGAAACTACGATGGTATGAGGCGCGAGTTGGCTAGGATGGATTGGGGAATGTTACTTAAAGGGTTGACGGTGGATAGGCAATGGCAAACATTTAAACATCGCATGGATGAACTACAGAATTTGTTCATCCCTGTTTGGCATAAAAATAAAACAAAAAAGGTGACTCAACCGTGGCGAACAAGGGAAATTAGGGATAGCATAAGATCCAAGGAGAGCACATATAAATTGGCCAGAAAAAGCAGCAAACCTAAGGATTGGGAGCAGTTTAGGATTCAGCAAAGGAGGACAAAGGGATTAATTAAGAGGGGGAAAATAGAGTATGAGAGTAAGCTTTCAGGGAACATAAAAACTGACTGTAAAAGCTTCTATAGATATGTGAAGAGAAAAAGATTAGTGAAGTCAAACGTAGGTCCCTTGCAGTCAGAATCAGGGGGATTTATAATGGGGAACCAAGAAATGGCAGACCAATTAAATACATACTTTGGTTCTGTCTTCACAAAGGAGGACACGAATAACCTCCCAGAGATGTCGGGGAACATAGGTTCTAATGAGAGGGAGGAACTGAATGAAATCAATATTTGTAGGGAAATTATGTTAGGGAAACTGACGGGATTGAAGGCTGATACATCCCCAGGGCCTGATAATCTACATCCTAGGGTACTTAAGGAAGTGGCCCTAGAAATAGTAGATGCATTGCTGGTCATCTTCCAAAATTCTATAGACTCTGGAACAGTTCCCATGGATTGGAGGGTAGCTAATGTAACCCCAATATTCAAAAAGGGTGGTAGAGAGAAAACAAGCCTGACTTCGGTAGTGGGGAAAATGCTAGAGTCCATTATAAAGGATGTAATAGCTGAGCACTTGAAAAACAGTGACAGGATCGGACAAAGTCAACATGGATTTACAAAAGGTAAATCATGCTTGACTAAACTACTGGAAATTTTTGAGGATGTAACTGGGAAAATAGATAAGGGAGAACCAGTAGATGTGGTGTATTTGGACTTTCAAAAGGCTTTCGATAAGGTCCCGCATAAGAGATTAGCGTGTAAAGTTAAGGCACATGGGATTGGGGGCAAGGTATTGACTTGGATAGAGAACTGGTTGGCGGACAGAAAGCAGAGAGTAGGAATTAATGGGTCTTTTTCCGAGTGGCAAGCAGTGACTAGTGGGGTACCGCAGGGATCGGTCTTGGACCCCAGCTATTCACAATATACATTAATGATCTAGATAAGGGAACTAAATGTAATATCTCCAAGTTTGCAGATGACACAAAGCTGGGTGGGAGTGTGTGCTGCGAAGAGGATACCGAGAAACTCCAGGATGATTTGGACAGGTTGGGTGAGTGGGCAGAAGCGTGGCAGATGCAATATAACGTGGATAAGTGCGAGGTTATCCACTTTGGTATCAAAAACAGAAAGGCTTACTATTATCTGAATGGCAATAGATTGGGAGAAGGGGAAGTGCAACGAGACCTAGGTGTCCTTGTGCACCAGTCGCTGAAAGTAAGCATGCAGGTGCAGCAGGCGGTGAAGAAGGCAAATGGTATGTTGGCCTTCATAGCGAAAGGGTTTGAGTATAGGAACAGGGATGTCCTGCTGCAGTTGTACAGGGCCTTGGTGAGACCACACCTTGAGTACTGTGTGCAGTTTTGGTCGCCTTATCTGAGGAAGGATGTTCTTGCCATGGAAGGAGTTCAGCGAAGATTCACAAGGCTGATACCTGGGATGGCAGGAATGACATATGAGGAGAGATTGGGTCGATTGGGCTTATACTCGCTGGAGTATAGAAGAATGAGAGGGGATCTCATCGAAACATATAAAATTCTGACAGGTCTGGACAAACTAGATGCAGGAAGAATGTTCCTGATGGTCGGAGAGTCCAGAACCAGGGGTCATAATCTAAGGATAACGGGTAAGCCATTTAGGACAGAAATGAGGAAGAATTTCTTCACCCAGAGAGTGGTGAACCTGTGGAATTCTCTACCACAGAAGGTAGTTGAGGCCAAGTCATTAAATATATTCAAGAATGAGTTAGATATATTTCTTAAAGCTAAAGGTATCAAGGGATATGGGGAGAAGGCAGGTACAGGGTACTGAGTTTGGATGATCAGCCATGATCTCATCGAATGGCGGAGCAGGCTCGAGGGGCCGAATGGCCTACTCCTGCTCCTATCTTCTATGTTTCTATGTTTCTATATTAAATATATTCAAGAAGGAGTTAGATATATTTCTTAAGGCTAAGGGGATCAAGGGATATGGGGAGAAAGCAGGGATAGGGTACTGAATTTGGATGATCAGCCATGATCGCATTGAATGGTGGAGCAGGCTCGAGGGGCCGAATGGCCTACTCCTGCTCCTATCTTCTATGTTTCTATGTTTCTATTTAAGATCATATGAGATTTTTAAATGATCCTTTCATAGAGTTTCATATGTATTATGAGAACACCACCACCTCCAAGTTCCCCATCAAGTCTCACACCATCCTGACTTGGAAATATATCGCCGTTCCTTCATCGTCGCAGGGTCAAAATCCTGGAACTGCCTCCCTAACAGCACTGTGGGAGTACCTTCACCTCATGGACTGCAGCGGTTCAAGAAGGTGGCTCACCAGCGTCTTCTCAAGGGCAATTAGGATGGGCAATAAATGCTGGCTTTGCCAGCGATGCCCACATCCCATGAATGAATTTAAAAAATCTGCACAAATATTTCTAACATACAAATTAAAAGCAAGTTTGTGAGTTGTTGTTAATTGATTGGGAATTAACTTTTGTCCATGCTCCTAAACTTGCTGCTAGGATGTAGACCCAACCACTGGGGCATGCCCAGTTCGCTTTCCAGTTATTTTTGCCATGGGCTATGCTTCATCTTATTCTGCTCCAAATCCCAGAATTGCCCTTGTTGCCCCCACTCCCTGCTCTATAGTTGTACTTCTGTCCCAGAAGTAAATATTTCTAACACGTGGTAATGCACAAACCTGACATCATTGCTTGTTTTGCTCGTTAACAGCTTGTTAAGCAGCAATTAATGTGAAACATGGGGCCAGAAATTCGGCTCCCTGGCTTCCCATGGGTGCAAGGATCGCGCGCAGCACCTACCTACCGCACCTGCCGTTGACCTCTGGGCCCACGGGGACTTCAGCTCCTGGGCCTCCTGCAGCTGCCAGCGCGCAGTGCTTGTGTATCCCTGGGGCGTAGTTAGTGCGATGCGTCCCCTGGGATCATGTGGGCCATGGAGAGCCAATGGCAGCAGACCATCTTTCATTCATAGATTTGACAGGAAGACCTGTCAAATCTATGAATTGAAATCGGCCCCAAAACAACACCTAAACTTCAAATAAATTAAAAAAAAACCATCACATTTTTAAAATAACTATAAGTTAAATAAATTAACTACTTTAAACAAAAATTTAAATTTTTGAAAAAATTAAAATACTTTTTAACAGTGCTAAAAATAAACTTACCTCTCTTTAAAGTATCTAAAAAAGATAAACCTGGTGAAATTTTTTTAAATTGTAATTAATTAACCACTTACCTTATTAAAAACGGATCTTGCGCCTCCTTTTTAAAAGCGCAGCTTCTTCCATACTTACCTTCCCGGAGAAACCTGAAAAAAAAACGAAGTTCGCTGCGTGCGCGCAGCCTCTCCCGCGCACGCGGTTCACCTCTGAACCCCTCCCTTCAGGGGAACGGAAGTTCCGGTTTCCTGCTCATGCGCAGTGCATGCAGGAAACCGGCACTTCAGGTGGCCTTACGGGTGAGTACACAGCGCGTACTCACCCGGCAAGTGCCGAATTTCTGGCCCATGAAAATTTACTCAGGATTTAGTGATCTCCACTTTATGTTAATTTCTCCCATTTAGAGTGGATGTTAAAGCACCAGGGGGAGTCGGCAAGTTTCCATGGTGAGCAGAGCTGGAGGGATTGCCTAGAGGATGAATCTTTCAGTAAACTCTGATGCACTGGTGTTACATCGGTCAGAATTTTCTGGGGTCCGTGCAGGCGCAATTGGAGGTGGGTCAGGTGAGAAATTTGCAGTATCTTGGAGCAGGTAGGAAACCCGCCGTCATCCCGCCCCCACGCGCCTTTCCCACGGGCGCGTTTGCCGGTGCGGCAGCGACCTGAACGGCAGAGACGGGCGGGCTAATTTCAATCATTATCAGGTAGTTGGCAGACCCTTAAGAGCCTTTTTAAACCTACCTTTCAAATTTCCCTGGCTGACCACGGGATTCACGCAACTCTGGAACCACGTCTGTCAACCTGAGGCAGAAGTTGAGTGGCCATTGAGCCAGCTGATTAGTGCACAGCATGAAAAGTACAATAAAAACTCCCACCTCACAGCTGATCACTTTCCTTAGGCAGAAGCTGTTCCTGACTGCATTGCCAGCACAGATTTAGCTTTCTACAGGCTGCAAGTGTTTCCAGCAAAGTCGCCATCCAGTCTCACCTCATTGTTAGAACCTATCACATCATTGACAGATTGCTTCTGTCATCTCTACTTGACCTGCCATCTCATCCTTGTTTTCAAATCCCTCCATGGCCTCGCCCCTCCATATCTCTGTAATCTCCTCCAGCTCCACAACCCACCAAGATATCTGCGCTCCTCTAATTCTGCCCTCTTGAGCCTCCCTGATTATAATCGTTCAATCATTGGTGGCCATGCCTTCTGTTGCCTAGGCCCTAAGCTCTGGAATTCCCTGTCTAAACCTCTCCGCCTCTACCTCTCTTTCTTCCTTTAAGACGCTCCTTAAAACCTACCTCTTTGACCAAGCTTTTGGTCACCTGCCCTAATTTCTCCTTATGTGGCTCAGGATCTAATTTTTTTTGTCTTATAATACTCCTGTGAAGTGCATTGGGATGTTTTACTGCGTTAAAGGCGCTATATTAATACAAGCTGTTGTTGTTTAGTCCATCAGCATGGGTGCCGTTTATACTGTCTCACCTTGGTCCTCAGAATCGGAGCACGATGAGCCCCAACACCAGCAGCACCAGGCACACCAGCAGCACCAACAATACCACCAACTTTCTCCTCAACCACCTGATGCTGCACAGGACAGAGGCATCAGCGCAGGGCTGCACCGTGCCAGAGGCGATACCCCCAACACAGGGTATACAGGCAAAGGATGAGCTTCCTCAACATGACTGAGCAGCAGTGCCAAAGGAGGCTCAGGCTATCGCACCAGGTCATTGCAGACATTGGCAGATTGCTGGAGCAAGAGCTGCAGCCCAGAGGAATGAGTGGTCACGCCTTACTACTGGCCATCATAGTCACCAGTGCCCTCAACTTCTTCGCCTCAGGCTCTCTCCAGAGTGTTTTTTTAATCGTTTAGGGGATGTGGGCGCCGCTGGCAAGGCTAGCATTTATTGCCCATCCCTAATTGCCCTTGAGAAGGAGGTGGTGAGCCACCTTTTTGAACCGCTGCAGTCTGTGTGGTGAACCTACTCCCACAGTGCTGTTAGGTAGGGAGTTCCAGGATTTTGACCCAGCAACGATGAAGGATCGGCGACATACTTCAGAGTCAGGATGGTGTGTGACTTAGTGGTGTTCCCATGCATCTCCTGACCTTGTCCTTCTAGGTGGAAGAGGTCGCGGGTTTGGGAGGTGCTGCCGAAGAAGCCTTGGCGAGTTGCTGCAGTGCATCTTGTAGATGGTACACACTGCAGCCATGGTACACTGGTGGTGGAGGGAGTGAATGTTTAAGATGGTGGATGGTGTGCCAATCAAGCGGGCTGCATTTGACCTATAAGGTGTCTAGCTTCTTGAGTGTTGTTGGAGCTGCACTCACCCAGGCAAGTGGAGAGTATTCCATCACACTCCTTAATTGTGCCTTGTAAATGGTAGAAAGGCTTTGGGGAGTCAGGAGGTGAGACACTCGCCGCAGAATACCTAGCCTCTAACCTACTCTTGTTGCCACAGTATTTATGTGGCTGGTCCAGTTAAGTTTCTGGTCAATGGTGACCCCCAGGATGTTGATGGTGGGGGATTCGGCGATGGTAATGCCATTGAATGTCAAGAGGCGGTGGTTAGACTCTTGCTTGTTGGAGATAGTCATTGCCTGGCACTTGTGTGGCACGAATGTTACCTGCCACTTATCAGCCCAAGCCTGAACGTCATCCAGGTCTTGTTGCATGCGGGCATGGACTGCTTCATTATCTGAGGAGTTGTAAATGTCACTGAACACTGTTCAGTCATCAGAGAACATCCCCATTTCAGAACTTATGTTGGAGGGAAGGTCATTGATGAAGCAGCTGAAGATGGTTGGGCCTAGGCCTGAGGACTTCCTGCAGCGATGTCCTGGGACTGTGATGATTGACCTTCAGTCACCACAACCATCTTCCTTTGTGCTAGGTATGACTCCAGCCAGTGGAGAGTTTTCCCCCTGATTCTCATTGACTTCAGTTTTACTAGGGCTCCTTTATTCCACACTCGGTTAAATGCTGCCTTGATGTCAAGGGCAGTCACTCTCACTTCTCTGGAATTCAGCTCCTTTGTCCATGTTTGGACCAAGGCTGTAATGAGGTTGGGAGCTGAATGGTCTTGGCGGAACCCAAACTGGGCATCAGTGAGCAGGCGCCTCTTGATAGCACTGTCGATGACACTTTCCATCACGATTGAGAGTAGACTGATGGGGCGGTAATTGGCCGGATTGGATTTGTCCTGCTTTTTGTGGACAAGACATACCTGGGCAGTTTTTCCACATTGTCGGATAGATGCCAGTGTTGTAGCTGTACTGGAACAGCTTAGCTAGAAGCGCGGCTAGTTCTGGAGCACAATAGCCGGGATGTTGTCAGGACCCATAGCCTTTGCTGTATCCAGTGTGCTCAGCCGTTTCTTGATATCACGTGGAGTGAATCAAATTGGCTGAAGACTGGCTTCTGTGATGGTGGGGACCTCAGTAGGAGGCCGATATGGATCGTCCACTCGGCACTTCTGGCTGAAGATGGTTGCAAACTTCTTCAGCCCTGTCTTTTGCACTCATTGAGGATGGGGATATTCATGGAGCCTCCTCCTCCCGTTAGTTGTTTAATGGTCCACCACTATTCACAACTGGATGTGGCAGGACTGCAGAGCTTTGATCTGATCCGTTGATTGTGGGATCGCTTAGCCCTGTCTATAGCATGCTGCTTCCGCTTTTTAGCATGCATGTAGTCCTGTGTTGCAGCTTCCCCAGGTTGGCACCTCATTTTTAGGTAGGCCTGGTGCTGCTCTTGGAGTGCTCTTCTACACTCCTTCTTGAACCAGGGTTGGTCCTGTGGCTTGATGGTAATGGTAGAGTGAGAGATATGCCGGGCCATGAGGTTACAGATTGTGGTGGAATACAATACTGCTGCTGCCCACAGCGCCTTATGGATGCCCGGTTTTGAGCTGCTAGATCTGTTCTGAATCTATCCCATTTAGCACAGTGGTAGTGCCACACAACACGATCGAGGGATTTGAACTCACGTCTCTGGATCATTAGTCCAGGCCTCTGGATTACTAGCCCATTGACATTACCACTATGCTACAGTTCCTGTTATCTGCCACACAACACTTCGTCTCCTCAATGACTGTGCAGTGGTCACTTCTACCAATACTGTCATGGACAGATGCATCTGCGACAGGTAGATTGGTGAGGACGAGGTCAAGTAGGTTTTTCCCTCGTGTTGGGTTCTCTCACCACCTATCGCAGGCCCAGACTGGCACTTATGTCCTTCAGGACTCGGCCAGCAGTGGTGCTACCGAGCCACTCTTGGTGATGGACATTGAAGTCCCCCACCCAGAGTACATTCTGTGCCCTTGCTACTCTCAGTGCTTCTTCCAAGTGGTGTTCAACATGGAGAAGCACTGTTTCATCAGCTGAGGGAGGGCAGTAGGTGGTAATCAGCAGGAGGTTTCTTTGCCCATGCTTGACCTGAAGCCATGAGACTTCATGGGGTCCAGAGTCAATGTTGAGGACTCCCAGGGCCACTCCTTCCCGACTGTGCCGCCACCCCTGGTGGGTCTGTCCTGCCGGTGGGACAGGACATACCCAGGGATGGTGATGGAGGAGTTTGGGACATTGGCTGAAAGGTATGATTATGTCAGGCTGTTGCTTGATTAGCCTGTTGGGCAGCTCTCCCAATTTTGGCACAAGTCCCCAGATGTTGGTGAGGAGGACTTTGCAGGGTCGACTGGGCTGAGTGTGCCGTTGCCGTGTCCATAGCCGGTGCCGAGTTTGATGCTGGGTGGTCTGTCCTGTTTCATTTTTATTAATTTGTTTCATAGCGGTTTGTTACAATTGAGTGGCTTGCTAGGCCATTTCAGAGGGCAGTTCAGAATCAACCACATTGCTGTGGGTCTGGAGTCACATATAGGCCAGACCAGGTAAGGACAGCAGATTTCCTTCCCTAAAGGACATTAGTGAACCAGATGGGTTTTTACGACAATCCGATAGTTTCATGGTCACCATTATTGATACTAGCTTTTTATTCCAGATTTTTTATTTAATTAACTGAATTTAAATTCCCCAGCTGCCGTGGTGGGATTTGAACTCACGTCTCTGGATCATTAGTCCAGGCCTCTGGATTACTAGCCCGTTGACATTACCACTATGCTACAGTTCCCGTTATCTGCAGTAGACATTTGTGGCATCTCGCAGTTGGCCACCAACAGATGCATCACACAGGTCACTGATGCCCTCTTTGACAAGTCAGCCCATTATATCAACTTTGCCACTGATGAAGCCAGTGTTACTGAGCGGGTGCTCAGCTTTGCCGTTCTGGCTGGCTTCCCACGGGTGCAGGGCATCATCAACTGCACACATGCTGGCCATTAGGGCACCCAGTCATCACCCAGGAGTCTTTGTCAACCGCAAGGGCTTCCACTCCCTCAATGTGCAGATCGTCTGCAACCATAGGAAGATCATCTTGCATGTGTGCGCCAAATTCCCTGGCAGCTGCCATGGCTCTTTAGTCCTGTGCCAGTCCACCCTCCCTCAGCTCTTCGCTCCTCCAAACAGACGTTCCGGCTGGCTGCTTGGAGACAAGGAGTATCCACTGAAGACGTGGCTCATGACACCTGTGAGGAGGCCAAGTACTGAGGCCCAGGAGAGATATAATGAAAGCCACATTTCCACCAGATGTGTCATAGAGCAGACAATAGGCGTGCTGAAAATGCACTTCAGATGCCTTGACAGATCTGGAGGAGCCCTTCAGTACGCACCAGCCAGGGTCTTCAGAATCATCGTGGTCTGCTGCGCTGCGCCATTCACAACATAGCGCAGCAGTGAGGATTAGCGCTGCATGAGGAGCAAGGCACTGAGCTTCTTCTTCAAAGGAGGACAAGGAGGAGCATCAGCTGGAAGATGAGGATGAAGAGGAGGAGCTGGAGGAACCTGCGGTCCAGAACCCATCAGGACCTGAGCACATTGCTGGCCGGGTAACATTATGGAGGTAACATTATGTCTCATCATTCACTCCAACTCACTAAGCCACTTCCAAAGGTGCACACAAATTTGTCCAAGTCCAGAAAGTGGTGAAAATAAAGATCTTTATGTGTGACACTACACTAACGGAAACTTTACAGAAACATTGAATAAAACATCCAAGTGGCTACCCTTGTGAATCTACTTGTGTGTCATCTTTCTCTTACGCGTGCTTCTACCAGGTGCTACCCCTGTGACTTCAGCAGAGGTAGGGGCAGCCTGCTCACTTCCCTGCTGCGACTGCTTAGACACTCTTGACGGACGTCCTCTGGGTTTTGGAGCCTCTGATGGCCCTGCCAAAGTCTGCTCCTCCTGCAGGGGGAGATTCGGCCTTCGCTGTCTGAGGAGGCATCTGGGGCTCTGACTGAGGGGGTGGCAATGGGGGAGAAGCGTGCACGCTTTGAGAGGAGCCCCCACTTCCATGTGCCCTCTCACCATCGTCTCTCTCATGGGCCACCTGCACTTCCCTGCTAGCAAGGAGCTGGAGAGCACCTTGCTGCACCTCAGTGGGGCCATGAGGACCCACGTCCACGTTGACATCCTTCCTAGACAGGAGGTCTATGAGCCTCTGCCATGTATTCTCCATAGATAGCCATCTATCCTCCATAAATAGCCATTTATCCTCCATAGATAGACATCTATTCTCCATAGAGACCATGTGCTCCTGTGAGAGATGCATTGGCTGCTCCATGCAGGTGGCCATCCTATTCCTGGAAGAGCCTACAGTCACCATCGCCTGCGACACGGTGGTGCTCATGTTAGAGATGGACTCCTTCATTCTCTAGACATTTGCAGGCATCGTGGTTGCAAAACCTGTCAAAGCCTCCTGCACTTCTTGCTGCACCTCCAGGAACGTCCTCTTTCTGGATGGCCCCCGAGGCTCAGTGTCTGCATGCAGCTGAGCAGAGCTGGGAGTGTCCTGCGCCCTCTGGCGAGGAGTCTCCACTGCTGTCCCTGTCTCCACCATCTGCTCTTGCTCACTTGTGAGTTGTGAGACACCAGGTGACAACACTACTCTATCTCGCGTGGGACCCACCGAGGTGTGAGTATCTGCGTTGGTGCTGGGTGCGCTTCTGTCTGGTGATGGTGCACCCTCAGAGGCTGGAGGACTCCTCTGAGGAATTGTCTTCCTCTTCCACTTGGACAGTGGGCTGGCGGGGGGTGGGGGGGGGCGGTGGTGCGGGGAAGTGGGTGCTCTTGATGGACCTGTGGGAGAGTAAAGAGATGAGTTAGATATGTCATATGAAGAATGGGTACAGATAGCATTAGGCACATGATGACCATTCACTGGTTGCTGACATCAGTCCCCATATGAGTGACTGCTGTATGCCATGCAGATGTATGAGATGTAATTCTGTCACCAGGTTGCTGAGATGTCCCCCCCTCTCCGTCTCCCACCTCCAGCTGCTTGGCGACTCCCGAAACTTCTCAGGCAGCCTCCTCTGCTGGTGTTAGCGTCGCCAATGGTGGCGTTCCACCTCCGGTTCTCTCCCTCGCCCTCTTATTGTGGGCTCTTTTCCTGCAAGGAGGGAAAGAAGGGAAGGTTGAGTGAGAGTGATGGAATGAGTGTAAGGAATGGATGGGTAACATCTTTAGAGGGAGATGATGATGGAGTGGGTGGCAATGCCAAGTGGCCTCCTTGTGTGTTATTAGTTGGTATGATTATTATGATAGGATGAGGGTGAGTGTGAGGTTGTGGCTCGTGAGGTGGGGATGTGATAATGTCGATAGAGAGGGATGGGTGGAGCTGGAAGGTATGTTGGTGTGAGTAAGGATGTGCAGCAGCAGGGTTGGGAAGGCAGAGTGATGGGGATGTGATGAGAGGCGCAGCAGGATGAAGTTGAGTGTGGCTTTGTACTCACCTTTCCTGATCTCATGAGATCATTGAAATGTTTCCGGCACTGCACCCAGGTCCCCCTCACAACAACCCTGCTGTTTACCTCCTCAGCTGTTTGGAGCTAGGCTCTTTTGGTCTCCTGGGGCAGTCTCTTCCACCCATTAGAAGGGAAGAGGACCTCCCTGCATGCCCTGACTCCCTCCACAAGCATATGGAGGGAGTCATCAGAGAACCTGGGTGCAGCCCTCTTTCTCTGTGCAGTCATCTCTGGAAATATTTGCAACACTCCAGTGGTGCAGTGTGCTGCCTGCACACTCCTAGATGAGCCTTCAAATGCAATGTGGCCGTAGCTCCTTTAAATATCCCGGCTGAAAACGCGTCATCAATTATGTCATCAGACCTGCACCATTTAATAGGGCCGGGTAACACGCAGGGCGGGCTTAATAGGCCCCATTAACGCAAAGTCAATTTCAAGAGCGGGAAGGAATCAACAATGGGGTCGCGACCCGCCATAGCGACCGCCGGCACCCGACCCGCCCAGGTAAACAAAATTCCGGCCATTAAGTCTGTTGATGCTCAAGAGTGAAACCATGGCCTGGAAGGCTCGAGGCCATAATAAGCAGACTTACAGATTTGCTACTACTTGATGCAGTGTGGGCACCACTGACATGTCATTTACCTGGGCCTATGCCTTGGAAGCTGTGCCTTGACAGAGACATAATACTTGTTTTCTGGGGAGTGCTCACAGAAGAACAGCCCCTCGAATCTGTTCCATCATTCAGTGAGGTCATGGTTGATCTGTATCCTAACTCCATCCACCCGCCTTGGCTCCATATCCCTTAATACCATTGGCTAGCAAAAATCTAGCGATCTCAGATTTTAAATTATTAATTGAGCTAGAATTACTGCTTTTTGTGGGAGAGAGTTCCACACTTCTACTGCCCTTTGCACAATGAAGTGTTTCCTAACTTCTCTCCTGAATGGCCTGGCTCTTAGACTTCTCCACCAGTCCTTTCGACTCCCCCACCAGCGGAAAAAGTTTCTCTCTATCTATCCTATCAATTCCTTTCAAAATCCTAAAAAAACTCAATCAAATCACCCCACAAATTTCTATATTCCAGGGAATGCAAGCCTAGTCTATGTAATCGCTCCTCATAATCTAACCCTTGGAGCACTGGTAACATTCTGGTGAATCTTGGCTGCATTCCTTCCAAAGCCAATATATCCTTTCTAGGGCGTGGTGCCCAGAACTGTACACAGTACTCCAGATGTGGTCCAACCAGGACTTTGTATAGCTGTAGCAAAACTTCCTCCTCTTTATATTCTCACCCTCTAGTTATAAAGGCTAACATTCCATTTGCTTTTTTGATTATTTTTTGTACCTGACTGTCATATTTTAGTGACTTGTGTACACGGACCCCTAAACCTCTTTGGACCTTCCACTGTTCCTAGCTGTTCAAAATTTAAAGAATACTCGGATCTATCCTTTTTTGGTCCAAGATGGATGACCTCACACTTCTGTGTTGAAATCCATCTGCCACAGTTTTGCCCACTCACTTAATCTATCAATGTCTCTTTGTAATTGTATGCTTCCATTTACATGACTTGCTATGCCACTAAACTTTGTGTCATCAGCAAAGTAGTATGTGGGACTGGGATGATGAACAGGCTGGGTCTCTTTTCTCTTGAAAAGATAAGGCTGAGGGGTGACCTAAAAGAGGTATTTAAAATGATGAAAGGTTTTGATAGAGTAGACATAGAGAGAGTGTTTCCACTTGTGGGGAAGAGCAAGACTAGAGGCCATCAATATAAGATAGTCACCAAGAAATCAAATAGGGAATTCAGAAGAAACTTCTTTACCCAGAGAGTGGTGAGAATACCACAGGGAGTAGTTGAAGTGAATATGCATTTAAGGGAAGCTAGATAAGCATATGAGGGAAAAGGGAATAGAGGGTTATGCTGATAGAGTTACATGATGAAGGATGAAAAGAGGCTTGAGTGGAGCATAAACGGCAGTGTGGACTCGTTGGGCCGAATGGCCTGTTTCTGTGCTGTATATGCTATGTAATTCTATGTAATTTTGTAACATTGGATTTTTCTCTGAGCTTCATCCAGAAAATGTAACATTTATTATTCTCCTTTGATTTAATGAAGAGTCCTAAAATTTTGCATGGTGTTAAAAGTCCAATTATATTATCATTATTATCTCTTTCAATCAAGTGCTTGATAGAGTTTAATCAAAATTGCAATTTTTCCAATATCACCCGGTGTTTAAACCATTTAAAATGCAGTAGGTTTGCTTCACTCACGCTTTTCTGAGCGTGCTTAGGAACCCGCCGGTAAACTGAGTGAAAAAGTCAAAGTTTGCAGAAGTGGCGTGAAGTCGGCGTTGTACACTGCCAACGGCGGCCGCATAGTCCTGCGCAGGAGGTGGGCAGAAGTGAGGCGGCCGCCATTTTTTTCCCCAAAACGGGCCTTAACGACCAGTGGTAAGTCTTTGAATTTCTAGGCCACTGTACCTAGTGAAAAATAACAATGCCATATATTTGTGTGATTCATAGCAGTTTCAGATTTGTGCAAAAAAGGAGATATATGTAACCATGACAATTAAACAACTAACAGGAGGAGGAGGCTCCATTAAAATTCCCATCCTCAATGATGGCAGAGCCCAGCACGCGAGTGCAAAAGACAAGGCTGAAGAAGTTTGCAACTATCTTCAGCCAGAAGTGTCGAGTGGATGATCCATCTTGGCCTCCTCCTGAGGTCCCCACCATCACAGAAGCCAGTCTTCAGCCAATTCGATTCACTCCAAGAGGTATAGATAACAAGAAATGGCTGATGCACTGGATACAGCAAAGGCTATGGGCCCTGACAACATCCCGGCTGTCGTGCTGAAGACTTGTGCTCCAGAACTAGACACGCCTCTAGCCAAGCTGTTCCAGTACAGCTACAACACTGGCATCTACCCGACAATGTGGAAAATTGCCCGGGTATGCCCTGTCCACTAAAAGCAGGACAAAACCAATCCAGCCAATTACCGCCCCATCAGTCTACTCTCAATCATCAGCAAAGTGATGGAAGGTGTCGTCAACAGTGCTATCAAACGGCACTTACTCACCAATCACCTACTCACGATGCTCAGTTTTGGTTCCGCCAGGACCACTCGACTCCAGACCTCATTACAGCCTTGGTTCAAACATGGACAAAAGAGCTAAATTCCAGAGGTGATGTGAACAACAGTGTTTATATCTATTATGAGAACACCACCACCTCCAAGTTCCCCTCCTAGTCACACACCATTCTGACTTGGAAATATATTGCCGTTACTTCATCGTCGCTGGGTCAAAATCCTGGAACTCCCTCTCTAACAGCACTGCGGGAGTACCTTAACGACAAGGACTGCAGCGGTTGAAGAAGGCGGCTCACCACCACCTTCTCAAGGGCAATTAGGGATGGGCAATAAATGCTGGCCTTGCCAGCGACACCCACATCCCATGAACGAATAATACAAAAAGACAGAGTGAACCTTACTTCTAATTTGATTGAGATAGCACATGGAAAGATGCTGGTCTGGCTTATTTGAATCAGATCCATCTCCCAACAACTGCATTAATTAGTGCTCTGGACAACATCCAGTATTCTATTAAATTAGTTTTCCGTGAAAATGTAAAATCTTCAGTAATTATTGTAAGTATTGGATTATCGTCAATTACCAGTAGCATTTAATGTACAATAATGTTATCCCACCATGTGCAGGTGTGGAATTTGGCTACAAATTAATAAATGGAAAATGGTGGGCAACGCACTTTCCTAACTAGCGCTCCTGGCAGGTGAGCTTCATGCCGGGAGTACACAATTGGAAAGGTTACCCTTCAATGATCAAAAGGCCATAATGACATTGTCATATATATATAGAAATCAGATCTAATTAGTTCATAAGGTTTTTTCATATAACTGTGTTTCACTACACTGAGAAGTTTACCATGTAAAGTATATTTCCACTTTTTATTCCCAAAATGTACTACCACACATTTTGCTGTGTTTAACTGCACCTGCCTCTTATCTGCTCATTCTCTTAGTCTGTTTATGTCCTCCTATATCCCTTGAACTCTCTCTGCTAGTTTGCTGCTCCTCCCAGTTTAGTATCATGAACAAATAGCCATCCTTTATGTCTAATTTATGTCTAAGACTATGGGGGAAAAATTCAGTTGGTTGCGCCTCCCGTTAGCGCCTTAAGAGGGCGCTAATGGGGCGCAAAGCAGCTAGCGCCCGGGCGCAGCGATGTTTGCGCCGCTCGGGAACTTAACTAGACATTTAGCGGCGGCGCTAAACTTTATCGCCGCGATCTCTTGCGCGCGCAGATTGTGACGTCATACAAGAGTGCAACGCC
The DNA here is from genome assembly GCA_030390025.1 of Squalus acanthias. Taxonomy (NCBI): domain Eukaryota; kingdom Metazoa; phylum Chordata; class Chondrichthyes; order Squaliformes; family Squalidae; genus Squalus; species Squalus acanthias. The sequence continues at coordinate 157,531,515 of CM059425.1, read as the reverse complement.
CTTGTGGCGCCCCGGAGCAGAATTTCAGTGGCGTCCCCATCCTTACCGCCTGGCGCATCCAACGACCGGTAGAGTGGAACGCTATCATTCGCTGTGGGGCTGGGGGGGGCGCTATTTAAAGGGGGCCTCTTCCTGTCTTTCTCTGTGGTGGACATTTTTGCACCACTCGTTCTGAGAGAGAGAGAGAGATTCGGAGAGAGAGAAAGAGAGACTTCTGCATTGAGTCAACGCTGTGTCAGGTAGTTTTGGCTACTCATCCTAACTTCGCTGGTACTTTGCTTTCTGGCCTTCATAACTTTGCTTGCTTAGAGATATGGGGGCTGCACTGATGGGGGGCGTCGTCCTGCGCCAGCTGAATTGGAGGACACAGAGACGCAGAGAGAGAGTGGCAATGATGGCCAGACGGAGGAGGGCCAACAGGCGTCTGTACAGGAGAGCTTACCCTCCCAGGGTATATCGTGAACAGCTCTCCTACATTCATATGTCTGAGGAGCAGTGTCTGCGAAGGCTGCGCTTCAGCAAGGATGTGGTCACTGAGCTCTGCCACCTGCTGCAGCCAGATCTGCAGCCTCAGCTGAGGTCCAGGACGTCTCTGTCGGTGGCAGTGAAGGTCACAGTGGCTCTGAACTTTTATGCTACTGGCTCATTTCAATCTGCTGTTGGGGACATCGCCAATATCTCCCAGTTCGTGGTGCACTGCTGCAACAGGAAGGTCACAAATGCCCTCTTTAAAAGGAGACGAGAGTTCATCTCTTTCCCCATGACCCCAGACAAGCAGCAAGAACGCGCTCTGGGCTTTGCGAGGATAGCGGGCTTCCCCATGGTGCAGGGCGCCATTGACTGCACGCATGTAGCTTTGCGTGCTCCGCATGAGAATACCGAGGATTTCCGGAACAGAAAGGGGTTCCATTCCTTGAATGTTCAGTTGGTCTGTGACCACAGACAGCTGATACTCACTGTCAATGCCCACTATCCTGGCAGCTGCCACGATGCTTTCATCCTGCGCCAGACTACTGTGGCAGAACTTTTCGAGGCACCGCATCAGCCAGTTGGTTGGCTTCTCGGGGACAAGGGGTATCCACTGTGCACCTGGCTGATGACACTGCTCCGTACGCCCAACACCCCTGCTGAGCTGCGGTACAACGAGAGCCATCAAGCTACCAGGAACATCGTGGAGCACACAATCGGCGTGCTCAAGCAACGGTTCCGCTGTCTCGACCATTCTGGAGGAGCCCTGCAGTACTCGCCTGAGCGAGTTTCCAGCATCGTAGTTGTGTGCTGCATGCTGCATAACATGGCAATCCTCAGGACCCAGCCAATGCCACCAGGCCTTGGAGCACCACCAGAGGAGGAGGAGAAAGAGGAGGAAGAGGAGGAGGAGGATGATCAGCAGCAGCACCAAGGCGTGAGGGCGGCCCACAATGGTGAAACTGCAAGGGCCGTCCGTCAGCGGCTGATAGCAAGCCGCTTCTAGGCCCCTACTGTGGAAATGGCTTCTGCCATTGAGAACAGCATGAATGAACCCAACACACAACCCCTAAGCCGGCCAAGGCACCACTGATTCCAAACACCAAACATGTATATTTTGAGTACCAAAACTTATTTATTTTACAAACTCTGTGTGTGTCATTTCTTCATGACAAACTCATACAAATAAACACAAAAAAACAGTCATTACCATAACTGGTTCTCACAACCTGGAGATCATGTGCAAAACACTCAACAAAAGTTTGACCACGAACCTCGGCCTTTAATAAAAAAATGACCAGCATTTTGTCACACCTCCTACATCGAGGGTGAACTTCTTCCCGTGCGCCCTTCCCCCCTTCTTACCCTACTGCTTCTCCGCAATGGGACCTCAGTGGCTGCAGCAAGGCTGGTGGAAGGCTGCTGACTGTCAGGCCCTGACAATGCAGATGCCCTTGAGGGACGGCCTCGACCAGCTCTGGGCCTGGAGGGCCCGGCTGCAGACAGCACCAACTCTGCATGGGTGGCAGCAGTCTGTCCTACAGGCGGTGGCAACTGCAGTGGAGAAGTGACAGTGGTGGCAGCAGGAATGCTGTCATCTTGAGCGAGGACAGCAACTCCCTGCTCGACCGGCACACTGGCACTCCCACGGGGCAGCACCTCAGCATCCGGAGCAATCTGCTGGAGCACAGATTGCTGGCCTGCTGCGGCGCGGTGAGAGCCCCGGGGAAATGTGAACGAACCAGCGAGGATGGCAGCAGACAGTACTCGCGTGGCCTCAATCTGAGTCTGCATGAGAGCAGTCTGAGATTGAATTGCAGCACTGAGCTTCAGTGTTGCATCCGCCTGCGCTGCAGCGAAGTGCTCCACACTCCTTGCCAGTGCTTCAATGCATTCGGGCACCCTACCCACTGCAGCCATGAGCTCAGTGTGCATGCCCACCGCCTGGGTGTTCATTTCCGCGATCAGCCGCTCCTCCTCTGCGTCCAGTGCAGCAGGCCTCGCTGGCATACTCTCCCTCCGGGGAGAAGGCCCCCGAGCTTCCCTACCCCCATCGCGTTGCTGCAGCCCGCTGGGTCCTGGAGCTTCACCCTCAACAGACCCTTCCCCCCTGCTCCCCTCCAGGGAAGGCGTGTTCCCAGTGTCGGCATGGGCTTCCTCGGGAGAGGGTGGCACTGATGCTCCGGCTTCCTCTTCCTCCTCGGCTGCAGCTTCACTCCCACTGGCAGCTTCAGGGCCCGTCTCCTCAGCTGGTGAATCACCATCTGAAAGCAGGGAGGTACAAGAGTGGCTTTAGCGTGAGGACAGGGTGGCAGTAAGGGAGGAATAAGTGCAGCGAGTTAGTAAGTTGGATTGAAAGTGTCAAAGGCTGGTGTTGTGAGGGACAAGTGGAAGGACAGAGGACAAAAAGGTGATGACCTTACCATTGCTGTCCAGAACGGGGTCGGCGTCTCCAGTGGCGACGCGACCGATCACCCGGCTTGCCACAATCCTGTGGACGCGCTCCTCCAGATCGCTGAGGGGTTGCAGCTGAGGCCGCCCTCCACCTGTCCGTTGCTGCTGTCTCCTATTATGCGCCAGCTTGGCCTGCAAGAAAAAGGACGGCGTCTGAGTAAATATACAGCCATGGTCTTGCCTGATGTGCCTCCCATAGGTGAATAGCCCTTAGTGTATACAGCCATGGTCTTGCCTGATGTGCCTCCCATAGGTGAATAGCCCTTACTGTATACAGCCATGATCTTGCCTGATGTGCCTCCCATAGGTGAATAGCCCTTACTGTATACAGCCATGGTCTTGCCTGATGTGCCTCCCATAGGTGAATAGTCCTTACTGTATGCAAAGTATGGAATGTGTGTGTGTGCTTCATGAAAGGGCCATAGGTGTTGGATGAGTGTTGTTAATTGTGGTTTTAAGACCCTCTGGCCATAGAGTGAGGTTGAGATGGAGGGATGGAGAGATATTGCAAAAAAGCCACTCACCCTGACGACCCGAGTGAGGTCGTTGAACTTTTTCCGGCATTGGACATGGGTCCTGGGCACCATGCTCCTGGAGGAGACGCGCTGAGCCACCTCCCTCCACACTCTTCTGTAGTCGCGCGGCAAAGGCCTCCTGCCACTCTCTGGGTACAGTATTGGTCTTCGGCGCTCCACCGCGCCAACCAGAGCATCCAAGGCCCGCTCGGTGAAGCGCTGAGCTCGTTCTCTCACCCTCTCCATCCTTGGCTGGAAAATGGATTCACAGGTCACTCCAGGCCGAGATTCAAGGCTGCAATGAGCAGGGTGTGGCTGGGGAGCAAGATCGCCCCCCCCCTTTAAGAACTGGCCGGCGCCAGTGTGTCTGTGTTCCCTCGCTAACTGGCAGCACCTGCGCTGCGCTCGCGCTCTGAGTTAGCGCCTCACTCCTCGGCTTTTGCGCCTTAAGACAGGTGTGCAGCGCCTGATTTAGCGCTCCAATCACCTCCAGGGGCGTTAAAAGTGAAGTTTCCAGTCAGTGGCGATAATTAGCGCCAGGCGCTAATTTTTGCGCCCGGACGATATGTGCGCCCCAAACGGGGCGCGACTGAATTTTTAGCCCTATATGTATAAAGAGAGAGAAACAAAAGTGGTTCCAACACTGATTCTTGGGACACCCCACTAGCCATCATCTGATAATCTGAGGAACATCCATTTACTGCATCCCTTTGCTGTCTGCCTTTCAACCATTTCTCTGTCCATACCTCCACTCTCTGTTTTATGCTATGGATCCTAATTTTCTGAACTTATTTTCAATCAAATGTTTTCTGTAAATTCAATACCACTGTTCCATTCTATTAATTATCTCATATCTTCCCGTCTATACTTTCTGTTATTCTCTCAAAATATTCTCTCAGGTTAGTCAGGCATGATCTACCCCTCACAGCTCCATGTTGACTATTTCTGATCAGTCTACCTTCGAAGTATTTATTTTATCTCTAATTATTAGAGCAGATTGAGAGGAGTTTTCTGTAGAAGTTCACAATGAATTATGGGTGCTAGTTACTGCGCCCTGGAACTTGGGAAAGCCAGCAACCCTGTAAAACTGGGTGACAATATCTCGCTGCTGCCTTCCCGTAATGCCAAAGGTGATGAATTCCCCAGCTTTTCTATATAGTGTATCAGTCACCTGACAAGCGCATGTTCCTACTGTACCCTGGATACCAGAAATAAGCATATGCCATAAAAGTTGAGTGTGGCCGCAACTACATTTAGGGTTTATATTGAAAGGAATTGAGCACAGAGTGGTCAGTTCTGGCAGAGAACAATGGCTGCGAATTGTCATGCAATGGCTGTCAGAGCTGCCATATTTCCTCTTCGGTGAAGCACACACTTCATTGACCTGTGTTGCCTCTATATTCTATGGGGAGGTGGGGGAATGTGGTGTTGGAGTTATATGTGATGGAGTCTATCCTCCTTAAGTGCCACTTGAATTTTCTTTGCTCCATCCTACGCTGTGCCTCCTCCTCCTCCTGTTCCTCCATGATAATGGCATACAAGGTGGTACTCATAGGGATTGCCATACCTGCTCCTGAGATGTCCTCACTGTGGAGGGGTGGGAGTGGGAGGGGGTTGGTGTGGGGGTGAATTTTTACCGGTAGTCTCACATTGTCAGAAACAGCAAGAAGTAAATTCAAGTTTATCTAGTCAGAATGTCAAAGGAACAATTGCTGCAAAAAGTCATTTCCAGTTACAGAAATCACTGTTGAAACTCTCCATATTGTTCAGGCTCACACATTCCTCACTTTTGCCTATATCAGCTGGTCGTGGAAACTGCTGCAAGTTCTCAGTCTAACTTAACCCACGTGCTTAGGGATAGGGCGGGAAGGTGGACTTGAGGTAGAAGATCAGCCATAATCTTATTGAATGGCGGAGCAAGCTCAAGATCTGAATGGCCTACTCCTGCTCCTATTTCTTATGTTCTTATGCTTTGCAAGTGTAAAACCAGAAAACCGGCCCTCAATATAATATATGCAAATCAGCTCACTCACCACTCAGTGGCGGCTTACAGGAAAGGGCCTAAAGAAAACCATAAGGAAATTCGGGAGGATTAATTTGGGGTTGGTAAACTGGCATAAGTGACTTCCAACCTATTTTGCTGCCAAAAAAAGTTACTTGTCACAATTATACACTGATTTTTTTAATTCATTTATTCATGGGATGTGGGCATCGCTGGCAAGGCCAGCATTTATTGCCCATCCTTAATTGCCCTTGAAAAGGTGGTGATGAATTGGCTTCTTGAACTGCTGCATTCCGTGCGGTGAAGGTATTCCCACAGCGCTGTTATGTAGGGAGTTCCAGGATTTTGACCCAGCGACGATGAAGGAACGGCGATATATTTCCAAGTCAGGATGGTGTGTGACTTGGAGGGGAGCTTGGAGTTGGTCGTGTTCCCATGCAACTGCTGCCCTTGTCCTTCTAGTTGGTAGGTGTCGTGGATTTGGGAGGTGCTGTCGAAGAAGCCTTGGCAAGTTGCTGCAGTGCATGTTGTAGATGGTACACACTGCAGACACGGTGCGCTGGTGGTAGATGGAGTGAATGTTTAAGGTGGTGGATGGGGTGCCAATCAAGCGGGCTGCTTTGTCCTGGATGGTGATGAGCTTCTTGAGTGTTATGCCAAAAACTGTGAAATTTCTAGGCCAAGGTACTCATGTGCATGACATATTTGGTCATTTAAATCTGGTTCCACTGAATTTGATGTAGGTCACAAACAAGCTGATCATTCATAGATTGATTCATGTAGGCAGTTGCTATGTGTAATGAACTATCCAGGGCTGCATGATGCAATATTCAGCTCCTGAACCTTTGGGAATCCTGCCATTTGGTAACATTTCATAGCTCTCTCATGCTGCTGTTGGCTGTCCATGGGGAAGGAGATAAAATTGCTTTCTCAAGCAAACAAGCCACCTGTCACTTGCTTCATATATCTATATACTGAAGATTGACTGATGTGAATGATACTGCCAGTGGCAACTTGAAATAATTCAGAGGCATAGGAGTTAAGAGCTTTTATGGCCTTTATTCCTATAAGTTTTGTGCTTATGGATGAGTTTGGCTTCAGGTCACTTTGCAGCACACATTACAACTCAGTCACAGCTTTCCTTGTGAATCACAGCCTATTTAAGTACTGTTGCTTTGATAGATGAAGGTATAGGTAAAAGCTTGTGAGAATGTTGGTGAGTGGTTGCAAAGAGCTTCTGGTGTAGCCTGACCTGCCGTGTATCACACTTTTGCACCTTCTCATCTTCCTCCAAAAAACATAAGTGCAGGGAAATTCCCATTGTGGTCCAGCCAATAATTCCAGACAGTGTTTCCCATTACGTCAGTTACTTACGTGTAACTGATCAGAAAAACTCAGTTTAAGTCTCTTCCCCAACCTTCCCTAAAAGTGACCGTAATATCTAATTAACACCCAATACCTCTTTTCAACAATATCAATTCAGGTTCCTATGAAAGGTATCCATTGATCCTGAATTGTTTACCTTCTCTGGGAGCCTGTTCCACATGTCCATTTTTCTATGTAAAACTGTTTTACAATCTGTAACCTTTCTCAAGGCTTATACTTGTGTGTCCTCTAATCTACTACATATTGCAGCACCAGGCGTACCTAAATATGAGGTGCCAACCTGGGGAAGCTGCAACACAGGACTACATGCTATAGACAGGGTTAAGCGATCCCACAATCAATGGTTCAGATCAAAGCTCTGCAGTCCTGGCACATCCAGTCGTGAATGGTGGTGGACCATTAAACAACTAAGGAGAGGAGGAGGCTCCATGAATATCCCCATCCTCAATGATGGTGCAGCCCAGCACGTGAGTGCAAAAGACAAGGCTGAAGTGTTTACAACCATCTTCAGCCAGATGTGCCGAGTAGATGATCCATATCGGCCTCCTCCTGAGGTCCCCACCATCACAGAAGCCAGTCTTCAGCCAATTCAATTCACTCCACGTGATACCAAGAAATGGCTGAGTGCACTGGATACAGCAAAGGCTATGGGCCCAGACAACATCCCGGCTATCATGCTGAAGAATTGTGCTCCAGAACTAGCCGCACCTCTAGCCAAGCTGTTCCAGTCCAGCTAGAACACTGGCATCTATCCGACAATGTGGAAAACTGCCCAGGTATGTCCTGTCCACAAAAAGCAAGACAAATCCAATCCAGTCAATTACCACCCCATCAGTCTACTCTCAATCATCAGCAAAGTGATGGAAGGTGTCATCGACAGTGCGATCAAGTGGCACTTACACACCAATAACCTGGTCAATGATGCCCAGTTTGGGTTCCGCCAAGACCACTCGGCTGCTGACCTCATTACAGCCTTGGTCCAAACATGGGCAAAGGAGCTGAATTCCAGAGGAGAAGTGAGAGTGACTGCCCTTGACATCAAGGCAGCATTTGACCGAGTGTGGCATGAAGGAGCCCCAGTAAAATTGAAGTCAATGGGAATCGGGGGGAAAACTCTCCACTGGCTGGAGTCATACCTAGCACAAGGAAGATGGTTGAGGTGGATGCAGGTCAATCATCACAGCCCAAGGACATCGCTGCAGGAGTTCCTCAGGCAGTGTCCTAGGCCCAACTATCTTCAGCTGCTTCATCAATGACCTTCCCTCCATCATAAGGTCAGAAGTGGGGATGTTCGCTGATGACTGCACAGTGTTCAGTGCCATTCGCAACTCCTCAGATAATGAAGCAGTCCATGCCCGCATGCAGCAAGACCTGGACAACATTCAGGCTTGGGCTGATAAGTGGCAGGTAACATTTGCGCCAACAAGTGCCAGGCAATGAAAATCTCCAAAAATTGAGCGTCTAACCACCGTCCCTTGACATTCAACAGCATTACCATCACCGAATACCCCACCATCATTATCCTGGGGGGTCACCATTGACCAGAAACTTAACTGGACCAGCCCCATAAATACTGTGGCAACAAGAGCAGGTCAGAGGCTGGGTATTCTGCGGTGAGTGTCTCACCTCCTGACTCCCCAAACCCTTTCCACGATCTACAAGGCACAAATCAAGAGTGTGATGGAATACTCTCCACTTGCCTGGATGAGTGAAACTCCAACAACACTCAAGAAGCTCGACACCATCCAAGACAAAGTAGCCCGCTTGATTGGCACCCCATCCACCACCTTAAACATTCACTCCCTCCACCACCAGCGTACCCTGGCTGCAGTGTGTACCATCTACAAGATGCACTGCAGCAACTCGCCAAAGGCTTCTTTGACAGCACCTCCCAAACCCGCGAGCTCTACCACCTAGAAGGACAAGGGCAGCAGGTGCTTGGGAACACCACCTCCAAGTTCCCCTCCAAGTCACACACCATCCTGACTTGGAAGTATATCGCCGTTCCTTCATCGTCGCTGGTCAAAATCCTGGAACTCCCTCCATAACAGCACGATGGGAGTATCTTCATGACACAGCCTGCAGCGGTTCAAGAAGATGGCTCACCACCACCTTCTCAAGGGCAACTAGGGATAGGCAATAAATGCTGGCCTTGCCAGCAACGCCCACATCACATGAACGAATAAAAGAATAATTAAGGAAACCCAGCACGGATTTGTTAAAGGCAAATCGTGTTTAACCAACTTGATCAAGTTTTTTGATGAGGTAACAGAGAGGGTTGATGAGGGTAATGCGGTTGACATAGTGTATATGGATTTCCAAAAGGCGTTCGACAGAGTGCCACATAATAGAAGCCCATGGAATAAAAGGAACAGTGGCAGCATGGATACGAAATTGGCTAAGTGACAGGAAACAGAGAGTAGTGGTGAACAGTTGTTTTTCGGACTGGAGGAAGGTATACAGTGGTGTTCCTCAGGGGTCAGTTCTAGGACCACTGCTTTTCTTGATATATATTAATGACTTGGACATGGGTGTACAGGGCACAAGTTCAAAATTTGCAGATGACACAAAACTTGGAAGTATAGTGAACAGTGAGGAGGAGACTTCAGGAAGACATAGACAGGCTGGTGAAATAGGCGGACACGTGGCAGATGAAATTTAACGCAGAAAAGTGTGAAGTGATACATTTTGGTAGAAAGAATGAGGTGAGCACATATAAACTAAATGGTTAAATCCTAAAGGGGGTGCTTAAACAGAGACACCTAGGGGCATATGTGCACAAATCATTGAAGGTGGCAGGGCTGGTTGAGAAAGCCGTTAAAAAGTCTTATGGATGCTGGGCTTCATAAATAGAGGTATAGAGTACAAAAGTGTGGAAATCATGATGAACCTTTATAAAACACTGGTTCGGCCCCAACTGGAGTCTTGTGTCCAATTCTGGGCACCACACCTTAGGAAGGATGTGAAGGTCTTAGAGAAGGTGCAGAAAAGATTTACGAGAACCTATTTCTTATGTTCTTATGAGAATGATTCCAGGAATGAGGGACTTCAGTTCCGTTGATAGACTGGAGAAGCTGGGGTTGTTGTCCTTGGAGTAGAGAAGATTGAGAAGAGATTTGATAGAGGTGTTCAAAATCATGAGCAGTCTGGACAGAGTAGATAGAGAGAAACTGTTCCCATTGGCAGAAAGGTCAAGAACCAGAGGACACAGATTTAAGGTGATTGGCAAAAGAACCAAAGGCGACATAAGAAAAAACTTTTTTATGCAGCGAGTGGTTAAGATCTGGAATGCACTGCCTGAAAGGGTGGTGGAGGCAGACTCAATCTTATCTTTCAAAAGGGAGTTGGATACTTATCTGAAGGAATAAAAATTGCAGGGCTACGGGGAAAGGGCAGAGGAGTGGGACTAGCTGAGAGTCGGCACAGGCTCGACGAGCCGAATGGCCTTCTTCCGTGCTGTAACCATTCTATGATTCTATGATATACCTTTCATTGTTTTAGTGACCTGTATCAAGCTCTCCCTCAGTCTTCATTTTTCCAGGAAAAGTAAGATTAGTTACGTGAACCTCTAAGGCCTCTAATCCTGGAATCTTTCTTGTCTCATTTCTCTCAAGTCCTTTCTACTGCGTTTGTATCCTTTTCCTGGTAGAATGACCAAAGCTGCGTGCCATACTCCAGAACTGGCCTCACCATTGATCTGTACAATATTAATATAACTTGTTTTGACTTGTACGTCAGTGCTCTCCAGATGCATCCTAGTAACCTGATACGCCTTATTATAAATTGTTTCCCAAATTGTTTTCCTTTTCAGGCTCTGCCAGAAGTTATACTTCTGTGTTCCGCACATGCGTCAGTTGCTGTAACTTTAGCAGAAATCCCATTTATTCCTGGCGATGTTTATTGTTACCTATTCCTGGGTTAGCGGCAGAGCAGGACTACTGGCCACCATGTGGCACCACTGCAAGCCTACGGTTTTCCTCCTGGTACCCTCATAATCAGTGCAGGTGGGGTTTGGACAGGTAATACTGATTCTCGTTGGCTTACTGCCACTGGCAAGGAGGGAAATCGAGTGCTGTTACACTTTTTTACAGGCTGCAGCCATTGAAAGGGGGAACATCAGTTTTGGAGCAGCAAGAAACACAAGTGCAAGAATGTCTCGAGAAGCAGCAGCTGGGGGAAGGGGGGTGGGGTGGTGGGGGGAGGGGGTGCGTGTGGGGAGGAAGTGGGAAGTCGGCAGCAGGAACCGTTCACAGATTCTTGGATGCATTCATGGAGGTGTTGCTGGCTGAACTTAAGGCCAAAAGGGAAGTTGGGGCCAGAAGATATTACTGAGGGCAGGAAGCCCCATAAGGTGGGGGTTCAGGCTGTTTGGAGAGAACCAACAGAGGCAGTCAGTTTTCCAGTTTTTTTTATCCAGATTCTGTACTGTTTCTAATAGATTTGTTTTTTTAACTAGTATTGTGGGGTTTTGGATCATTTTGACCTCTTTACCCATGACTTCAAAGTGGTAAGATTTTGAATGAATTTCAGCACCAAGGGGCAGTCAGTCTTTGCAAAATATTGGGAGCTGTAGAGTGAATGGCTTGTGATGAAGTGTGACATTGAGCAGGTGGAGTGGGACTCGCAGGAGGCACTCGAGCAGCTGTGGTGTAGCTTCAGGGAGAAATGCGATGTGTTGGTGAAGCTAAAACCAGGCACTAGCAGAGGCACATTCACTGACACATGAAGGCCTGGTTTGCAGTCTAGAGCCGGGATCTGCTCCTGCAGACAGAGTTGAATTTATCCAACTCCCTCAGTCAGTTTGCTGGAATAGGGCATGAGCAGGAGAGACAGTATCAAAATAATTATAAAGCATAACATATGCTGGCTCCATATAAATGCAAGAACTAGGGATAAAATTAAAAATATAGGCAAAATATGATATAGTATGACTACTCACCCATAAATGGAACAGATAATCCAGCAAAATAAAAATTGTGCACTGTAAATAAGTCTAAAGGTAGATATTACAAATTATTGCTCTCTGTGGAACAGGAGTGCAAATCACAAACTTGGGAGCAGAGGGCAGTGCGATATTCCATCGATTTATTTTAATGAACAGAAAATTGTACAGGGCATGCCGACCTCTGCACTCAAATTCTCGATCTGCGCTCCTGCCATATACCATACACTATTTTTCTGAATTATTTTTGTCCACTTTCAAGCACTGTTCTAGTGGGCAGATGTGGGAAATTGGGTGGGGAGGTATCTTGCCGATTTCCATCCATGGAAAAACTGTCAACATGTTTCCACCGGAAGAGAACATGTTGGAAGCATAGAAGCATAGAAGATAGGAGCAGGAGTAGGCCATTCGGCCCCTCGAGCCTGCTCCGCCATTTAATGAGATCATGGCTGATCATCCAAATTCAGTACCCTGTCCCTGCTTTCTCCCCATATCCCTTGATCCTTTTAGCCTTAAGAAATATATCTATCTCCTTCTTGAATATATTTAATGAATTGGCCTCAACTGCCTTCTGTGGTAGAGAATTCCACAGGTTCACCACTCTCTGGGTGAAGAAATTCCTCCTCATCTCAGTCCTAAATGGCTTACCCCTTATCCTTAGACTGTGACCTCTGGTTCTGGAGTCCCCCGCCATTGTGAACATCCTTCCTGCATCTAGTCTGTCTAGTCCTGTTAGAATTTTATAAGTTTCAATGAGATCCCCTCTCATTCTTCGAAACTCTAGCGAATATAAGCCTAATCGACCCAATCTCTCTTCATACGTCATTCCTGCCATCCCAGGTATCAGTCTGGTAAATCTTCGCTGCACTCCCTCCATGGCAAGAACATCCTTCCTCAGATAAGGCGACCAAAACTGCACACAATACTCAAGGTGTGGTCTCACCAAGGCCTGTACAACTGCAGCAAGACATCCTTGCTCCTGTACTCGAATCCTCTCGCTATGAAGGCCAACATACCATTTGCCTTCTTAACCGCCTGCTGCACCTGCATGCTTACCTTCAGCGACTGGTGCACAAGGACTCCCAGATCTCGTTGCACTTCCCTTTTCCCAATCTATTGCTGTTCAGATAATAATCTGTCTTCCTGTTTTTGCCACCAAAGTGGATAACCTCGCATTTATCCACATTATACTGCATCTGCCATGCATCTGCCCAATCACCCAACCTATCCAAATCATCCTGGAGTTTCTCTGCATCCTCCTCACAGCAAACACGTCCACCCAGCTTTGTGTACTGCCCGCCCAAATATGGGCAGAGGAATATGTTAATGACATTCTGATGTGGGATGTCCCATTTTGCTCTCTATTTCTGCCCAATGCTGAGACTGACTGTACAGAACATGCATACAACAGTGCTAGGTGCCCAGATCAAGGAAGAAGACATTTTAAAGGGCATTGACAGCTCCTACAGAACTGCTATGAAATCTTTCTTTAAGAAGTGTTTTTCATAGTGTTTTTCACCATTTTGGGCTGGATTTTGACACTCAGGTCAGGTTGGTGTCGTGAATCCTACATTTTGGCTTGTAAACCCGCCTCCATCGAGATGTGGCCAACCCACTGTATTTTCCCTTGATTGACCTTGTTGAGCCCGCCCAGTGGGCTCAGCAGACCAATTAAGGGCCACCCAGCTACAGGTGACGTCACAGACTGACATTTCATCTGTCAAGAGCTTTTGACAGATGAAATATCAGCGTTTGACAGCTCTGTGAAGCTGTCAAACACTGACAATATGATTTCTAACTTCAGTTCTTCCTCTCAGGCTGAGTTAGAAATCATTCCACCACAGAAAACAGAAGGCTGCAGTTTTTGACAGGACCACGGCTTTTCTGCTTTTTGTGCTGGTGAGATTTCTGACTCCCGGGAACTGAAGGGCTGACACCTGCAGGAGGAAGTTAAGGTAAGTAAAACTTTTTCCCACACTTAGCACTTACCTTACACACGTACCTCTGCACACATGCACCCATCACTCACCTGCCCACCGGACATATCGACCCCTCCAACCCCTGCAGACCCACGGTCCGCCCCGATAACTTGGCGTGGTTGCCACCTGTCGGGAAGCCCACATTTCACCCTTTAAAATAGGGATTATCCAAAAAACTGCCTGTTACCTACCTGTTAACAGGCAGTTAATTGTCACTAATCCCTTCCCGCCTCAGGGAGTCGGGTCTCAGCACAGGTCGGGTACCCGCCGCCAGAGAAACTGGCATGGAGGCGGGTTGGAGGCGGGATGGGGTCGGGACCCCCGAATCTGCAACTTTAACCCCCCACACGCCTCCAAACCCGACTCCACGGGTCATTGAAAATCCAGCCCTTTGTCTCTAAACACGGCAGGATTGAGGGTCAGATGTCACTCTGCGGGATTTGAGATTCCCAAGAACCACTTATACAGTTTACTATTTTTGTCTGCTTTTGCAATACCCTTGTATCCATGTTATTTAGAGGAAGAGGAGGACGATGCTGAGGACAACCCATTGCCTGAAGTAAGAGACATTCATAGCAATCTTATTTGGAACAGCTTCTCATAACGTCTGTCCACAGCATTAACAGCCCTATTGTGAAGGAATAAGCCATATAACATATTCAGAAAAATACACTATCTTATGAAAGAATTCTGGCCTTATTAAAACATGACAAACTGGGTTTGAAAATTTAGAAACCTAACTATGAAATAGCTATGAAAGCATTCTGGCTATTGAGATAAGACAGTTGTTGACCCTGAATAAATAACCTTATTGAAACAGAAGGTGAAGGGCTCCGACAAGCTGAACTTTTGGGAACAAAACAATGGTTCACCCTGGATAAGGTGTTCTAATTTAAACTTCGTAAAGAAGCACATAAGATAAGGAACACCTGCCCTCGTAAAGATGACATAAAGTAAGGAACACCTGCCGTCACACCGTTTTTATATGGTAAACTTAGAATACCTAGAGATGAGACATGATTCTGGCTGATGCATACAGTTTTGGTGTCCATACTTAAGAAAAGACATACTTGCTCTCGAGGCAGTACAAAGAAGGTTCACTCGGTTAATTCCGGGGATGAGGGGGTGGACATACGAGGAGAGGTTGAGTAGATTGGGACTCTACTCATTGGAGTTCAGAAGAATGAGAGGCGATCTTATTGAAACATATAAGATTGTGAAGGGGCTTGATCGGGTGGACGCGGTGAGGATGTTCCCAATGATGGGTGAAACTAGAACTAGGGGACATAATCTTAGAATAAGGGGCTCCTCTTTCAAAACTGAGATAAGGAGAAACTTTTTCACTCAGAGGGTAGTGGGTCTGTGGAATTTGCTACCCCAGGAAGCTGTGGAAGCTACTTCATTAAATAAATTTAAAACAGAAATAGACCATTTCCTAGAAGTAAAGGGAATCAGGGGTTACGGGGAGCGGGCTGGAAATTGGACATGAGTTTGAGTTCGGATCAGTCATGGCCCTGTGGGTGGCGGAGCGGGCCCAGGGGCCGAGTGGCCTGGTCCTGCTCCTACTTCTTGTGTTCTTTAGAGTTGAGGTTGGATCAGATCAGCCATGATCTCATTGAATGGCGGAGCAGGCTCGAGGGGCCGATTGGTCTACTCCTGCTCCTATTTCTTATGTTCTTAATTGCAGAGGTCGGCAGAAAGATGACTAGGGATAATTGATTTGCATCAGCAGAAAACCTTAAAGGAAATACCACTGGAAAAGGGTATAAATATTGAACTCTCAAATGGGATAACAGACTCGCTTTAATCGGGCAAAGCGATTCTCGGCTTCAGAGGCGGCTCTGTAGTCTACAACTCTTTGTACCTCGGGGATCAAAAGTATTTGATATTGGTGGATATCCTGTATAAGAACTTTAAGAACTGTAATACTGTAGTGAAGTTAAGATTTAAAAGTAAGATTCTCTGTTAATAATAAGATAGCATTTTTTCTCTTTTTAGAATGGTTAATGTTGCGATTGACTGATTCACGAACTGTAAATTGCATGTTGGTTCTTTAATAAATCTATATATTTTTAGAATTGTCTCACATAAGACTTCTGTATCAAAAACTTGTGAACTCAATCTCTGTACACTGGTGAGGAGTTGCAGAATTCTGGGGGAGTTTTCCGGACCCTCATAAAATCTGGAATGTTAGTCTAGCTAAACTTATTAAAAGCGCTATCTGGAGGACGGTAACATTCTCGGGTTGTTCCTTTCCTTTAGGGAGAGATAGTCTGGACCTTTAGACCCAATTAAGCGTCTTTAGGATTCGGCCACCTCAAGCTTTAGTTGAAAGTGAAAGTCTGAGAATACGCCTGATCCGGGGTAGCCCTAACGGGGCTAGGACTAGTAAATATCCCTTCACTGTCATCTTCTCCACTTTTCACCCCAGAAATGTATTTATCTATACTATTTATATTACTATGTGAAAGGCACTAAAAGGCACAAGTTGTTGTTGTTGCTGTTATACACATTTGACACAAAATACCAAGTTTCATGTCTCCCATTCATGCTACCTGTTCAGAGACAGTTGCATGTCTAAAACTAATGTCTGAAAATTCAACTTGTAGCAGTCAAATATTTTAAATTTCCCACCCATGATGTGTGTTTCCCTAATCATTATTTTTACCCTTAGTGCCCTGAATTTTGTACCCTTACTACCTTAATCTATGGCTTCTCCTCAGTGCGCTATCTGTGGGTGGTGGCCTGCTGCATTCCTCCATGAGCCCTCTCGGCCAGCTGAGTCCTGAGAGGGACCGGCTGTTGGCTGCGTCTCCTGCGCTGCTGCAAGGACAGCCTATCTCTGCCTGTTTCCTTTCACATTTTCAGCCATCTAAGGGGGTTGGCAAGAGGGCACACATAGGTTATTGTCCTAGGAGACAGCATCATCATGGGAGCCCAAACCTGTCATACCACGAGTATTGTACAGCGGCTCTACAAGCCCGCTAAACGGTGGGAAAGCATATCAAATGATGCCCAAAAATCTGAGAGCTTCTTCTCTGCATTGCAGCCTCAATCACTTGGAGACTGGAAGAGAGAATCATTCTCCAATATGGTGTACAAGGCCATTGTGGCAGCAGTTGTTGTTCCCTGTGCAGAAACTAGGACTATTCTCAGGGCCTCTGCTGCAGATCACCCTGCAGCTTCCATACACTGCGGTGCTGTACATACATCCATCCAGGTGCCACAAATGCAGATAGTGAACTCCTCCAAATAACCCATCAGCTGGTGAACACTTCTAGCGATCACCCCTGTGCCTGCACATATGTGGCATGCTCAGACAGCAATTTTCTTTTAAAAGCAGATCACCGTGAGATCTGGGTGCTGAGGTGTCTCTGGCCTGAAAGTTAGGAGAGAAGACATACAAAAGTGCAGGTAGGCTGAGTCCTTCTCATACTGCTGGTCTGCTTGCTGCTGCTGGAAATCTAAGAGACAAGAAGAAGAAGAGGATTAGCACGGGTAGCTGTGTATCAGTATTCATAACATTCCAGTAAAGGGAATGAAATGTTGGCTGGTTAACATTTTTGAAAAACAAATATGGTGCTTCAGTTGCATATGAGAGAAGATATGGTGAATGCTATGATTAACCTGCAGCTTGCACCAACGCTTCTTGTGTGAGCTTGCCCAGAATTTGGAGGGCTTCTCCTTCATCAGGATCAAAGAGTGGACATTGGATGTGCCACCACTTGTGGCCTTGTACCGTCTTTCATTATGCACGGATTTCTCCTTTAAGAAGGGAGTAGAGAGTGTGAATGCTCTCTGGTCACCATGACATGTAATCCCACCCTGCTGTCAGCAAGCAAACAATTATGGAGATGGAAACAGGTGCATGTGACAAGCAAGTGCTTAATCAAATGAGTCTTTCAAAGCATTCAGTATTGTTAGGATGTGATTAAAAGAAACAGTTGCAGGTGAACGTAGGTGGTGTGAATAGTCTTTCAGTACCACCTGTTCATTGCAGATAATCTAGTAAAGCACTTCAAACCAGCAAAAGGAAGATAGTTGTGAGTGGTACTCATGCTTAAAGCAGTACAATCTTAGATGGTGACACAGCGTCCTCTTAACCTTGGCTGCCCTGATGAGGTCATTGAATTTTTTTCTGCACTAGCTTGTTGGGCTGGGAAGGAGGGGCAGGTCATGGATATACTATTGACAGCCAAGGCACTCTCCCTCCATTGCTCTTGCATTACTTACTTTAATTGGTCGCTTGTTGTCACTGTCAAATAAGCACAACCTCCTCTCATAAATTTATAACTGATGAGTCTGAGAATTTGAGGGCTCAGGGCCTAGAAAAGGCTGTAGAGGAAACTGTGCTCACATTTCACAAGTTCAGCAGGGCCATTTCCAACACTGTAATTGTAAGGATGGCCTGAAGTTGCTGCAATGCCTTCCAATTTCCGAGCCCTTGCAATGACAAACTTCCAACAGCAGGCAGAAATACTGCTAGGGTTCCACCCAAAATAAAAAAACTGAGGCTAACCCTGGAAAATACAGTGGGATCAGTGTGTGGTCATGCTTGCAGGCAAAAGTCCTATTTCAATACACTTTCAGCGAAAAATGTCACCAAATCGGAAAATGTGGGTCTATAACTGGAAAATAGGGACATGCCTCTAATTATATATAGAAATTATATGGTAACTGGTAAAAAAAAAATATGCAATACATAATACTAATACTAAATAATGATAAAACACCAGAGGTTGTCTGGTGAGACACCTTCGGCTGATTTTGGTCTTTAGGTCTACGCCAGTGCTAACTAGTTTAGAACTGATACAAATCGCATCGGAAAGATCGTGCAAATATTACTCAATTCTCTGATGTAAATTTATTTGCATAATTATTCACAGCACCAAGTGTGAACACAGCTTGGTTGAGAGATGACACAGAGGCTGATTTTAGTGTCTGGTAAGTCCAATTTGCTTCCATTTTTGGGTGCAGATAGAGCATGCTAGATTATGAAATATAGCAGAAATCAATTTGGCTGGATTGCCACCTCATTTGGGCTGCACTCTGGTTGGGTCTAGGATGGGTGATGGAAACCTCCATTTGAAACAGGCAGAAGCTTCATTAAGCTATTCAAAAGGGGGAAGAACCCACAGGCATGCTGGATGTCAAGTCCATAGTAAACCTAGGAACTTGGCAGGAAAGGTGGCTGGGGCAGACCTTCAGACAGGAGGGCCATTGAAAGATTTAAAAGATACGGCAGCCAAAGATCCGTGGACTTTCTGGTGCATTCATGCAATAGATTTGGTGGGTCGCAGCCTTTCCTTCAGGTTTCCTAGATGGCCAGAACCTCCACTCGTACCAACTAAGGATATTGTTGCAGGAGTGGTGGGGTGAGATGGGGTCTCTCATCAGAGGGACCCAGTGTTTCATTAGTAGCAAAAATGAGAAGTCGCACAACACCAGGTTATAGTCCAACAGATTTATTTAATTTTACAAGCTTTTAGTAGCAGTACACGTGGTGAGACCAGGCATACATGCCCACCAGATAACAGAACTGGACCCCATCTGGAGGTCTAGACCGAGATCATGGCATGGGCCCCCGAAGAGGAATCTCCTTTTTCGTAACTTCCTTACAAATGGTACCACTGGGGGAAGCCCTGACACGCCTTTTGTCCCAGCCAATCAGGCAACTCTGACTTTTGATAATCCTGGAATCCCTTCTTTGATATGGTACCATATGAAAAAGCATGACATGTTGTGAATGGGGTGCTTTGGAAGAACCATCCAGTCTAACAGTTAGTCAACCATTCACATATCATACTGATGCCACAGGGTCTGCTGGCACAGTTTTCTTTGGAAAGAGGAATTTCTACGAATACTATGTCTGCCAAAGTGAGGCGAGTTTTTCTACCTTGTTTGTGGGCTGTAGGTAACACTGACAAGGCAATATTTATTATCCATCTCTGGTTGTCCTGAGGACATTTCGAGTGAGCCATGTAGTGTGGGACTTGAGTTACTTGTAGGACAGACCAAGTGGGGGTGAAGGAGAGAGGGTCTTCCACTGCTTCTTTAGTATACAGTAATGAAGCCCTTGTCAGACCTCAGTGCAAAACCTAGCAGGGTGTGAAATTATCTGTCTCCATTTCTGGCGATAGGCTATCGACAAACATCCACTACAAGCCCACTGGCTCCCACAGCTACCTGGACTACACTTCCTCCCACGCTGCCTCCTGTAAGGACTCTATTCCATTCTCCCAGTTTCTCTGTCTCCGCCGCATCTGTTCTGACGATGCCACCTTCCATACCAGTGCTTCCGATATGTCTTCCTTTTTCCTCAACTGAGGATTCCCCTCTACCGTGGTTGGCATGGCCCTCGACCATGTCCATTCCATTTCCCGCACTTCTGCTCTCACCCCTTCTCCCTCCCGGAACCACGATAGGGTTCCCCTTGTCCTCACCTTTCACCCCACCAGCCTTCACATTCAAAGGATCATCCTCCGCCATTTCCGCCACCTCCAACGTGATCCCACCACCAAACACATCTTACCCTCACCTCCCCTTTCAGTATTCCGAAGGGACCGCTCCCTCCGCAACACCCTGGTCCACTCCTCAATCACCAACAGCCCCTCCCCTCCCCACGGCACTTTCCCGTGCAAACGCAGGAGATGCAACACCTTCCCTTTTACCTCCTCCCTTCCCACTGTCCAGGGTGCCAAACACCCCCTCCAGGTGAAACAGCGATTTACTTGTACTTCTTGCAATTTAGTATACTGTATTCGCTGCTCACGATGCAGTCTCCTCTACACTGGGGAGACCAAACGCAGATTGAGTGATCGCTTTGTGGAACACCTCGTTCAGTCCGTAAGGGTGACCCCGAGCTTCCGGTCGCTTGTCACTTTAATTCTCCGCTCCACTCCCACTCAGACCTCTCTGTCCTCGGCCCCTTATACTGTTCCAGTGAAGCTCAACATAAGCTCGAGGAACAGCACCTCATCTTTCGATTAGGCACTTTACAACCTTCTGGACTCAACATTGAGTTCAACAATTTCAGACCAGGTGGCAGCTGTTGATGATTCTGCCATTCCCATTTGCAACATTTAATCTCTCCTGCCTTCCATTCTAGCACAGACCCGTCCCTTTAGTTCCTTCCTCCCCTCCCCACCTATCCCTGCCTCTGCACCTGCTTAAAACCTGTTACATCCCTAACTTTTTCTAGTTCTGGCAAAGGGTCACAGACCTGAAACGTTAACTCTGTTTCTCTCTCCACGGATGCTGCCTGGCCTGCTGATTGTTTCCAGCATTTTCTGTTGTTATTTGTGAAATGGGCGGAACTGATTTCACAGTATCATGAAATCAGTACTGTTTTGGGCATAGCCAGAGTATACCGGGCACCACAATCAACCTCACACTATCTGTCTTACAGTATCAAAAGAAGCAAAATGCAGGATATATTGCAGCAAAAATTAGAAGATTGAAATAAATATATCTCTAGATCATTTAAATGCTCCGGCCACACAATAGTTAAATAACGTGCCTCAATATAATTGTAAAAATGTTCTTTTCTTGAGCCATACAGCTGGCCAAAGCCCTTGGACTGCCCTTTATTCAGTTTTGGACTTGGTAAAATGTGTCAACCCTAGCCCGCTTGTTAACACAAGCCAGACTATTTCATTTGTGTCTTCAAAGGATTCCAATTTGGTCCCATTAAGATCAATTGTTTTTGCAGTGTGCAGTCTTCATTTAAATGGAAACTCTATTCATATTTAAAAAGTACTTCAGCATACTTAGAATCCTTTAGCACGTCTTTTCAACATCATGCTGCTGTGTTGTGAAAAATCCAGTTGCAGCAACGCATTTTTATTACAACAGAATACCTTCAGAGATTGTCCTTCCTGCATTTTATTCTGGCTGGAATAACATCTATGTGACTGGCTTGCTCTTTGTAGCTGTGCAATTTAACTTAGTTGAGTTGTAGCTCATAATAAAAGTCTGCCTTATTTATGAGCCAAAATTCTGTGCAATGTTACAAACACAGTTAAACAGCACATAGGAAACCAAATCAAGCATGCCACTTCATTAGTGAGCCTCCTGAGTGACACTCCCCCTGGAAATTCTGTCTCTCGTAAACAATACTGCCATCGGGCTCTTTTCCAGTAGTCTACTTGCTGCTTTCCCTTGAGACACTTCTTGCTCCTAACAGTGCTGTTAAGTATTCTGATACAACCTGGGGCTTGATATTTCCCCAGGCAGGCAATAGGAGATTCACAGGTAATTTTTTTGCTTCTTGTAAATCTACTTCCACCCAAAACTGAAGTTTCTCCTTACAAACAGAAATAGAAAATTTGCTTACTTTCTAAGCAGAATTCCCTTCATTACTGCAGGAATCACCACTATATAGGGGAGGGAATTTAAAATATATGCTAAAGATGTAACATATTTGGATAGATGTAATATATTTGGATTTCCAAAAAGCCTTCGATAAGTTACCGCATAGTAGACTCATGACTAAGGTCAGAACATGTGGAGTAAAGGGACAAATAGCAGAATGGATAGCAAGCTGGCTACAACATGGAAAACAGAGAGTAGGGGTTATGGGTAGCTACTCAGACTGGCAAAAGTGTTTCACAAGGATCGGTGTTGGGACCACTGTTGTTCACCATTTACATAAACAATTTGGACTCAGGAATCGGGAATACAATTTAAAAATTTGCTGATGACACCAAATTGGGATGTATAGTTAATACTGAGGTGGACTGTGATAAAATATAAGAAGACATTAATAAACTTGCAGAATGGGCGTGTAATTGACAAATCAATTTCAATATAGATAAATGTGAGGTGGTGCATTTTGATAGGAAAAACAAGGAGGCCACATACTCCTTGGAAAAAAAGGGGGAGAAATTCATTATAGCCCAGGAATGGGCTGTAACTTTTGAAAAGTTTGAGAATTAGCGCCAGGCGCTAATGCTTCAGACTGCACGCAAAATTAAGTCTCATTGCACAAAGAAAGGATTGGAGCGCTAAATCAAGCGCTAATAGCCAAGCTCAGTGGTGTTAAACTCGAAGCACTGACAATATCAGATGCAGTCTAATCACAAGTCATCATTGACACAGGCTCTTTCCAGTTCTTAAAGGGGAGGTTCATTGATGCTGCAGAACCTCATTCTCATCATTGTTGTCTGTGCAGCCATCTCAGCCAGCAGCAGCAGGTAAAGGAGAAGGAGCCAGATGACTCAAGCAACCGTAATGATGGCAGATCCACGCCCCAGGGAGAGAGCCCGCAGATTCTGCAACCATGCATTGGAGGCGTTGGTGTTCGCAGTGGAAAGACGGAGGGCGGTGCTCTACTCGGCAAGTGGCAGCAGGCCCTCGCCGCAAATCTTCCGCACCATGTGGAGGGAGGTAGCTCAGCACGTCTCGGGCAGCACTGTGGTCCCCAGGACCCACACACAGTGCAGGAAGAAATTTAATGACCTCACTCGGGTGGTCAGGGTGAGTCAATGCTTCAACAAGTGCTACTTACCACCATCTGAACCACAGTCTGCACACACTGCCCAAAGCACTACACCCCCAGCACTCACCCACTAACAATCTCTACCTACCAACACTCACACCCACATCTCATACCTTGCACACAATGACAGCTATTCAACTATGGCAGGCACATCACCCAAACACATTGCTCCACACTCACTCACACACTTTCTTTCCCTTGCAGGCCAAGGTGGCTCACAACAGGAGGGAGCAGGCGCGCACAGGCGGGGGACAAGCCGACACCCAACCACTGTCTGAGCTGGAGACTCGAGTTCTGCACATTATTGGGCACCAGGTGGTGGGCACCATGGCCAGCAGCGACATTGACCCCCTTGGGGACAACAATGGTATGTTCATCCCTACTCCTTCTTCTCACATCCTACTTCCCCCTCACCCCACAAGTGTTTCGCACTTTCCAGCTAATCATGCTGCATGCAAGCATTTCTCCCTTCCTGCCCCCTCCCCTCCCCTCACCTTAACCCGAATCTTGTGACTTTATGCTTTCAGATAATGAGCAAGCACCTGAGCAGCCTATCCCTGAGGGTACCATTGAGAGTGAGACAGGAGAAGAGGAAGAGGAAGAAGACACCGCATCACTGCATGTCTCGCCCGCAGGCACCAGCTCAGATACTGGCACTACGCGTTCTTTAGAGGCTAGTATAGTAGCAGGATCTGCACAGGGTGAAGCACCAGGGATGAGCGAGCTGCAGCAAGGCCAGGGGGAAAGGGTAGCTCGGGAACCAGCTCCCCGGAGGGCGAGTTTGCGCACGAGTTCTGCTGCACAGGACTCAGATGAGGACCTCAATGGGGAGGCCTTTAGAAGAAGGATGATGGGCATGCACACGCAGATGATAGGTGAAATGGCAAGGGTGCCCGAGAGCCTCTCGGCAATGCTAAGGAGCGTGGCGGAGTCTGCCTCCAACATTGTACAGAGCTTTGTGCACACCATGGAGCCCATCATTTCCAATCTGCAAAGGATGGTAGACTCCCAGAGAGACCATGGCGACCCAGACCTGATGCCATGTGTGATGAGCGATCTGGGAGCTTCCATTGCAGCACAGGCAGAAGCCACGCAACGTCTTAACGCAGTCTATGCTTGGTGGAATTCAATCTCAGACTGCTCTCATGCAGTCTCAACTTGATGCAACGCAAGCTCTGACTGCTGCCATCGTGGCTGTGTCTACCACCATCGACTGGGGCTTTCACGGTGTCGCAGCAGGCCAGCAATCTGTGCTGCAACAGATTGCTGGGGATGCTGAAGTGGCAGTGGGTCAGTGGAGCAGGAACCTGCTGTCCTCTCTCAGGATGACAGCATTCCTGCTCCCACCACTGGCACTCCGCCATTGCCCTTGTCGCTGCCTGTCATCCAGCCAGCCCAGACTGCTGCCGCTCATGCCAAGGTGGTGCAGTCTACAGCCGTGCCTTCCAGGCCCAGAGCTGGTCGAGGGCATCCTGCAAGGCCTTCTGAAGTCTCCCGCATGGACACTCAGCAGTCTTCCAGCAGCTGTGCTGCAGCCACTGGGCCAACACTTCATAGGAGCATTAGAGTACTCAAAGGCACAGTAACGAGAGGCACGAAGGGATTGCACAAGGGTGAATTGGTAATAATGTTGCTGTAAATATGTGTTCACTGATTATTGATAAATTTATTAATTTAGTTTGGATTATTTTATGGTGTCTCTCATTTCAGCTTTGCACTGTGATATGGCCTGCGACAGGAATGGAATGATGGGGATGTGGTGAGCTACGAGGATCTGGGGTTTAATTTATTGGAACTGCAGACTGATGAGGCGGTCATGGGCCGCCCTTCCGGAAGGCCGATTGAGTGGCTGCCTCCTCCCTTGCTCCTGTTCCTCCTCCACCTCCTCCTCCTCCTCCTCCTCCTCTCCCTCTTCCTCCTCCTGAGGTAGTCGCGCAATCTCTGGTGGCAAGGGCTGGGCCCTCATGATGGCCAAGTTGTGGAGCATGCAGCAGACCACGACGAAATGGGACACCCACTCAACCGAGTACTGGAGGGCTCCTCCCGAGCGGTCAAGGCAGTGGAACCGTTGCTTGAACACCCCGATGGTCTGCTCGATGATGTTCCCGGTAGCAGCATGGCTGTCATTATATGAGTGCTGAGCAGGAGTGTTGGGGTTGCGGAGGGGAGTCATGAGCCAGGTGGAGAGTGGATAGCCCTTGTCTCTGACCAGTCAGCCGCGAGCTTGACATGGTGGCTGGAAGATTGCTGGCACACTGGTCTGGTGCAAATTAAGGCATCGTGGCTGCTGTGGGCATTCACACTGAGGATTCGCTGTCTGTGGTTGCACACCAACTGCACATTAAGTGAATGGTAGCCTTTGCGGTTACGGAAGATCTCAGGATTGTTATGCGGTGCACGCAAAGCCACATGGGTGCTGTCGATGGCGTCCTGCACCATGGTGAAGCCTGCTATCCTGGCAAAGCCACATGCACGCTCTGTCCTGCTTCTCTCTGGTGACGGGGAAGGAAATGTAGTCCCTTCTCCTACTGTAGAGAGCCTCTGTGACCTCCCGGATGCAGCGATGGATGGAGAACTGCGAGATGTTAACTATATCTCCTGTTGCAGACTGGAAGCATCCGCTGGCGAAGAAATTGAGGGCGACGGTGACCTTGACTGCCACTGAGAGAGCCATGGTCGCCCTGATCTGAGGTTCGAGGTCTAGTTGCAGGAGGTGGCAGAATTCTGTGACCACCTCCTTGCTGAAGCAGAGCCTTCTCAGACACTGCTCCTCACTTAATTGGAGGTAGGAGAAGTGCTCTCGGAATACCTTAAGAGGATAAGGCCTCCTGTTGAGAGCCCTCATGGCCCTCTCCTCCCTCTGGGCACATCTTGCAATCTTTCTCGCTGCCTCCGCTCCCTCCGCCGTAGATCTTGGAGGGCGAGGTTGACTGCCAGTACAGCCCCCATTAGTGTAACCAACTGTAGCACTTTGATAAGGTGTGAGAATAAATGTGACTAATTGTTAGTAGCCACAACACTCCTGATACTAAACAACCTTTAAATGACTGAATGAATCGGTTTCACAATGTCAAACTGACAAGGAAGCAGTGAAACAGCACTAACCTGACAGCTGCGACTCATTACTGAGGATGCCTTTAAATAGCGACCCTGGAGCCGGCATCTGCCTGCTTGACGCCTCCTCTCCCTGTCGCTGTCGGGCCGAGGCGCTAAGGCAGGGGGCAAAAATGAATTTTGCAGATTGGGCACCCAGTGATCATCCTGGCATTGAAGTCCCTGGCGGTAACTGTTAGCGGCAGCGCCAGATTTGCCGTGCGTCGCTGGATTTGCGTCGCCTCGGCGCTACTACATTAGCGCCCCATTAGCGCCCCCATCAGCGCCCCCGTCAGGTGCTAATGGGAGGTGCAAACCAACTGAATTTCCCCCCTCAGTGTCTAAATTAGGTAGAGGAACAAACGGATCTAGGGGTACAGATACACAAATCACTAAAAGTAGATACACAGGTTAATAAGGCCATTAAAAAAAAACAAATAAAGCACTGGGGTTCATTTCTAGAGGGATAGAATTGAAAAGCAGAGAAGTTATGTTACACTTGTATAGAACCTTGGTTAGATCACACTTGGAGTACTGTGAACATATTACAAAAAAAATAGAAGCACTGGAGTAGGTGCAAAAATGATTTACTAGAATGATACCAGAACTGTGAGGTTATACCTATCAGGAAAGATTGATCAGGCTGGGGCTCTTTTCCCTAAAAAAGAGATGACTGAGGGGGTGTCCTGATAGAGGTCTTTAAGATTATGAAAGGGTTTGATAGGGTAAATTTAGAGTAGATGTGTCCACTTGTGGGGGAGACCAAAACAAGGGGCCATAAATATAAGATAGTCACTATCAAATGGAATAGGGAATTCAGGAGAAACTTCTTTACCTAGAGAGTGGTTATAATGTGGAACTCGCTACTACAAGGAGTAGTTGAGACAAATAACATAGATGTATTTAAGAGGAAGCTAGATAAACACATGAGGGAGAAAGGAATAGAAGGTGAGAGGTGAGAGGAGGCTCATGTGGAGCATAAACACCGGCATAGACCTGTTGGGGCGATGGCCTGTTTCTATGCTGTACATTCTATGTAATTCTATCTAATTCCACTTGCTTACCACAAAATGGAAAATAATTTCAGTGGTAAGAATACCTTGGTGTATTAATGCCACACCTCATTTACTAGCAACAACTTAAAATAATGTTAATGCTTGTGACGGGTCAGGAAGCAGATCTCATTTTAGTTAGGCAGATTGCCATTCAATTTCTGAAGCTATTACTAGTGCCATTAATCCAATTTGAGGTAGATTTTAATACCTCACAGTGACTCACTATTACAATCTCCAAGAATGATCTATTTTTTAAAGACAATGGCCCTGAAATTTACAGGGAGGTGGGGAGGGTGCGGGCGAGGCTGAAAATGGCCGAAGAACCCAGCAAAGCTGGGTACACGGAGGTCCTGCTGAGCTTAATGGCAGGACCTCATTATCATTTTTTGGATCTGTTTCATGCCCGACAGCCAACCAAAGTGACAACCAGGCCGGCAGCAGGGAGGGAAAACCAGTGGCAGCGCCTCTCCACGCGGGACATTCAGACGCCACAAATCCTGCGCCACAAAAAGCGTGCGTGGCAGGTTAGGGTCGTGTTTTGCGCATTTGATAGTTTAACCCCACCTGACCCTCTCCCACCAGTCGGGGAGAGGGGTAAATATTGAGGCCAATATAGCATCTGGTTAACTGCAACCTGAATTTTATCAGCTTTTCTGTAATGTAGGAAATGTGTAAGGAACAAACATTTTGACACAGGATGGACTGCCATGGGTGTTTCTAATGTGATATCTTTGAAAATGCTGCTGAATACAATTGGATTTATGATTTAATTGATACAAAGCATGCCACCTTTGACATCCATGTGTAGTAAAATTGGAACCCAAAGGAAGAATGTTTGGAATACGTGCCAGAACACTTCAGTAAATGAAAGAGCTGCACAAAGGGTGGCTCACAACATGCTTCACTGTGTTTTTTTAAATGAGAGATGATAAGTGACTATCATATCAAGGGACTAGCAAATCACTGGATTCAGTGAGATGAAAATAATGATTTATTAAGCAAATCATTAAAATTCGATAGGCAAATAACTAATAGGTCTCACGTAAAATAAATCTGTCAACATTACAAAAATCTTCAGGAAGAAGAAAACATGATTGAAAGTGACTGACAAGCTTGAGGAACATATATCACTCGAAAGATCCTCCAGAGATCAGCCTCTGAATGAAAAGAACAATCAGCCATAGTGGAACTTGAAGCTGCATCAACAATCCTACCCAACTAAACTTCAGCCATGGTGTTGTAGCATTGAATGAGAGAAGAAGAACATGACACAAAAATTGAAAACAGAGGAGAAGTGAGAGTACGGTCCTTGATGTCAAGGCAGCATTTGACCGAGTATGACGCCAAGGAGCTCTAGCCAAATTGAGGTTATTCGGGGTCAAAGGGAATACTCTTCAGTGGCTGATGTCATGCCTGATGTAAAGGAAGGTGACTGTGGTTGTCGGTGATCATTCATCGCAGCCCCAGAATGTCACTGCAGCAGTTCCTTCCTGGAAGTTTATACAGCTGAACATTCTTTCAGCCGTTTCATCAAGGACCATCCCTCCATCATAAGGCCAGGAATAAGATTGCTGATGATTCTACAGTGTTCATATCCATTCACAACTGTGAAATGCACTACTGCAGTTAGAGATTGAAGCAGAGACCATGTCAACTTTGTAGAAGATGTTAGATAGGTGGATGAAGGATGTTAGATAGGTGGTTGAAGGAAAGGTGGGGGTGGGGTACGTGGCTGTGGTTAACAGCTCATTTTGCTGTCATCGGCTCCTGTTGTTGCCACTCCCCAAAACAAGCAGGTGAACCATGGCAGCAGGCCTAGCGTAGTGGTAGAAATAGCCCCAAAAACTCCAAACGGGCCTAGTGGAGGCCTCCTTTCCCTCCAACTTACTATGATCCCTTACCTGTTGAGCTCAAACTGGGGCACCACCTGTGTCTTCCAGTGGGGCGGGGGTATGCTGCGGGGTCTTGCTTGATGGCAAGATTCCCACTGGGAGCCTGTCATAAATAGATATTGATTCCTGAACTAGGAAACTGGGCTGGAGTCGTAGCGGGGGTTAGGGTGGCATGAGGAAGGTCTGTCCCAATGTTGTTGGAGCAGGCTCAGGAAAATTGAACCCTATGTATTCTAAGACCTGGCAGTAGTTCCCTGCCACTGGCACTCATTAACAATGGAAATTCGTAAACCAACCATAAGCTTATTCTTGCTGTTTCTGCCAGGTGGAAATATTTCATGTAAAAAGATTTGATGTCACTCCAACTGCTAATGGAATAATTGCATTCACTTCCTAAACAGGCAGGTGAGTGCGATAATGCTAATGGACAACACTTGTTTTTTTTATAAATGCTACCAAGGAAATCCATGAACAAACTACATAACAAAAATCCAATAAAAGCAGAACATTTTGGAAATACACAGCAGGTTCATGGCTCTCTACGTGGGAGTCCTCCCTTTATCTATTGGGGACTTGGCCTGGAGGGTGTTGCATGGAGCAGTCCCGTGCAATAAGGTTTTAAGTAGGTTCACGGACTCCCAGGCCGCCTGCCTTTTCTGCGGCCTGGAGGAGTCCGTGTTCCACGTAAATACGGAATGTGAGAGGTTGCAGCCCCTCTTCCATTATTTGAAGGGACTGCTCCTCGATTTTTGGCTGCACTTCAGTCCCACGCTCCTGATCTTTGGTCACCCGGTGTGGAGGGGAGCGGGCAGATTGGAGGACCTCCTCATAGGACTGCTCCTGAGCCTGGCCAGAGTGGCTATTAACTGGTCCAGGCAGCGGGCGGTCGAGGGGGTCGTTCGGCCCGATTGCCTGCCTCTCTTCCACGGCCATGTTTGCACCCGGGTGGCCCTGGAGGTGGAGCATGCGGTGTCCGCCGGCACGCTTGAGGCCTTCTGCGACCGGTGGGTGCCGCGGGGACTGGAGTGCTTCATCACCCTGGCCAACACAATTTTAATTTAATTTGTTAAGGTTCTTTTAAAGTTATATTAGTTACAGTCTATTTGTTTAACCACCCAATTAAAAAGAGTACACAGTAGGTTCATTAGCATCTGTAAAGAGAGCAAACAGGTTAATGTATTGGGTGTAAGACCTTGAACAGTTCTGGCGTAGGGTGTACAACCAAAGCATTAACCTGTCTTTGCTCGTTACAGATTCTGATGGAGCTGCTGCATCTTCAGAATGTTCTGACTTTGCTTCAGAATTCCAGTGTTTGCTCTTTTTTACTTTTTAAAATTCCACCAAAGTCTCAATCATATCATCTCAGTCTGACTACTTACTGTCTCGGGTCATAATTTCCATTGATTCCATTGGCCTAGAAATAAAACAACAACAACTTGTATTTATACAGCGCCTTTAACGTAGTAAAAGTCCCAAGGCGCTTCACAGGAGTGTTATAAGATAAAAATTTGACACCGAGCCATGTAAGGAGATATTAGGACAGGTGGCCAAAAGTTTGGTCAAAACTGGGAGCCAATGTAGGTCAGCGAGCACAGGGGTGATGGATCTCATTGCACCCGTTTTACAGAAACAGGCACAATGAGGGCCATTTGCTGGGACCGACGTCCCCTGCCGAAACCAATATTGGGCCAGGCCATTTTTCAGGTAACCTGGCAGCTGCCTAAAACAGCCATTAGGCCCCTTACATCCCTGAATGAGGGGCCTTCTGCCTGTTTTAGGTCCCCTATGGGAAACTGGACATCGCAGAGTGGAGCAGAAGCCCGGCCTGCTCTGCTCCAGATTCAGCAACGGTCACTACCTAAGGGTAAGTTTTTAAAGCAAAACAAAAATTAAAAACTTTCCTATGGAGCCAGGAGGAGTAGGAATGCTCCCCCGACTCCACCTTATCCAGAATGGCCCCCCTTCCCATTGTCGCTTCACTTCCCCCCAGGACTTACCTTCGGGCCCGGAATTCATCTCCAAATGAGCGAGCTGCCTGTGAAGGCATGGCAGGAACCAATAGTTCGCCCAGATAATGTTAATGATGTCCTAGGCCCAATTTCATGTTGGTTTTGGACTTCCCGGTTGGCGAGGGTGTTGTCTGCGCTCCACTGATTTAGCTTCTGAAAACGAGCCATAACCAATTTTTAATTCACTGTATTAATGAAAACTGGTCTCATTGTGTTACTGCACACAGGCATTCACACACACATGGAACAGTTTTATTAATAAACCTCTATTTTTATTAATAAACCTCAACATGTTGCCACGTGGTTCAAGATACTTGGCAACAGATTTTGACTTCACGATTGAAATGTATCATTTGTCATATATGGTAGAGCTCCTCTTCAGGATATGATCAGTGAAGGAGTAGCATGCACAGATGAAGTCTTATCTTTTGTCGATTCAGGCTCATTTATTGTGGTTAGTAAATCTGGGGCACTGAAGACAGAACATTTTAATAAAGCACTTTATGCTAGGAATTCTGAAATTGACAAATATTTTAATGAAAACCCAATGAAAAGCTCATTTACCTTCTGTTTCAAAGGACTCTGCCTCCACAAACACTTTGTCTTATTTTTCACTTTTTCAAAAATGTACTTTTATGCAGTTAATTAATCAATTTCTGACGATTAAGCTGCTTCTCCCCATCTGGCTGTGTATTACCCTATTTGCAAAAGTTTAATTTAAGTTTAAAGAATTAAGTAAAGACTGATTGGGAAAATAACTCCAGTATTCTAATGCACTGTAACACTCCAGTATTGATTTAGTCAGCTCTTAATGATTTTGTTTACAGTCATTTAAGATGTACTTAAAATCCACGTAAAAAAATGCTGGAGCAGCTCTGTTGAGATGCCAAGTACCAGTGACATGGGTGCGTCATTGCAGAATATCTGGTTGTGGTGATGGGGGAAGAAGATAGAGGACAGGGAAATCATAAGGGTATGGCAGGGTGCTGAAGGAGGATAGAGCAATAATTCACAAAGGAAAAATTAATAGATTAAAAA
Organism: Squalus acanthias; assembly: GCA_030390025.1. Taxonomy (NCBI): domain Eukaryota; kingdom Metazoa; phylum Chordata; class Chondrichthyes; order Squaliformes; family Squalidae; genus Squalus; species Squalus acanthias. Next base: position 157,499,183 of record CM059425.1, on the reverse strand, counting down.
AATATTTGTACATTAAAAATCAAGGAAGCATATAAATGGAGCCTTCAGACTTAGGCCTCACTATAGACATATTGAAGCCCATGTATTGTCTTGGAGCTCAGGACACCTAAAGCTCAAGTTTTAGCTACTATTGATAATCAGTCCTCCTGTAATAAACGTATTACAGGAGTTGAAATTTCATTCTGGTATGTATTGTGACAGCTCATCCAAACCTACTGTTCTACAATTGGAAGCTTTAGCAGAGAAGTGAATAGTAATTGTTGCATTGTTTGGTTGAAAATGGAATACAAAATAATATTTTATTTCTGGATTAAAATTTTGGAAGTGCAAACTTGCGAAAAGAAATTTAGATTATGTCGGCTGTATTATTTGATGAACTTGCAGTGATGACGTCACAATTTTGAATCCTTTATTGCGAATGTCAGTGTGCATTAAGGACCCAGAGCACTCATATTATTGATGTCGCCACTGAGAGCTGTTAAAACTAAGTTAAACAACTGAATGTCACAGTATGTACATATACATAAAAGAATAATACAATCCGGAGTGATTTCAAGGTTGCAATGTCTTTTTGGGTTTCAGATGGCATGTATAAACTGAAAGAACTTCACTTCTAGCTGACGATGGTATCTGAGCCTCTCAATGAAATTGATGCTCCCAGGTATCAGTTATTCTGTGTAACCTTGCTGTGATCCAAAAATTCTCTCTTTCTCTCTCTAACAATATATGTTTGACTCACTGGGGGCCGATTTTTACTTCAGGCGCTGTTTGGGCATCTGGTGGGTGGGCTGAGCACAAAACCTGCCCAATGGAGGCCCCAACTATTTGATGATCGGGACTCATTTGCATCTCATTGGCAAGCTGCCTGTGTGTTTTTTAGCACCAACAGGCAGCTCGCCTATTAGGAGGGTATTATTTTTGGCAGGCCTGGCGTGTACATAAAGCAAGGTGGTTTTTTTGGTGAATTTCTGTGGTTATTGCTGCTAACATATGCAAGAGCACCCAAGTTTTCGGATGCATCGGTAAAGGCTGTGCTGGAACAGATCAGGGCTCGGAGGAACATCTTGTTCCCCTCAAGTGGCGGGAGGCTGCCGAGCTGGATACTACAGCAGGTCTGGAAGAGGCTGTCAGAAAATGTGAATGTAGCAAGCATCACCCCCAGGACATGGGTGCAATGTTGGATGTAATTCAATGACCTTACCAGATCAGCCAAGGTGAGAATCAGTTCCTGCTCTGTCTCATTCTATGCATCAGACCTTGCTGCTTGAAGGGAACAAGATGTGCCTCCATGCCCTGACATGTTCAAGCACGACCTCCAGCGATGCATCTGAAAATTTGGGTGCTCTTGCATATGCCATGTCTCGCTGTCTCGGTGAATGTTCAGCACAACAACCACAGAAAGACCACCTCGCTTGACCTGCCAGCACAGCATTCCAAGAACACATGTCCTCTGCCCCATATGCTTCTCCTCCAATACAACTACACACTGCAACTACCCCCTTGCTCATTGCAATCACACATTCGCCTGCTGCTATCCTCACAATAGGCACAGGCAACATTCTGTCTATACTTGGTAATAACAGGAAAGCTTTTCGCTCTTCTCCAAACTGCTTGCATATGTTAGAGTGCAGACAGACAGCTCCTTGTAACTTGTCACCTCTTTATCCTTTCCACTACCTGCTGCTTCTCCCTCTCAGCATTCACACTATATTAAGCTACCTCACACATCTGCACAATCTTTTACAGGAGCCAAACACTAACTCACTCTCCATCTTTCTGCAGCACAAGCTGTCGCACAACTCCAGGGAAAGGACCAGAACTGGAAAGCTAGCCTCTTTTTAAGTCCTCACACCAAGCACCAGCACAGAAATCAGAACCCTGGGTGGAAGAGATAGTGAGCTGGAGATGTCCGCACGGGTTGAATCTCACATCAATAGTGAGCGGCAGGTGGCATGAGTGGAAGGCACAGCGATGGACACCCTTGGCTGGAGGGCGAGCCCGAATCTAAGCTCTGCTGATGCAGAATTCAGTGGCCCAGCATTTAAGAAGAAGATCTTACAGGTGCATCAACAAATGCTCGAAGCATTCGACAGCCTGCTAAGGAGCTCCCACGTCCTGTCTGAGAGCATGGAGGAGTCCGCCTCCAGCTTGTGCGGCATTCTGATGCTATCTGTGAGCGTGTCATCTCGTCTGTGGGCACTGCAGTGCGACCTGCACTCCAGGAGCCCGTGGCTCTGACCTCCACTGTCTCCAACAGCCCGGTAAGGCTGGGGAATCACACAAAGAGGGGCACTGATTTTGTCACAGACCTCCTACAGTCTGCTCTCCTGCAGATCAGTAGAAGTGCTGAGCTGCAGCCCCATGGGAGTGGCAGTGGGGCTGCAGGAGTGGCACATGCTGTGCACTCTCAAGCTGACAGCATGTCTTGTCCAATGCTCGCACAGATGCCAGGAAGGAAGCTGGGCCAGAATGCCCCGGCAGCAGCCGAGATGTGTCAGTGTATAGTTGGACCTTCTTGAGTCCGAGCTCCCAAAGGTTGATGAGCATGAACATCTCAAGGGTCTTCATTTGAGCATCAGCAGCTTTTCACTAGCCATGCTGAAGCCACAGGTGCAGGACCACGTAGGAGCACAATCACTTAAGAAAGACACTATTGGATAACACCTGGCTGATAATGTGTCTACAGTAGTTCTTGAAGCCATTAAAAAATAGCACCTTTTGAAAATCTGATTTTGTATGCAGGTGTGGCGGATCGCCACCTAAAACGGGCATAATCCACTCTTCCGTCTGTGGACAAATTTCCAGCCCCTTCCCTTTAAGGCAGAAGGGGGCGGGGCCTCAGGTTTTACCCAGAGAATTCTGGGAGTTTACCCAGAGAATTCTGGGAGCAGCTTTCTCAGACATTTTGTTTTGCCATGCAGTGAATAAAAGCTTCTTGTTTTCCACATATGGATTCAGCCTCCATTCGTGTTTCGCGGCAGCCTCAACATTGGTGACCCCGACGCTCAGAACGTATTCCGAGCACTGCAATGGTGGACACGAACGCAGTTTCCGTGAAACTGCCGGAGTTTTGGGAAAACCAGCCCGAAGCCTGGTTTCTCCAAGCTGAATCTCGCTTCCGGCTGCGAAATATCACCACAGATGGGACGAAGTACGACTATCTCGTCACATCACTCAGTAGCGTCGCAGTTTCCAAGGTTTGGACAACGCTGCAGAACCCACCAGAGGAAGGCAAGTACGCACATCTCAGAACAGCGCTCCTTAAAAAATTTACGGCCTCGGCATATCAGCGAAACTGCCACCTCCTCGACCTTCCAGGCCTCGGTGATGCCTCACCGTCAGACCTCCTCTCCCACATGCTCTCCCTCACCGACGAGAGCCCACCCGGATCCCTCTTCCGCACGCTGTTCATCCGCCAGCTCCCTCTCAGCATCCGCCCAGCGATCGTGGCGTCCGGCCTCACGAACCTGGAAGCCCTGGCCGATGAGGCCGACAAGCTGCTGTCCGCTCACTCCAGCCGCGACGTCACTCCGGACCTGGCAGCCAATGCCTGGGCGCGCCCCTCACCATCCAGCCCGCGGCCACAAGGGCCTGTCACCAGGCCCACGGGGCCTTCACGCCCCACTAACCCGGGCCACTGTTACTACCACGCACGGTTCGGCGCCAGGGCACAACGGTGCACACCTCCTTGCTCTTTCAAGTCCGCCCCCGTTCCAGCCCCCGCGATGGCCGTGGGCCACGCGGGCTCCCTGCTGTTCGTCACGGATGACAAAACCGGCCGCCGGTTCCTGTGCGACACTGGGGCTCAGCACAGCATCATCCCGGCCTCCTCCCTCGACATCCAAAAGGGCGAACGAGGACCGGCGCTGGCTGCTGCTAACGGCTCGGAAATCCGGACGTATGGCACCCGGACAGTCACCCTCGACCTCGCTGGTCACCGCTACCGATGGGAGTTCATCACTGCCAAGGTGCTCTCCCCCCTCATCGGCGCAGATTTCCTGTGTGCCCACGGCTTACTGGTAGACATCCCTCGTCACCGCCTCGTGGACATGAACACCATGTCCCCCATCCTGGGCGCCATGGCCCCCCGTCAACCCGCCGACATGGCGTCACAGTGCCACACCCGGGCCACGGATGACTACTCGGCACTCCTGGCCGAATTTCCGGCCCTTACCAATCCGACCTTCTCGCGGAGGCCGCCAAACACGGGGTGGAACACTTCATCCCCACCACAGGCCCCCAGTGTACGCCCACGCCCGCAGGCTGGATCCGACCAAACTGGAGATCGCGCGGACCGAGTTTGCCACCATGGAACAGCTCGGCATCATCCGCCGCTCCAACAGTCCCTGGGCCTCCCCACTCCACATCGCCCCCAAACCAGGCGGGGGTTGGCGCCCCTGCGGGGATTACCGCCGCCTCAATGACGCCACCACCCCTGATCGGTACCCCGTGCCGCACATTCAGGACTTCTCGGCTAGACTGGCCGGCCGCTCAGTCTTTTCCAAGGTCGACCTGGTGCGCGGCTACCACCAAGTCCCCGTCCACCCCGCGGACGTCCCCAAGACGGCCGTAATCACCCCCTTCGGCCTGTTCGAGTTCCTGCGGATGCCCTTCGGCCTCAAAAACGCGGCCCAGGCATTCCAACGGCTCATGGACTCGGTCCTTCGGGACCTGAAGTTCCTGTTCGTCTACCTGGACGACATCCTGGTAGCCAGTTCCTCCAAGCAGGAACACCTCGAACACCTTCGCATCCTGTTCGGGCGCCTCAGCGACCACGGGCTCATCCTCAGCCCAGCCAAATGCCAGTTCGGCCTGGACAAGATCGACTTCCTCGGCCACCACATCACCCATGCTGGGGCCATTCCCCTGCCCACCAAGGTGCAGGCCGTCCAACAATTTCCCCGCCCCACCACCATCAAAGGCCTCCAGGAGTTCCTCGGGATGGTGAATTTCTATAACCGCTTCATCCCCAAAGCGGCGTCCCTCATGAGGCCCCTGTATGAAGCCCTCCGGGGCAGGAGCAGCAAGATGGCGGTCGAATGGATGGCAGATGCGTCCGCCGCCTTCGATTCCACCAAGACCGCGCTCGCCAACGCCACCCTGCTCGCGCACCCATGGCCCAATGCCAGGTTAGCGCTCACCACGGACGCCTCCGACCACGCGGTCGGCGCCGTGTATGAGCAGTGGGTCGACGGCGCCTGGCAACCACTTGCCTTCTTCAGCCGCCAACTACGCCCCCCAGAGGTCAAGTACAGCACCTTCGACCGCGAGCTCCTCGCGCTGTTCCTGGCGGTCCGCCATTTCTGGTTTTTGCTTGAGGGCCACCCCTTCACTGCGTTTGTCGACCACAAGCCCCTGACATTCGCAATGGCAAAGACAACCGACCCCTGGTCCGCCAGGCAGCAGCGCCAGCTCGCGGCAGTGTCCGAGTTCACCACGGACATCCAACACGTCTCCGGCCGAGACAATGTGGTAGCCGACTGCCTCTCCCGCCCCGCCATCCACGCCGCACACCTAGCAGTCGACTACGCTCAACTTGCAGCAGACCAGATCACCGACCCGGATCTGCTCTCCGCACCCACCAACCTACCAGGGCTACGCCTGGCCGACGTCGCCTGTGGCCCGACCGCAGTCACGGTCAAGTGCGACATATCCCTATGTCAACCTCGGCCCGTCGTCCCAGCGTCCTGGCGCCGCCGGATATTCGACATTCTCCACAACCTCTCCCACCCCGGCGCCCGCGCATCCATCAAATTGGTAGCCAACCGCTTTGTCTGGCGAGGCCTTCGCAAGGATGTGCGTACTTGGGCCAACTCCTGCCTATCCTGCCAACGTGCCAAGGTACAGCAACACACGAAAGCACCCCTCGAGGAGTTTACCGTCCCCTCGCGGAGATTCGACCACATCCACGTGGACATCGTCGGGCCCCTGCCGCCGTCGCAAGGCCACACGCACTTGCTGACCATCGTTGACCGCACCACACGCTGGCCTGAGGCAATTCCACTGACCTCTACCACCACCGCCGACATCGCCAGAGCCTTCGTCAGCACCTGGGTCGCACGGTTCGGCGTCCCCTCCGACATGACGTCGGACAGAGGTCCGCAATTTACCTCTGAACTCTGGACCGCCGTCGCACGCAATCTCGGGGTGACCATCCACCGCACCACAGCGTACCACCCCCAAGCCAACGGACTGTGTGAGCGGTTCCACAGATCCTTGAAGGCATCTCTTCGAGGCCAGCCTCCAAGATGGCGCCTGGACTGACCGACTTCCGTGGGTCCTCCTTGGCCTGCGCACCGCGGTTAAAGAAGACCTCCACGCATCGGCAGCAGAGCTCGTGTACGGTCAGCCGCTGCGCGTACCCGGCGAGTTCCTGCCCACCGCCACGACACCCTGGTCAGCCGACCAGCAACGCCACAACTTCGCCTCACCGGCGCTGCAGTTCGCCCCGGTGCCCATTGCCCGACACGGCGAATCCACCTCACACGTCCCACTAAGCCTGCACCAGGCACGGTTTGTTTTCGTCCGGCACGACGCCCACCGCGGACCCCTTCAACCCCCGTACGACGGGCCCTACAAGGTGCTACAGGCTGGGGACCAATTTTTCACCCTGCAAGTGGGCGACAGGACCGAAAAAGTGTCGGTGGACCGACTCAAGCCAGCACACTCGGAGCCCGGGGAGCAGGTCCCTGTAGCTCGTCCACCTCCACGCGGCCGACCTGCCCTCAAGCCGGTTCACCCGGCTGCTCCACGCCCGGCCGTCCCACGTCCACCGGCATCCTACAACCGCCGCACCGTCTCGTCCACACCTCCTAAGTGGATTCTGGGGGGAGCTGTGTGGCGGATCGCCACCTAAAACGGGCATAATCCACTCTTCCGTCTGTGGACAAATTTCCAGCCCCTTCCCTTTAAGGCAGAAGGGGGCGGGGCCTCAGGTTTTACCCAGAGAATTCTGGGAGTTTACCCAGAGAATTCTGGGAGCAGCTTTCTCAGACATTTTGTTTTGCCATGCAGTGAATAAAAGCTTCTTGTTTTCCACATATGGATTCAGCCTCCATTCGTGTTTCGCGGCAGCCTCAACACAGGTGACTCTGGAGTAGCTGTTGAGCCTGCATTAGCAGGTGACATGTATATGAATGTTAGTTAATGGTTGGAAAGTCATCTTTGGATGGTGGAATAACTAGTGACAGTGCTCGTCATGATTGTTAATGTGGGAGTTGGGGAGTGGAGAGGGGAAGAGGGATTCAGGTGCAGAGCTGGGCTCTGAGGTGATCCCGAACAGCTCTTGCTGCCGGCTTCTGATGATCTAATGCTTCGGCTTTGTCCTCAAGATCTTCATCATCAGAAGATTGCATGTCTTGTTGCAGCTCCAACTCCGGTTGTTGTGCATGCTGCAAGTAAAGTTATACAGCATGCCACCAGCATCTGGGAAACGCTTTGGGGCTGTATTCAAGGGTTCCCCAAGACCTGTACTGGAAGCATTGCTTTAGGACACCAATGATTTTTTCATTGATGACGGTTATGTTGACACGGCTCTGATTGTATCTTCTGCCAGCAAGTGAAGGTTTTACAATGGCGTCAACAACCAGGCAGTGAGAGGGTATTATTTGTCCCCAAGTAGCCATCGCTCCTGCTCAAAAAGTAGCGGTGGAATGACTGCTCCAGGATGGAGGCATTATAGCTCCTCCCAGGAAGGTGTGCACATACCTTCATGATGCAAATGGCATATTTATTTACTAGCTGCACATTCAGGGGGTGATTTTCAACAGCTCCTTCAGGCGCTAATGAGCCTCTGAGGTGGCCAAGATGGGGTCTTGAGCTGAAACGCCATCTTGGTAAAGGAGTTGAAGCACATGCTAGGAACGGCTGCCAGGAGGATCGTTAAGGGGCTGATTGCCACTTTAATTGCCTGCTAGTGCTCATTAACGAGGCTGCATGGCATTTTGGTGGATAGCGCTTGACCTAATGCCCTCTCTTAACAGCGACCAGCTGATTGGGAGTAAACAAGTCGTTGCTGAGGATTTTGAGTGTTACTCAATGGTATATCACCTATTACTGTTCACTTGCAGCTGGAGGTTTGAAGAGGACTTTTGAAACACAGCAGGAGACTTTCTGGGACACTTTGTCAAGACTTCTCCAAGAAACTATCAACATTTATTCTGGAAATTCTTTGAGGACTTCACCTAAAAAGAGTGAGTGCAGTGCTACTGTACCTTATTAGACACCTTATAAGAGTCACCAGGAGAGTATTTTAACTCTATCACCGAGAGTATTTTAATGAGATGGAGCGTGTCGTCAATCGCTGGCAGCTTTCCAGGAGGCCTACAGTGTTTGTGGGTCAGTAAATCAATGGGTGAACTCCATTGCAACGATTGAAGATGATCTGTGATAAGATCACTTTTATCTGCATTCGAGTCAGAAACAAACAAAAATCGACAAACATCGGGTGGCAGCTAATATTTTTGGAACACGTAAGGCAACTGTTTGGGTCCTTCCATTCTTCTGCGTTCCCCTACACTTCGAGTGGGAGACCGAGGCGACCTTTGGCCTCCTTCTGAGAGTAGTGCTGCAAAGAGCGCATTGCACAAGCAAATCCCCGCCATGCTGATGATAATGAGCAGACAGTACCAAAGTGCCGGTACTGCCTGCAGTCTCTCGGCCGGTGGCCATTATCCTTGACCACCAATGTTACCGGCAGGTTTCCAGCGGTCCCCAATTTCTAGGCCTATATTCCTTCTTTGGTGGGCATGGATACCTTCTTGCAGCCCCCTTTCTTGGCTCCACTCCAGCTGCTGCTGCTCTTTCTCCTCCTCCTCCAACCAGAAGGGAGCTGCCAAAACCAATCCAATGCTCCAGACTATTATGAGCCTCTTGAAATGTTATAAGCAATGAAAAAGTCTTCTTCAGCCAAATTCCTGACACTGTAAATCATGACAGGCTTGCATCCACATAGATCCGCTGATCCAAAGATTTTCAGGTGAGTGCTTCTTTTAAATAACACTCCAAATGGCTGGTTCCTGGCCCATTCTACTGGGCAGGTGCTGCAGGCTGCAGTAGGTCCACCATTTCATCTGAAAATTGCCTGAAGGTCCTATTTGCATCATAGGACTCACAATTTGCATACTGTAATGAGGTTCCTGTCAGAAACAGGCGGGCACCTGGGCTGCCCTTCTCAGGACCTACATAAGATGGCAGGTGGAGTGAGTTAAATCAGCCCCACTTGCTTTCGTTCACTGGAGTGGTTCCTGAATAAATGAAATTGTGCAACCATGCAGTTATATATTAGTAGATATAAATTCTTTGGCATGTCAGGCTTTCTTTGTATTACTGAGTTTAAAATATCCATGTTTTATATAAAAAAATGAATATTGGCATAACAGAAATATCCTCGTTCCGGACATTTCCTTCCCTGTTTTTTTTTACAAAATCTGATTGCTGTGTAGAAAATTCTTTCCCTTGTGCTGCTATATTTAAATAAATGTTATTTCCAAGTACGTTTTTATTGGATGCAAATGATCCTGCTAAGGTTATAAAATTTTCTGAAAATTAATTTCTCTTAACATCGATCACTCTTTCTAAAATTTCATTCCAATTATTGTTTTTTTTTAAAGAAAAATCAATACATATTTCCATTTGCAGTGTTTATTTATTACCATTTCCCAGATTTTCATTTGTCATACTTCTGGAATATTCAGATGAAAATGCGACATTTTGAAAATCATTATAGAAAATCTGTTGAATCATTTTCAAGTCACATGAAAAAGTCTTTTTCTTCCATTAAGTGAATAAAATATCCAGGATGCAAACTGTACAACATCCTGCTATTATGTCAGTGGATGCAAAAGTGAGTTATTGTGTAAGTTTTTTTGTGGGGGAGAAGGTATTCTGTATAAAGGGGTATTTACTGATGGTTTGATTTTATCTGCTATTTATGACAGGACAATAAAAGGGTAAGTAAATCATTATTATATATCCAGAGTGCAGTCTTTCAACAATGGTGCCATAAGAAGGCAGTAAAATTTAAACAGTCCAATGTTGCTGGGCTTTTCATATATATTGTTTATTTCTGTTTGGAAGGATAATCATCTTTTGCTTATAGCCAGAAAAAGCAATGATTGCAGAAAGACCCACCATCATGCTGTGACTCAATTTGCTTTGGGGACCATAGTGTTAGAGAAATATTGTTATGCTTCTTACTTGATCATCTTAACAAGATCTGGAGGGGGTCTTCTGATGACATTCTTTGAAGGGAGTCAACTAGTGGCATAAAGAAGGGCACAAAAGAACTGACAGGAAATTTGATTTGGCCATAATAGAGATGGGATCAATAAATGTTTATCTTCTTCTCTGGCTCTATACCAACCAATACCCATAAACAATAAATACTTTCTAATGCAATGTTGAGTTAAGTGGTACTGTGCCAGATATACATCTTCATGAAATGATGTGCAATAGATAAACAGCTTGCGGGATAAGACTGACACTAATGCTTGATAATATATTGAAGAAGCGTATGTCCATGTGGAGCTTGTCTACAATTGAAAGAATTAATCATGTCTATATAGTCTGTATTGCTGGACAAGTGCCAAGCAAAAAAAAACAACTCTCTAAGTAAAGCACAGTATAATAACATATATAACTATAGATATAGTACATTACAAATGAAAGATGTTCTTCAGTTAAAATCAACATGATACTGCAAGTTGGGTTATTACATTGTATGCAGATTGGAGACCGCAGTTGATCAAAGGAAAGCTCTCATTTTGTTCAGCTCTAAAATTCTCTATTTGACTTAGATCTTAAATCTCCATCACTGTTGTAGCCTATTGATACTTTATTTGGACCTCAAAATGAACAACTAATAACAAGTGAAAAGAGAAGGGTATGGTATTGTAGCGATTATGGCTGGAATTTTCTGGTGGGTCAGTGGGCGGGATCGGTGGCAGGTTGGGTGGGAAATTTGATTTTTTTGACAGCAGGCCAGGACCCTGCTGTCAATCCGCTGCAATGCGCCTTTCCCAATGACCTGTGTGATCTCCGATCTGACCCGCAGAGGCCGGCGACCCAATTAAACCAATTATTGGGTTGTTGATAGACCCTTAATAATGCTTTTAACCTTACCTTTTAACTTTAACTGCTCGCCCACGGGGTCCACGCTGTTCGGGGACCACGTCTGTGAACCTGAGGCTGGAGTTGAATGGCCATTGCTCCAGCTGATTACTTGACCGCTTCAAACGTACAGTAAAAGCTCCCACCTGACAGATCATCACTTTCCTCAGCCACAAGTTGTTTCTCAGTCCATTTCCAGCACAGATTCTGCAGGCTTTCCACTTTCCACTCTCCATCCACTCTCACCTCATTGGAAGAACTCTCTCACCATTGACAGAATGCTTCTGTCATCTGTACTTCACCTGCCATCTATTCTACCAACATGGGTGCTGTTTATACTGTCTCACCTTGGTCCTCAGAACCCGACCACGATGAGCCTCAAACCTGCAGCACCAGGCACACCATCAGCACCAACAACAACGCCAACCTTCTCCGCAATCACCTGATGCTGTACAGGACAGAGAGCATCAGCACCCGAGCACATTGCTGCCTGGGGGGCCAGGGATGGCCTCACCATGGCCAGATTTACTTCACTTGATGCTGTACACCCTGGCTGCCACATGATGCGCCAGGTTGGCACCAACCCACACCACACCATAAAGTATCCCTACAATGTCCAAGCCATTCCTTTCACACTCACTACCATTTCTCACCATTCACTGCAACTCACTAAACCACTTCCAAATGTGCACACAAATCTGTCCAAGAATGCAAAGTGTTGAAAATAAAGGTTTCAATGTTTGACAGCATCTTAACAGAAACTTTACATGAACATTGGATAAAACACCCAAGTGGCTACCTTTCTGTGTTAGTTGATATGATTGCACTAGGATGAGGGTGAGTGTGAGGGGTGGCTAGTGAGATGGGGAAGTGATAATGTAGATAGAGAGAGAGGGATGGGTGGAGGTGCAAGGTAAGTTGGTGTGAGTAAGGATGTGAAGGGGTAGGGTATGGAAGGCAGAGTAATGGGGATGTGATAAGAGTCACAGGAGGATGAAGGTTACATAGGATTACATAGGATATACATCCCAGAAACAGGCCATTCGGCCCAACCAGTCCATGCCAGCGTTTATGCTCCACATGAGCCTCCTCCCATCTTTCCTCATCTAAATCTATCAACATAACGCTCTATTCCCTTCTCCCTCATATGCTTGTCTAGCCTCCCCTTAAATGCATCTATACTATTTGCTTCAACCACACCCTATGGTAGCGAGTTCCACATTCTCACCACTCTTTGGGTAAAGAAGTTTCTTCTGAATTCCCTATTGGATTTCTTGGTGAACATCTTATACTGATGGCCTCTAGTTATGCTCTTCCCCACATGTGGAAATATTCCCTCTGTATCCACTCTATCAAAATTTTTCATAATTTAATAGACCTCTATTAGGTCACCCCTCAGCCTTTTTTCAAGAGAAAGAGACCCAGCCTGTTCATCCTTTCCTGATATGTATACCCTCATATTTCTGGCATCATCCTTGTAAGGTGAGTGTGGCTTTGTCCTAATGTTTTGTGATCTAATGAGATCATTGAAAGGTTTGCGCCACTGCACCCAGGTCCTCCTGATGACATCCCTGCTTGTGATCTCCACTGCAATGTGCAACCAGGCTGTGTTGGTCTCCTGGGGAGGTCTTTTTTGCCCATGGGAAGGGAAGAGGACCCCTCTGCATGCTGTGTGCATGGGAGAACCTGGGTGCAGCCCTGCACCTCTGTGCAGTGATTGTCAGTGTTTGCAGCATTTCAATGCTGTAGAACACTGACAGCACAAATCTCAAAAGAAAGTTGGCCATGGTCCCTTTAAGGAAACCAGTTGCTGACACGTCATGAATGATGACACCAGACCCGCTTCCTCTAATTGGACGGGAAATGCACTGGGCGGGCTTAACAAGCCCTATCAACGTAAATCCATTTTAGGCAGCGGGATAGAGTCAGCAACAGGGCCGCGATCGCCACTGACATCACCCGCACCGGAGCCGCCGAGGTGAGCTAAATCTCATCCTCGGTTACTGGACTAGTAATCTAGAGGCCTGGACTAATAAATCTACAGAGAGCATGTATTCAAATTCCACCATGGTAGTTTGAGAATTTGAATTCAGTTTAAAAAAAAAAAGTTTGCCAATAAAAAGCTGGTATCAGTAAAAGTGACCATGAAGCTCTTGGATTGTTGTAAAAATCCAAATGGTTCACTAATGTCTTAATTATTGATTTACTGGGAAGGAAACCTGCCACCCTTACCCCGTCTGGCCTATCCCACGCCAACATGGTTGACTCTTAAATACTTAGCAAGCTGTATCCACTACAAAATTCAAGAAAGGCCACATCCTTCTCACAGCAACTAAGGATGGGCAACAACGGCCGTCCTTGCAAGCGATGCCCACATCCCGAGAATGAACTCCATTAAAAGTATGGTTAATTTTCTGCAGACAGAATTTCTTCATTAATTTAACCTTTGTTATTGGTGTGAACTATTTGCAGCAGGAAAATCATGCTGCAAAATGACATAACTGCAGGTTTCCATTGACAGGGCTGACACTCTCAGTTTAAGCCATGAGCTGAAAACAAGCTGATTTAGAATACTCTCTAATGAGGTCATAAAAACCTCATTAGAGAAAATACATGAGAGTAATTCTTGAACCTACTGTTTTATTGAAATTTTCAGTTTCTTGCAACATTACTAATATTGGCAAACAGCAATCGATGACAAGAGAAAATAAGGTACAATGACCATACATTTATCCTTGTGTAGCTCTTCTCTATAATGAGAGAATTGGTACTTGGAACAGAGTTAAAGGTAGACATACCAAATCACTCACTATAGGACAAAAATATACAGAATGTAGGGACTCAGAAGTTTTTTAGTACATAGGTGCAATTAACACTGAAATTGTCATTATTGCTCCTTTTCTAATCTTCAGCTCTCTCTCCCTTTCCATTTGAACAGTAGAAGACAACAATGTGTAATGAATAAGAAAGACTTAAGAAAAATGGAATATCTATTCAACCTCATATTAACCCCAGGTATTACACTAAGAGTTTATTTTCTCCTCTCCCAGTTTGGCATTATGAGCAGTGTGTGACAGTAAATATATAAGGCAGCAAGGTAATGCCAGAAAATAGTTGCTTAGAGAACCCCCTCAGATATGTTCCTTAAATGCCAAGATGCAAGGAGGCACGATATTCTATTGGAATGTGTGGGTGGGGGATTGGAAGATTGGAAATTGAGGGGGAATCTTTTTTGCCAGATCCCTGTCTGATTAGCATAGCGAGCAATGTTGTGGCCAGCCCTTTAGGCCAGTCTAAAATGTTCCCTCACAAAATGTATAATACATTCATTTGATTATCAAAATCAGTGCTGTAAATATGACATAGTGCAATGTTCCATCTGTTTAGGCAAGGATTGTACCAAGTGCTCTACTCCCTCATCTAGAAAGGGCATGAAGGTAATCTCCATGTGTGAGGGAAGATGCAGAAGCTGTTTTGTGTGTCTGTTCAGTTTCATTCTTCCAATACCTTCTTAGTTATTTACTTTTTTTCTGATTTCGGGCTTTTGTTTTGGTTTCAGAACGTAAGGGAATACTTATGTATAAACAAAAGCTGCTGAATATTGTCTGCCAAATGACTAGATAGCTGATTGTAAGAGAAGCATTTGCAGGACTTCAGCAGAGCAGGAAAAGCTTAAAAAAAGGGTCATGAGAACTGTTCTTACAAGCCATCTGCAATTAATGCATTTCATGGAGTTTCACAGAATAAGAAGATTGTTAAAAGAAGATGGGATATGAAAATAGCCTCTTAGAATACAAACTTTCACTGGAGCTCTGGGTACAACAAGGCACCTAGACAAGCTTCAGAGTCTTGTGGCAGTCGGCTTGTTAAGTTAAGTTACAATTAATGATGGAGTTGGTTTAAACCAACCCAAATACAGTATTTCAGGATTGATGTGGCACAAGATGAAATAGGCATGTCAGGGAGATCAACAGGCACGAGTACTGGAAAGCCCACAACCACCACTATGCCACCAACCAGGCCCAAGCACACCTACATGGCAATAACTGAAGGGAACTGACTCGTGTGATCAAACACGTGTGTCAAACATGTGACTTATGCATTGGGCAGCATAGCCAAAATGTTTGTCTTCTTTCCCAGTGAATAACAACTGTAGTATGACCTTTGGTTGCCCAATGTCACTCCAAGTATAAGGGGGTCATTGATGGTTCCTGCTGCTCCTATGCCACTATCACTTGTTCCTCCTCACCAGTGAATTGACCCATCGAGTGCTACCTCATCAAGCTCATTAACTATATCCTCCAGAATGTGAGTATCTGTGCTGGTGCTTGTGAATATCGCTGAGAGACACAGGATGGTGTCTCTTCTGGGCCACTGGAAGTGCTGGCTGGCTGCTTTTCAAGGCCTATAATGAGAGAAAAGGAACAAATGTTAGACAACTTGGTAAAGAGAGGATTATCACTGGAAGAATAAAGAGGGAAGTTAGTTGAAATGTTTTTACTCAGAGGTCTATTAGAACATGGAACACTTTACCACAAGTGGCTATGGAGGCAGACACTATGGCTGGAATTTTCCCCTAAAAAACAGGTGGGTTTGGAGCGTGGGGGTAGTTAAATTGTTAAAAATGGGATTCTCGACCTGATCCCGCCTCCAACCTGCCCACTTCCGGTTTTAACGGAGGCGGGGCGGGGCGGGCGACCAACCTGCTCCCTGGGGGCGGTACGTCAATTTAAATATTATAATGAGGCTGGAAGCCTCTTTTTTCATCTCCATTTTGAATTTAACTGCATGTGGACAGGTTTCACACAATTCGTGAAACCCGTCAGTTAAACCGAGGTGGGGACTGTTGGATTTAGGAGGTAAGTGGCTTTATACCTACCTCCTGGATCCAGGGGCCCTACCTAACCCCTCCCCCACCCCTGCGATCGAAGACTCCCTCACGAGACCTCCAATCGCCTCTCCAGGCCTCCGATCCCCACCATGAGGCCTCCCCCCAACCCCACTGATGATGCTGAGGCTGGCCACAATCCTCCGGTGGCCGGCCCCGATCCTCTCTCCTCCCCTGTCGATGCTTCGGCCTCCCCGCCCCCCTCCCCCATCGACCCCCGCCGATCCTCTGGCCCCCCCCCCCCCCGATCCCTGGCCGACTCCAATCCCCGATCCCTAGCTGACCTCCCACCCCACCCCCCGCTGATGCCCGAGAACGCTGCACCGATCCTTTAGACACGACCTTCGGCTTCCTGCTGATGTTACCGCCGGAAAGAACGTGTTACACGGGAGCTTCTGTGCGGCACTCAGTTAAATCAGCAGGCAGCACCAAAATACCTGCGCTCTTTTTGTGGGCGGCCGTTAACTTTGGCCCGCGGTGGCACCGGCCGTTTTCTAGGCCTATAAGTTAAGTGAAACAGTAATTTATTTATTTGCTGTTCTTACTTTTGCTTCTAAAAATTTTATTTCTTAATAACCTTGATTTGTAGTTTGTAGCCTGAAATATGCTGTCCATCAGAATGTTATTTATCCATTAGGCAGAGAGTCAGGAGTGTACAGTGGTAACCTATATTATTTCCAGTGTATAGTTCATTGGTAAAAGGATTCATTGTTCACCCTGTGACCCGCTATTCCAGATTACTTTGTGCACATGGTCACATTATGGTTTGGAGTGAGAGTAGGGTCTCCTGTGGAAAAAGACCTTTGCATTGAGCCCAAAAAAGTATCTGTAACGTGTGTGAGTTGGAGCAAGGACATACATTTTTAGTTCCCAAACTTGGTTTTTTTTTCTCTTTCTTTTTCTGCACCACACATCATTCTCTGGCTGAGAGATTAATTGAATAATGTGCTCCAATCTTCTAGCAATGTTTCTCCATAATCAGCTGCTGGAAAATACATGAAAGTGGTTCAGAGACATATATAGAACTAAATAATAGAAATGAAAGCACAGAAGGAGGCCATTTAACCCATCACACATATACCAGCTCATCAATTGGAGCTGTCTATTCTAAACCTATTACTCTGCATCCTTTTATATCCTTCTTTTTCAAATAATTATCCAACTCCATTTTTAATGATGTTATAACCTCTGCATCAATAGCTTTTTATGGTAAAGCAATTCATGTTCTAATAATCCTCGGCGTGAAATTTTTTCTGACATTCCCCCTTTGTTCTTCTAGTAAAAGCAAGGGTAATTTTGACACTTATTGCCAATGGAAAAGAAAATCAGGCGAGGTGTAAAATGGGAAGCCGATTCGTTATCACCTGTCTCGCCCAACGATAAAAGTTAAAATTACCCCCATACCATCGACACCCCTTGTTATTGATTCACCAACCAGTGGAAAGAATCTTTCACTGCTTACCTCCTCAAAACTTTTCATAATTTTGAAAACTCCAACAATGGCATAACCAATGTCTTGTGCACATTCAACATCACTTCCTTGGTTTTATATTTAATGTCTGCTATCTATACATAAATCTCATTTCTCCTTAAATTACCTTTTTATTTTACCTCACTTCCACCTTTAAAGATCTGCAACCACTAGATCTCTCTGTACCTCCACTACGCTAAGAATCTTCACATTTACATTGTTTCTCCAAAGTTTCCACTGATTGTCTGCTGAGGTTTTGGTGGGTGATCAGAGAATCCCCACAGAAATGCTACCCTATTATCTTTTAAGGTATACTTCCTTTTATTGTTCGTTAATCCAAAATGTAGTGGTTCATATTTCTTTGCATTGAACTGCATCTGCCACCTATCTGCCCACTTCCTGAACCTGCCTATCTCCTGCATTCTTTCCCACAGTTTGCCATGGGTCCCAAATTTCGTATCATCAACAAATTTCAATATCATCCCTCTTGTGGCTATTCCCAAATCCTTTATATATAAATGACAAGCAAATGTGGTCCAAACATAAGAGTCAAGGACACACTACTATCCACATCTCACCAATACAAAAAACATCCATTTATACATACTCTTTGTTTTCTATGCCCTAACCATTTCTCTATCCATACACCTACTTTCCTTTTAATAAAATATGTCCTAATTTTCATAACAAGTCCTTGATTTGCACTTGCCTTTCCAAATGTTCAATTATTTCAGCCTGTATAATGGAGTCAAGGGTCAATGTTATAAAATTAGTTTCCCAGCAAAGAGCTAGAAGTGCAAATCGGGGAGGAGTCAAGGTTGCAATCTCTGTGATTTTCGCTCCATTCAAACTAATCCTGGAGTTCATACCAGGCAGGCAAAACTCCCTAATAAAAACAGAAAATGCTGGAAATACTCAGCAGGTCAGGCAGCATCTGTGGAGAGAGAAACAGAGTTACTGGACTGGATTTTGTCAATGGGGGCGTGTTGGGGGCGGGACTGCTGATTGTCGGGTTTCAGTCACGCCCCCAATGATGTCTGGCCAACCCAAAACATTTTTGACAGATGAATTGTCAGCGTTTGACACCTTTGAGAAGCTGTCAAACACTGACAATCTCTGTTCTAAGGTGAGCCCTTGTACTGAAGACTCACCAAACCTCTCTCCTTAGCAGAAATCAGATGGCTGCTGCATCGGAGAATGCAGCAGCCATACTGCCATCTCTGCCGTTGAGATGAGGGACCTCCGGATCCCCAAGAGTTGAAGCCTGCAGGAAGAAGCAAAGGTAAGTAAACCTGGCAAGGTTCGCAGCGATTGGGAAGCCCGCAGTTGCAGGGTTAAATGGGAATAAGCTTCTTAACTGCCTGCTAACTACCTGTTAATAGGCAGTTTTAAAAAAAATTTGTTCATGGAATCAGGGCGTCGCTGACAATGCCAGCATTTATTGCCCATCCCTAGTTGCCCTTGAGAAGGTGGTGGTGAGCCGCCTTCTTGAACCGCTGCAGTCCATGTGGTGATGGTACTCCCACAGTGCTGTTAGGTAGGGAGTTCCAGGATTTTGACCCAGCGACGATGAAGGAGCGGCGATATACAGGGCTGCTTTGAACTGGATGGTGTCGAGCTTCTTGAGTGTTGTTGGAGCTGCAATCATCCAGGCAAGTGGAGAGTATTCCATCACACTCCTTAATTGTGCCTTGTAGATGGGGAAAGGCTTTGGGGAGTCAGGAAGTGAGACACTCGCCGCAGAATACCCAGCCTCTGACCTGCTCTTGTTGCCACAGTATTTATGTGGCTGGTCCAGTTAAGTTTCTGGTTAATGGTGACCCCCAGGATGTTGATAGTGGGGGATTCAGCGATGGTAATGCCATTGAATGTCAAGGGGAGGTGGTTAGACTCTCGCTTGTTGGAGATAGTCATTGCCTGGCACTTCTGTGGCGCGAATGTTACCTGCCACTTATCAGCCCAAGACTGAACGTCGTCCAGGTCTTGTTGCATGCGAGCATGGACTGCTTCATTATCTGTGGAGTTGTGAATGACGTTGAACACTGTGCAGTCATCAGCGAACATCCCCATTTCTGACCTTATGTTGGAGGGAAGGTCATTGATGAAGCAGCTGAAGATGGTTGAGCCCAGGACACTGCCCTGAGGAACTCCTGCAGCGATGTCCTGGGGCTGTGATGATTGACCTTCAACCACCACAACCATCTTCCTTTGTGCTAGGTATGACTCTAGCCAGTGGAGCGTTTTCCCCCTGATTCCCATTGACTTCAGTTTTACTAGGGCTCCTTGATGCCAGACTCGGTCAAATGCTGCCTTGATGTCAAGGGCAGTCACTCTCACCTCACCTCTGGAATTCAGCTCCTTTGTCCATGTTTGGACCAAGGCTGTAATGAAGTCGGGAGCCAAGTGGTCTTGGTGGAACCCAAACTGGGCATCAGTGAGCAGGTTATTGGTGAGTAAGTGCCACTTGACACCTTCCATCACTTTGCTGATGATTGAGAGTAGACTGATGGGGCGGTAATTGGCCGGGTTGGATTTGTCCTGCTTTTTGTGGACAGGACATTGGCTGTAATCCCCATCCCGCCTCGAGGAGACGGGCCCCTGTGCGAGTCGGGGACCCGCCTCCCGGGAAGATGGCACGGAGGCAGGTTGGGAGTGGGTTCGGTACCTGCTCCCAGTTTCTGCCATTTTCCCGGCAGTCCCGCCTCCATACCTGCCTCCCCAGGGCTGGCAAAATTGAAGGGTCATCGACCTGAAACGTTAACTCTGTTTCTCTCTCCACAGATGCTGCCTGACCTGCTGAGTATTTCCAGCATTTTCTGTTTTTATTTCAGATTTCCAGCATCCACAATATTTTGCTTTTGTATTAGGCGGGACTCCCTGTCAGGAGCACAATTTTGTAAAATTGGCCCTTAAAAGTACTTACAGTAGAGGTAAGACTAACTGGCCTATAATTTTGTAACTTGTCTCTTTGCTCTTTCCTAAGCCTAGACTCCAATTTTCTTTCCTTCCTGTGGGGAAACACTTTGCCTTTTTTTGTGTCTTCCACTTCATGACCTGTCCGAGATTGGAAATGTGGTCTAGGAGTCACAGTAGGAACTAATGTCCTATCACAGCATGATACATATGTTTACCAATACACAATACCACTATAGAATCATACAGCACAGAGGAGTCCATTTGGCCCATCGTGTCTGTGCCAGCTCTTTGAAAGAGCTATCTAATTAGTCCTGCACCCCAGCTCTTTCCTCATAGCCCTACAATTTTTTTCCCCTTCAATGATTTATCTAATTCCCTGTTGAAAGTTACTATTGAATCTGCTTCCAGGCAGTGCATTCCAGATCATAACAACTTGCTGCGTACAAAAAAAAAATCTCCTCATCTCTCCTCTCGTTCTTTTGCCAATTAACTTAAACCTGTGTCCTCTGAATACTGACCCTCCTGCCAGTGGGAACAGTTTCTCCCTATTTGAACTGCCATTCCTTTTCAGATAATTGTTCCATCCCAGCACCAAAAGGTAGCCTCAATAAGACCCCAAAATTGATGCATATGAACCTTGTGCAATTATGCTGCGTTTATCCCAGGTTAGCCCTTTTTTCCTTGACTCCCATTTGGAATGGGATCAAGTGAAGCGCCACGGGAAAAACAGTTCTTAAATTGCCACATGTATTTTTGATGCAATGTTTATGGTACCTTTTTAGCAAATTGTTATTTTAATTAGAATCTCTGCATATTTTTAACATTTTTATTAATAATGTTTATTAATGAGAAATGTTTTGTAGCCCAGTTACGTGTATGGTAGCATAGTCATTATGTTAATTGATTAGTAATCCGGATGTCTTAATTAATAATCCAGAGAATGTGAGCTCAAATCCCACCATGTCAGTTTGAGAATTTAGATTCAGTTTAAAAAATCTGGAAATAAAAAAACTGATACCAGTAAAAGTGACCATGAAGCTGTCGGGTTGTCGTAAAAAACCAACTGGTTCACTAAGGTCCTTTAGGGAAGTAAATCTGCTGTCCTTACCCGGTCTGGTCTATATTCGACTCCAGTCGCACACCAACATGGTTGACTCTGAAGTGGTCTCGCAAGCCACACAGTAGTATCAAACCACAGGTTGGGCCTATACTCATTGGAGTTTAGAAGAATGAGAGGGGATCTTATTGAAACATATAAGATTCTGAAGGAGCTAGACAGGGTAGATGCAGAGAGGATGTTTCCCCTCGTGGGGGAATCTAGAACTAGGAGGCATAATTTCAGAATAAGGGGAAACCCTTTTAAATCGGAAATGAGGAGGAATTTCTTCTCTCAGAGGGTCGTGAATCTTTGGAATTCTCTTCCCCAGAGAGCTGTGGAGGCTGGATCATTGAATATATTTAAGGTAGAGATAGACAGATTTTTGAACAATAAGGGAGTCAAGGGTTATGGGGAGTGGGCAGGGAAGTGGAGTTGAGGCCAAGATCAGATCAGCCATGATCTTATTGAATGGCGGAGCAGGCTCAAGGGGCCAAATGACCTACTCCTGCTCCTATGTCTTATGTTCTTATGTTCTACCAGTACTCTACCAGAGTACTGCCACCAGAGCAATACTGTGGCACCTGGCAACATATTCTATGGGGCATTTCCCCAATCGCATTGGATTTGCACCAAATATCTGAAAATTGGTTGGGTTAGAGCGTATGCCTGTAAAGGAAACTACTTGATTTTCTTTCCATTACAATTACATTTTCTGGCAGATAACCTGCCCACACTTCAATCGTGCACACCTATGCTTGGACCAATGTGTGCAAGGTGCATTTTCAAATGACTAAAATGATTTGAGTTCATTATCTCAGGCAAGGTTTGGTCACCACACCACTTGTGCTCCATTGTGCCATTATGACAGGACTGTACAATTGTCCCAATGTACAACAAAAAATTATAATATTTATGCCATACATGTTAGGCTATGCAGTCACACTGTAACAATTATGTGGTTAATTTTTGCTTGTTAATACTTGAACAATTATATAATATTAGGAAAGTATATTGGTTTTAAATGTAAAGTGTATCAGGAGTAAGTATGTTCTTGTTCTGAATTACTGATACATTTTGGGTGGTATTGGTCTCCTCTATGTGCAACTGGGCACCATAAATGATAAGAAAAATGGGTAAGTGCAATGTAGCTATACACATATATTCCACATTTTGCAATTGATCATTCCATGTTTTGTGACAGATGCAATCAGCTAAGTGACTAACATAGGAAGTGTTTACAGAGGTGTGAGCTAGTAGCACAGGGCTGAGGAATATGGTGTAATGAATTGCATACACAAAATATTTGAGTTGTTTAAAGCAAAAGTGAGTCATGTGGCATTTACTAAATTCACTAAATAAGGATAACCATTTGTCCTAATCTGTACTACATTTGTATTAGAGTTGCTTTGTCTCATTTGAACTCAGTCACTGCTATATCTTCAGGCTGCATTGTGACTGCAATGCTGAGTTGTTATTGGGACCATACGCTGCCAGTGCTGTGGATCGAAAGGTACTTAGTAACAGATGCAAAAGCAGACGATTGATTCTCAAAAGCCTCTGTTCCAACCAGAAGAGTAACAGCATCTAATGTACTGTGGTTGTTAGAACACTGTATCATTCAATATTAATCACACCACAAGGCTTTTTACTACATGCATATTAACCCAAATTAAGAACTCTAACATAAATTACCACCTTGAGCGTTAGCAGTATAGAAAAGCATGAGCCTCCCTCCAGGTGTCAACTGTAACATCTTAACTATTAAAACTTTTGCATCTTAAATAAAAGCAGCAAAGCAAGAGGACAGCTTTATAAAGAAACTTAATAAATGTAGAATAGATATCTGAGTGTCCATGATGCATCAAAGCACAAATGAATCATTTTAGATGCTTTGTTGGCACGGGCAAAAAAAATGCTTCTAACTACTGCTGCAGTCATGACTGTGTAAGGATCAAATTTAAGACTTGGAAATAGTTTGCAGTTCTCAGGCTTTTGTCAGGATTTTGCTTATATCAGGATTACACGAGCTATATATTATCGAAAAACAATAGTGAAACATACCAAGTTTTTCAAAAGAACAAAGAACAATTTCTACTTCATTGCCAACATAATCATTTCAGCCTTGCACACTTTGTAATGAATAATACATAAGCATTCAAGCTCCACTTCTTCCCAAAAGGAAGTGCCTTTTCTCAGCAGTGTCACAGGATATGAGTGACTAATTCATTATTTAAACATGTCAGTAGTTGCAGTTCTTAAAACCTTTGATTTCCTTTACACTTCTTGAACTGTGTAATAATACATGTACTAATTTTAAGCTATGAACTTCACAATTTATCACACTTTTTACGTGAAGTGATTCTTTTTCATTATTTGTGGTAACAACTAAGTGCAGCATATACTGTTTCATAAGCTTCATTTATTGATTTTTTTTGTCTGCATTAGATGATTACCTATATAACTGGTTCAATCAATAAGTCTGGTTGTATAAGCAAGACATTCTAGCCACACTAGCTAGCTACCCCGAGTGTCTCAGTTAAGTTAAGCTAATGATTTAACAGCACTGACATTTAATGTCAAATTATGACATATACTAGTAATTGGAACTCACTTGGTTAACAGTGCATTTTGGATGAAACTGGGTAGTATAATAATGTATAAAATATCCTGCAAAATGGTTAGTGTTACTTCTATCTTGCATGATAAATAGGAGCTGGTAGCAATCATAGAAAGGATGTAGTACTGGAAGTTTTTATATAGACCTCACTGATTGGGATAAATACTTGGTAACCATGAACAGCCAGGTTTTGCAGCGTGGGTCGACTCACTTTGATGTGCCCTTTGAAGCTGTATGAAGATTTCTGTATTGTGGCCAAAGAATAAGTGAAGGATAGTTCTTTTGTGAAATGAATACTTTATTGGATTTTTGAAATTTTGTGTTATATCAAATAGTACTTAATAACATAAAGTTCTATACTATATTATAGTTCAGTTTTATAATGCAATGCTTTATTATTTTAGTTTTGTTTCAAAATGCATTGTGCTGATATCTTTGTACGTAGCATGCTTCAAAGGGAAATTCAGTAGAGGAAGTGTTAATGATCAGTCAATGATGCTTTACTCCTAAACTGTTGTAATCAGACCCGACACTGTAGAACTGTTTTCGATCGTGACAGTAACACTGTACCCAATTCAACACTTCAGACATTGATCCCAACCTGGGCACATTGTATTGGATTTGTCACATTGACCAATCAGAATAAGATCAATTCATGAAAGTTGTAGCTAATCCCATCTGTATCCAGACAGAGAAAGAGAGAGAGAGAGAGAGAGAGAGATTATTTTAAAGGCACAGGACATCAGGGAGTATACTTCTAGCAAAGAGCTACATGCTTGACAGAGATCATGGAGGTCAATTTCTGAGTGTCAGTCATTTAAGGCTTTTTTTTGCAGTTTTGTGTGCAATCTGCTCAACTGTTCCTATATATGATTACAGCATTTTTTGTTCAGCATCATCATGACTCCGAGGTGGTGGGAATTTAAACCTTGAAATCAGAGCTCAGCTGCTATAACCACATTTTAGCAGTTTAACAAGCAGGAAATAAGCCTCTTGATTGCTCTTATATACTAGGTGGGTGGTAATCAGAAAATTGCAATGTAATGGCACAGAAAACACAGAAGGCATGTTTTACTAAGTTGGAGGTGGTCTTATTCTTAAGGTGGCACTATCCAGGAGGACAACAGCTTAGGAACACAGTAACAGGAGTAGGCCATTCGGCCCCTCAAGCCTGCTCCACCATTCAATGAGATCATGGCTGATCTGTATCCTAACTCCATCCACCTACCTTGGCTCCATATCCCTTAATACCCTCAGATTTAAAATTATTAATTGAGCTAGCATCTACTGCTTTTGGTAGGAGAGAGTTCCACACTTCTATCACCCTTTGTGCAAAGAAGTGTTTCGTAACTTCTCTCTTGGTTGGCCTGGCTCTGATTTTAATGTTATGTCCCCTTGTCCTAGAATCCCCCAACAGCAGAAAACATTTCTCTCCATCTACCCTATCAATTCCTTTCAAAATCCTAAAAACCTCAATCAAATCACCCCTTAACTTTCTATATTGCAGGGAATACAAGCCTAGTTAATGTAATCTCTTCTCATAATTTAACCCTTGGAACCCAGGTAGCATTCTCGTAAATCTGTGCTGTACTCCTTCCAAGGCCAATAGATCCTTTCTAAGGTACAGTGCCCAGAACTGTACACAGTACTCCAGATGTGGTCGAACCAGGGCTTTGTATAGCTGTAGCAAAACTTCCTCCCCTTTACATTCTAGCCCTCTAGTTATAAAGGTTGACACCCCATTAGCCTTTTTGATTATATTTTTGTACCTGACCACTACAGTTTAGTAATTTGTGTATATGGACCCCTAAAGCTCTTTGGACCTCATTGTTCCTAGATTTCACCATTTAAAAAATACTCGGATCTATCCATTTTTGGTCCAAAATGGATGACCTCAAATTACCTGTGTTGAAATCCATCTGCCAGTTTTGCCCACTCACTTAATCTATCAATGTCACTTTGTAATTTTATGCTCCCGTCTACATTACTTACAATGCCACCAATCTTTGTGTCATTGGAAATCTTGGATATATAGCTCTCTATTGTGTTATCTAGGTCAGTAATAAATATAGTGAATAGTCGAAGCCCCAACACCCATTATCCCTACTCTATGGGTGTGATCTTGCCAGCCCTGGGGAGGCGGGTTTGGAGGTGGGACTGCTGGGAAAATGACAGAATCTGGGGGCGGGTACCCATCCCGTCCCCAACCCGCCTCCATGCCATCTTCCCAGGAGGCGGGTAGCTGACCCGCGCCAGGTCCCATCTCCTGGAGGCGGGAAGGGGATTACAGCCACTTAACTGCCTGTTAACAGAGTTTTACAGAGTTAACAGGCAGGTAAGAGGATTATATCCCCATTTTACCCACACAAGTGCGGGCTTCCCGAAGGCTGCGAACCCCGCCGGGGTCACTGAGGCGAGCAGTGGGTCTGTGGGGGTCGGAGGGGTGCAAAAGTGCACTGTGAAGATAAGTGATGGGTGCAAGTGTGGAGAGGTGAGTATGTGAGGTAAGGGGAAAGTGTTCGAAAAAGTTTACTTACCTTTGTTTCTTCCTGCAGGTTTCAATCGTTGGGGATGCGGAGAGTCTCGCATCTCCGCGGCAGAGATGACAGATGGCTGCTGCATTCTCCAATGCAACAACCATCTAATTTCTGCTTAAAAAAAGTGGTTTGATGAGTCTTGAATACAAGAACTCATCAAACTACAGAGAATGTCAGTGTTTGACAGCTTCACAGAGCTGTCAAACGATGACAAGTCATCTGTCAAAAATTTTTGACAGATGAAACGTCATATGCTGACGTTCTCTGTAACCGGCTTCCCCTTAATTGGCCTGCTAAGCCTGCTGGGCGGGCTTAACAAGGTCAATCAAGGGAAAATAGCGTGGGTTGGCCAGAAGTCGATGGAGGCGGGACTAAAAACCGACAAGTGGGAGTCCCGCCTCCAAAAGCTCCCCATTGGCAAAATCCAGCCCTCTGACATCTACCGCCTAACCAATCACCTAACCAGGTCAATAATTTGCCTTCCATTCCAGGAGCTTTAATTATAGCTAACAGTCTCTTATGTGAAACCTTACCGAATGCCTTCCGGAAGTCCATATAAACTAAATCCATTGACATCCCTTTGTCTACTACTTTAGTTACTTCCTCAAAAAATTCAATTAGACATGACCTACCCTTTACAATTCCATGTTGACTCATTCTAATCAGCTCAAATTTCTCTAAGTGCTTGGTCACTCTGTCCTTAATTATAGATTTCATTAACTTCCCCACAACAGATGTTAGACTCACAGGTCTATAATTTTCTAGTTTCTCTCTCACCTTTCTTAAATAATGGAGTTACATTTGTAATTTTCCAATCTAAAAGGACAATCCCTGAATCAAGAGAGCTTTGGAAGATTATGGCTGAAGCATCTGCAATTTCCTCACCTATTTCCTTTAAAGTCCCGGGGTGGAAACCATAAAGTCCTGGGGATTTGTCAGTCTTCAGTGCCATTATTTTTTCTCATACTGTTTTCTTGATTAGGTTAACTTTAGTGAGTTCTGGTCCTTGATTCATTGTTAGTTCCCCTGGAATGTCGGGTATATTATCCTCTTCCTCTACTGTGAAGACTGACACAAAGGGGATAAATTTAAGCCCCGAGGTCGGGTTAAAAATTTTAAAATGGGAAACTCAACTCTAACCCACCCACTTCTGGTATTAATGGAGGTGGGTCAGGAATCTGCTCTCTGGAGGTGAATGGGTTACTAAAATATTTTAAGGAGGCTGCGTGCCTTCATTTTAACTCAAGTTTGTTTTTAACTTCTGCAGGCCGGGAAACTGGGCAGATGAAAGGAGATGAGAAGTGCCGGATCCATGAGTTAAGTGCCTTTATTGCACTACTTGTGGGCCAGGAGGAGCAGAAGTGCTTTCACCGTTGGCCCACCAAACTTACCTTTTAAACACCTCGTGATCGTCTGACTCCCCTCCCGCCAACCTCCACACTCCCACCCCATGCCAGCGATCGGCCGACCCCAACCCCCCATGATGTTCGATCCTCCCGATGTTCAGCTCCCTCCTGCCCCGTGATGTCCGATTCCTCCCACAATGTCGGACTTACCCGGCATCCGCTCCCCGGCTGCTTTCCTGCCCGACAGACTGTCAATCTGGTTGGCCTATTGATCATTTAAAACAGGTCCTGTGGTTTAATTCAGCAGGACCTGTGGGAAACCCTTACTTCCGGGTTTCCCGTCTGCAACTCCTCCCCCCACCCCCGCACTCACTTCTGGGCTCCGAGTTATTATTGGGCCCAAAGTAATTATTCACCAAGTCTGCCCTTTCCTTATTTCCATTTTCAATATTACCCGCATCTGTATTTAAAGAGCCCACATTACCCTTCTCGACCCTTTTTCTTCTAATATGATTGTGAAAACATTTTGTGTTAATCTTGATATACCACGCAAATTTCTTTTCGTATTCCTTTTTGCAGTTTTTACTATCTTTTTTGTCTTACTTTGCTGTTCTTTATATCTCTCCCAGTCCCCTGGATCTACACTATTCTTTGTGCTTTTGTATGCTCTTTCCTTTATTTTTATGTTATCTCTCACCTCTGTTTTATTTAGTAAGTAGAGCTCTTGCCCCTTAGAGGTATATACTGGTCCTGTATTAAGCTATATTCTTTATTGAACACCTCCCACTGTTCATTTGTAATTTTACCTGATAACTGTTTTGCCCAGTTTGCTGTTGTCAGTCTTTGTCTCATCCTATTAAAGTTAACCTTACCAAAATCTAGAATTGTAGTAATTGTGTTATGTTTCTCCTTTTCAAACTTAACATTGAATTCGATCATATTATGATCACTGTTAGTTAAATGTTCCCTTACTGTTAGATTATTAACTATGCTGGCTCATTACTCATGACTAAATCTCATATGGCCTTCCCTCTTGTTGGTTCCAGAACATATTGCTCCAGAAAACTATCTTGAATGCACGCAAGAAATTCACTACCTTTCTGACTTGAGCTACTCTGCTCTTCAGCATGGAGTCCCTAACCACAACCCTCCCCACCTCCCATTGCAAATTTAGATGACAGGAACCGAGTCAGAGAGGATTGTTGAACACCATATTCACAACAACAACTAATATTTATATAGTGCCTTTAGTATAGCACATGTCCCATGGTACTTAACATTTGGGTGTTAGATCAACAAGAGTCAGTGAAATAAGTAGGGGAAGTGATTAAAGGTGTGTTGAAGAAGTAGATTTCAAGGAAGTTTTGAAGGTGTATTTCTCAGGTGGATTGAAGAGGAAATTCCACTCTGGTGGATGTAGTGCTGGGAGGAGTGGTGGAGCATTGAGGGATCTGATGGGAATGCGGGCATTAAAAGTAGAAGCAGGGGGCTGTTGATCAGGTTGAATGACGCACCGATTTTGTAACAGGTGAAGGGTCAAAGGATTAAAAAGACTGTCTCAAATTCTAATACAAGTTTTCCAGGAAAACGAGACTTAATCAATCCCCTTACTTGTCTCAAGCCGAAACATAAAACAATTTAAACACAGTATTATTCGTGTAGCCATATACATTGTTAGGCACCCCTAGTTTCTAACAAAGGGAGGAGGAAGCCTGGGGGAGAGGAGGCCCAAGGTTTCCTTGCTGGGCCAGGAAGAGCACTCCTCGTCCTCCTGGGCCAAAATGAACCTTAAGAAAATGTAAAACAAGTAACTTACCTAGGCCTCTTCTGGCCCCATGCTGATTACTGCCAGTTTTTGCTGGCGTGTCTGATGCTATGAAGGCCTCCCAATCCAGGGAGATAAAATTGCATTGTGGCGCTGATGACGTCTTGGGGCTGCGACTTTCCCATTTTAAAAACCTGCCTGGAGCGGGCAGCCTTTACAAAACCGGAATCCCGGCAGTTAACATGGAGGGAGGTGGGAATGTAGCGGGATCATAACGCAATCTCCCCGCCACCCCCCCACTGCCGTTTTAACGACCCGCCCTGTTTTCCCCGCATGGGCTGGGTTAAAATTGGGCTTTCTCTTTAAGACCTAAGGCCGCGATTTTCCCAGCGGAGGCGGGTTGGAGTCAGTTTGGAGTTGGGTTGGAGTCGGGTTGGCTGCTTTGCAGGTTCCGGTCCCGCTGTCAGTTTCAGCCGCTCTGAAATAACTATTTTGCCTTAACTGGGCTTGTTAAGCCTGCTTTGCGTGTTACTCGGCCCAATCAGTGGGTTTGGGTCTGCTGCTTGCCTCTGCTGACGTCTTTGATTCAGGTGCATTTAAGGGACCCATTTAGCCTTTGGATTTCATTTGCTTTCTGATGCTCCTGAAAACTAGTCTTTGCAAGATGACTTCTGCAAGAGCAAAGGCTGCTCCTTGCTTTGATGAAGACTCCCTCCATGATCTTGTGGAGGGAGTAAGAGGGCGCAAGGAGGTTCTGTTCCCTCCCAATGGCCGGAGGAAGCCTCCTTAGCACACAAAGGCAGCCTAGCTGCAAATTGCTGAGGAGGTAAGCGCTAGGTCGTTGTGTTCACGCACCTGGGTGCAGTGCCGAAAAAGGTGCAATGATCTGCTACGCTCAGCAAAAGTGAGTACAACATCAGACTTGCCTTCAATCTGCTTCCCATCTGTTCTCATCACCAGCACTCTGCATTGTCAACCTACTCCTGCACATCCCAGCTTATCCTTACATCCCTTGTACCCTTAACCATCCCACTCTCTCCATGTACAGAATCACTTCACCATTCTACTATGCATCCCTCACACTCACTCTCACTGTTATGCAATGACAACAACTAACAATGATGCGGACATGCCGGCGTTGGACTGGGGTGGACAAAAATGAGAAGTCGCACAACACCAGGTTATAGTCCAACAGATTTATTTAAAATTACAAGCTTTCGGAGCTGTCGCCCCTTTGTCAGGCAAAGTTACTGTGAGAGAATCTATCAGAATTCACAGAATATAAAAACACAGAGAAAATGCATAGATTAAATCTTTCCCTACATCAAAGACACACTAAGAGCACAGCCAAGACAATTACCAACGCATGGGAGGCACCTTGGTATTGGCACCTCACTCCATCTTTGTCTCCCTCTAAGCATCTATTGTATGGATTATTTACACTCACTCCATCAATCTCGCTGAAATTCCACTTGTGTCCCTCATTGCAGGAAAAAAGAGCCCACAATAAGAGGGAGAGGACAGGAGGAGGCCAACCTTCAATGGCGCATTTAACAAACGCTGAGGAGGCTGCTATTGAGATCATCGGAGGTGCTGAGGAGCTGGAAGTGGGGGACGGAGAGACGGGCGCAGTACAGCAAGCTGGTGACAGAAGAGATTTGC
The DNA here is from genome assembly GCA_030390025.1 of Squalus acanthias. Lineage (NCBI taxonomy): Eukaryota > Metazoa > Chordata > Chondrichthyes > Squaliformes > Squalidae > Squalus > Squalus acanthias. Next base: position 157,467,773 of record CM059425.1, on the reverse strand, counting down.
AACCCTCTCATTTAGATTTCATGAGTGACTGATATGGCATCTGATGTTCATACAGATTGACTTCTGATCATCTGCACAATAGGATGTGTCTGCTACCTAAATATCACATGTCTAACTCATGCTTTTACTCCCCCACAGGACCATCGAGAGCCCCCCTCCCCACTGTCCAGGAGGAAGAGCCGGACGACTCCTCAGGGGAACCTGCAGCCTCTGAGGGAGCGTCACCAGAAATAAGCGCTCCCAGCACCAGCGCAGATATGCACACCTCGGTGGGTCCTTTGCGACATAGAGTAATGTTGTCACCTGGTGTATCACAGCTCACAAGTGAGCATCAGCAGATGGTGGAGACAGCGACAGCAGTGGAGAGTCCTCGTCGGAGCTTGCAGGATGCTCCTAGCTCTGCTCAGCTGCATGTAGACGCTGTGCCTCTGGGGCCATCCAGAAAGAGAGCGGTGTTGGAACTTCAGGAACGAGTACAGGAGTCTCTGACAGGGTTTGTATCCACGGTAACTGCGAGTGTGCAGAGAATGGAGGAGTCCATCTCAAACATGAGCAATGCCGTGGTGCACGCAATGGCGAATGTAGGTGCCACCATGGAAAGGATGGCAACCTCCATGGAGGACATAAATCACCAGACTCAAATGAACATGGTGACTCTTCTAAACAGATGGTCTGCTATGGAGGATAGATGGGTATTTATTGAGGAGAGGAACCAGAGGTACATGGACGTTCCCGTTATGAGGACTGTCAGTACAGAGACGGGTCCTCATGGCCCCACTGATGTGCAGCAAGGTGCTCTCCAGCCACTTGCTAGCAGTGAAATGTGGGTGACCCATGAGAGGGATGTTGGTGGCCGACAATAAGGAAGTGTGGGCTCCTCTCCAAGCGCTCACACACCCATGCCACTGCGGAGCCCTTGGTCAGAGCCCCAGATACCTCCCCCAACTGAGATGGCCGTCTCAGTCCCTGCACAGCCGCAGGAGGAGCAGACTGTTGCAGAGCCCTCCCAGGCTCCCAAACCCAGAGGATACCCGCCAAAGGCGTCTAAGGAGGCGCAGCATAGAAGTGAACAAGGTGCCTCTACATCTGCTGAAGCCACAGGGGAAGCACCACGTAGAAGCACGCGTAAGAGAAAGTTAACACACAAATAGTCACAAGGGTAGTCACTTGGGTGTTTTGATCTCATACAAAGTAATGTGTGTCATTGTGATTTCAATTGTATTAAAGAAATGCGATGGCAAAGATTCAAAGAGTTAGCCTATGTGTGCTCAGAAAGGGAAGTTGCACAGTGAGGGGTCAGGGCGCCTTTCATCTGTAATGATGGTGGTGAGAGTGATAGGAAACCACAGTTTATTGTACAGATGCTGTATAGTGTATTAAGAAGATTGGCCAGACATTAATTTCCATGTGCCAGCCACATGTGGTTGATGCATAAACTTATGCGAATCTGACATGGATTAGTGTATCCCTTGCCTCACGGCCAGCAATGTGGTTGCGTGCTTGTGGAATTGGCACGTGCTCCTCTGCAAGGTGTATCTCATCTGCTGCCTCCTCCTCCTCCTCTTCCGAGGAGGCTGTGTACTGAGCCACTTATTCCTCAGGCAACGGTAAGCCACGCTGCTGTGAGATGTTGTGCAGGGCACAGCAGATCACGATGATTCTGGAGACCCTGGCTGGTGCATACTGTAGGGCTCCACCAGATCTGTCAAGGCATCTGAATCGCATTTTGAGCAAGCAGATGGTTTGCTCTATGATGCTTCTGGTGGAAATGTAGCTCACATTGTAATGCTCCTCAGCTTCGTTTGATGGCCTCCTCATCGGTGTCATTAGCCACTTTTTCAGGGGATACCCAATGTCTCCAAGTAGCCCTCCGGAAAGTTGCGTTGGCGGATTGAAGAGTTGAGGCACAGTAGACTGTCGCAGGATGAACGAGTCATGGCAACTGCCAGGGTACTTTGCGCAAACATGCATAATGGTCTTCCTGTGGTTACACACCAGCTGGATGTAAAGGGAATGGAAGCCCTTGCGGTTCACAAATACAGCTGGGTTGTGATGGGGTGCCCTAACGGCCACATGTGTGTAGTCTATGACGCCCTGCACCCTTGGGAAGCCTGCCATATTTTCAAAGCCAATTGCACACGCGGTTACACTTGCTTCGTCCGTGGAGAAGTGGATGTAATTGTGCGACTTTGCAAAGAGAGCATCGGTAATCTGTGTGATGCAAGTGTGTGCGGCCGACTGGGAAATGCTGCTGATGTCTGCTGCTGATCCCTGGAAGGACCCTGAAGCAAAGAAGTTGAGTGCGGTGGTGACTTTGACAGCTTTGAGTGTCCACCCGCTCCTCTGGGCTCCAGGTGTTGGTGCAGCATTGTGCAGATGTCAGCGACTACCTCTCTCCAAAGTCTCAGCCTCCTTTGGCACTTTTGCTCACTCATGTTGAGGAAGCTCATCCTCAGTCTGTAAACCCTGTGTCGGGGGTATCTCCTGTGGCGAGGTGCAGCCCTGCGCTGATGCCCTCTGCCCTGTGCAGCATCAGGTGGGTGAGGAGAAGTTTGGCGCTTCTGTTGGTGCTGCTGTTGTGCCTGGTTCTGCTGCTGCCGCGACTGCTCTTCCCCCGATTCTGAGGACCAGGATGAGAGGGTATAAATGGTTCCCATCCCGCTGGTATATATGTCAGTTGAGGAAGAGATGTTATAAGCACTCAGTCAATGTGGCCAGAGGGTATTCCAAGGAGGTCACAGTGCATATGGATCTCAGCTTAAACACTTACAAGCTCAATAAACCTGCAAAATGTGTTCCAAGACCTCAAAACACAAAGTTCTGCCATCTGAAAGTCAGCCATGTTGCACGTCCGCTTTTATGCTGCAGGAGCAGCTGTCAACAATTCAGCTACTTGCTGAACCCGGCACAATCAGCTGGTGTGTTTGTCGCACGATGGGCAACACACTGAAAAATGTAGTAAAATGGGAAGAGCCTGTTAAAATGGGATTATCTAAGCAGTTAACAAGCTGTTAACTTCCTTAAGTGCCTCTCCCGCTGTTTGTTGTCTGGTCTGATCGGGACTCGCAGACCCGACACTTTGCAAAGTAGCGTGGAGGCGGGATGGCGGTGGGTTCGCAACCCGCCATTATTCATTTGGATTTTAACTCCCGACCCGCCTCCAAACCCGCCCTCTGAGCGCCGGCAAAATCGCGGCCTTAATGCCTGTACAGTCGGCTCTTTCACAAAGCCTCTCTCTGTGCTTGCACATGTCCTGTTTCTGTGTTTTTTCTCTTGTTGTTCAGTCAGGAAAAAGGATCAAAAACTTTCTAATATGATAGGTGTGCAATGTCTTTCAATTGCTGAAAAAGATTAATGCAATGCTTATTTATAGTCTATGAGGAAGTAATATCAAAGCTAGCTTATTAGCATCTTAACTATCTACTGCCTCAGACCACCTTTAAAAAAATATCTTGCATGCAAATACTGCTTTAAAATACAACATTTAAAATAACTAATTTTCACAGGAACAGGAGTAGGCCATTCAGCTCCTCAAACCTGTTCCGCCATTCAATTTGATCATGGCTGATCTGTACCTCAACTTCATTTACTTGCTTTTGATCTATGTCGCTTGATACCCTTACTTAACAAAAATCTATTAATCTCAGTCTTGAAAATTTCAATTGACCCAGCATTCACAGCCTGACGATCACTGGCCATTCCAGCATACACTTACCATAGCTTCAGCACAAGTATGCTAGAATGGCATAATACTAGGATAATACCAGGACTTGGATATGGTGGTCTTGCCCGAGCACTGAAGTTTCAGGGATGGCCTTTTAGGGTAGATTCTCTACCAGCCTCAAGCATAGCCATTGACATGGGGGCAGGAGAATGGGGATGGGGGCAGGGCTTCCCAACATTGGACTTCCCTCACCCCAAGCCTTAACACATATGGTTGGCACAGTTACCAGGCATACTTGGCAACCCAGGGGTCAATGTGGGGACCACCTAGCAGTGCAGGTGGGGCGAGGACCCCAAATAGTATGGAAACCATTAAAAAAAATTCAATGCTCCCCAACACCCTCCACAGCCTGGCAGTTACAATGGACATTGTGGCTTGGGCTATATGAAGGGCACCCTGGATGAATCCCTGGTAGTGCAGGCTGCCAGGCACCCACCATTTTCAAGTAAACTAGGTAGCATTTCCCTGACCCTGGAAAGTTCACTGGAAGAGGTACCTGGTAGATGCAATCCCATCGTAAATGGTGGGATAACTGGCCCACAAACTTTCCTGGTCACAGCTTTGAGCTTGTGTTGTCTGTGAAGAAGAAATAAAGAAGTATTGTGCAGAAAAAATGTCACTAAGTGATTTGTGAATCAGAGATCATTACAGTCCCTTTTATTATCCAAAAGAACAATGGCCAGCAGGAGCAGATGACATATAGCTGCTATTTGGGCCTGTTTGTTGTCTTATGCCTCTCATGTATTCGTACTGTCAGTGAGACTCATACCTGAATGGGTGCACAGCATATAATTATTAGAAAATACAGAGTGGCTACAATTGATTGGATTTGCCAACCCAGCAATTGGTTTACTTGCTAGTTTTGGCCCATCAACTGAAATTTGTTGCCACCATTTTAAACCCTTGCTGGAAAATAGGGATCGCTGTCTACACTGTCCAGCTCATTTTACATCTTCTGTGTTCCATTTTCAGCAGTAGGTCAGAAGCAAGCAATTGGAAAATCACTGCCAAATGTTTGTCCCTTTCTAATAAAGGTCTTTGCCCATTTGCAGGAGCTGCCAGTTACATTTTCTGAGTACTTTACAGTCTGTAATCCTCCAGGTTTATGATTGACCTCTTCAGCAATGGAACCTGACTGCTTTTAAGCTATTAACCAATGGATTCAAAATGGATACTTTGCTTTTGAGTGAGGAATGGTGAACGATAAGCCTTTACATCCTGTGTTCCATAATGTAGGCTGACTATATCATTTTGAAACACGATAAAAATCCGCATTAAGTGGGGACTTTTATCTCTGGTCCTCAATTGGCAGCCATTGTCAATTTCCAGGCCTTTACGAACATATGGAAATGACAGACAGGAAAAGACCAGCTGGTCCATCGATCCTGTCCCATACAGTCATGTTGCAATTGAGCATCATGATCCCCAGTGCTCCCCACGCACCAGCAGCCATGCAATCTCCTGGGAGTGGCAAAAACATTTTTTTAAAAAACCCTAGGCCAAATCAGGGGAAAAATTCTGGGAAATTCCTACCTGACCCCCAAAGGCGGTCAAATGAGTTGCAGGAGATCATTGTGTCCAGGAGATGCATCACTCAATACCCCACCTAGCAAGCAAACAATGTCAGTGGCTGGTTGGTGGGGAGGGGGGTGAGGTGGGGAAGGGAGCAGGGTGCTGGTAGACCATACCGTTTCCTATTTGTGAACAGTACGTGATAACATTGATACCCCTTAATGCTGCTGATCTATTTCAGTTTAGCTCTGAACTGAATTTGATCTCTTCAATGTTTATCCTACATCTCTGCTCTGAATCAGGACACTGAACTTGAAGCTATCGAATTACCGTCCAATGCATGCACTGGCCACCAGGGGAAATGCTGGGCTTTAAATCAGGCTTCAAATCAATTTATTTTGGAGCTTGTTTTAAACTGTCATCTGGATATGGCAGCTTTTGCTCTGATCTAAGACTGGAGTAAATAACTTTTGTAATAATAACTTTTGTAATTTTATGCAACAGATATGAATTTACAGCTGTAGTGTTAAAATGTTTTAACTTTAAACTCCTAATATAGTATTTGACAGTCAGAGCAAAAACAGTCATGTTTCACGGCATGAGTAATAAGCCTAATTTAATAGCAGATTTTCACTCATTCTGCAGTTGGCCTGATATTTTGGCACTGTAAGCAACCCCGATTAAGCTAATACATTTGTTTGGAATAATAAACTCTTATCATGTAAAAGGCCTTTTAATTCCACCTTATTTAAAAAAAACATGTTTTAAATGTCATTTATTTGCATTTGTTTTTAATTGTACATGAAAAGTGGTACTTTATTGCTCTACATCATGTTTACCTAATGCTGTTTCAATTGTCATGCTAATTTATGATGCTTGAAGAGAAGAGACAGCATGAAAGAATTACAAAATCCATTCAAATCAGATTAGTTGTACAGAAAATTGCATGACAGTACAAAAACTACAATCAGGAGATGTTTCCTTGCAGTGCCACTTCAGTAGCCTAGTTCCTATTAATCTCGGCAATTAGGAAGCACTGCATTACTTTATAAAGGGCTACAGGATGCCCTAGATTACTTGATGCATATGTTCTCTGTGAGAAACATGGTAGAAATGAAAAAGGAAGTAGGTGGCACAACTCTAAGATCTGCTGATCAGTGAGCAGCAGGTTTCCTCTTGATGGTACCAGTGGGAAATTCCAACCTTGTAAGCATCTTTAATTTTCCCCACCAACTTAAATAGCACCCGCAAAAATTCAACCAGCTCATTTTCCAGAGCCAATAATGTGACCATCGGTGCACTTAACACTGTTATGCACCACATATTGCCTCTTTGCATTATGAGGCACTGAAGCCTGAGGCCTACTCATCACCATGTTGACGTAATATAATCAGACCAGGAAATGCCTGTGATTTTCAGAGTCTGCACATCAGGCTTGCATTAAACTCAGTAAGGGCTCAAAAATATGTAAATTAGGGCTAGGTCCCATAAAGTCGCTTGGGCCCCTGGACCGCGCTCCAGACCCTCAGCACCTGAATGAAACAGCTGCTGCAAGGAAGTCCCCTTTATTCTTAAGTGGTGTGATTCATTTGGAATTACTAAGATTATTTGCTATATACTTTTCCACTTTTATTTTAGTGCCTTTTGCTGTAGTGCTGATTTGTTGCTTTGCCACAAATAAACGTACTGCCAGCTTCTCCAAACTGCACTCGATCTGCTAGTTCTGGCTATTTCCCTAGGGATATTTCATTTTGCGCTACCCATATGGGTATCCCTCTGAATAACCCTATGTACTGCAGGTTTTAGAGGAGGAAGATCAGAAAAGGTATGACAGATAGGTACATTTTTACTGACATTATGTAGATGTCTCATTTGCCTCGGTCAGTCAATCCATTTATTTCCCCATGGAAAACATGCAATAGCATGAGAGATCATAGAATCCTAGAAATTTACAGCATAGAAGGAGGCCATTCGACCCATCATGTCTGTGCTGGCTGAAAAAAAGCTATCCAGCCTAATCCCACTTTCCAGCTCTTGGTCCGTAGCCTTGTAGGTTACGGCACTTCAAGTGCATATCCAAGTTGCCCCAATTTTAACTACAGGTGGGTGAGGGTTTCTGCCTCTACCACCCTTTCAGGCAATGAGTTCCAGACCCTCACCACCCTCTGGGTAAAAAGTTTTCACCTCAATTCCCCTCTAATCCTTCTACCAATTACTTTAAATCCATGCCCCCTGGTTATTGACCTCTCTGCTAGGGGAAGTAGGTCCTTCCTATCCACTCTATCTAGGCCCCTCATGATTTTATACACCCCAATGAAATCTCCCCTCAGCCTCCTTTATTCCAAAGAAAAGAAATCCCAGCCTATCCAATCTTTCCTCATAGCTAAAATGCTCCAGTCCTGGCAACATCCTCATAAATCTCCTCTGTACCCTCTCTAGTGCAATCACATCTTTCCTGAAATGTGGTGACCAGAACTGCATGCAGTACTCTAGCTGTGGCCCAACTAGTGTTTTGTACAATTCAAGCATAACCTCCCTGCTCTTATACTCTATGCCTCATCTTGCTAGATTCCCTGAACAGCAGAGCATTATTGATGACATATAATGGGTCCTTACTCCTAACTTCATCCCCTTCATAAACAAAAGGCATTCCACATGGGGCGATTTTAACCCTACTCGCTCAGCAGAAACCAGGTGGGTGGGCAGTTAAAATTGTCCTGGATCTTACCTGTCCGAAGGCCGCCATGATCACAACATCTGCCATTTTAACCTGCTCTCCTAAGCAGGCAGCAAGGACACACGCCCAGAGCCAACAGGGTCCTTCTTTACATATGCACGTTGCGGTCCAATTACATCATTGAGACCTGACTGTAATTTTAACTCAGGTCTGAGCAGGGAATCCACCTGTAGTTAAAATTGGGGCAACTTGTTTGTGACCACAGATGTTGAATCATGCATCATAATGCCCACTAACCTGGCAGTTGCCAGGATTCATTTCATTTTATGCCAATCCACAGTGTCACCAATATTTCAAGGACCAGGAGACTGGATGCATGGCCGCTTAGGGCCCTGTAAAGTTGGCTGCTTACCCCATTGAGGCACACAGGACAAGACCTAAAGAGACCTGAAGAATATAATGAGGCAAGTACTGCTATCAGCATCTTGATGGATCAGACCACCGGCATCCTGAAACAGAGGTCCAGATGCCGATCCAATCGGGAGAGAGCTGCAGTATAGCCTGGTGAAGGTATCCAAAATTATTATTGTCTGCCCTGTCTTAAGAACATAAGAAATAGGAGCAGGAGTAGGCCATTTGGCCCTTCAAGCCTGCTCCGCCATTCAATAAGATCATGGCTGATCTTCTACCTCATCTCTACTTTTCTGCACTGTCCCCATATCCCTTGATTCCCTTAATATTCAAAAATCTATCAATCTCTGTCTTGAATATACTCAACAACTGAGCCTCCACAGCCCTCTGGGGTAGAGAATTCCAAAGATTCACCACCCTCTGACTGAAGTAGTTTCTCCTCATCTCAGTCCTAAATGGCCGACCCCTTATTCTAAGACTGTGACCCTGGTTCTAGACTCCCCAGCCAGGGGAAACATCCTCCCTGCATCTACCCGGTCAAGCCCTGTAAGAATTTTGTATGTTTCAATGAGATCCCCTCATTCTTCTAAACTCTAGAGAATATAGGCCTAGTCTACTCAATCTCTCCTCATAGGACAATCCCCCCATCCCAGGAACCAGTCTGGTGAACCTTCGTTGCACTCCCTCTATGGCAAATATATCATTCCTTAGGTAAGGAGACCAAAACTGTACACAATACTCCAGGTGTGGTCTCACCAGGGCCCTATATAATTGCAGTAAGACGTCTTTACTCTTATACTCAAATCCTCTTGTAATAAAGGCCAACATACAATTTGCTTTCCTAATTGCTTGCTGTACCTGCATGTTAACTTTCAGTGATGCGTGTACAAGGACACCCAGGTCCCTCTGAACACCAACATTTCCCAATCTCTCACCATTTAAAAAATACACTGCTTTTCTGTTTTTCCTACCAAAGTGGATAACTTTACATTTTTCCACATTATATTCCATTTGCCATGTTCTTACCCACTCACTAAGCTTGTCTATATCCCCTTGAAGCCTCTTTGCATCCTCCTCACAATTTACATTTTCACCCAGCTTTGTATCATCAGAAAACTTGGATATATTACATTTGTTCCCCTCATCCAAATCATTGACGTAGATTGTGAATAGCTGAGTCCCAAGCATTGATCCTTGCGGTACCCCACTAGTTACAGCCTGCCACCCGAAAATGACCCGTTTATTCCTACCTGTTTTCTGTCCGTTAACCAATCATCAATCCATGCTAACATATAACCCCCAATCCCATGAGCCCTAATTTTGTTTAATAACCTCTTGTGTAGCACCTTATCGAATGCCTTCTGAAAATCCAAATACACCACATCCCCCTTATCTATTCTGCTATTTACAACCTCAAAAAACTCTAACAGATTTATCAAACATGATTTCCCTTTCATAAATCCGTGTTGACTTTGCCCAATCCTATTATTATTTTCTAAGCGCCCTGTTACCACGTCTTTAATAATAGATTCTAGCATTTTCCCCACTACTGATGTCAGACTAACTGGTCTGTAGTTCCCCATTTTCTCTCTCCCTCCTTTCTTAAATAGTGGGGTTACATTTGCTACCTTCCAATCAGCGGGAATCATTCTAGAATCAATGGAATTTTGGAAAATGACAACCAATGCATCCACTATCTCTATAGCCAACTCTTTCAAAACCCTAGGATGTAGGCCATCAGGTCCAGGGGATTTATCGGCTTTCAGTCCCATTAATTTCTCCAGTACTACTTTTTTACTAATATTAATATCTTTCAGTTCCTCATTCTCGCTTGACCCTTGGTTGTCCACTATTTCCGAAAAGTTTTTTGCGTCTTCTTCCATAAGACAGACACTATTGGCTGGATTTTACCAGCCCTGAGGAGGCGGGTTTGGAGGCAGGACTGCTGGGAAAATGGGAAAAATTGGGAGCGGGTCCCAACCTCGCTCCCAACCTGCCTCCGAACCATCTTCCCGGGAGGTGGGTCCCCGACTCGCGCAGGAACCCGTCTCCTAGCGGCGGGAAGGGGATTAGAGCCAATTAGAAGTTAAGAGGCTTTTTACCATCTTCCGCCTGCTGATGCGGCCTTCCCAATGGCGGAAAACCCCGCCAGGGTCAGCGAGGTGAGCTGTGGGTCTGCTGCAGTGTAAGTGTGCAAATGACAGCTGCAGAGGTAGTTTGATCGGTGTAATGGTGCACAGGTAAGTATGACAGGTGAGAGAATGTGGTGAGAAATATTTTTATTCTGTTTATATGTATCTGCAGGTGACAAGATTTGATGTATCTGTGAAGCCTCATCTGATCGGCAGACTTGACCGATGGCTTCTGCAATCTCACATGCAACTGCCATCTGTTTTCTCCTAAGGAGAGAGTCATTGGAGAGTCTGGGTGCAAGGGATCACCTTTGGACAGTGATTGTCAGTGTTTGACATCACTTCAATGCTGTCAAACACTGACAATTCATCTGTCAAAAAATGATGGTGCCTGTCACTTTAACAAAACCGGCAGATGAAGCGTCATGCACTGACGTCATCTGACACCGGCTTTCCCTTAATTGGCTGGCAAGCCCACAGGGCGGGCTTAACAAGGTCAATCAAGGGAAAATAGTGTTTGTTCATCAGACGTCGCTGGAGGCAGGACTAGAACCCAGAAACCAGTAGTCCTGCCCCCAACGGACCTCTTCAGGTAAGTACCTGGCCTATGGGTTTGATTTTAATAGCCCTGAGGAGGCGGGTTTGGAGGCGGGTCTGTTGCGAAAATCGGAAGAAATGGCTTCATCCTGCCCCCACCCGATTTTCGTGAGTGTCTGTTTAGGCACTGTCAACCCATCTGGAATCGGTGGGACAGCCTGTTAACAGTCTGTTAACTGCCTTGCTAATCCTATTTTCATAGTGGTTTCCCATTTTCGTGCTTCTAGCTCCTGTTTCCCGACAGGCCAGGTTCAAGAAGACGAGTTGCTGGAGGACATGATTTGAATGCATTGATGGAGCGCTTTAAAAGCGCCCCTGAAACATGGCTGACATTCAAATGCAACAACTTTGCTGCTGTAGGTATGGGATAAGATTTTGCACATCTACTGACCTTCTGACTGTTCAAGCTGACACCCGTCTGCAGTGTGACATGAATGGAATAATTTCAGGCCACTTCGACTGTGCGCTTGCAAGATTGTTGCCTCAAATGAAATCTATAGCAAGGGGATGGGAAACATTTATGTCCTCTCATCCTGGTCCTCATAATCGGAGGAGTAGCAGCTGCGTGGCTCAGCACAGATCTTCCAGGGAAGAGGAGTAGGAGGAGGATGAGGGGAGCCTTGCATGCCCTGTTGTGACCAATGCAGCATCCTTCCAGTTCACTGCTGCCCGTCAAGCAGGATATGCACACTGCCATGGGCGTCAACCATATGGCTCTGTAATTGCAGACGACACTTGTCCAACATCATACTTCATCTCTTCTGTACCCTGTTATTTCCTATCACTTTTACCATTAGCATTACAAAAACAAGTCGCCCTGCGCCCTCAATGCGCTTTTGCCATTTCCCATAACACATAGGCCACACAATCAACTGTTTGACATAATTTATCTTTTACACATGACAAAAGGATAATAAACCAGCAAGAGTCAGCAAAAATATATAATTCACCTAAATGACTCCTCTTGTGACTATAGGTGCTTAATCTTTCTCTTATGCGTGCTTCTACGTGGTGCTTCCCCTGTGGCTTCAGCAGATGTAGAGGCACCTTGCCGACTAGGATGCTGCGCCTGCTTAGATGCCTTTGGCGGGCATCCTCTGGGTTCGGGAGCCTGGGAGGGCTCTTCAACAGTCTGCTCTTCCTGCGGCTGTGCAGGGGCTGAAACGGCCATCTCAGTTGTCTCCACAAAGTGGGTCTCTGACCGAGGGCTCCGCAGTGGCATAGTCATGTGAGCACTTTGAGAGGAGCCCACACTTCCTTCTGTCCTGTAAACAACATCCCTCTGATGGCACAGCTGCACCTCAGTGCTGGCAAGTGGCAGGAGAGCACCTTGCTGCACTTCAGGGGGACCATGAGAACCTGTATCTGCACTGGCAGTCCTCCTCAAAAGGACGTCCATGAAGCTCTGGTGTCTCTGTTCAATAGCTGCCCATCGCTCCTCCAGAGATGTCATTCTATTCTGAACAGTCACCGTGTTCTCCTGACTCTGGCGACTTATTTCCTCCATGGCCGTAGCCATCCTTTCCACTGAGGTAGCCAGCCTTTCCACTGAGGTTGCCATCCTTTCCATGGTGGTGCGGTCATGCACCATTGCCTCCACCATGGCAGTGCTGATGTTAGAGATGGACTCCTCCATTCTCTCCACACTCACACTAACCTTGGAGGCAAACCCTTCCAGAGACACCTGCACTTGTTCCTGTATTTCACGAACCCCTCTTTTTCTGGATGGCCCCAGAGGCACAGCGTCTGCATGCAGCTCAGCAGAGCTAGGAGAGTCCTGCGACCTCCGCTGAGGACTCTCCACTGCTGTCGCTGTCTCCACCATCTGCTGATGCTCACTTGTGCACTGTGATAGACCAGGTGTCAACACTACTCTAACTCGCGATGGCCCCACCGAGGTGTGTGTTGCTGCGCTGGTGCTGGATGCACTGTGTCCTGGTGATGCTGGTCCCTCAGAGGCTGCATGTTCCTCTGAGGAGTTGTCTGGCTCTTCATCCTGAATCGTGGGGAGGGGGGTGCTCGATGGTCCTGTGTCAGAGTAAAGGCATGATTTAGACATCTGATATTGATGTAGCAGACACATCCTTTTGAGCAGATGATACAATGCGATTCTCTATGAACATATTCCATTTCTTTCTGAGAGGGATGAAACTCTATTATGTCACCAGCTTCCTCTAGTGTGTCCCGTCTCTCCATCGCCCACTTCCAGATCCTCGCCACCTCCAACAATCCCGTTTGCAGCCTCCTGGTCAATGTTGCTAGGGTAGGTGTTCCTCCTCCAGTCTTTGCTCTCTCCCTCTTATTATGGGCTACCTTTTCCTGCAAGGAGGGACACAAGTGATGTTTCAGCCACATTGATGGAGTGAGTATGAATAATCCCTCCCATAGAAGCTTTGAGGGAGATGAAGATGGGGTAAGGTGCCAAGAGGAAGCTAGCTCCCTGTGTGTTGTTAGTTGTTGTCACTGCATGACAGTGAGAGCGAGTCTAAGGGGTGCATAGGCAGGAATGCTGAAGCGATTCAGTGCAGAGACAGAGATGGATAGGTAAGGTTGCAAGGGAAGTAAGAGTAAGGTGGGAAGTGAAGGAGGAGGCTTACAACGCAGAGTGCTGGTGATGAGAAGAGAAGGGAAGCTGATTGAAGGCAAGTGTGATGGGATACTCACTTTTGATGTTCGCACAAGATCATTAACCTTTTTTGGCACTGGATCCATGACCGTGCATAAATGGACCTTGTGCTCACCTCCTGAGCAATGCGCAGCCAGGCTGCCTTGGTCTGCTGAGGAGGCTTCCTCTGGCCATCAGGAGGGAAGAGAATCTCCTTGTGCCCTCTGACAGCATCCACAAGAACTTGGAGGGACTCACCATTAAAATGAGGAGCTGCCTTGCCTCTGGAAGAAGTCATTGCGTATAAATCAACTCCAGGAAACCACAAGAGAAAGGCTTAGGCTGAATGGCAGCTTTAAAAACAGCTGCTATTATGACGTCTTCAGAGGCGGCCAGCCGACCCAACCCCACTCATTGGACTGGCCAGCGCGCCTCCTTGAAATGAACAAGCTCATTGAATCAAAATTGGACATCTGCAGCTGATCCCGCTGGAAGCGGCTCCGGATCCCGCACACCACGCAACCCGCCTCCAACCCACCTCGGGAATTAAAATCGATACCAAAGTATTTGTTTAACTTCTCTGCCATTTCCTTATCCCTATTATAATTTCTCCCGTCTCAGCCTGTAAGGGACCCACATTTACTTTCGCTAATCTTTTCCTTTTTACATACCTATAGAAGCTTTTACAGTCTGTTTTTATGTCTCTAGTTACTTTACTCTCATTTTCCATTTTCCCTTTCTTTATCAATTTCTTGGTCCTCCTTTGCTGAATTATAAAATCCTCCCAATCCTCAGGCTTACTCCACTTTTTGGCAGCATTATAAGCCTCTTTCTTTTATCTAATACTATCTTTAACTTCTCTTGTTAGCCACGGTTGGTCCACTTTTACTGTGGGGTTTTTGTGCCTTAAAGGAATGTATATTTGTTGTAAATTATGTATTAATTCTTTAAATGTGAGCCATTGCTCGTCCACTGTCATACCTTTTAATGTAGTTTCCCAATCTACCTTAGCCAACTCGCCCCTCATACCTACGTAGTTTGCTTTGTTTAGATTTAAGAACCTAGCATCTTATGGTCACTCTTCCCTAAAGGCCCCTTTACTAAAAGGTTATTAATTAACCCTTTCTCGTTGCACAATACTAAATCTAAAATAGCCTGTTCCCTAGTTGGTTCCTCAACATACTGATCTAGAAAACTATTTTGCATACATTCCATGAATTCGTCCTCCACACTATTACTGCAAATTTGGTTTGCCCAGTCTATATGTAGATTAAAGTCCCCCATGATTACTGTATTACCCTTGTTACATGCACCTCTAATTTCCTGATTTATACACTGCCCTACATTACAATTACTGTTTGGGGGCCTATAAACAACTCCCACCAATGTTTTCTGCCCCTTACTGTTTCTTAGCTCTACCCAAACTGATTCTATTTCTTGATTTTCAGAGCTAAGATCCTTTCTCTCTACTGTCTTTATCCCATCCTTTATTATCAGAGCTACCCCTCCTCCTTTTCCATTTTGCCTATCCCTTCTAAAAGTTATGTATCCTGGAATATTTAGTTCCCAACCTTGGCCACTTTGCAACCACGTCTCCGTTATGGCTATTAGATGAAACCTGTTAATTTCTATCTGTGCTACTAATTCATCTATTTTGTTGCGAATGCTTCCCTTCACACTGAAAAGGGGCCTTGCGGTCAGAAGGTCTGCCCCGCCCCAGATCATCTCCCAAAAACACTCCAGCAGATTTTCTGGCCCAAGAAATATAACTGCAAATAGTCTTGAATTGCTTGGGTTTTGAGGGCCGGATTGACAGTGCTTGGGGACAACATGTGGCAATAAGGCCTCTGGTTGGACACCACTGAAGTAGGGAACTGCTTGTGGGCTGGCAAAAGAGTGATTTTATTTGGAAACTTTTCAAAGTTTTATGTTAAACTCAAGATGGCATGTGATTACAGATAAGCTTTATTTTTCCGGCTTTTGGGGTTATTTTCCTGAATTTTCTCTTTCGTTTTTCCTTATTTTCAGTGGTGTTACCAATTACCATTGGAACCTACAGCTAAGTACAGTGCTCCAACCCTGTATGATTTGGGGGGCTCCCAAGAAATACAAATAGAATAGCAGTGAATACCAGTGTCAAGTTGGCGCTATCCCCACATTCATTTTCACTACCAACAAGTGGGTGGGGATCAATAGTCGTGGTGGTAGTGCCTTAGTGCCAATGGGACAGAATCAGAAATATGGGAAGTTACCATGGTTACCACACCATACATTGTCTGTAATGCAAAACCATTGTCAGTTACCGCCAGCAATGAAATTCACCCATTATTACAACTATCTCGAGAAATGACATCCCTCACCTTGATAAACACACAAAACTTAAGAAGAAGAAAAAATTGAGGCCAATTGAAATAATTTGTCACTCTGAAAGTGTCTTCTGATTTATTGTATCACGTACATCAAAGAATTCAATCACATGTAAGCCACACTGGCAATGTCATTTTTGTGCAGTTACTATTCTGATCATACTTTCCACAATCACAAATAAAATAAAATGAATTAATTTTCATTAAAAATCAAAGCTCCAGTGTCTAACTTGCTCCAGTGGGCTTGTCCATTGTCCATTCGCCGCTGGGCTCTGATTGAATCAGCCCAGATTGAAGTAAGTGTTCTCTTTGTCTTTCGTCAAAGAGTTTGGACAATCTCAACCAAGTTCCTAGTGGGCATAGGGGCTACAGCAAAAAAGTGTCCATGATTCAGAATAAGTTTGTAAAACATTGCAAAACCTACTCAAAAATGTCATTGGAATAGCTGTTTAGGAAATAGAAAAATTGATTCAGGTGCAGTAAGGTTTATTTTTGCAGGAAAGAAATCGTAGTATGGAGCAGTTGAATTGCACTCTGATGAGGTTGGTCAGCCTCCACTGAGACCCACCTAAGTAGGCGACTTGGCACAGAGTAGGACTGTGTAACAAGGGCATGACTCGCATTGCTGAGTCAGAGTAAAGAGAGCTGTATTTTGTATCCGACAATGCTTACCTAATCCGTCAATGCTTGACACTGACACTGGGTGCCCAAGGTGAAGTAGTGTTCAGTACCCTATCACTAACGTCCTTCACCTTGATCAGCTTAAAATTTTTCCAAAATTTCTTAAAAGAGTCAAAATCTAATTTGAAATCACATATTCCCAGTGTTTTCCCTCTTCTTATTGTAATAGATTCATGCAATGAATGATTCAGTCATTCTGCATATTGTTCACTTATTGCTTTTTGAAGACATTTTGTACATTGAATCAAACCAGAGAAGCTCACCCATTAGAATGTCACATAGTAATAGAGCTGAGAGAACGACATCTATACATTCAACCAACTCAGCTATCCCTCAAAATTCAATTCAGAGATGATGAGCTTCAAAGTCAGGACTCTTTTATACATTCATGTCAATTATTAATGCAGCTCACTGGGGGGCTGTATTTCAGAATGTTCATAACCGCAAGACAACATGTGATATTCCAAAATACAATTTTAGAACAAAATTGTTTCGAACACTTGTTTTGTTTTGGGAGGGTGAGTGAACGTTTGGAGGAGTTGAAACATGAGGAGTATTTCCACCATTGGACTGAAGTAATAGCTGATGAGTAGCATAACCATGGTTGAAACATTCATCCACAACCAACCTCTGCTTTACCACAAGTTTATTTTTAGTTTTTAATGTTTTTGTGTATACTTTAAAATCCATTGTAAAGGTGACTATTTTGAAGGAAGTGTAGTGGAGAGCTAGGTAGTGGTATTCATTTTGATTTGCTTTAACAAACAGCTAGCACAGACACGATAGACCACAATAGACCCAATAGCCTCCTTCTCATAGAATCATAGAATAGCACAGAACAGAAGGAGGTCATTCGGCCCATCGAGTCTGCGCCGGCTCTTTTGAAGAGCAATCCAGTTAGTCCCACTCCCCCGCTCTTTCCCCATATCCCTGCAATTTTTTTCTCCTTCAAGTATTTTTCCAATTCCCTTTTGAAGGCTACTATTGACTCTGTATCCACCACCCTATCAGGCAGTGCATTCCAAATCCTAACCACTCGTTGCGTAAAAAGTTTTTCCTCGGGTCGCCTCTGGTTCTTTTGCCAACCACCTTAAATCTGTGCCCTTCAGTTATCGACCCTTCAGCCATTGGAAACAGTTTCTCTTTATTTACTCCATCTAAATCCTTCATGATTTTAAACACCTCTATCACATCTCCTCTTAGCCTTCTCTGCTCCAAGAAGAACAACCCCAGCTTCTCCAGTCTATCCGCGTAGCTATATTCCCTCATCCCTGGAACCATTCCAGTAAATCTCTTCTGTATCCTCTCCAAAACCTTCATGTCCTTCCTGAAGTGTGGTGCCTCAAAATGGACATAATACTCCAGCTGGGGCCGAACTACTGTTTTATATAGGTTTAGCATAACTTCCTGGCTTTTGTACTCTAATGCCTCTATTTATAAAGCCCAGGATCCCACAGGCCAGGGGTTCTGAGGCTTCTGAGGTCTCATCCCATGATAACAATTCCACAGATCCCCTGTGACACAAGTATTTTTACTGTATAAAAATAGTTATACAATTAAACATGTATACTCATTATTATTTTTGTTTTACTTGCGGTAATGCGGTAATGTGACTAATTCGGAAGAAAAATACCAATCATATATTGAACCCACTCCCTTTAATCGAAAACTGGAAAATAGATGCAATTTTATTTTTCCACTACTGTCAAGTCACAGACAAATTAATGGCCACTGAACTCCCGCCTCAGGTTGACAGCCATGGTCCCCGAACAGCATAGTTCCCATGGCCATGAAGTAAAAGTGAAAAGGTAAGTTAAAAAAGCCTGTTAATGATCTGCCAACAAGGCAATAATGAGATTAAAACAGAAAATGCTGGAAATACTCAGCAGGTCAGGCAGCATCTGTAGAGAGAGAAACAGAGTTAATCTTTCAGGTCGATGACTCTTCGTCAGAATAATGAGATTAATTGGGTCCCCTGTCACTGCCTGTCGGGTCTACTCAGCGCTGACAGACCCAACATTGGGAAAGGCGCGTGGCGGCGGGTTGACAGCGGAGTCCCGACCGCTGTCAAAAAAAAACACTTTCCCACTCGACCCACCACCAATTGCGCCCGCAGGCCGTAGAAACTTATAGCATAGAAGGAGGCCATTCAGCCCACCTTGCCTGTGCTGTCTCTTTGAAAGAACAGTCATGCTTAGTCCCACATCCCCGCTTTTTGTCCGTAACCCTGCAAGTTCCTCATCCTCTTTACTAATATTAATTACTTTAAGCTCCTCA
This sequence comes from Squalus acanthias, assembly GCA_030390025.1. Classification (NCBI taxonomy): domain Eukaryota; kingdom Metazoa; phylum Chordata; class Chondrichthyes; order Squaliformes; family Squalidae; genus Squalus; species Squalus acanthias. The sequence goes on along the minus strand of CM059425.1, from coordinate 157,448,791 downwards.
CTCCCATTAGACCCTTGGTTCCCTGCAATTTCCGGTATGTTCTTTGTGTCTTCTACTGTGGAGACAGCTGCAAAATATTTGTTTAATGTCCCTGCCATCTCCTTATTACCCATTATAATTTCTCCTGTCTCTACCTCCAAGGGACCCATGTTTATTTTTGCTAATTTCTTCCTTTTTACATACTAGTAAAAGCTCTTACAATCTGTTTTTATATTTCTTGCTAATTTACTCTCATTCTATTTTCTCCCTCTTTATCAATTTCTTGGTTAGCCTTTGCTGATTTTTAAAACTCTTCCAATCTTCAGGCTAACTACTCTTTTTGGCAACATTGTAAGCATTTTCTTTTAATCTAATACTATCTTTAACTTCTCTAGTTAGCCACAGTTGTACCACTTTTCCTATAGAGTTTTTATTCCTCAAGGGAATGTATATTTGTTAAGAATTATGAATTATTTTCTTTAAATGTTTGCCATTACTTATCTACCGTCATATCTTTCAATCTAATTTCCCAATGTACCTCAGCCAACTTGCCCCTCATACCTCTGTAATTGGCTTTGTTTAAATTTAAGACCCTTGTTTCGGACTTAACCATATCACTCTCAATGGGGTCACGGGAACAGGAGATGTGTCTCATGGACAAGGTGAGCTTGGAATGAGGGGAGCTAGTAGAGAAACTAGAGAAAAACATGGGATCAGGTGGGGTGGGGGGAGGGGTGATGAGGGGGTGGGTGGGGGTGGGGTGGGGGGAGGGGTGATGTGGGGGTGGGGTGGGGGGAGGGGTGATGTGGGGTGGGGTGGGGGGAGGGGTGATGTGGGGTGGGGTGGGGGGAGGGGTGATGTGGGGGTGGGGTGGGGGGAGGGGTGATGTGGGGGTGGGGTGGGGGGTGGGGTGATGTGGGGGTGGGGTGGGGGAGGGGTGATGTGGGGGTGGGTGGGGGTGGGGGGGGGGGGTGATGTGGGGGTGGGTGGGGGTGGGGGGGGAGGGGTGATGTGGGGGTGGGTGGGGGTGGTGGGGGTGGGGTGAGGGGTGATGTGGGGGTGGGGTGATGGGGGGTGGGGTGGGGGTGGGGTGATGTGGGGGTGGGGTGGGGGAGGGGTGATGTGGGGGTGGGGTGGGGGGAGGGGTGATGTGGGGGTGGGGTGGGGGGGTGGGGTGATGGGGGGTGGGGTGGGGTGATGTGGGGTGGGGTGGGGTGGGGGAGAGGTGATGTGGGGGTGGGTGGGAGAGGTGATGTGGGGGTGGGGTAGGGGTGATGTGGGGGTGGGTAGGGTGGGGGGGAGGGGTGATGTGGGGGTGGGGTGGGGAGGAGGGGTGATGTGGGGGTGGGGTGGGGGGAGGGGTGATGTGGGGGTGGGGTGGGAGGAGGGGTGATGTGGCGGTGGGGTGGGGGGAGGGGTGATGTGGGGGTGGGGTGGGGAGGAGGGGTGATGTGGGGGTGGGGTGGGGAGGAGGGGGGTGTTGGGAGGGTGGGTGGTACAAAACAGGTGGTCACTCTGATCCTGTCCGTTTTCTGACAGGCAAGTTGAGCTAAAATGACCACCCCCCCCGCCCCGCCCCGCCCCCCATGATAATGCTTTTATTCTAAGGTGGCTGGAAGACAGCAGCAGTGATATCTTGGAAGACAGTGGAACAGCAACAAAGCGGGCGGCAGCGACCTCTGTTCCTGACCCTCATGATGAAAGGTCATTGACCTGAAACGTTAACTCTGTTTCTCTCTCCACAGATGCTGCCTGACCTGCTGAGCATTTTGTGTTTTTATTTCAGATTTCCAGTTTATGCTTTCTCATAATATATATATATTCAGAGGAGCAGAGCATTTAGAGTAGCCCTGTGACAAATAGGTAATATGCAGTATATGGTGGAAGGGATTTCACTTGCTGATTATCAAAATTGAAGGACGAGTGAGAAAGTAGTCACAGTCTCTGCTATAGAATGTTTTACCCCTAGAAATCTGGAAATGTTTTCATGACTGATTCACATACCGGTGGTCCAACTGGAATTCCATTCAACAGTACATGAGTTTCCTTTTCAAAATCAATACTAATGTAACTCTTATTTCACCTGGTATACTTTGTCTCATGGAATTTGGCCCATGTCATATTTTGATTGTCCATTATCCTACATGCATCACTGCATAAAAGCAGGCGCACAGAAAACAAAACTAATGAGATGCCACAAAAATTTTGTGGAAATGCATCACTAGCCACCTAAGAATAAAAGCATTATCCTGTGAATATGGCACTATGCCATACTCCATTGCCCATGCTTCACTCCCAGTATCCTATTCCCAACTTTCCCTGATAAGTTTAGGGTTCTCCTTATACAAGAGGTTTCTGGAATGAAAATGTGGATGTTGGCAGCTATGCAATAGGTATCCATCTAGTTTCGTAATACATCCAAAAAGTAACTGTAATTATTAAAAACACATGCACACAAAGTTAAACTATCAAATGATTCATTGTATACATTTGACGCCTGTTAATGGGAATGTGGTTAATGAGGGCATTCTTTTATAGAGGAAAAATTTTCAGGCACCAGCAGATTGTTAAAATGCAACATCTTTTGTTTAATGGGGACAATCTGATCAACGGGACAATCTGATTTCCATTTGGGTATAACAAGGCTTTTTTTTAACAGGATCCAATAATAATGTGTGAAAATTTAATACATATTAAGCAGGTCTTGCACTGAGTGGAGATACAGTTTTGGGGGCCAATTCAAGTCTTTGTATTGAGCTAATCAGAGGGTAATTCAATATGATACAAACCTGAGGTACAGTAACTGATACATAATGACTACAATGTCTAAACAGAAATCCCATACATACAGAAAATTCTTAATTTGAATTGAAACCAAATTAACAGCTGAGTTGAATCAAAACACTTCATATAAGCTTTGCAAAGTAGCACAGATGGGCCTAAGTCCAAATGTAAAATGAATGTTTCCAGATTCTGATTTTAAATTAATTTGAAACAAAAGTTTTCCACAGTGGAGCTCGTTTACATAACCCTCGATGCTCTGTGCCTGATGCTTTGTGTAATAAGATCCAATCCCATGATGAAGCAGCTGTATAAACCATTACGTAGACTGCACAAGGAAATTTGCTTCTCTTCATTTAACCCCGTTGTCTGTGTAAATGGTGCTGACCTCATTCTAACATCAGTATTAACTATTCAGCTGCTGACTAGTTAAGGATTTACTATTTCCACAAACTTGCTTTCCTTAAAATTTTCTTTTCAGGTTTCAATATTCCAAATTCCTGTTTTTTGAAGTATTGTATGTTTTCGGTGGAGTTTGAATTTTGTGCTCATCTGTCTGAGCACTTTTTCCTTTTTCCACGAAATGGGGGTGATTTTAACTTGCTGTGCTGACGTTAATGGACAGTAATAGCCTCAAATTGGGGTCGGTAGCCTTACCGCTCTGTTAACCCTGACGATACGGCTGGCACCATTTTGAAACCCTTTAATATGCAAATTTACATTTTAGATTGCAACTGATCAAAGCGTGCGACGTGCATTCTCCAATCAGTCCCGTAGCGATAGAGCTGAAGAGGCACTGCAGGGTGGCCTGACATTGGCCAGCCTTAATCTGTTGAGTTTAATCGAGATTATCGTTTGGCACTCAGGGCCTTAAAATCGCGGTCGTCTCTTTGCTTCGGGTACGGGAGACCGGCCAGCACTCTCCACTGGTTGGGTGCCCGAGAGTTAAAATCAGCCCAGTGTCAGTATCAAGCGTTCCAACATCAGGGATAGCACTGGTGTGTACAGGGTAAATCTCCCTCTACTCCACCCAAAAATACACTTCAACCCAGCCTCAGAAGAGCACTCCCAACTACTCCCGTGCAATATTTTTTCCATTTTCCGCATCAGTCGTCCCTGTAATGTTTCTGAGTGAACCTGACAATTTGCCCCAAATTATGGCAGTTTTGTACTTTGGGCCTGTGCCTGTTAAAACTGAACAGAAACTGTCAAAACAGCTAGCAGAGAGAGGAAACCCTCACTCTCTCGGTCTAAGCTTGAATAGACCCTAGATCCCAAAGGTAGAAGCAAATGGTGTTAACCTGCTGTGTTGCTGAGTTTCCTTAAGCATATGTGATGGAATCATCCTGCCTGTGATAATGTTACCATCTGATTATCATTTATGCTTATTCTGGCAGTAACATTATAATTAATGTTATGATGAAGGGTACATATCTGAAATGCCATAATCTATCTTTCCTTTTTTTACTGAGGCTGACTGACCTGCTGTTTATTTCCAGTATTTTCTGTTTTTACTTCAAATTTCCAGCATTTGCAGTTTTTTCCCTTTTATTCTATATTTGATGCAATTGCTGCAAACATGTCCACAATGAAGCATTTCTCAAATAGGGTTTAGTGCCTACTACTCTGTTAGACTCATTTTTATTGTAAGTCTGCTATATAGGAAACTGTAATAAACAGAAAATACTCAAAATACACAGCATCTGAAAAAAGAAAACAACAGGTTAATATCTCAGAGAGATTTAGGTGTCCCAGTACAAGAAACACAGAGGGCTCGATTTTGCCATTGGTGGCGGGTTGGGTGCGGGTCAGGTGGTCGGCGGGTCCCGATCCCGCCTCCGCTGTCGGGCGGGAAAAAATTGCGATTTTGCCCTAATTGGGCAATTGATTCCCAGCGTGTGCGAACCCCTGGCCCAATTAGTTTTTTGGGCCTGAAACTCGCCTCCGATGATGTCATTTCTCCAGCTGCATTTAAGGGCTCCAAGCAGCCTTGGTTCATTTTGTGCCTAAACGCTTGTGTTTGCTTCTGTTGAAAATAGTTTTTGGAGCTAGTGCAATGTCGACTTCAAGGCCCAAGGCCTCACCACGCTTTAATGATGACTCACACCATGCTCTGGTGGAGGGAGCCAGAGCAAAAAAGGAGGTGCTGTTTCCATCCTCTGGGAGGAAAAAACCTCCCCAGCAGACCAAAGCTGTGTGGCTGCAAGTTGCCCAGGAGGTGAGTGCCAGATCAATGTGCAGCAGGACCTGGCTGCAGTGCTGAAAGAGGTTCAATGACCTTGTCCGAACAGGCAAAGTGAGTATAGCATCACCTTTACCCTCATTCTGCTCCCCATCTCCTCTCAGCACCATGACTCTGCATTGTCAATCTACTCCTACACATCCCACTTTACCCTTACATCCCTTGCACCCTTAACCATTCCCTCTTTCTCTATGTACACAATCACTTAACTATTCGACTATGCTGCACTCACACTCCCTATCACTGTTATGCTATGACAACAACTAACAACACACAGGGAGGGCCCTTAGTATTGGGACCTCACTCCATCTTTGTGTCCTTCTAAGCATCTATGCTATGGATTCTCTACACTCACTCCATCATTCTCACTCAAACTCCACTTGTGTCCCTCATTGCAGGAAAAGTGAGCCCACAATAAGAGGGAAAGGGCGAAGACCGGAGGAAGGCCAGCCTCAATACCCAATATTACCAGCGCAGAGATGGCGGCCCGAGAGATCGTTGGCGCCGAGGAGGATGTGGAAGTGGGGGACGGACAGACGGGCACATCAGAGCAAGCTGGTGACAGAATATTTTGCATCTCTCTCATTGACATTGCATGAGTGATTGATATGGCTTCCAATGCTCAAACAGATTGACTTATGATCATCTGCACTATTCAATGTGCATGCTACGTTTATATCACATGTCTAACTCATGCCTTTACTCCCCACTGTCCAGGAGGAAGAGCCTGAGCAGACAGACTCCTCAGAGGAACCTGCAATCTCTGAGGGCGCAGCATCAGCAGAATTAAGTGCACCCAGCACCAGCGCAGATACGCACACCTCGGTGGGACCTTCGGGACATAGAGTAGTGTTGTCACCTGGTGTATCACAGCTCACAAGTGAGCATCAGCAGATGGTGGAGACAGGGCCAGCAGTGGAGAGTCCTCGTCGGAGGGTGCAGGACTCTTCCAGCTCGGCTCCGCTGCATGTTGACCTTGTGCCTCCAGGTCCATCCAGAAGGAGAGTGGTGCTGGAACTCCAGGAACAGGTGCAGGAGTCTCTGGCAGGTTTTGTCTCCAGGGTCACTGCGAGTGTGGAGCAGATGGAGGAGTCCAACGCTAACATGAGCAGAGACTTTGTGGAGGCATTGGTGAATGAACACATCACCGCGGAAAGGATGGCAACCTCCGTGGAAAGGATGGCTACCTCCGTGGAAAGGATGGCTACGGTAGAGGAGAGGATGGCTACGGCCATGGAGGAGCTAAGTCGCCAGAGTGTGGAAAACATGGTGAATGTTCAGAATAGACTGACATCTCTGGAGAAGTGATGGACAGCTATTGATCAGAGAAACCAGACCTTCATGGAAGTCCTCTGGAGTAGGACTGCCAGTGCAGAAACGGGTCCTCATGGCCCCCCTGAAGTGCAGCAAGGTGCTGTCAAGCCACTTGCTAGCTCAGAAGTGGGGCTGACCCATGAGAGGGATGTTGGTGGCAGAGAACAAGGAAGTGGGGGCTCCTCTTCAAGTGCTCACACTCCCATGTCACTGCGGAGACCTCGGTCAGAGCCCCAGCAGAGTCCTCACCCAACTGAGATGGGCGTCTCAGCCCCTACACAGCCACAGGAGGAGCAGTCTGTTGGTGAGCCCTCACAGGCTCGCAACCCCAAAAGACGCCCGCCAAAGGTGTCGAAGCAGGAGCAGCATGAGAGTGAGCAAGGGGCCTCCACATTTACTGAAGCCACAGGGGAAGCACCATGTAGGAGCATGCGTAAGAGGAAGATAAAGCACAAGTAGACACAAGGCTAGTCACTTGGGTGTTCTGTTGTATTTAATTGTTAAGTGCCATCCTTTAGTCAATGTATTAAAATGAAGTGATGGCAAACTGTTAAAGTTCTGGACTCTGTCATTTCGGAAATGGAAGTTCCACATTGAGGGCTCAGGGCGAATTGTATTTGTCATGACGGTGGTCAGAGTGATAGGAAGCCACAGGTTCTTGTCCATTGTCTATGGTGTGGTAAGAAGGTGCCAGGCACATGTGTTTGAATGGGCAACTTAAGCAAATCTGGCCAAGATGAGTGCATCCCTTGCATCCCGGGCAGCAAGGTGCTGTGCATCCACAAGGTCTTCGTTCTCGTTCTCCTCCTCCTCCTCCTCCTCGTCCTCCTCCTCATCTGACGAAGCTATGCGCTGAGCCACTTGTTCCTCAGGCAGCTGCAAGCCACGATGCTGTGTGATGTTGTGCAGTGCACAGCAGACCACGACGATTCTAGAGACCCTGGCTGCTGAGTACTGCAGGGTTCCACCTGATCTGTCAAGGCATCTGAATCACATCTTCAGCAAGCCGATGGTTTGCTCGATGATGGATCTGGTCGAAATGTGGCTGGAGTTGTAGCGCTCCTCAGCTTCGTTGGATGGCCTCCTGAACGGCATCATTATCCACGTCTTCAGGGGATAGCCCTTGTCTCCAAGTAGACATCCACAAAGTTGGTTTGGCGGACTGAAGAGCGGAGGCACACTAGACTGCCGCAGGATGAACGAGTCATGGCAACTGCCAGGGTACTTGGCGCAAACATGCTAAATTTCCTTCTTGTGGTTACACGCCAGCTGCACGTTGAGGGAGTGGAAGCCCTTGCGGTTGACAAAAAGATCTGGGTTGTGATGGGGTGCCTTAAGGGCCACATGTGTTCAGTCTATGACGCCTGCACCCTTGGCAAGCCTGCCATATTTGCAAAGCCAACTGCACGTGCGGTTATACTTGCTTGATCCATGGAGAAGTATATGTAATTGTGCGCCTTTACAAAGAGGGCATCAGTAACCTGCGTGATGCAAGTGTGTGCAGCCGACTGGGAGATGCCGCTGATGTCTGCTGATGATCCCTGGAAGGAGCCTGAAGCAAAAATGTTGAGTGCGGTGGTAACTTTGACAGCCACTGGTAAGGGGTGTCCACCCACTCCTCTGGGCTCCAGGTGTTGGTGCAGCAATGCGCAGATGTCACCAACTACCTCTCGCGAAAGTCTCAGCCTCCTTTGGCACTGCTGCTCACTCATGTTGAGGAAGCTCATCCTCATCCCGTAAACCCTGTTTTGGGGGTATCTCCTGCGGCGACGTGCTTCCCTGCACTGGCGCCTTCTGCACCATCAGGTGGCTGAGCAGGAGGTTGGCGTTCCTGCTGTTGGTGCTGCTGTTGTGTCTGGTTCTGCTGCTGCCACGGCTGCTCGTCCTCCGAATCTGAGGACCAGGATGAAAGGAAATAAATAGTTCCCATGCTGCTTGTAGATATCTCCATTGAGGAAGCGCTCAGTCAATGTGGGGAGAGGGTTTTCCCAGGACATCACAGTGGAGATGGATCTCAGCTTCACCACTTCCAAGATCAATGGACCTGCAAAAAGTTCTCCAAGACCTGAAAAAACAAAGTTCTGCCACCTGCAACTGATCCTTGTTGAGAGCTCCGTTTTTATGCTGGAGCTGCAGCTGTTAGGAAGCCAGCCACTTGTCAACCCAACAGGATTAGCTGGCGTGTTGCAGGAGAGACGTGCAGCACGCTGGAAATGTGGCAAAATTTGAAAGGCCTCTGAAAATGGGATTAAAGAGGTACTTAAGTGGTAGTTAAGTGCCTTAAGAGCCTATCCCGCCACCTGGAGGCGCGACCGAAACTGACTCTGCAAGCCCGCCTCTGGCAAAGTTGCGCGGAGGGGGGTTGACGGCGAGATTGGAACTCGCCGTCATTTTTTCCAATTTTCCCACCAGTCCCGCCTCCAAACCCGCCTCCTCAGGGCTGGTAAAATCCAGCCCAGAGAGTTAGTATGCAGATACAGCAAGCAATTAGGAAGGCAATTGGCATGTTGGCCTTTATGGCTAGACGGATGGAGTACAAGAGTAAGGAAGTCTTGCTACAATTGTACAGGGCTTTGGTGAGACCACACCTGGAGTACTGTGCACAGTTTTGGTCTCCTTATTTAAGGAAGGATATACTTGCCTTAGAGGCGGTGCAACAAAGGTTCACTAGATCAATTCCTGTGATGAGAGGGTTGTCCTATGAGGAGAGATTGAGTAGATTGGGCCTATACTCTCTGGAGTTTAGAAGAATGAGAGGTGATCTCATTGAAACATATAAGATTCTGAGGGGGATTGACAGGGTAGACGCTGAGAGATTGTTTCCCCTGGCTGAAGAGTCTGGAACTAGGGGGCATAGTCTCAGGATAAGGGGCCGGCCATTTAAGACTGAGATAAGTAGGGATTTCTTCACTCAGAGGGTTGTGAATCTTTGGAATTCTCTGCCCCAAAGTGCTGTGGATGCTCAGTCGTTGAGTATATTCAAGGCTGAGATAGATAGATTTTTGGACTCCACAGGAATTAAGGGATATGGGAATCAGCATTATCGTATTGAATAATGGAGCAGGCTCGAGGGGCCATATGGCCTACTCCTGCTCCTAATTCTTATGTTCTTATGTTCAGGCTATAATTTGTTAAACAATTGCAATTCATTGTTATTAACTATGATGCAGTTAGAAAGGGGTTTTATAAAACAGTTTTAATTACAAGATACTGCATAGTTATACATAAATAGGACATAAATGGAAATTTTACTCTAGCAAACTATTTTAATGAATTACCAGGCAAGAGGCAACCCATCTTCTATGTGTATACAAGAACTTGTACTTATATAGCACCTTAAAATATAAAACCATCTTCAGGTACTTTACAGATAAAGATAAATAAAATAGATAAAGGAACAGGTGCCAAGCCACGGTGGGAGAGTTAAGAGGTGACTGAAAGCTTGGTCAAAAAGATAAGTTTCAAGAAGGAGAGGCGAAGGGATTTGAGAGGGAGCTCCAGGGTGTATGTCAGCTGTGGCTCAGTTGGTAGCACTCTTGCCTCTGAGTCAGAAGGTTGTGGGTTCAAGACCCGCTCCTGGGACTTGAGCAAATAAATCTAAGCTAACACTCCGAGTGCAATACTGCTGCACTATCGGAGGTGCCGACTTTCGGATGAGATGTTAAACCTAGGCTCCATCTACTCTCTCAGGTGGACATAAAAGATCCCATGGCACTATTTCGAAGAAGAGCAGGGGTAGTTCTCCCAGGTGTCCTGGCCAAAGTTGGGGGAGTACAGTTAGACTGCATAGGTTGACTCGACCGAGACAAGACAAGAATCGGATCGATGTGGCTGAAAGTTCACAAGTAGTGGGGTGAAGGGAGGGGAGGATGCACAGAAAGCCATTTGGAGGACTGAAAGTAGTGGCAAGGCATATAAGGCTGGAGAGGTCAGCTGGGGTGAGATCATGAAGGGATTTGAAGACAAGGTCAAGGATTTTAGATTTGATGCGTTGTGTACAGGGAGGCGATGCAGGTCAGTGAGAACGGGATGGTGGGGAAGTGAGACTTGGTGTGATTCAGGATACAGGCAGCTGTATTTTGGGCAATTTTAGAATTTATTGAGGGTGTAGGATGGGAGGCCTGTTCTAGTAGTTGAGTCTGGAAGTGACAGCAAATGTGGATAAAGGCTTCAGTGCCTATGGGGCTGAAGTAGGGGCAGAGGTGGGTGATATTGCGGAGGTAGAAATAGCGGTCTTGGTGATGGACAGACTGTTTGGAATTTGAAACTCAGCTCTGGCTCAAATAGTGTGGCAGGCTTGGTATAGAAAATCATAACATGATTAGGCAGAGTCAACATGGTTTTATGAAAGGGAAATCGTGTTTGACAAATTTCTTAGAGTTTTTTGAGGATGTAACTAGCAGGGTAGATAAAGGGGAACCAGTGGATGTAGTATATTTGGATTTTCAAAAGGCATTCGATAAGGTGCCACATAAAAGGTTATGACATAAGATTAGAGCTCATGGGGTTGGGGGTAATATAATAGCATGGATAGAGGATTGGTTAACGGACAGAAAACAGAGAGTAGAGATAAACGGATCTTTTTCAGGTTGGCAGGCAGTAACTAGTGGGGTGCCGCAAGGATCAGTGTTGGGGCCTCAGTTATTTACAATCTATATCAATGACCTAGATAAAGGGACCGAGTGTAATGTATCCAAGTTTGCTGATGATACAAAGCTAGGTTTGGAGGTGGGACTGCTGTCAAAATTGCAAAGATTGACAGTGGGTAGGAAACCCGCTGTCAACCCACCTCCACGCGAGTCTCCCAGGTGTCGGGTCTGTCAGCGCTGAACTGACCCGACACCAAGCGGCGGGGGAGACAATTCTGGTACTTAAATGGCTTGTTAAGAGCCAATTTAAGAGTCTTTTGAGGCTTAATTCTAATTTTACCTTCTCCCCCACTGGTTACCCGCTGTTCGGGGAACACGCCAGCTCAACCTGGCGTATTGTGAGTCTGGTCTGATGTTTGTGAAAAGATGACAGCTGCAGAAGTGGTGTCAAGGATGCCATGTTGCACATGGTGAGTTTCAGAGCAAAGAAAATGTTGGTTATTGCATTTTTAATACATATACAGATTTTGTTAGCTTACAAGTTTTTAAATCCAACTGTATGTCCAGTGCTACCTCATTGGGAGAACCTCTCTCACCATTGACAGATCGCTTCTGTCATCTCACCTGCAGCTGCCATCTATTCCAGCAACATCGGAGCCAATGAAACAATCAGACCGTGATCCTCCGAATCCTTCCACAATCATCCCCAACACCAACATCACCAACCTCATCACCAATCTTCCCTGCCATCACCTGATGCTGCACAGGACACAGGGCATCAGCCCCTGACAAAATTGCTGGCCGGGAGACCAGCGATGGCATCACCATTGCCAGACTTTCTTCACTTGATGCTGTAAACCCTGGCTGCCACATGATGCGCCAGGTTGACACCATCCCACACCAGCACCGTGAAGCATCCCTTTAATGTCCAAGCCATTCCACATTCCATGAATACACATCACTATAGCAGGGGGGCGGAGGTGGGGAGTTATGACTGAACAATCACTGGAACTCAGTAAGACACTTCTCAGTGTGCACTCAGATCTGTCCAATAAGGGGCACTTTTTGAAAAAGAGATTTTACTGTATGACAACACATTACCAGAAACCTCACATGGATATTGGCTAAACCTCTCAAGTGCCCACCCTTGTGTGTTGTTAGTTGGTATGCTTGCAGTAGAATGAGGGTGAGTGTGAGGGGTGGCTAGTGAGATAGGGAAGTGATAAAGTAGATAGAGAGGGTTGGGTGAAGGTGCAAGGTAAGTTGGTGTCCTGGGGAGGTCTCTTCCGCCCTTGGAAGGGAAGAGAACCTCCATAAGCATATGGAGGGAGTCATTGGAGAGCCTGGGTGCAAGAGTTCACCTTTGTGCAGTGATTGTCAGTGTTTTCAGCACCTCAATGCTGTCAAACACTGAAAAATCAACTGTCAAAATAAAATTGTGCATGGTCCATTTAAGGAAACTGGCAGATGACATGTCATCAAATGACGTCATCAGACCCGCTTCCTGTTAATTGGCCAGTAAGCCCACAGGACCAAGGCCAATCAAGGGAAAATCACATCTGCAGAGCGGAGGCAGCTGGGGGCGGGACTGGAACCCAGAAACCAGCTGACCTGCCCCCATCCCGACACCGCTGAGAAAATTGCGGCCAACGAGTCTGCAAAGGGAGAGATAGACTAAGTGAGTGGGCAGTAAGGTGGCAGTTGGAGTATAATGTAGGGAAATGTGAGGTTATTCACTTTGGTAGGAAGAATAGAAAAACAGAATATTTTTTAAATGGTGAGAAACTTTCAAATGTTGATGTTCAGAGAGATTTGGGTGTCCTCGTACAAGAAACACAGAAAGCTAGCATGCAGGTACAGCAAGCAATAAGGAAGGCAAATGGCATTTTGGACTTTATTGCAAGGGGGTTGGCGTATAAGAGTAAGGAAGTCTTGCTACAATTGTACAGGGCCAGAATATTCCAGGCAATAAACTTGCAGGACCCATTCTAGTTCACAATATCGACTTTGCAATGTTTTCAATTTGATTTTGAAATTATGAACTGTTTTCCAGCAGTCGGGAAAAGAAACGATCAAGAACTTTTCATTTAATAGATCTACTATAAAAAGGTAACCAAATGCTACTGATATTTTAAGTAGTTAAGTCAAAAAGCTTAGTAATTAACTTCATGCAGATTATCTTTGTAGAACAACTAAACACTACTTGAAGTAAAGCTCTGGAAGGAACAGTCACTATAAGGATTCTCCAGTGGGTCAACATCTGCACATGACATAGTGACACAGGAGGAGCTGTATCAACTCTCCAGACTGGCCATTGAAAACTCCAAGGCGGCCAAACTGGTTACAACCTTCAGCTGTGTAGGGAAGCTGGCAGATGGAAAAATAGTGTAAGTCAGCCGATATACCTATGTGAGAGCCAACTTGCTTGGCTAACTGCGCTCAGCCTGCTTACATAGTGTGAGGCCTGGATGTAGTCAGTGGTAGCAATCTGCGCAGTATCAACAACATTTTCTGTTCACTATAGGCTGTCTCTTGCTGTCTCATGGAATGGGGTTTCAGTCAGTTAGAAACCCAAAGCTGGAAGATTGACCAGTTGTATCATAACTGCAACCAGGGCATTTTCAGACTGGAAGATACACTGCTGTCATGTACATGCCATCAATCTATGGCATTGGAGGAAGTAACTGTCCTCTCAATGATAAATTACGATGTAGAAGTGGCATGGGGGTGGGGGGGGGGGAGGGGTTGATCCACAACCTGGGGGGGTGGTCTGAATGGCGGGGGGTGGTGGAGCTTGGGGGACCAGGGGAAGCACTTAACTTCTCCTTGAAGCTGTCCTCACCTCCCTTCAGCTGTCGGGTTTCCTGAGGCCTGGGAAACCTGGCTGGCCACGGTTAGACCTGCAAATCATAGGCTGCCAGCCTCATTAAAATATTTAATTGGCCAACCCGCCTCCTGGGAATGGGTTGGCTACCTGCCCCTTGTCTCGCCTCCATTAAACCAGGAAGTGGGCGGGTTGGAGGCGGGTTGGGGTTGGGTTTGAGATTTTTAAAGTTTTAACATCTCACCCGACCCCAACCCACCTGTTTTTGGCTGTTAAGATTCAGCCCATAGATTCCCTATAGTGACAGATGAGAGTGCAGAGAACGTGTAATCAGGTGACATATGGCAAACTCTTTTCTGTGCCTCTGCAATTGGCTGCTGGTCATTGTATAAGAGCATCCTGAGATGACTCAATTTCCAAGTAATCTTTGGCAAGTGGGGGAAACATCTGGCTCAGGGGTGGCCAACCTTTCAAAGCTTAAGGTTCAAAAACATTAATTGTGTAGTGACAAAGAGCCAGAAAGCTTAAATATAACCAGCTGATCTCCTGCCCCAGTTAGTCTGGGGTCTAGAGGTCAGTTGAAATGGTTAGCTGGAAACCTGTCCTATGATCCCTTTAAGGCAACTGCTTATGTACTCCCTGTGGGTCTAAATTTGCCCTGAAATTAATTAATCGCTAATTATTGTTGTTGTTATTGAAAGTTTATCTGGATTGGCAGCTATTTAGTCTTCTTGTTTTCTTAAATACTCCTCTAGATTATCTCAAGGTCACAGAATACAGCAAGAATTAACTGAGTTTCTTTCTGTTGTTGTGCATTGTTTTAAAGATTGTTCAGTTGTGACTTGGTGTTTGACACAAAAAGTGAAGTCTGGAGTATGATGGATGCTCTCAAAACTTTTATATAAATCAATATACTCATATATTTACTGAATCTCACTGTATATCATGCAAGCAATTTTGAAACCTCATGCATCAATATGACTTCTGACAAGCTTTATTTCCAACTATTTAGCTGAAATCTGGAATGTAGTCTCACATTGCCTCTCTCACAATTACCTTATTACCTCTGTCATTCTCTTTTTCGTGATGTGGAGATGCCGGCGTTGGACTGGGGTGGACAAAAATGAGAAGTCGCACAACACCAGGTTATAGTCCAACAGATTTATTTAATTTTAAGCTTGTAAAATTAAATAAATCTGTTGGACTATAACCTGGTGTTGTGCGACTTCTCATTTTTATTCTCTTTTTCTGCATCGCTCTCATATTACTTGCTGTTTCTCTTGCTGTCTTCCCCATTCTCTCCCTTCCTCTTCTTTCTGACTCTGTCATTCCCGCTTTCTCATTCCCTCTCCTATTTCCGCTCCTTTTTCACTGTTCTCTATCTCTTTATCTCCAACTCTCCACATTTCTCTAATTCCCTCTGCTCCCTTTGTAATTCCTGCTTTCATTCTTTTTCTGCCTTTTCTCCATCTTCCTTATTTTCTCTCTCATTATCTCTATCATTCCTTATCCCTATCCTCCCGTTCCCTCTTTCTGATTCCCTTTCTTTTTTCATTCCCTTTCTTTCCCTCTTTTTCTCATTCCCTCTGTCCTTGTCTCTCAAGTTCCATCCTTCCCCCTTGTATTCCCTCTCTCCTCTCGATCTCAATTCCTGTATCCCTCCTATGTCTCACACAGTTACAAACAGTTGACTTTTGTCTCCAAAACTTAAATGGTGCCACTACTTCAATAACACTATTACGTTTCCTTTCTGATGCAGAGGCCAGTGTTTGTACTTGTGTATATTTGGCAATAGAGCTTCCAGTTTGCTCTTTTTCTAGGATGAGTGTGTGAGCAGTCAATATTGAGCAAAGAAACCAGAAGGATAGCACGTGCTTCATGAGTCGCAGGTTGCCCAGCCCTGTATTAACCTCTTTAATGTTCCCCTCCCCCACCATCACGGCTTGGATGAGAATATGAATTCAGCACAGAGAATCACATAAACAAAACTACATTAAATTACTATGTGATACCATGGGGCCAATAACAAGCATACCTAAAAATAAAGTGCCAACCTGGTGAAGCTACAACACAGGACTACATGCATGCTAAACAGCGGAAACAGCATGCTATAGACAGTGCTAAGCAATCCCACAACCAATGGATCAGATCAAAGCTCTGCAGTCCTGCCACATCCAGTTGTGAATGGTGGTGGACAATTAAACAATTACCGGGAGGAGGTGGCTCCATTGAACATCCGCATCCTCAATGATGGCGGAGCCCAGCACATGAGTGCAAAAGACAAGGCTGAAGCATTCGCAATCATCTTCAGCCAGAAGTGCCAAATGGATGATCCATCTCGGCCTCCTCCTGAGGTCCCCACCATCACAGAAGCCAATCTTCAGCCAATTCGATTCACTCCACGTGATACCAAGAAATGGCTGAGCGCACTGGATACAGCAAAAGCTACGGGCCCCGACAACATCTCAGCTCTAATGCTGAAGATTTGTGTTCCAGAACTAGCCGCGCCTCTAGCCAAGCTGTTCCAGTACAGCTACAACACTGGCATCTACCCAACAAAGTGGGAAATTGCCCAGGTTTGTCCTGTCCATAAAAAGCAGGACAAATCCAATCCGGCCAATTACCGCCCCATCAGTCTACTCTCAATCATTGACAAAGTCATGGAAGCTGTCGTCGACAGTGCTATCAAGCAACACTTACTCACCAATAACCTGCTCACCGATGCTCAGTTTGGGTTCCGCCAGGACCACTTGGCTCCAGACCTCATTACAACCTTGGTCCAAACATGGAAAAAAGAGCTGAATTCCAGAGGTGAGGTGAGAGTGGCTGCCCTTGACATCAAGGCAGCATTTGACTGAGTGTGGTATCAAGGAACCCTAGTAATATTGAAGTCAATGGAAATCAGGGGGAAAACTCTCCACTGGCTGGAGTCATACCTAGCACAAAGGAAGATGGTTGTTGTTGTTGGAGGCCAATCAGCTGAGCCCCAGGACATCGCTGCAGGACATCAGGGCAGTGTCCTAGGCCCAACCATTTCAGCTGCTTCATCAATGACCTTCTCTCCATCATAAGGTCAGAAGTGGGGATGTTCGCTGATGACTGAACAGTGTTCAGTTCCATTCGCAACTCCTCAGATAATGAAGCAGTCCATGCCTGCATGCAGCAAGACCTGGACGACATTCAGGTTTGGGCTGATAAATGGCAAGTAACATTCGCACCACATAAATGCCAGGCAATTACCATCCTCAACAAGAGAGAGTCTAACCACCGTCCCTTGATATTCAACGGCATTACCATTGCTGAATCCCCCACCATCAACATCCTGGGGGGGTCACCATTGATCAGAAACTTAACTGGACCAGCCACATAAATACTGTGGCTATAAGAGCAGGTCAGAGGCTGGGTATTCTGTGGCGAGTGTCACACCTCCTGACTCCTCAAAGCCTTTCCACCATCTACAAGGATTGGGGAGCTTCGTTAAAAGGTATGACGGTGGATAGGCAATGGCTAACATTTAAGGAACGAATGCATGAATTGCAACAGTTATACATTTCTTTCTGGCGCAAAAACACAAAAGGAAAAGTGGCCCAACCATGGCTAACAAAAGAAATTAAGGATAGTATTAGATCCAAAGAGGAGTCATATAAAGTTGCCAGAAAAAGTAGCAAGCCTGAGGATTGGGAGCAGTTTAGAATTCAGCAAAAAAGGACCAAGAGATTGATTAAGAGGGGAAAAATAGAGTATGAGAGTAAACTTGCAAGGAACATAAAAGCAGACTGTAAAAGCTTCTACAAGTATGTAAAAAGAAAAAGACTAGTGAAGGTCCTTTGCAGTCAGAAATGGAAGAATTTATAATGGGGAACAAGGAAATGGCGGAGCAATTAAACAAATACTTTGGTTCTGTCTTCACGGAAGAGGACACAAATAACTTCCCAGAAATGCTAGGGAACCAAGGGTCTAGTGAGAAGGAGGAATTAAAGGAAATTAGTATTAGTAAAAAAATAGTGCTGGAGAAATTAATGGGACTGAAAGCCGATAAATCCCCAGGGCCTGATAATCTGCATTCCAGAGTACGAAAAGAGGTAGCCATGGAAATAGTGGATGCATTAGTTGTCATCTTCCAAAATTCTATAGATTATGGAACAGTTCCTGCAGATTGGAGGGTGGTAAATGTAACCCCACTATTTAAAAAAGGATGGAGAGAGAAAACAGCGATCTACAGACCGGTTAACCTAACATCAGTAGTTGGGAAAATGCTAGAGTCTATTATTAAAGGATGTGATAACAGGACACTTAGAAAATATCAACGGGATTAGACAAAGCCAACATGGATTTATGAAAGGGAAATCGTGTTTGACAAACCTACTGGAGTTTTTTGAGGATGTAACTGGTAGAATAGATAAGGGTAAACCAGTGGATGTGGTGTATTTGGATTTTCAGAAGGCCTTTGATAAAGTCCCACATAAGAGGTTAGTGTGCAAAATTAAAGCACATGGGATTGGGAGTAATATACTGGCATGGATTGAAAATTGGTTAACAGACAGGAAACAGAGAGTAGGAATAAATGGATCTTTTTCGGGGTGGCAGGCGGTCGGTGACTAATGGGTACCGCAGGGATCAGTGCTTGGGCCCCAGCTATTCACAATATATATCAATGATTTGGATGAGGGAACCAACTGTGATATTTCCAAGTTTGCTGACGACACAAAACTAGGTGGGATTGTGAGTTGTGAGGAAGATGCAAAGAAGCTTCAAGGCGATTTAGACAAGTTGAGTGAGTGAGCAAATACATGGCAGATGCAGTATAACGTGGATAAATGTGAAGTTATCCACTTCGGTAGAAAAAAAAGAAAGGCAGAGTATTTTTAAATGGTGATAGATTGGGAAATGTTGATGTACAAAGGGACCTGGGTGTCCTTGTACACCAGTCACTGAAAGCAAACATGCAGGTGCAGCAAGCAGTTAGGAAGGCAAATGGTATGTTGGCCTTCATTGCAAGAGGACTTGAGTACAGGAGCAAGGATGTCTTACTACAGTTATACAGGGCCCTGGTGAGACCACACCTGGAGTACTGTGTGCGGTTTTGGTCTCCTTACCTAAGAAAGGATATACTTGCCATAGAGGGAGTGCAGCAAAAGTCACCAGACTGATTCCTGGGATGGCCGGACTGTCGTATGAGGAGAGATTGGGTCGACTAGGCCGTATTCACTAGAGTTTAGAAGAATGAGAGGGGATCTCATTGAAATGTATAAAATTCTGACAGGGCTAGACAGACTGGATGCTGGGAGGATGTTTCCCCTGGCTGGGGGGTCGAGAACAAGGGGTCACAGTCTCAGGTTACAGGGTAGGACATTTAGGACTGAGATGAGGAGAAATTTCTTCACTCAGAGGGTGGTGAACCTGTGGAATTCTCTACCACAGAAGGCTG
Source organism: Squalus acanthias (assembly GCA_030390025.1). NCBI lineage: Eukaryota > Metazoa > Chordata > Chondrichthyes > Squaliformes > Squalidae > Squalus > Squalus acanthias. The sequence continues at coordinate 157,429,634 of CM059425.1, read as the reverse complement.
TGGAGGCCAAGTCACTGAATATATTTAAGAAGGAGATAGATAGATTTCTAGACTCAAAAGGCATCAAGGGGTATGGGGAGAGAGAGGGAATATGGTATTGAGATAGAGGATCAGCCATGATCATACTGAATGACGGAGCAGGCTCGACGGGCTGAATGGCCTACTCCTGCTCCTATTTTTCTATTTTCTATGTTTCTAAGTCAGGAGTGTGATGGACTACTCTCCACTTGCCTGGATGACTGCAGCTCCAACAACACTCAAGAATCTCAACACCATCCAGGACAAAGCAGCCCGCTTGACTGGCACCTCATCCACCACCTTAAACATTCACTCCCTCCACCACCGGCGCACCGTGGCTGCAGTGTGTACCATCTACAAGATGCACTGCAGCATCTCGCCAAGGCTCCTTCGACAGCACCTCCCAAACCCACGACCTCTACCACATAGAAGGACAAGGGCAGCAGGCGCATGGTAACAACATCACCTCCAAGTTCCCCTCCAAGTCACACAACATCCTGACTTGGAATTATATTGCTGATCCTTCATCGTCACTGGGTCAGAATCCTGGAACTCCCTCCCTAACAGCACTGTGAGAATACCTTCACCTCACAGACTGCAGCAGTTCAAGAAGGTGGCTCACCACCACCTTCTCAAGGGCAATTAGAGATGGGCAATAAGTGCTGGTCTTGCCAGCAACGCCCACATCCCATTAACTAATAAAAAAATGCAGTTGTAGCGCTTGTGCTGATGGGACCACTGCTCCCTTGGCCTCTGTGCAGGTGCATGAAATGACTTGACCTCGTATGAGACTGCAACGTTAGCATATTTAAATATTTTAGTAGCGCTCCACTGTGCAACACATGAAACATTAGCTATATCATAAGATTTAGAGGCCAGAATGTTGGCCAGCCAGTAAAGGACACATGGCTGATTGTGGAGCCCTACTTTTTTTAAACTGATGGGAAACAAAGCCCCGATTGAAGAATAGGTTGGTGGAGGCCAGGGAATTGGTGGGGTAAGTTAAGGTAAGGCAAGGCCACCCTCGATGAAAATTCCCCCCAAGGTCCTCCCTGCAGCACATGTTTCAAACAGCACTGAGGGTCTGGAGCACTGCTCAGGCACTCCAGTAGCATTTGGAGAGGACCTTAATTTAATTATTTTCTAGGGTTTAATGAGCCTTGCACACATCGTTTACACAGGCTCCCCATGCTCCAGTCACTAGCTCGCTATATTGAGGCATGTTGGATGTGAAGCGGGCCTCTACGCCCAATAATACGGAAAACCCTTCGTTGCATTATTGGCTCCAATGGGTTAATACACAATGTGCTGCCCCACTAGGCTGGCTAACATAAATATCCAACACTTACATATCCTATGCTTCCTACATTTCTCTGATCCTACTTTAAAAATGTATAATTCAAAGTCATTGTTGTAGATGTTATATGAAAGAAAAATTGTGTATTGAAAGCTGAACTTTTCACTATTAAAAAGCAGACTGCATCTGATGCAGAGTTCACACTGTCAGTGACATATTGCCATGCTTGGTGCATCCTTTGTATATTTGGAGGTTATACTCGCCCATCAAAAATGTGCTTGCTTTGCTTCATATGGAAGTTGCCAGCCTCGTTGTTAAATTGGGATTTTCTCACTTACCTGGCATTTTCAATTTACAGTCCGTAGCTGGATTAATGAACATTCTGACAGTTATGCCAGTTAATTGGGTTGTTAGCTACTTGAGAAACACTGAAGGTCTATCATTGTGATTGGTTACTGGTTTTTCACTAATGCTATCAAATTGCCTTTTCAAAAATTGCAACATGTGTTTCTGCAATTTTGTAAATGGTTGTTATTTTTGCTGAAAAACAATCATTCTCACATTTGTTGTTAAAAGGGGAATGTCTGGGTCATAGTGTCCTGACACTGTGGGGTGGAGTCTATATCAACTCAAAATTTCAGCAATCACTTTAAGTTTCATCAGTCTTTCCTTTCTCATGGAATATGGAAGTAAATTCAGTGCTCCCAAGTAAAAGCTTCAGTTGACAGGAGCACAGCATGGAGAAAGGGTGCGACAGTGTTGTAGCCCTGTCTTTGACACGCGCTCCTGTCAAGTGAGACTTCCAGCTGGGATTGCTGATGTAAGTAGAGTGCTCGTTTCCATGTGGCACCCTCTTACTTTACACAAAGTGAGCATCGTAGACTAACATGCATCAAAAAGCACATTTTAGTTCTAAATTATTGATTTACTGCATGGTTGACAATTGATTTATACAATCCGACAAATCTGCTAATCAAAGTTCCTCACCCTGCATTAAATTTTGCACTAAGTGAAGCCGTGCCGCAAGTCAACTTAAGAAAAACAATAATCACCTTGAACTGAGCTGCATTGATATAGCGTCTTGTCACACCTCAGCAATGTCTCAAAGTGCTTCCTATGTAATGAGTCACTTTGAAGTACAGTGCTGTTGTTATATAAGGTAATACAGCAGCTATTTTGCAAACAGTAGGATCTCTCAAACACCAATGAGATGTATAAAGCCAAGAATGGTAAAAATTCCATTCCAACAGAGCTATAGGATCATTAATGTCCATCTGAACCGAATAGATGTGGCCTCAGTTTAACATCTCCTTCCGAGGATGAAACTTCTGACCCTGCAGCCCACCCTCAGTGGAGTGTCATTCCAGATTATGGGTTTGAACCCACAGCCTTTTGACTGAGAGGGAAGATTGCTACCAACTAAGCAAAACTGACACCCACAGTACAAACAAACTTCATATTCTTGTGCCAAGACTTCTAAACAAAATCTTCTTGAAGAATATTATATCTTCCAAAGACATCAACTTTAACTGACCAGTTGACCAATCAGAACTTAGAAACATAAGATAGTGTTGAACTGGAAAAGGCCTTAACAGAACATGCAGTTTTCCCTCGTGGACTCAGCATAACCCATTCAGTCTTATAAAGGAGGTGACCGAGCACACATAATCTCCAAGAAGATAAAGCTCTGTGAAATTTATCCGGACTTCCAAAGATAATGAAGAGAAACTCTAGAATATTAATCTAACTTTAGAACACACCCTATTCAATGCTGACTAGTTTTATTCAACAAATGACTCATCCATGGACATTAACACCAGCGCAGAAGCCGCTGTTTTCTGTTTTCTGTTTCTGCGTGCATTATCCTGTGGTTATGTACATTCAACTCACCTGCCAACCTTGTCCCAATTAGTTTAATTCATCAAAATCTCTTTGAGTGCTATCAATCTCTTTCTCACAGCCACATTGCTTAATAAGCAGACAGTGATGTGAATTTGTTTAAACAAGATGAAAATTACATGAATTCATGATAGTTGGGGTTTATACACATAAGCATGTCAATAGATAAGCCAGTACAAACAGTTAAACCACTTACCCTTTAAAACACATGAAAGGAAGTTTAGTCCTCAATTAGGTCATTTCAAAGTATTATTCAACAGTGACATAACTGCATAACAATGATGACTTTAGTGTTTATATCTAATGGCTGGAGTTGTCAAGAAGAACTTGTCTGAAGTCATCCTAGCTTGAGAAGTGTAAATGCAATCAGCTCAATGTGAACAGGAAAGAAGTGCTTTGTCTTGTTTTTATTCTGGCAGACTCAGTCTTTTCCTTCATTTCTATGTTTATGCTAATATGACGACTCCAGAGAAAAGTACATCCAGATGATTAATGTAAGTGTTTTTAAAGCACAGCACATTGAATGATTATAGTATTGGTGCTGCAACTGAGGTTGACTTACCTAGTATTTGTTTATGCCTCTTGAGACTGTTTGTAATGTAAAGAACCTGGAAATAAACACATTCTAACTTGAAGATCCTATAGGTTTCACCCTCAGAGGCCTGTAGCAACATTCTTCACATTGCCATTGCAATACTCAGCCATTTTTATTTCATTTGTAATGAAACACATATGTAGTTGGCTCTCAATGTGCTGCGAAGCACACAATGTTATTTGTGTGTACAGTGGTGCTATTCTGGGCTATGTAGCAAACTTCAGTGCTGCGGCTGTATTTCCCTTTAGAGAACCTAAATAGAAAATGCTACCAAACTGAATGATCATCCAATACTTGTAATTTGAAAATTGAGTGACTGCTGCATGCCGAAAGCACAGCTTTGATTGGCTGCTGCATGTTACCCTCATTTATATTATAGTGCATATATAATAAAATAATTACAAGTACGGAATTTTCCCCAGTAACTGAGGGAGTAAGGTGAGCTACCCAGTGTGTGGCAATGTAGATTAGGATGGTTCTAGGTTTTATCTCTGGCCTGTGCCATGTTGGGTGACTCTCAGCTGGGGTGACAGTTGTGGTGCTATAATTGGCCTCAGTGCCCGTGGGCTAGGGAGGGGAAAACTCCTGCTCTTGGTGGCTGACCAGTGACGCCTGGTAGAAAGTGGATGTGTTTGGATGCTGGGTGAAGACAGTATTGGGCTCATTTATTGTGGACTACCATGGATGAATAGCGTGTCAGCATGTTCTTGGGTGAGATATTGGTGATGGGTAGTGCCTGTGGAACCTTATCCCAACATTCAGAAAAGGGAAACAAATGAGCTTGACACCTGCACCTATCTAAATATGGCTCCAGTTGTAACTTCTAGGAGGAGTTAGGAAATTAGGAGAGCGAAGAGGGGGCATGAAATAACACTGGCGGGCAAAATAAAGGAAAATCCCAAGGTGTTTTATAAGTATATTAAGGGCAAGAGGATAACCAGGGAAAGAGTAGGGCCCATTAGGGACCAAAGTGGCAATCTGTGTGTAGAGCCAGAAGATGTAGGTGGGGTTTTAAATGAATATTTTGCATCTGTGTTCACTATGGAGAAGGACGATGTAGGCATAGAAATCAGGCAGGGAGATTGTGATATACTTGAACAAATTAGTACTAAGAGGGAGGAGGTACTAGCGGTTTTAGCGGGCTTAAAAGTGGATAAATCCCCAGGCCCAGACGAGATGTATCCCAGGCTGCTGTGTGAGGCAAGGGAGGAGATTGCAGGGGCTCTGACACAAATTTTCAGAACCTCTCTGGCCACAGGGGAGGTGCCAGAGGACTGGAGAACAGCTAACATAGTACCATTATTCAAGAAGGGTAGTAGGGATAAACCAGGGAACTACAGGCCAGTGAGCCTAACATCAGTGGTAGGGAAATTATTGGAAAAAATTCTGAGGGACAGAATTAGTCTCCACTTGGAGAGGCAAGGATTAATCAAGGATAGTCAGCATGGCTTTGTCAGGGGGAGATCATGTCTGACCAATTTGATTGAATTTTTCGAGGGGGTGACTAGGTGTGTGGATGAGGGTAGTGCAGTTGATCTGGTTTACATGGACTTCAGTAAGGCTTTTGACAAAGTCCCGCATGGGAGACTGGTCAAGAAGGTAAGAGCCCATGGGATCCAGGGCAACTTGGCACATTAGATCCAAAATTGGCTTAGTGGCAGGAGGCAGAGGATGATGGTCGAAGGTTGTTTTTGTGACTGGAAGCCTGTGTCCAGTGGTGTACTGCAGGGATCGGTGCTGGGTCCTTTGCTGTTTGTAGTGTACATTTATGATTTAGATATGAATGTAGGAGGTATGATCAGTAAGTTCGCAGATGACATGAAAGTTGGTGGGGTGGTAAATAGCGAGGAGGGAAGCCTCAGGCTACAGGACGATATAGGCGGGTTGGTTAGATGGGCAGAACAGTGACAAATGGAATTTAACCCTGAAAAGTGTGAGGTGATGCATTTTGGGAGGACTAACAAAGCAAGGGAATACACAATGAATGGTAGGACCCTAGGAAGGACAGAGGATCAGAGGGACCTTGGTGTGCATGTACATAGATCTCTGAAGGCAGTAGGACAGGTAGATAAGGTGGTTAAAAAGGCATATGGGATACTTGCCTTCATTAGCTGAGGCATAGAATATAAGAGCAGGGAGGTTATGATGGAGCTGTATAAAATGCTAGTTAGACCACAGCTGGAATACTGTGTGCAGTTCTGGTCACCACACTATAGGAAGGATGTGATTGCATTGGAGAGGGTGCAGAGGAGATTCACCAGGATGTTACCTGGGCTGGAGCGCTTCAGCTATGAAGAGAGACTGGACAGGCTGGGGTTGTTTTCCTTAGAGCAGAGAAGGCTGAGGGGAGACCTGATTGAGGCATACAAAATTATGAGGGGCATAGATAGGGTAGATAGAAAGGAACTTTTCCCCTTAATAGAGGGGTCAATAACCAGGGGGCATAGTTTCAAGGTAAGGGGCAGGAGGTTTAGAGGGGATTTGAGGAAAAACTTTTTCACCCAGAGGGTGGTTGGAATCTGGAATTCACTGCCTGAAAGGGTGGTAGAGGCAGGAACCCTCACAACATTCAAGAAGCATTTAGATGAGCACTTGAAACGCCATAGCATACAAGGCTACGGACCAAGTGCTGGAAAATGGGATTAGAATAGACAGGGCTTGATGGCCGGTGCGGACACGATGGGCCGAAGGGCCTCTTTCTGTGCTGTATAAGTCTATGGGCTGGATTTTGATACTGGGGCGGGTTGGGGTCGTGTCATCTGCATTTCGTGTTATCCACCCAACTGCAATTGGATGTGGGAGATTGATGCAATTTTCACCTAATTGGACAATTGAGTTACAGCATGTGGGAACCCATGAACCAATTAGTGTTTTCAGTCTGAAAGTCGCCTCTGATGATGTCATCATTGTTGCTGCATTGAAGGTCAGAGACTGCCTGGCCTTTGCTGTGAGAGGACCTGGATGCAAAATGAGCAGCAGCTCTAAGTTTGCTGAGAGAGAGAGAGAGAGAGAAATTTTTTGCATCCAGTGTCCGAAGACCTTCAATGCAGCAGCATCAGAGGTGACTTTCAGACCTAATACTACTACTACCTTCATCACATCTCCGTTGTAATAGTGGACCTGCAGCTGATAGTCAGCTATCCAAATGTGCTCCCGCCAGGTTTCACAATCGTGGTTCAGAACAGGCGTGCTTCACGTAGATCAAGGGTTAAAATCACAAAGGCCTTTCAAAATTGCATTATAGAGTCAATTTAGTGCTTGTTAAGGGTCTTAACAGTGTTGGGACCAGCAGACACGATTTAATGAAAATTGCGTGGAGGCGGGATGGAGCCAGACTTGTGCCCGCCCACCACTTTTCACAATTTTAACCCCCCACACGCCTCCAAACCCGCCTCCACGGGTCAATGAAAATCCAGCCCTATGACTCTAGGAGTTGGGATGTCTCTTTCTAAAGCATATTCCAGTTTTTTATTTTGCTAATCATGACAAAATTTGGCAAAAAATGCCATCTATTCATTTGATGTTGCCCTTTTTAAATAAAATTCCTCAGTGATCACTCAGTCCTGTGAAAAGTGAAAACATAGCATATTGCTGTTATTTGTATTGTATTTGCTCCATTTAATTGATTTAATAAGATAATCCTATCTTACTTTCATATATGTCTTCCTTCAAAAAAACTTTGACAATCTTGGCCTCAGGAGGTGTTTGTGCTATTTGCAATCAAAATAGTTTTAAAGCAGCTTCAGAACATGATTATAATTAAAGTATTTGCTTAATTAAAACCATAAAGACTTATTTGGCCTCATAATAAATATTTTAACACATTCTCATCAAGAAAATGCAACAACCCTTGTTTCCTATATTGTAGTTAGTGTAGTTGTTTTCCCTTGAGTAAGGTAAATCATGGCTTATTATCATGTATTATAATTGGCAGTTCTGGGGAATGTTCTAGAAAGTTTCTAGAATGTGCTCAGTGCTTTTACATTAGTCGCAATGGGTAGGTTATGCAATACTATATAATTAGTCAAATAATCTTGAGGTAAAGAAGGTTAGCGTTGCGTAACATGCTAATTAGCTGAATACATCTCTGGTTCACTGTAGGAAGCTGTAGTCACATAATAAGCATACAAATAATTCATATTCCTAGAAAGGGCCAACAGTAAACATGTAAATTAGGACAATCGAGTATGTATATTTGGACTAGTCTGGTATTAAAGTAGACTGTGCTTGTTGATATTGTGGATTGTGCTGATTTACTGCTGAGAAAGCTGCTACTATAATTGCGATGGTGCATAACACAGAGCACATTTTCTGGAGGATTATTTATTGATTCTTCCTTTTCATGGAGAAAGCCCCACCAATTTATTTCATATGTATTAAGAGTGACACTGGTGTGCAAAAGTGTCTTAACTGCCGGTCTCAAATTCATTGACCCGGAACATCCAGCAAAAAGAAGCATGGCTCAATTAGCTTTTATTGTAGTGTCACAAGAAGTGCATAGGGGGCAATCAGATTGTGAGCAACACCAGCTCAACATGAATGCAAGCCCTCAGGAAATAAAGTATTACTCATGTGTCACTCAAATAGGGACAAAGTTCAGTGTGTAAAAAAGGCAATTTGTCTGAGTAGCACTGCGCAAATGTCCAATAATCTTACTCATCTACTTTATCAATTTTGAATCCTCCTCTTCTTTATTTCCCCATCCCTACAGATGCACCCCCACCCCCTCTCCATGCTCTTATTGTGTCCTTTGTGGTCAGCAAGGTCTGGCTGTGGGGTATTTCTATACGTGGCACTCCTTGGTCAACCAATCAAAAAGCACGCTTGAACGCTGTATGAAAGGGTCCTGTATTAGAGAAAGCAGAGTGCAGCTGTCAGACGAGACTGTAATTGACCTCAAGCCACTTACTGAGAGTCCAACAGTCTGTATTGAAGCTTCTAGGCTGCTAAGAAAACAACATGTGGTGATGTTTGAAAGCTCTAAAGCATATCCTACAGCCTGGGTTACATCCTGGGTGGGCATAACTGAGTGTCTGTCCAATTGACAAAAAAGCTTAAGAACATGTGTCATTAGGGTCAAAGCATATAAATATAAGTTGATACAACAACTTAATTACTAAAGCCAAATGTCATTTTATAACTTCAGTAATGACCCAGTAAAATTCATCAATATGACTGAGTAGCACTGCGCAAATGCAATTGTCCAATAATCTATATGATCCAGTTAATATTTATTAGGTACTGTGAAATGACATTCTGCACAGACAAATTCTTTCAAGGCCATGGCTAATTGTCACTATGGATGGAGATACAAACACAGACGCAGATGCAAACAGAAAAATATATGATTCAGCCCCAATAGTCAAATGTAAAAGTAATGCAAATGTATGAATGTAACAATTGTATTATGGAATGAGGACTCTCCAATGAAACTATGGCCGCGAGTTTGCTGGCGCTCAGAGGGTGGGTTTGGAGGCACGTCAGGAGTGAAAATCTAAATGATTGACGGCGAGTTATGAACCCACCGCCATCCCGCCTCCACGCAACTTTGCAAAGTGTCGGGTCTGCGAGTCCCGATCAGACCCGTCACCAAGCGGCGCGAGAGGCACTTAAGGCAGTTAACAGCTTGTTACATAATCCCATTTTACCAGGCTCTTCCCATTTTACGATATTTTCAGCGTGTTCCGCGTCATGCGCCAAACATGATAGCTGATTGTGCCATCGAGTTATACAGCACAGAAAGAGGCCCTTTGGCCCATGCCGGCCATCAAGCCCTGTCTATTCTAATCCCATTTTCCAGCACTTGGTCCATAGCCTTGTAGCCTTGTATGCTATGGCGTTTCAAGTACTCATCTAAATGCTTCTTGAATGTTGTGAGGGTTCCTGCCTGTACCACCCTTTCAGGCAGTGAGTTCCAGATTCCAACCACCCTCTGGGTGAAAAAGTTTTTCCTCAAATCCCCTCTAAACCGCCTGCCCCTTACCTTGAAACTATGCCCCCTGGTTATTGACCCCTCTACTAAGGGGAAAAGTTCAGCAACTAGCTGAATTCTTGACAGCTGCACCTGCAGCATAAAAGTGGAACTGTAACATGGCTGACTTTCAGATGGCAGTACTTTGTGTTTTGAGGTGTTGGAACACATTTTGCAGGTCTATTGAGCTTGTAAGTGTTTAAGCTGAGATCCATATGCACTGTGACCTCCATGGAAAACCCTCTCCCCACATTGACTGAGCGCACATAACATCTATTCCTCAACTGAGATATATACCAGCGGAATGGGAACCATTTATACCCTCTCATCCTGGTCCTCAGAATCGGAGGACGAGCAGCTGCGGCAGCAGCAGAACCAGGCACAACAGCAGCAGCAGCAACAACAGGAGTGCCAAACTTCTCCTCACCCACCTGATGTTGCACAGAGCAGAGGGCGTCAGCTCAGGGCTGCACCTCAACAGGAGATACCCCCAACACAGGGTTTACAAGCAGAGAATGAGCTTCCTCAACATGACTGAGCAGCAGTGCCAAAGGAGGCTGAGACTTTTGCGAGAGGTAGTCGCTGACATCTGCACAATGCTGCACCAACACCTGGAGCCCAGAGGAGCGGGTGGATACTCCTTAGCATTGGCTGTCAAAGTCACCACCGCACTCAACTTTTTTGCTTCAGGGTACTTCAAGGGATCATCAGCAGACATCAGCGGCATCTCCCAGTCAGCCGCACACACTTGCATCACGCAGGTTACCGATGCCCTCTTTGCAAAGTTGCACAATTGCATCCACTTCTCCACAGATGAAGCAAGTGTAACCATGCGTGCAGTTGGCTTTGCAAATATGGCAGGCTTGCCAAGGGTGCAGGACGTCGTAGACTGCACACATGTGGCTATTAGGGCACCCCATCACAACCCAGCTGTATTTGTCAACCGCAAGGGCTTCCACTCCCTTAACGTCCAGCTGGTGTGTAACCACAGGATGAACATTATGCATGTTTGTGCCAAGTTCCCTGGCAGTTGCCATGACTCGTTCATCCTACTGTGCCTCAGCTGTTCAATCCGCCAATCCAACTTTCCGGATGGCTACTTGGAGACAAGGGCTATCCCCTGAAGACGTGGCTAATGACACCGATGAGGAGGCCATCAAACGAAGCTGAGGAGCGCTACAATGCCAGCCACATTTCCACCAGAGGCATCATCGAGCAAACCATCGAGCACATTGCTGGCCGTGAGGCAAGGGATGCACTAATCCATGCCAGATTCGCTTAAGTTTACGAAGCAAACACATGTGGCTGCCACCTTCTTAACACACCATACACCATCTGTACAATAAACTGTGGGTTCCTATCAATCTCACCACCATCATTACAGATGAAAGGTGCCCTGACACCTCACTGTGTCACTTCCATTTCTGGGCACACATAGGCCAACTCTTTGAATCTTTGCCATCGCATTTCTTTATTACAATTGAAATAACGATGATAATCTTCACTTTGTATTACATCAAAACACCCAAGTGACTACCCTTGTGACTATTTGTGTGTTAACTTTCTCTTACACATGCTTCTACGTGGTGCTTCCCCTGCGGCTTCAGCAGATGTTGAGACACCTTGCTCACTTTCATGCTGCTCCTGCTTCGACACCTTTGGTGGGCGTCCTCTGGGTTTAGGAGCCTGGGAGGACTTGGCAACAGTCTGCTCCTCCTGCGGCTGTGCAGGGGCTGTGATGGCCATCTCAGTTGGGTGAAGAATCTGGGGCTCTGACCGAGGGCTCTGCAGTGGCATGGGAGTGTGAGCGCTTGGAGAGGAGCCCACACTTCCTTGTTGTCGACCACCAACATCCCTCTCATGGGTCACCCGCACTTCACTGCTAGCAAGTAGCTGGAGAGCACCTTGTTGCACATCAGTGAGGTCATGAGGCCCTGTCTCTGTACTGACAGTCCTCATAACGGGGACATCCATGTACCTCTGGTGTCTCTCCTCAATAGATGCCCATCTATCCTCCTTAGCAGACCATCTATTTAGAAGAGTCACCATGTTCATTTGCACCTGGCGATTTATGTCCTCCATGGAGGTTGCCATCCTTTCCATGGCGGCACCTACATTCGGCATTGCGTGCGCCATGGCATTGCTCATGTTTGAGATGGACTCCTCCATTCTCTGCACACTCACAGTTACAGTGGTTGCTAACCCTGTCAGAGACTCCTGCACTTGTTCCTGGAGTTCCAGCACTGCTCTCTTTCTGGATGGCCCCAGAGGCACAGCGTCCACATACAGCTGAGCAGAGCTAGGAGCGTCCTGTGCCCTCCGACAAAGACTCTCCACTGCTGTCCCTGCCTCCACCATCTGCTGATGCTCACTTGTGAGCTGTGATACACCAGGTGACAACACTAATCTATCTTGCGAATGACCCACCGAGGTGTGCATCTCTGCGCTGGTGCTGGGTGCGCTCAATTCTGCTGACACTGCACCCTCAGAGGTTGCAGCTTCCTCTGAGGAGTCTTCCGGCTCTTCCTCCTGGAGAGTGGGGAGGGGGGCTCTTGATGGTCCTGTGGGGGAGTAAAGGCATAAGTTAGACATGTGATATTAACGTAGCAGACACATCAAATTGTGCAGATGATCAGAACTCAATCTGTATGAACATCAGATGCCATATCAGTCACTCATACAATCTGAATGAGAGGGTTACAAATCAATTCTGTCACCAGCTTGCTCTACTGCGCCCGTCTCGCCGTCCCCCACTTCCAGCTCCTCAGCACCTCCGACGATGTCAAGAGCAGCCTCCTCAGCGGTGGTCAAGTGCGCCATGGAAGGTGGCCCTCCTCCTGTCCTGCCCCTCTCCCTCTTATTGTGGGCTCTCTTTTCCTGTAATGAGGGACACAAGTGGAGTTTGGGTGAGAATGTTGGAGTGAGTGTAAAGAATCCATAGCATAGATGCTTAGAGGGAGACAAAGATGGAGTGAGGTGCCAATACCAAGGGCCCTTCCTGTACGTTGTTAGTTGTTGTCATTTCATAACAGTGATAGGGAGTGTGAGGGGTGCAGTGATTCTGTAAATAGAGAGAGAGGGATGGTTAAGGGTGCAAGGGATGTAAGGGTAAATTGGGATGTGCTGGAGTAGGTTGACAATGCAGAGTGCTGGTGATGAGAGGAGATGGAGAGCAGATTGAAGGTAAGTGTAATGTTATATTCACTTTTGCTGTGCATAGCAGATCATTGAACCCAGTTCCTGCACTGAACCCAGGTGCGTGCACACAAAGACCTGGCACTCACCTCCTCAGCAATTTGCAGCCAGGCTGCCTTGGTTTGCTGAGGAGGCTTCCTCTGTCCATTGGAGGGAAACAGAACCTCTTTGCACCCTTTCACTTCCTCCACAAGAGCATGGAGGGAGTCATCATCGAATCTTGGAGAGGCCTTTGGTCTTGAAGCAGTCATTTTGCTATCTGCCACACTAAGAAGCATCAGAATGGGAATGAAAAACCACAAGGCTGCATGGGCCCCTTAAATGCAGCTGGATGGAAAACGTCAGCAGAGGTGAGCAGCAGACCCGACCCCACCGATTGGGCCGGGTAACGCACACGACGGGCTTAATAAGCCCAGTTAAGGGAAATTCGTTAATTCAAAGCAACTGCGGGGGCAGAGGGGGGGGGGGGGGCTGGTGGCGGGGGGGTGGGGGTTATGACTGAACAATCACTGGAACTCATTCAGACAATTCTCAATGTGCGCTTAGATCTGTCCAATAAGGAGCAGTTTTTGAAAAAGAGATTTCACTGTATGACAACACATTACCAGAAACTTCACATGGACATTGGCTAAACCTCTCAAGTGCCAACCCTTGTGTGTTGTTAGTTGGTATGCTTGCAGTAGAATGAGGGTGAGTGTGAGGGGTGGCTAGTGAGATGGGAAAGTGATAAAGTAGATAGAGAGGGTTGGGTGGAGGTGCAAGGTAAGTTGGTGTCCTAGGGAGGTCTCTTCCACCCTTGGAAGGGAAGAGAACCTCCCTGTGTACTATGTTTCCCTCCATAAGCATATGGAGGGAGTCATTGGAGAGCCTGCGTGCAAGAGTTCACCTTTGTGCAGTGATTGTCAGTGTTTTCAGCACCTCAATGCTGTCAAACACTGAAAAATCAACTGTCAAAATAAAATTGAGCATGGTCCCTTTAAGGAAACCGGCAGATGACGCATCATCAAATGACGTCACCAGACCCGCTTCCTGTTAATTGGCCGGTAACAAGGCCAATCAAGGGAAAATCACGTCTGCAGAGCGGAGGCAGCTGGGGGTGGGACTGGAACCCGGAAACCAGCTGACCCGCCCCCATCCCGACACCGCTGAGAAAATCGCGGCCTTAGTGTTGATATACCATAGTCATAATTAAATCCTCTGGAGTGGTTGGCAGTATGGGGTTAAGGTATCATTATCCAATTACTTTGCATTGTGCTTTCCTGTCTGATTAATGAAGGGTAAAATATTCAAATAAATATAGTCTCATTATTCTGACCATACAAGTCAAGCTGATTCAACAGACAATGAATAAACACAAATGTTGCCATAGAAACAGCAACACTGTTTGAACCTGCAAGTGCTTCACTCATTATTATATGGCATTCCCATAGAGAATTAAATATTATTTTAATATTTGTCTCCATATGTGATGGTAAATACAATTTTCAGAACTGAACTACATACGTGAAAGTAAATTTGTTGATTTATGGGAAGCATATTTCTATACACGTTATATGAACAGTAAAGGCTTAAAGGGGCACTGTCTTCATGAAAATCACACGGAACTCATCATTGTGTAATTTGCTCATCCAGGCATGTGTTTTTTTACTTTCCCAAAAAATTAAAATACGAAAGACTTTTAAGTAGTGCCTTTCATGACCTCAGAAGTCCCAAAGCACTTTACAGTCAATGAAGTGCTTTTGAAGTGTAGTCACTGTCAATGTTTCTGCTAAGCTGCGCAGCTGTGCAGCGGTCTGGCGGGCCCGCGCAGGGCACTCACCGACCGGCTTCTACAGGGAAGAAACCCCGCATGCGCAAAAATTTGAATGGGCTACGCACCCAGTTAAAGAGACTGTGCATTAAAAAAAAATTAGGGGGAATATTCACTGTTGTAACGTAGGAAATGCAGCAGCCAATTTGCACACAGCAAGCTCCCACAAACAGCACTGTGATACTGACCAGATAATCTGTTTTTTTGGTGATGTTGATTGAGGGATAAATATTGGCCAGGACACCGGGGATAACTCCCCTGCTTTTCTTTGAAATAGTGCCATGGGATCTTTTACGTCCACCTGAGAGAGCCAGACGGGGCCTCAGTTTAATGTCTCATCCAAAGCTCTAGTTAGTAAATTTGTGTGGTGCTGCAAGTCAATGGAAAGGAAAATCGGGTCGTGATGTATAATGGGCTGCCCATTCGCTACCTGCTGAAGGTGAAACTTCCGCCCAGCATTAGGCCATTCAACATACTTCTGCGTTGTTCTGAAAGATTCAAAGATCAAGGTTATAAGTATGATAAGCAACTAAGGGTAGAGTTCACCACATACCTATGCATGGATAGAAAAATAAATTCACAATAACGAAAAAAAAACTTTCTATTTCAATGC
The DNA here is from genome assembly GCA_030390025.1 of Squalus acanthias. Classification (NCBI taxonomy): domain Eukaryota; kingdom Metazoa; phylum Chordata; class Chondrichthyes; order Squaliformes; family Squalidae; genus Squalus; species Squalus acanthias. The sequence continues at coordinate 157,414,236 of CM059425.1, read as the reverse complement.
GTTACAACTTCTCCAAGAAATGTGTCGCCATGTAGATGCATCATTTTTGTTGCCTATGGCTAGTCTAGGCTCTTAAATGAAGAATGAACATGTGTGCAAGGTACTGCTGGACTATCAGCACCTAGGAAAACTTACGTAAGCAGAAGCCAACTCAGAAGGGGAGAAAATTAAGAGAAAAAAAGTCAAAATTAATTATGGATGGTCTAGATGACAAGTACTTAGCCAATAGCTCTAGACTGTCACGTTATTCTTGGCTGTTGATGAATGTACAATGAAATGTTACTACCCTCACCAGCTTTAACAAAATACTTTAAGATTTACGTCCAGAGTTTAAGTCAATTTAGGGGCATTTTGGTCTTGCTGTCCTCTACCATCTGCTTCTCCCCTTTAATACCTCCAGGGACATGCATGACTATAAATGTGTATGTCCAGCATATTCCAAGAATCTCTCTACCAGCATGCATTTATACCTGATGTAGTCTGAAAAATAATTTACAGCAGGGCCTTGTGCCCATATAAATCATTGTCCAAAAATTTAAGATCAAATTCAATTAAATATAAATGATATACATAAAAATTTAACAAAGAGATTTTTAAAAATGTTATGAAGACACTTGTAGTTGGGAGCCATGAAATGTTTTGTGCATACAGGTTGCTTACTCTTCAAGATATCTAACCAAATAAGGGAACTTTTATAAAAATGGGATCTATCTCAGATGTTCTTGTGTTAAACAGGATACTACTCTAAGCAGCGGGGAAAAAAAGCTGTGATTTAGATCAAGGCAGTTTAAAGAATAGTTGAAGGCATTTTCTTAATGCACTTTCTAGGCAGTAAACTATTAAGAAATATGAAAAATAACATTTTTGCTTCATATGAACAATGTTTTCTCCTCTGGATCAGTGCCTGCAATTTTGGGAAAAGTGTTTTGTTACATTTGTCAAGTTCTGGCACTGAATCATGCCATATAAATACTTTCAGTTCTGCACAGGGTTAGGTAAACCAGCACATACATAACTTATGAAATGTATATAAGAATTAATATGTGAAATGCCAGGAGTCCTTTTTATACTCTTCAGAAAGGGGACACAAAACCCAACTGAGAATTGCTGAACTTCTTGAAGCACACTTGATGCCTTCATACATACAACAGAACAAGAATCAATTTACCCACAATTTTACCCCTAATTCAATAAAGTTGTTTTCTCTTCCTATTGTACCCCTTTAAGCAAACTTTTTCTGGATTCCATTCAAGATTTTAAAAAGTAACCACAGATCTGCATGGAAATATGTTAATTCCTATTTACCTTTTATCACTATTAAAAGTGGCATGAGGAAGGGATCCGGGTGAATGCCTGCTAACCTGGCAGCAGTCATGATGCCTTCATCCTGCGCCAGTCCGCTGTGCCAGCAATCTTCCTACCACCACGTCGAACCTGAGGGTGGCTGCTCGGAGACAAGGGCTATCCGCTCTACCCCCTCCGGAACCCCACCACCCGTGGCCAGCAATCATATAATGAGAGCCATGCTGCCACGAGGAATGTCATTGAGCAGACCATCGGTGTGCTAAAGCAACGGTTCCGCTGCCTTGACCGCTCAGGAGGAGCCCTCCAGTACTCGCCAGAGCGGGTGTCCCAATTCATGGTGGTCTGCTGCATCCTCGACAACTTGGCCATCATGAGAGCGCAGTCCTTGCCACCACAGGTTCCGGGAACATCTCAAGAGGAGAAGGAGGAGTAAGAGGAGGAGGAAGAGGAGGATGAAGAGGATGAGGAGGAAGGGAGCAGGCAGGCAGCAAATCCCCGTTCCGGACGGACTGTCTGTGAGCGCATCATCAGAATCCGGTTCCAATGAATGAAACCCCAGATCCCCATTGCTCAACAGTTCCCACCTTACCATCCCTCTGTCAAGGAACATCACAATGTCCTCTTGGGCACAACGCTGAATTGAAAGACACCACAAAAAAAAATTCCAAATATAATTTATAAATGATTATTTTGAATCTAACATAACAAAGTCAACTAATCACCCTTGTGCATACCCTAAGTGTCTGTCTTTCATGTTCGTTTGCCCATTCTAGTGCTCCTACGCAGTGCTACCCCAGTGGCTGCAGCATGGCAGCCGGAAGCCTTCATGATGTCCTTGCAGGACGACCTCGAGCAGCTCTGGGCCTAGAAGGCCTGGGTGTAGACTGCACCACCTTGGCATGGGCGGCAGCAGTCTGGGCTGGCTGGCTGACAGGCAACAGCAATGGTGGTGTGGTGGGGGTGGAAGTACGAATGCTGTAACCCTGAGAGAGGACAGCAGGTTCTTGCTCCATGGAGCCACTGCCGCTTCCCCAGGGCGGCGCCTCAGCATTCCTACCATCTGTTGGAGGACAGATTGCTGGACTGCTGTGAGACCCAGCAAGCCCCTTTCCACACTCATAAACCCAGCCACGATGGCAGCAGTCTGAGATTTTGTATCAGCAAGCTGAGACTGATTGAGAGCAGGCTAAGCTTCCATTGCAGCACTCAGACAATGGACCGCTTCTGCTTGTGCTGCAATGGAAGCTGTGATATCTAGGAAATCATGGGCTCCAAGCTCCATGCAAAGCCCTGTGCAATGTTGGAGCCAGACTCCTCCATGCTCCATGACAGTGACAAGAGGCTCTCTGGCAGGCCTGCCATTGCACCAAGCAGTTCTGTGTGCATGCCCATCATCCTTCTTCTGAAGGCTACCCCATCGAAGTCCTCATCTGAGTCATATGCAGCAGAACTTGTGTGCGACCTCGCCCTCCGGGGAGCTGGCACCTGCGCTACCCTTTCCCCCTGCCCTGGCTGCAGCCCAGTCGTGCCTGGTGAATCGCCAGGTGCAGATCCCGTCTCTATAGTACCCTCTAAAGTTCGCGCACTGCCATTTTCTGAGCTGGTGCCTGGGAGTGTCAGATCGAGTGATGGAACCGCCTCTTCTTCTTCTTCTTCTTCTTCTTCTTGTTGTTCTTCTTCTTCTTCTTCTTCTACTTCTTCTTCTTTGTCTCCTCCGTCAGTTTGCTGATGATGAGTAACAGGCTGTGCTGGTGGCACTTCTTGGGTATTTGAAAGCAGAAAGGCACAAGGGTCAGGCTGTTGTGAGGGGAGGGAGGGAAAGCAAGATATCCATGCATACACCATCATCAGCTTGTAAGTTAGAAGAGATTCTGGGATAAGGGGGAAGTGGGATATGAGAAGAAGGATTAGGTATGACATTACCGTCATCATCAGCAATGGTTTCAACTTCTCCACTGGCTACGGACTCTGATACTGCCCTCCAATAATTCTTCGAGTTCGGTCTGGGTTTCAATCTGGTCTGTTGTTGCTCATATCTGTTCTGTGCCACCTTTGCTGGAAGAGAAAGGGAAGTGTGTCAGTGAGTGTAGTGCAATGTGTTTGGGTGATGTGCCTGTCATGGTTGAATAGCTGTCAGTGTGTGCAAGGTGTGAAATGTGGGTGTGAGTGTTGCAGCAGTGGTAAGTGTGTGAGGGGGAGTGGCAGTGGATCTGTAGAGCAAGAACCTGTTGTCCTCTCTCAAGATGACAGCATTCCTACTCCCACCACTGCCACTCCACCATTGCCCTTGCCATTGCCTATCAGCCAGCCAGCCCATGCCGAGGTGGTACAGTCTACAGCCAGGCTTTCTAGGTCGTCCTGCAAGTCCATCTGTAGTCTACCCCACTGAAAGTCAGCAGCCTTCCACCAGCCATGCTGCAGCCACTGGGGGAGCACTGTATAGGAGCACTAGAGTAGGAAAAGGCACATGAAAGACAGGCACTAAGGGAATGCACAAGGGTCATTGTGATTGGATTTTGATAAATTTATGAATTTTGTTTGGAATGTTTGTTTTGTGGTGGCTCTCATTTCAGCTTTGTGCCCAGGAGGACGCTGTGATGTTCCGTGACAGAGGCATGGTATGATGGGGAAGTGTTGAGCAACGGAGACCTGGGGTTTCATTTAGTTGAATCGGAGTCTGATGAGGCGCTCACAGACAGCCCGTCCAGAATGGGATTTGCTACCTCCCTCCGTCCTGCCTCCTCCTCCCCCTCCTCCTCCCCCTCCTCCTCCTCTTCCTCCTCCTCCTCCTGAGGTGGTCCCACAACCCCTGGTGGCAAGGGCTGCGCCCGCATGATGGCCAAGTTGTGGAGGATGCAGCAGACCACCACGAAATGGGACACCCACTCTGGCGAGTACTGGAGGACTCTTCCCGAACGGTCAAGGTAGCGGAACTGTTGTTGAAGCACCCTGATGGTCTGCTCAATGATGTTCCTCATGGCAGCATGGCTCTCATTATATGGTTGCTGGCCACGAGTGGTGGGGTTGCGGAAGGGAGTCATCAGCCAGGTGCAGAGCGGATAGCCCTTGTCTCCAAGCAGTCACCCTCAGGCTTGACGGCTGGCTGGAAGATTGCTGGCACACTTGGCCTGGCGCTGGATGAAGGTATCATGACTGCTGGCAGGATAGTGGACATTCACCATCATGATGCGCTGGGCGTGGTCGCACACGAACTGCACATTAAGTGAGTAAAAACGAGAAGTCGCACAACACCAGGTTATAGTCCAACAGATTTATTTAAAATTACAAGCTTTCGGAGCTATCCTGCCCCTTCTTCAGGTAGAGTTACTGAAGGGGCAGGATAGCTCCGAAAGCTTGTAATTTTAAATAAATCTGTTGGACTATAACTTGGTGTTGTGCGACTTCTCGTTTTTGTCCACCCCAGTCCAACGCCGGCATCTCCGCATCATGGACATTAAGTGAGTGGCAGCCTTTGCAGTTACGGAACATCTCATTGATATGTGGTGCCCGCAAAGCCATGTGTGTGCAGACAATGGCGCCCTGCACCATGGGGAACCCCAATATCCTGGCAAAGCCACATGTGCGCACTCGTCCTGCTTCTCTCTGTTCAGAGAGAAGACAATGAAGTCCCTTCTCCTGGAGTAGAGAGCCTCTGTGACCTCCCGGACGCAGCGATGGACGATAAACTGGGAGATGTTAGCTATGTCTCTTGCTGCAGACTGGACGGATCCGCTGGCGAAAAAATTGATGGCCACGGTGACCTTGAGGGCCACTGGGAGAGCCGTCGTCACCCTACTCTGAGGCTGCAGGTCTGGTTGCAAGAGCTGGCAGGGTTCTGTGACCACCTCCTTGGTGAAGCAGAGCCTCCTAATACACTGCTCCTCGCTTAAGTGCAGGTAAAAGAAGTGCTCTTGGAGGAGCCTAGGTTGGTAATGTCTCCTGCTGAGAGCCGTCCTACCCCTCCTCCTCCTCCCTTCGCGAGCATCTTGTCCTCTTCCTTGCTGTCTCCGCTCCATCTCCCTATGACACTTGAGCGCGAGGGGGACTGCAAGTAGAGCGCCCATTACTGAGCAAGTGGTGTGAGCAGAACCCTTTAAATGAGAAACAAGGCCTTCACCTCTTGCAGCAACAAAACCTCAGCAACTTTAAACAAGTTTAGAAAGCTCCAAGAGTTGCAGAAACTTAGACAGAGCCAGTAGAGCTGAAAAAGCAAGTCAGCTGCAAGTTGTTGATGATGATCCCTTTAATTAGCGCTGCTGGGGGCTCCTTCCTGCTGCTGAGTGCTTGGTCAGCTGGTCGTGATTTGGAGAGGGCGGTAAGTGGAGCGGCACCTTCAAAAATGGTAGATTGTGCATCAAATCAGCGTTGTACACTCATTGACGTCACGATCTGCCTCATTTCCATTTCTGCAGCGAGCGCTGGCAACGGCAGCACTGCCGACCTGCCCAAAATGGCGGCCGCCGCGGGATCCGCCAGAAGTGGGTGGAAGCGAGTCGACTGCCATTTTTCTTCAAAACGGGCCTTAAAAGCTGGCACCAACACCCTGAATTTCTCGACCAATGACTCATTTTTCTTCACTTTTTCTCCCATTCTTCCCCTGTTTCCACTCCCTCCACTTGTAGGTTCAGCATCACACATCCTTGTGCAGGCTGTCAGGATTGCAGGCTGGCCTAAATCACAGATTTTTTCATAACTGCTATCAGTAATCTGCTGGAAAAAGTAACTAAATGATGGAAGAGGATGAGGAGGAGAAATGGCATCTGACATAAGTTGGTAACCCCTCTCCTGGAGGGGGAACAGTTTAGTTTTATGTGGTACTCCGAAAGACAGTTTATCTTATTTTTCTTCCATATCAATAATGATGTTGTTCGTGCGCACAAAGTGAAACCATTCTATGGTAATGAATAAAAATGCAAAAGGAATGAGAGAATAGAGACATAACACTTCATTAATTAGCATTTATTCACTTATTTTCAAGCCTCTTTTAACTCAGACCATGCTATGTATCCCCATGAGTCTCTTTACAACATGACCTTATCTGCAAAGAACGGAAAATAATATTTGCCAAGATTAGTTCAGCCCACATCACAATTATTTTCTGGAAAGATGTTTTGTTTTAAAGTGGAATATTTCTAAAGCTCAGTATTCATCATTGATTGTTGGTTTCAAAGGTGCTGGATATGAGCTGGAATACACGAAGAAGAAAAAAGGACAGAAAGATTGAAATTCTGTAGTCCTTGTTTACTTCAAGCTCTATAACCAACATTATTAGTTTATCAGGCTTTCGAGGAACTCGGCCCTGTTTTCATCCCAGGTCCCTGTAGTTTTAGTCTTTCTGGCTTTTTTCTTATCAGCCTTTCTGAACTCCTGAATCATATTTTCTGTTTCTTTCCTTTGACTTTATCAATAGAACGCTCTTATTTTCATTTTTGTTCATTTGTGGTGCTCTCATTACCAGTGCGGCTGGCAAGTAATTTAAAAGAATGGAGCGCAAAAATTCGAGCTTTAAATCACGTCGCCAGCAGAGCTCAGCTGCATTAAATATTGGCACCAAGTGCCGTTAAGCTATCAAGCAACAATAAATAATAAACTTTGCAAATAATAACAAAAAGATCTGTCTTAATAATAGGATGCGGGGCACCTGAATTTTTCCTGCTACCTCATTCTTCTTCTCTTTTAAAGAGCTAAATATTAAAGCTGTGGATATGCCAGATGAGATCTAACATAAAGGAATAGACCAGTGTTGAATTTATTTGGCTCCTAGGTTCTTTAAATCTTACTGAACGTGTCACCAGCAGTATCCCTTTATTTAAAAACCCAGGTATTAAGGTAATTAATGCTAATGTCCTTTTATATATTTTTGCCTTTATGATGATTTTTCAGAAAAAAAATTGTTGAAGTAGCGAGTGGTGGGAAGGTGTGGGGCATAGGAACATTTTAGGAGAAAAAAAATAAAAAATTGATATTCAGTTCATTGCATTTTGTCATTTTTATGCTTTTTGAAATGGTCCTATGTGACTGTGACCATGGTAAACTATCCCTCCTCATCCTTCTCGACCTGTCTGCAGCCTTTGACACAGCTAACCCCGCCATCTTCCTCCAACGCCTCTCCTTTGTTGTCTGTACACTGATGACACTCAGTTCTACCTCGACACCACATTTCTCGAACCCTCCACCGTCTCTGATTTGTCACACTGCTTGTCTGACATCCAGTATTGGATGAGCAGAAATTTCCTTCAACTAAATAGTGGGAAGATCGAAGCTATCGACTTCAGCGCCCACCACAAACTCTGCTCCCTAGCCACCGACTCCATCCCTCTCCCTGGCAACTGTCTGAGGCCGAACCAGATCATCTTGGTGTCGTATTTGACCCTGAGATGAGCTTCCGACCACATATCCACTCAATCACCAAGACTGCCTATTTCCACCTCCGTAACATCACCCAACTCCACCCCTGCATCAGCTCATCTGCTGCTGAAACCCTCATCCATGCCTTTGTTACCTCTAGACTTGACTATTCTAATGCTCTCCTGGCCGGCCTCCCACATTCTACCCTACATAAACTTGAGCTCATCAAAAACTCTGCTGCCCGTATCCTAACTCACACCAAGTCCCGTCCACTCATCACCCCTGTGCTCGCTGACCTACATTGGCTCCCAGTCGGCAACACCTCGATTTAAAAATTCTCATCCTTGTTTTCAAAATCCCTCCATTGCCTCGCCCCTCCCTATCTCTGTAACCTCCTCAAGCCCTACAGCCCTCCAAAATCTCTGCGCTCCTCCAATACTGGCCTCTTGCACATCCCCGATTTTAATCGCTCCACCATTGATGGCCGTGCCTTCAGCTGCCTGGACCTTAAGCTCTGGAATTTCCTCCCTAAACCTCTCTGCTTCTCTCTCCTCATTTAAGACGCTCCTTAAAATCTACCTCGGTCACCTGTCCTAATATTTCTTTATGTGGCTCAGTGTCAAATTTTGTTTGATAATGTTCCTGTGAAGCGCCTTGGGACGTTTTACTACGTTAAAGGGACTATATAAATGCAAGTTGTTGTTTTTGTATTAAAAAGACATGCCAATGATAAAAGGTAAAGAAAGTCCTATGGTTATGTGTGACCAGTTAGTAAAAGGTAAAAAAGTTTAGAAATCGTTCTACCCTCAAAACTCACGCAAATAAATTATTTCAGCTTAGAACATAAGAATATAAGAACATAAGAAATAGGAGCTGCAGTAGATCATTTGGCCCTTCAAGCCTACTCCGCCATTCAACAAGATCATGGCTGATCTTCTACCTCAATGCCACCTTCCCGCACTATTGCCATAACCCTTAATTCCCTTCGTTCCCAAAAATTATCGACCTCTGTCTTGAATATACTCAACGACTGAGCATCCACAGCTCTCTGGGCTAGAGAAATCCAAAGATTCACAACCCTTTGAGTGAAGAAATTTCTCCTCATCTCAGTCCTAAATGGCCGACCCCTTATTCTGTGACTGTGACCCCGTGTTCTAGATTCCCCAGCCAGGGGAAACATTTTCCCAGCATTAACCTTGTTAAGCCCCTTAAGAATTTTATATGTTTCAATTAGATCACCTCTCATTCTTCTAAACTCTAAGGAATATATGATGTGGAGATGCCGGTGTTGGACTGGGGTGGACAAATGTGAGAAGTCGCACAACACCAGGTTATAGTCCAACAGCTTTATTTGAAATCACAAGCTTTCGGAGTGCTGCTCCTTCGTCAGGTGAAGTGAAGAGATGCATATAGGCACAGCATAAATCTGAATATGGATGCCTTTAGAAATTAGTACTGCTTGGTGAAGGATAAGGTGAAAGATCGCATGGTTTCGGGTGGGGTGGAGATTATACAAGGTATCACAATTGTGTGGGATAGGCTCGATGGACAAGAGGGTCAGACTCATTACCTATCCGGCATTGTTCGTATGTATATTACTGTCAACTAAAACCACCATAAAAATAGATGGTAAATGAAAAGTTTAACTCTACTCGTGTTAATTCAGCAATTGCACACTGTGATCTTTAATTGGTCTCTGCTAATTAGCCATCAAAATTTAAAGTTGAAGAAAAAACAAAACGCATAAAAAATGATATATAATCTGCATCATAAGTCTTCAGAGGGGTTTTTTTGTACCTTTTTTTCTCCCATTTTCATAGTATCCCTGGGCCACATGTCTACTTTACACAAGCAAGCAAACAGTACTGTTTCTGAGCCACAATCAATGCTGGCCTGATTTGGCTTCCAGGAGGAGTGATGAGCTTCTTAATGATGACACTTCCATTGCCATGTAACAAGAAGCATCAAAATATCCCAAAATAAAACATGTTGTACCATGTTCTTAAATGAACAAACCCATCTAAATCTTGCCACAAGCATTGTGCTCATGGCTAACTTGTTGGAACAGGAATGAAACCTGTAACCATATGTCTGTATGTTTGAGTCCTTGTGACAAGTGTTGATGTACGTCTGAGTGCCTGTCACACTAGGGTGGCAACTTTCCCTGGCTTCCATATTCAGATTTAAATTCTCTGAATCTTATCCTGAATCAAAAGCTCATATTTCTCCAAATGTATATCACAGGTCTTTTTCGGAAACAGACAGGAATAGTGTGCAAAATACTAATAAACAAGGTCTTCCAGACTTGGATAGTAGGTCACACTACCAGTTACACACAGTTCTGGAGCCAGTTTCACAAAAATAAGGCAGATTTTCTTTGTCGCCAAAATATGTCTGTAACTTTAAGCAATTAAAACAGAGCTTGGAAATCTCAAAAGATAACCTAGTCTCTCCTAGCTTCTACTCTTGAATAATTTTAAATGAGGTCTAGCTGGAAAGCCTATACCCCCGAAAAAGAAAGAAATGATTCAGTATTGTGCAGTAATTATTACTATATATTTTAATTAATTTATAAGCAAGAGGCTTAACTATGAAGTTATCATTTTAATGGGCAGGTTGAATATTTCTGATCCATTACTTTTTGATTCCAAGCAAGGGACTGATCACTACTGCAATGGCTAACAAGGGACTTCTAAAACTCCAGAGTATTTGTTCCTCAACCAAAAGATAGAGAACTACTAACTAGGAGACAGTTGGGAATTCTAAATTCCCGGTAGACCTCTTCTTGACTATAAGCAGCTACCACTTAATGCACTGGTGACTAACGAATGTGTGAGTACTGAGGAAATCAATGTCCAAGGTACAGTATTGAGATGCAAATCGAAGCGCACACTAATTATACAGGATTGTTAAAAAAAAGCTTGGAGGAAGAGTGCACCGTGTCCATGTCAGTGAGCAGCCTCAATATGCTGAAAGTCCCTCAACAGCTGTTCCAGTACTGTAAGAAGATGTTGCAGTGAAAGGAATCAGCATAAACAAATAAATCAACCCAAAGCACTCTGCAAACGGGGAGAAGACCTTGATTTAAAAGAGCAATGAAGCCTACTGAATGACTGTACAGCAAAAGAGGGAGTCGATTCATTGTTTAAATTCCAATCATTAATTAATTTATATGTTTCATAAGTGGAGCAGACTTGGAGCAGTGATTTGCCGTGAGATTTCACTGTAATGCAATTTTAATTGAGATAAGCGCATTACTTACTGTGCAATAATACTAAACTAACATTAAAGTAAATGGAAATCCAAATGTTAAAAAAAAGATCTTGGTCTTACTATGGCAATTTTCCTGCTCAAAGGTTATAATATATTAGGCATAACGATAGGTTTAAAGAGCATTTCATGCACAATTACCCTTATGCGTATGATAGTGTGTAATGAAACATTCTGTTAAATAGCATAATTCTTGCACTGAAAACCAATTCTGAACATTAAGCTGTTTAAAAAAGCAGCAAAGGTCTATTCTGTAGTTATTTGGGTTAATTTTAACTATTTTTGCTGACACAAAAAGCAATACAGTCAAGCATTAGTATTGATTATGATATCCCACTATATTTTGAAATCTAGTCATTTGCAAGTCCTATTTTTAAGGAAATCTAAAAGGGTATTAAACAAGTAACAGATAATTAGTTAGCAGTGCCTTAAATAATTACTTACTTATCTTGTACAGTTAGGGCGGAATTTTCATTACCAGGGTAGATCGAGTGCGGGCGGTCGGTGTGGCGGCTCGGAACCCCATTCTTTTCATCCCGCTCCTCAAAGCGACTTTCCGTTAATGCCGCATATTAAGGCAGGCCTGCGTGTTACCCGGCCCAATTAAATGGTGCGGGTCTGATGACATCATTGATGACTCACTTCCAACAGAGATATTCAAAGCAGCCTTGGCCACATTGCATTTGAAGGTTCATCTAGGAGTGTATAGGGAGGATATATCACCAACTGGTTATTGCTCAGCCTTGCACAGATGGCTTCGCAGAGACAGAGGGCTGCACTCAGGTTCTCAGGTGACTCCCTACATATTCTTGTGGAGGGAGTCCGAGCACGCAGGGAGATCCTCTTCCCTGCTGATGGGTGGAAGATACCTCCCCAGGAGACAAAAAGAGCCTGGCTCCAAATTGCAGAGGAGGTGAACAGCAGGGATATGGTGAGGAGGACCTGGGTGCAGTGCCAGAAGCGCTTCAATGATCTCATGAGATCAGGAAGGCTGAGTGCAAAGTCACTCTCAACTTCATCCTGCTGTGCCTCTCATCACATCCCCATCACTCTGCCTTCCCAAGCCTACTCCTGCACATCATTACTCACACCAACATACCTTGCACGTCCACCCATCCCTCTCTCTCTATTTATATACTCACATCCCCATCTTACTACCCACCCCTTACACTCACCCTCATCCTAATGCAATCATACCAACTAACAACACACAAGGAGGCCACTTTACATTAGCACTTTGGCAGTGGCACCACACTCCCTCATAGTTACCCTCTAAAGATGTAACCTACACATTCCTTACACTCATGCCATCACTCACACTCAAACAACTCTTCTTTCCCTCCTTGCAGGAGAAGACAGCCCACAATAACAGGGAGAGGGAGAGGGAGAGAACCGGCGGTGGCCCTCCATCCTTCGCCACTTTGACAGCAGCAGAGGAGGTCACCCTGGAGGTCTCAGGAGTTGCGGAGCAGTTGGAGGTGGGAGACGGAGAGAGGGGGTCCTCTCAGCAACCTGGTGATAGAATTACATCTCATACAGCCACATGGAATACAGCAGTCACTCATATGTCAGCAGCCAGTGAATGTTCATCATGTGCATAATGGTATCGTTACCCATTCTTGATATTACATTTCTAAATCATCTCTTTACTCTCCCACAGGTCCATCAAGAGCACCCCCCACTGTCCAGATGAAAGAGGAAGATGACTCCTCAGAGGAGCCTCCAGCCTCTGAGGGAGCACTGTCACCAGACTTAGCGCACCCAGCACCAGCGCAGATATGCACACTTCGGTGGGTCCTACGCAAGATGGGGTAGTGTTGTCACCTGGTGTCTCACAAGTCACAAGTGAGCAAGAGGAGATGGTGGAGACAGGGACAGCAGTGGAGACTCCTCGTCGGAGGGCACAGGACACTCCCAGCTCTGCTCAGCTGCATGCAGACGCTCAGCTACAGTGGCCATCGAGAAAGAGGGTAATCCTGGAGGTGGAGGAAAATGCGCAGGAGGCTCTGACAGGTTTTATGACCTCGATGTCTGCAAATGTGCAGAGAATGGAGGAGTCCATCTCCAACATGAGCACTGCCGTGTCGCAGGTGATGGTGACTGTAGGCTCTTCCATGGAATGGCTAGCCACCTGCATGGAGCAGCTAATGCGCCACTCACAGGAGCACATGCTATCTATGGAGAACAGATGGCAGACCTGATCTCTAGGAGGGATGTCAACATAAACTTGGTTCCTCATGGCCCCACTGATGTGCAGCAAGGTGCTCTCCATAAGAACATAAGAAATAGGAGCAGGAGTAGGCCATTCGGCCCTTCGAGCCTGCTCCGCCATTCAATGAGATCATGGCTGATCTTCTGCCTCAACTTCATTCACCGGCCCTATCACCATATCCCTTGATGCCCTTACTAGTCAGAAATCTATCGACTTCTGTTTTGAATATACCCAATGACTGAGCCTCCACAGCCCTCTGGGGTAGAGAATTCCAAAGATTCACCACCCTCTGTGTGAAGAAATTTCTTCTCATCTCAGTCCTGAATAGCCTACCCTTTAACCTGAGGCTGTGGCCCCTGGTTCTAGACTCCCCAGCCAAGAGAAACATTCTCCCAGCATCCATCCTATCAAGCCCTGTAATAATTTTGTATGCTTCAATGAGATCCCCTCTCATTCTTCTGAATTCAAGAGAATACAGGCCTAGTTTACACAATCTCTTCTCATACGACAGTCCCGCCATCCCAGGAATCAATCTCGTGAACCTTCGTTGCACTCCCTCTATGGCAAGTATATCCTTCCTTAGGTAAGGAGAACAAAATTGTACACAGTACTCCAGGTGTGGTCTCACCAAGGCCCTATATAATTGGAGTAAGACTTCTTTACTCCTGTACTCAAATCCTCTTGTAATGAAGGCCAGCATACCATTTGTCTTCCTAATGGCTTGCTGCACCTGCACATTCACTTTCAGTGACTTATGTACAAGGACACCCAGGTCCCTTTGAGCATCTGCATTCCCCAATCCACTGAGATGAGATGAGAAGAAATTTCTTCACACAGAGATTGGTGAATCTTTGGAACTCTCTTCCCCAATCCCTCCAGATCCTTGCTAGCAGGGAAGTGCAGGTGGCCCATGAGAGGGACGATGGTGAGAGAGGACATGGAAGTGGGGGCTCCTCTCAAAGCGCTCACACTTCTAACCCGTTGCCTCCCCCTCAGTCAGAGCCCCAGATGCCTCCTTGGATTGCGATGGCCGAATCTGCCCCTGCACAGTCGCAGGAGGAGCAGACTTTGGTGGGGCCATCAGTGGCTTCAAAACCCAGAGGACGTCTGCCAAGAGTGTCTATACAGTCGCAGCAGGGAAGTGAGCAGGCTGCCTTTACCTCTGCTGAAGCCACTGGGGTTGTACCTCGTAGAAGCACGCGTAAACGAAAAATGGCACAGAAGTAGATACACAAGAATAACCACATGGGTGTTGAAAGAACTGTTTCTGTTAAGGTTCCATTACTCTTATGTCACATGTAAAACTATTTATTTTCACCACATGCCCATTTTTGTCTGCTACTTTGGAAGTTGCTTAATGAGTTGGAGTGAATGGTCAGACATAACGTTACCTCCAGCAATGGGGGTCAGTGTGAAAGGAGTGGCTTGGACATTGTAGGGATGCTTTATGGTGTTGTTGGTGAGGGGGCGGGGGGCGGGAACCTTGCACAGCATGTGGCAGCCATGTGGGTGCAATGCCTGAAGTGAAGTAAATCTGGCCATGATGAGGCCATTCTTGGCCTCCCAGGCAGCAAGGTGCATGGGTGTTGCTGGCATCTGGACCTCAGGTACCTCCTGCTCTTCCTTGTCTTCCAGCTGATGCTCATCGTCCTCCTCCTCCTCCTCCTCCTCCTCCGAAGAGGATGTGCGCTCTGCACCTTGCTCCTCATGCAGCAATAATCCTTGTTGCTGTGCTATGTTGTGCAGCGTGCAGCAGACGACAATGATTCTGGAGACCCTGGCTGGTGCATACTGAAGGGCTCCTCCAGATCTGTCAAGGCATCTGAAGCGCATCTTCAGCATGCCTATTGTTTGCTCTATGACACATCTGGTGGATATGTGGCTTTCATTATATCTGTCCTCGACTTCAGTATGTGGCCTCTTAAGGGTGTCATGAGCCACATCTTCAGTGGATAGCCCTTGTCTCCAAGCAGCCAGCCGGTAAGTGTGTTTGGTGGTGCAAAGAGCTGAGGGAGGGTGGACTGGAGCAGGATGTAAGAGTCATGACAGCTGCCAGGAAATTTGGCGCACACATGCACAATCATCTTTTTATGGTTGCAGACGAGCTGCACATTGAGGGAGTGGAAGTCCTTGTGGTTCACAAACACTCCTGTGTGATGATAGGGTGCCTTCATGGCCACATGTGTGCAGTCGATGATGCCCTGCACCCGTGGGAAGCCAGCGAGAGCGACAAAGCCCGCTCAGTAACACTGCCTTCATCAGTGGCAAAGTTGATATAATTGACTGACTTGTTAAACATGGCATCGGTGACCTGTGTGATGCATCTGTGGGTGGCCGACTGCGAGATGCCGCAAATGTCTGGTGCAGATCCCTGGAAGGAGCCTGAGGTGAAGAGGTTGAGGGCGCTGGTGACCTTGACAGCCATTGGTAAGGCGTGTCCACCGGGTCCTCTGGGCTGCAGGTCTGGTCCCAGTAAGCTGCAAATGTCTGCGATGACCTGGCACAATAGCCTGAGAACATAACAACATAAGAAATAGGATCAGGAGTAGGCCATACTGCCCCTCGAGCCTGCTCCGCCATTCAATAAGATCATGGCTGATCATTGACCTCAACTCCACTTTCCTGCCTGATCTTCATATCCCTTGATTCCCCTAGAGTCCAAAAATCTATCTATCTCAGCCTTGAATATACTCAATGACTCAGCATTCACTGCCCTCTGGGGCAGAGAATTCCAAAGATTCACAACCCTCTGAGTGAAGAAATTCCTCCTCACCTCAGTCTTAAATGGTCTACCCCTTATCCTGAGACTATGCCCCCTAGTTCTAGACTCTCCAGCCAGGGGGAACACCCTCGCAGTATCTACCCTGTCAATCCCCCTTCAGAATCTTGTATGTTTTGATGAGATCACCTCTCATTCTTCTAAACTCCAGAGAGTATAGGCCCATTCTACACAATCTCTCATCATAGGACAACCCTCTCATCCCAGGAATCAATCTAGTGAACCTTCGTTGCACCGCCTCCAAGGCAAGCATATCCTTCCTTAGATAAGGAGACCAAAACTGTGCACTGTACTCCAGGTGTGGTCCCAACAAGGCCCTGTACAATTGTAGCAAGTCTTCCCTACTCTTATACTCCAACCCCCTTGCAATAAAGGCCAACATGGCATTTGCTTTCCTAATTGCTTGCTGTACCTGCATGCTTGCTTTCTGTGTTTCTAGTGCGAAGACACCCAAATCTCTCTGAACACCAACATTTAAAAGTTTCTCACCATTTAAAAAATATTCTGTCTTTCTATTCTTCCTACCAAAGTGAATAACCTCACATTTCCCTACATTATACTCCATCTGCCACCTTACTGCCCACTCACTGAGTCTATCTATATCACTTTGCAGACTCTTTGTGTTCTCCTCACAGCTTACTGTCCCACCTAGCTTTGTATCATCAGCAAACTTGGATACATTACACTTGGACCCTTCATCAAAGTCATTAATATAGTTTTTAAATAGCTGAGGCTCCAGCAGTGATCCTTGCAGCACCCCACTAGTTACAGCTTGTCAACCTGAAAAAGACCCATTTATCCCTACTCTCTGTTTTCTGTCCATTAACCAATCCTCTATGCATGCTACTATATTACCACCAACCCCATGAGCCCTTATCTTGTGTAATAACCTTTTATGTGGCACCTTATTGAATGCATTTTGGAAATCCAAATATACTACATCCACTGGTTCCCCTTTATCTACCCTGCTAGTTACATCCTCAAAAAACTCTAATAAATTTGTCAAACATGATTTCCCTTTCATGCCTAATCATGTTACGATTTTCTAAGTGCCCTGATACCACTTCCTTAACAATGGATTCCAGCATTTTCCCAATGACTGATGTCAAGCTAACTGGCCTGTATTTCCCTGTTTTCTCTCTCCCTCCTTTCTTGAATAGCGGTATTACATTTGCTACCTTCCAATCCGCTGGGACCGTTCTAGAATCTAGGGAATTTTGGAAGATCAAAACCAATGCATCCACTTTCTCTGCAGCCACCACTTTTAGAACCCTAGGATGTAGGCTGTCAGGTCCAGGGGACTTGTTGGCTTTTAGTCCCATTAGTTTCTCTAGTACTTTTTCTCTACTTATATTAATTACTTTAAGTTCCTCACCCTCATTAGACCCTTGGTTCCCTATCATTTTTGGTATGCTTTTTGTGTCTTCTACTGTGAAGACAGATGCAAAATATTTGTTTCACGTTTCTGCCATTTCTTTATTCCCCATAATAATTTCTGCTGTCTCAGCCTCTAAGGGACCAATGTTTAATTTTGCTACTCTTTTCCTTTTTACATGCTTGTAGAAGCTCTTACAATCTGTTTTTAAATTTCTTGCTAGTTTCCTCTCATATTCTATTTTTTCCCTTTTTATCAATTTTTTGGTCATCCTTTTCTGGTCTCTGAAACTCTCCCAATCCTCAGGCTTACTATTATTATTCGCAACATTATAAGCTTCTTCTTTCAATCTAATGCTATCCTTAACTTCTTTAGTTAGCCACGGATGGATCACTTTTCCCGTGGAGTTTTTGTTTCTCAATGGAATGTATTTTTGTTGAGAATTATGAAATCTTTCTTTAAATGCTAGCCACTGCTTATCTACCACCATACCATTTAATCTATTTTTCCACTCTACCTTAGCCAACTCACCCCTCATGCCTATCTAATTGGCTTTATTTAAGTTTAATACTAATGTTTCGGACTTGGGCAAGTCACTCTCAAACTTAATGTGAAATTCTATCATATTATGATCACTCTGCCCCAGAGGATCCATTACTATGAGATTGTTAATTAACCCTGTCTCATTACACAATACAAGATCTAAAATAGCCTGTTCCCTGGTTGGTTCCATGACATATTGTTCTAGGAAACTGTCCCGAATGCATTCCATTAACTCGTCCTCCAGACTACCTTTGCCAATTTGATTTGTCCAGTCTATATGAAGATTAAAGTCCCCCACGATTATTGCATTACCTTTGTTACAAGCTCCTACTATTTCTTGATTAATATTCTGTCCAACGGTATAGGCTACTGTTAGATGGCCTATATACTACTCCCACCAGTGTTTCCTGCTTCTTGTTATTCCTTATCTCCACCCATTTTAATTCTACTTCCTGATCTTCCGAGCTGAGATCCTTTCTCTCTACTGTCCTTATGTCATCCTTTATTATCAAGGCTACCCCCTCCCCCTCCTTTTCCATTCTGCCTGTCTTTTCAAAACATCAAGTACCCTGGAACATTTAGTTCCCAACCTTGGTTACCTTGCAACCACATCTCTGTAATGACTATTAGATCAAACCCATTTATCTCTATTTGTGCCACTAGTTCATCTATCTTGTTATGAATGCTTTGTGCATTCAGATAAAAAGCCTTTAATTTAAATTTTTTACCATTATACCCTGCTTTGACCTTATTCTCTGCTGCACTGCTACCGTTAAACTCTCTGTCCCTTCCTGTCACACTCTGCTTCTTTTCACTCTATTGCCTTGACCTTTCTCTTTAGATTTCTAAATTTCCCCTCACCTGATCCAACCTTCCTCTCCCCCGCTTTTTTAGTTTAAAGCCCTATCTACAGCCCTCGTTATTCGATTTGTCAGGACACTTGTCACAGCCCGGTTTAAGTGGAGCCCGTCCCGACGGAACAGCTCCCTCTTTCCGCAGTATTGGTGCCAATGCCCCATGAATTGAAACCCTTTCTTCCCACACCACTCTTTGAGCCACGCATTTAACTGTCTGGTCTGCTTGACTCTATGCCAATTTGCGTGTGGCTCAGTTAGTCATCCTGAGATTATTACGGGAATGGTAGTGTAGTGGTAATGGCGCTAGGCTAGTAATCCAGAGGCCTAGACTAATAATCCACTGAGATGTGAGTTCAAATCCCACCACAGCAGCTGGGGAGTTTAAATTCAGTTACTTAAATAAATCTGGAATTTAAAAAAAAAGCTAGTATCAGTAATGGTAACCATGAAACTATCGGATTGTTGTAAAAACCCATCTGGTTCACTAATGTCCTTCAGAGAAGGAAATCTGCCGTCCTTACCTGGTCTGGCCTATATGTGACTCCAAACCCACAGCAATGTGGTTGACTCTTAACTGTCCTCTGAAATGGCCCAGCAAGTCACTCAGTTGCAACAAACTGCTACAAAACACAATAATAAGAATGAAACTGGACAGATCAACTGCAGTGGTTCAAGAAGGTGGCTCACCACCACCTATCTCAAGGGCATTTAGGGATGTGCAATAAATGCTGGCCTTGCCAGTGATGCCCACATCCCATAAAAAAAAATTACCCTTGAGGTTCTGCTTATTAATTTAGACTCAAACTCCCTCAGCAGAACCTCATTCTTAGTTCTACCATTCATTGGTTCCCCTCCCACTCCAAGTTCTTCTCCAGCCACGAGGAGATATCCTTAACCCTGGCACCGGGCAGGCAACACAGCCTTTAGGACTCGCGCGGCTGCAGAGACCAGTATCTATCCTACTGACCCCTACCACTACCACATTCCTTCCTTCTCCCCTATTTGGATGGTCCCCTATACCACGGTGCCGTGGTCAGTTTGCCCATCCTCCCTGCAGTCCTTTTCCTCATCCATACAGGTAGCAAGTACCTCGTACCTGTTGGACAAGGTCAAGGGCTGAGGCTCCTCCATCACTACATCCTGGGTCCCCATACCTTCCTGACTCGTAGTCACACCCTCCTGTCTCTGACCACTGACGAACTCTAAAGTACTACTTAACCTAAAGGGTGTGACTGCCTCCTGGAACAAAGTGTCCAGGTAACTCTCCCCCTCCCTGATGCATTGCAATGTCTGCAGCTCGTACTCCAGCTCAACAACTCTGAGCTGAAGTTCCTCGAGTTGCAGACACTTACTGTAGATATGGTTGCTCGGGATTGCGATGCTCTCCACAAACTCCCACATGCTGCAGTTACGACACACCACCTGCCCTGCCATCTCTAACCTTGATTTATTTATTAATTGATTAGTTAAAGCTTTTATTCAATCGATATTTTAGTCTTATTATTTGATTATTTTATCTAGTTTAAGTTATTAATTTAATAAGTACTAGCAAGTTACAGTTTCTCAGCTCTTAATTTAACCCCCTTCCCTGACTTAGCGAGCAAAAAGAATTGTAATACTCACCAACCAATCACCTACCTGCTCTCCTGTGATGCCACTCCGATTCTTTTTTTGTTGTTTTTGAATTGGAGCCTCTCCGCTGCTTTAATTCAGGTCCGTTCTCGGGCCGCTCTTTATCCTCTCGCCGCTGCCGCTGCTTTAATTCAGATCCGCTCTCGGGCCGCTCTTTATCCTCTTGTCGCTGCCGCTGCTTTAATTCAGGTCCGTTCTCGGGCCGCTCTTTATCCTCTCGCTGCTGCCGCTGCTTTAATTCAGGTCCGTTTTCGGGCCGCTCTTTATTCACTCGCCGCTGCCGCTGCTTTGGCACTGCTGCTCAGTCATGTTGAGGAAGCTCATCCTCTGCCTGTATACCCTGTGTTGGGGGTATCGCCTCCGGCGTGGTGCAGCCCTGTGCTGATGCCCTCTCTCCTGTGGAGCATCAGGTCGTTGAGGAGAAGGTTGTTGCTGTTGCTGCTGCTGCTGCTGCTGGTGTGCCTGTTGCTGCTGGTGTTGGGGCTCATCCTGGTCCGATTCTGAGGACCAAGGTGAGACAGTATAAACAGCACCCATGCTGATGTAATAGATGGCAAGTCAAGTAGAGATCAGAGAAGCAATCTGTCAATGGTGTGATAGTTAGTAGCAATGAGGTGAGAATGGCTTCTGAATTTGCAGTAAAGACTTACAAACTGTAGACACCTAAATCTGTGCTCAAAATGCACTCGGCAAGAGCCTTTCCCTTAGGCAAGTAAGCAGGTGTCATGTAGCAGTATTTATTGTGCTTTCCATGCTCAATAGTAATGACCTCGATCAATGACCACTGAACCTCTGCCTCAGCTTGACAGACGTGGTTCCCGAGCTGCGTGAGTCCCGTGGTCATGCAGTGAAATTCAAAAGGTCTGGTTAAAAGCACTATTAAGGGTCTGACAACAAGGTATTAATGAGGTAAATTAGGTCACCCGCCTCTGCCATTCGGGTCCATGCCGCGCTGGCAAACCCGCCCAAGTAAAAAGCACGAGGAGGCGGGATGACGGTACGTTCCTGGCTCACTCCCATTTATTGTGCATTTTACTCCCGACCCGTCTCCAATCCTGCAGCATGAAAATTCCAGCCTAGGTGTCTATTAAGCACATGTTTATAACTTAACTGCATGTACCAAGCATTGTATATACTCTCATCTATGTTCAGTTTAGTATATCTAACACAAAATATCCAGTGAAAACAAGGTTCATGGGTATAGAATAATTTACTTTAACTAGTAGGCCTCCTGTGACTGCAGGGCTTAAATTGCAATAAAACCTGCTTTGGAAACCAAAGCTTTACTGTCTATACTTTAATGGTATAATTTTTCCACTCTAAAAGGGCTTGGTCATTATGAACTGGTTTATTGCTGGAGATTACCCAATTATCTTCAGTTCAGACTGAGTGTCTATAACGTTAGTAAATACTTAATCCAAGGTAATCTAGCCTATAGGCCACAAATTTTCTGCTTCTGCTTTCCTCGAAATGGATGGAATATGCCACCACGATTTTCCAATATATGCCACTGTCATGCAAGGCTCCATACTGGGGGTGTGGAAGTGGAAAGTTTACGCTAATGCTGTGATTTAAATGTAATCTGGCTGTCAAGTGTTTTCCAGGATTCATTTCCTTCAGGACACAGCCTCAAGATCTGTGGGGTATTTGAGGACCTAATTCAATCAATTCCCTCATGGATATTCCAGACAGTGGGAGTAATTTTGACTTTGGGCGAAGTCAATGGAAATTAAAATCAGGAGAGATGTAGAACAGGTAGCTGAATCGATAGCACCCATTTTCTACTATCTTGTCTTAAGGGAGACTATGCACAACTATTCTTCTTCTGGCCAAATAAATAAATATCTGCGCCTTTATGCACCCTCAGTCCATTTGAATAATATTTACATAATCATTTCTTTCCTTCCCTGCACCTGGAGGGAAAATTGACATATCGCACATGTTTACACAAATCCATTTGTGACAGTGAGGGGAGGGGTACTATTTGGTCCATTACGTCATGAGGTATCACTTCAGGAAAATAGCAGCCTCTCATCATAGTTCACATAAAGGTTCACGATTCTTACTCATTCCTGGTTGCTTGTTGGCAGTCTAAGCCAGTGGGAGGGAACAAGAAAATGCTTTATAAACCATACCAAAAAAAAGATTAATCAGGTCTCTTTAATACCTGGAGATCATAATTCAAATTGAGCCCAGCTGCAGCTGTTTCTAAAGTGAAATGAGTTGCTGTTAGTCTTCATTTACCCCAGTAAAAATAAATAAGCGATACAAATTATTAGGCTCAAATTCTCTGGTATGGTGCATGGCTTGTGGTATTCAGTCACAATGTTAATGCCGCAGAATTGTATCAACTAAATCTATAGCTTCACTGTATTTGTGAAATTGTGTTCTTTGATGTCTTTTGTATTGAATTTGCCAAATTTATATTGTTTTCTGCCTGCCTGTGAGGACATTCATGGCCTCTGCGAGATTTGATTTTCTGTAAGGAAAATGCACCAAATCTAATTTCCTCCATAGAATCCAGCTTCAGGTAATACTGCATAAAACCAAACAGAATAATATGAACAGAATAATGTTAGAAGAAACCTTTTCCACAGAAATCATCATTGAATTCTTTAAATTGCCCCAGTTCTTTCTCAGCTGATAACTTTTTTGTGTTTTGTCAAAAAATGCTTGGTTGCTATGGTACTTGAATAATATGTTAGCTGTCAATAATGTGTCAGCTGGTTATTTTCATCATTTCTTCCTCTGGATGCAACCTGGTATGGCATGCCCCTGCTACTGATAATGTTCTCCTTCTACCAAAGTAATGATTTTGTAACGACTGCGCATGCAAACCCATCATTAGAGCAAACCTGTCTAATTCACTTTTCTTCCCAATTTCTACTGGGCGTTTGGGACCAAGTGGGCCTTGCAGTCCTTGTTGCTTATGGGAAGTACAAAAACAATCAGTACGGCAATTCCTGCATCAATGTTTAGAGATGTTTGCTCCTCTTTCAGATCAGATGTGAAGAGGCTGATACGACAGTATTAGAAAGAGGTATGATAACCTACAGTGGACAAATTTTAGTGTTACACGACCCTGTTTTACTAATCTTTCCTAATAGATATGGTGCATTCCACACAGCAGGTTGGTAAGAGTAGCTCTTATTTTCTTACATTGGCTGATGGTAGTGCTAAATAGTATAATCAGCCGTATGACTGTCCTGAATTAAGACCAGGAGAGAAATTCCAGATTTTATATTGTACTCTGGGGCCTATTATTTCTTTACAAAATTGTGACTAGTGCAACACCCTAAATGTTTCTCGTACCAGATCCCCATGTTTTTGCACGGGGCACAAGAACTGCTGCTGTTTTAACTTAACATTCTATAAAATCAAACATAAGCTAGATTTGTATAGCACCTTTAATATTGTGACATATCCCTGGTAATTGTAGAGCCAGACCTGAGGGAGGGGTGAGAGATGAGAACCATGAATATAAAACATTCCTTCCCAATATGGAACTCGGCTGCAAAAAAATCAATACCTTCATATTGATGGTTTGGGGAAGGAATTGTTTTAATGTGTTAACATCATTCTCTCCTAACTTTACGTCTGAAACATCTTTGGTTTTGCAACAATTGCCGCTTTAAATGAGCAGGTGCTCGAAGGGTACGTGGTAGATAGAGATTTTCTGTATCTGTCAATTTAGGGTCGATGATTTCAATTATAGTGCCATGGACCAGCTGATCACATTTGTTGCGAGCTTGTTTCTTTGTCAATAGAATTGTTGTAGATTGAGAACTCTGTATGATTTATGGCTGGCTTGCTGTCTGCTACTATCTGTAATATTATCCTATATTTCTGTAGCCATCGTGCTAGAGCAAAGCTTCCCTGTAAGTGTAGTCATTCATCCTGGTCCATTCCAGAATTACCGTAAAAATAATTGGTTATTAATCAATAAGGTTCAAGCAATAGGAAACAGTAATATTAATTTAACGGAAAGGCATTTTATTTAAGACCAGCGCGAGCTTACAGACAACCAGCTGGGGCTCAATTAGCTTTGTTTGATTGCATTATTGCTTAGATAGATGCAAGATAAAAATATCTAGCCAGGCTTATTAAAAAATGAAAATTATAAAACATTTATTAAATGGGGGCGTGGGGGGCAGTCCAAAGCTGGTTTTGAGCTAATTTTATTGAAATACTCCGTGTTTTTTTCATTTTTATACACTGAAATCTTTAATAAGTTTGATAAACATCACTATTGAAGGACAGATATGTTCAAGATAGCTTGCAATCCAATAATAGCAAGGTTACTATATTTTACTCACTGGCACTTCAATCAAATCAGCAGGGTAGTTTTTGGAAGAATTACATTCTGAGAGAAAAGGGAACAGGAAAGGTAGAAATGAGGAGCAGGTCAATCAGCAGCTGAAAGAGAACAATAGTGTGCGACACTTCATCAGAACTTATCTTGCACTTTCTGATGCAGATCAACCTCCTTGTGCACTTCAGATTTCTAGCGCTCACTGGGTTGGATTTTCCTTAGAATGGTGGTGTTTCTGCAGGGCTTCCACTGGCCCTTCCGACACTCCTGCAGTCCTAATCCATATTCCTACACAATGGGCTACTGGTGGGAATTCCTCTGCCAACAGGGAACCTGCCAGTGCTAGTAAGGAATCTCTAGCGGCGCTGCAGTGAGGACCACAAGAGGCAAGAGTGAGGGCCAAATTGGAGGGAAAGGTGGCCTCTACTGGACATTCTCCATTTATTTCTACATTTTGGGACATTATTGGTTACCCTGTGCCTACCGCCACCTTCCACCAGGCGGTTCATGGGGAGCAGTGATAATAGAGGCAGGTGGGAGAGATTATGGGTTAAGAGACCAGGCAGGGGGAGAAAAATTGAGGTCAGAGGCGGGACATTGCAGTAGGCCTCACCACCCAATTTTTCCACCATTTCTGCCACTATCTTGTCCAATTTCTGATGGGATAGCACAGAATACTTCAGCCCACTGTTTTCCTTTTTATCTTTGCATTCTGAGAGCATGTGGAAAAAATGTTATGAATCTGGGTTGAAAAAATACACATGAAAATTAAAGCAAATCTGATAATCAGGGACTGCCTCCTATAATTGGCTCTCCATTAATGTTATTTTCCTTGTATTTTGCCAGAAAATTGGCACTAAGTCTACGGTTTCTGATGAGATTGTGCCTGCAGTTCCAGGCCATTACAGTCATACTTTCTCAAGGGAGCAGGACTGGAATTGTCCAGTGTTTATTTTTAAATAAATTCTCACAGTACTTTAACTTTTCCTTGACTTGCTGGGATGTTTTTAGTTCATCGCAGGGCACTGGGGCATTCTCAGAGGTACCACCGGCATGTATTCCCAAAAATGGCAATTTCCCACATCATTAATAGTTTACAAGAAAATTACAGTAGGAGGATGGGCTGAGTCATTCACAAAAAAATCTGACTAATGTTTCTAATTGATCTTATAACCTAACTTCTTGAATCAAGATCATTATTGAGTTCCAAATCTCACACCACCAATTCTATTTAAATTTTAAACCTTTGTTTTGCTTCTTTTTATGTTTCTGTCCCTTGTATTAGCTTTGTGCTCTCACTCCGACTGGAATTTTAAGTGTTGAGATGGGCCAAGCTGAACTGCGAACATCTCCACAACGTGCTTTTTCACAGATTAGCCAGAAGGAGTCCCATCCTCACAAAGTCAGGTATGAGTGAGTAAAATATTATTCATGGCATCTCAGTTGAAGCTGAGTTTCGACAGACATTATACCGATATCTAGATAACAAAGCCAAACCCTTTTCTGGCTGTAATATTTCCCCCTCCATTCCAAAACATGGAGCTCCCGTCCATACATAAATAGTGGGCACTTGCAATGTCATTCTGCAAGCACAGAAGCTCAGGAAAGCTTGTTGCATTAACGAACTATGTTTAATGTATATAGTGGTGGAAAACAGTAATGAGATTGGGTATTGTTAAACTCCCAATTTTGTTGAGTTACATTGGGGGTTGATTTTGATTGCCTTCATCTGGTGTTAACGGGGCGGCAGTTGCCTCAAAATGGCGTCGGTGGCCTTACCGCCCTGTTACCACCGGCAATGTGGCCGGTTCCATTTTGAAAGGGGCTTACTGCCTGCCGTCCAAAATGCCCGCTTGTTTCAGGCGATAGGTCCCATTTAATATTTTAGGTCGGAACTGGTTGGAGCCTGCGCAGTGGACACTGACTCTGGGTGATGGAACTGGAAAAACCCACCAAAGGTAAGTATCTAATTATGTTGTGGCTCCTCCAGGGCTCAGTAAAATAATCTGGGCCGCTGCTGCCCTGGGACTCCCAATCATCTGCAATTGCGACCTCCCCCCCTCCCCCCACCCACCACCCACCTTCTTCCCTGCTACTTATCAAGCTGGCAGCCACCCCGGCCCAATTTTGAGTCTTTAAACCGGTCCTTAATCCAGCGAGCTGCACTGGGATGTTTGGCGTCCCACAGCTCGCCTGTCAGATTTAAATGATGCCTGGGCCTTAAAATCATGCGGCCTCTTTGGCGTCTGAAAGTCAAAATAGACCTCATTGATCTGAATCCTCCTTCCACTGGTGGATTAGCAGTGGGAAAGTTCCAACACCCACCAATGTCAAACTGTTACTAATCCCAGTTTGCTCCCAGAACCCTCATTAGCCATGCAGTCTTTTAAAGGCTACAGCCAGTTAAAGGGCAGCATCACTTCTCAGTAGGATGGCAGAAGTAGCAACAGACCCGGGGTGTCAGCAGCTGGAAGGAGCTCCAGATTTCCGAATGAGTCAGTGGAGGTGCTTTGGCAGAACCGAGGGCCAGGAGGTCTGTATGATAAGCAGTGAGGGCAGGAGGCATCATATGAGAGTGGTGCAGGTTATCTGGACGGAGGTGGCAGAGGCAGTAAGTAGAATTTACACCACCTCAAAAATTTCCTCACAAGGTTCAATGATCTCATAAGGGTGGCCAAGGCAAGTCAAGGCTCTGTTGCCAATATACATCCTGTACCACTCATATAGCTTCAATCACCTCTTTACCTATCATACTTTTTTTGTATTAGCGCCAGTGGATTTTTGTAGACCAGTTGGTATGCCTCAGTCATAACCTCCCTGGTGAGTGTGAGTTTCCCCATGCAGTGCTCCTTTTCCATGCAAAGGTAGATGACTGTTGTGGTTGACCTGCTGCGCTCTATCTACTCTTGGGCTGCCCGCTCCTCCTTCTCCTCCTGTTCCAGTGCAATATATGTACCAGTGGCTGCTGTACCCATGGTCTCAGGCAGAAAACTCCTCTGCACTATTCAGACACAAATGAATTGCAGCTTTTATTTTGATGGACTGTAACCATTTTAAGCTTATAGTACAAGTTATTTTAAAATTGCATCTATTTTGTTGTATCCGTGGTGAAGTTTGGATGCTATTTTATATTTACCTCTGCCTGGAACACTCTGGCTACTTCTGATCATGCAGTTTAACCACAGCGGCTTTTAAATATGGCATTGGGCATCACTAGCACCCAATTTCAACATTTAATCCTGACTTGTATCTCATAATTCATTGATTTACTCATTTAAAAAAAGACCAGAGCACTACTGAAAATAGTGAAGATTTGAATTTTTTTCCCTCATCAGATTTCACTGCCTAAAAGGGTGGTAGAGGCAGAAAACCTCATCGCATTTAAAAAGTATTTGGATATGAACTTGAAGTGCCATAACCTACAAGGCTATGGACCAAGAGCTAGAAAGCTGGATAGCTTTTTTCCGGCTGGCACAGACACGATGGGCTGAATGGCCTCCTTCTGTGCCGTAAACTTCTATGATTCTATGATGTGGGAGTTATTGCTGTTTAAAATAATTTTTAAAATGTGGCAATTTGTAACATAGATATAAAGTTATAGCTTTGTTTTTTAAAAACAAAATGGTACCGAACCCTTATTTCTACCTTTCAACTACGACATCATTTGTGCAGTTCTAGATGCTCCTTGTGGGAATTTTGTTTTCTCCTCCCATCACACAATGATGCTGAATGTTTCCATTAACTGTTTCAACCCCACCCCAAATCTTACATTACTGCTGGCGGGGAAGAGGCTGCAAAGTGCTGACTCCCTGTTTTAACTGTTCAGAACTGCATGGAACCAAGAGTGAATGGAACTTGAAATAGCTTAATTAAGTCAAATGAATTTTTGAAAGTTATTTTGTGATTTAGGAGAAAAAATATAAAAGAAGTAGCACAGTAAATATATAAGGGGGCCAATCCTTGTCTGCCAATGGCCCGGTTTTATTTTTTGCATGTACAAGGCAGTAGGCAAACAAAAATAATTTTTTTAAGTGATAGACTTACTGTTGCAATTTCTCGGGTAACTGTTGTATCGTCTCCTACTTATAATGTCACTTTCCATCTGGCTTAACAAGACTGTCTTTGGAAAATGTTCAGGACCATCTTATATTCACCCCTTGCCTGTCTTCTGCTTGTAGCCATGCTTGTGCGAAGCCAATAGCATGAATATTTTTACTAGCTGCTTATACCTATAATCCCAGTTGATTATTTCTAATACATTTGTTTAAAAACATTTAAATGTTCATTTCAACAAATTTTTGACAATGCTTTAGAGCCACCACCTTGAAATTAAATGAATTTCCAGTTACTAGCCCTGAAAATCTGCAGCAGATCCAGTGCCGTCCTGCTGTAACTGTCAGGAGTTTGCCAGAATGGTTGGATCTGCATAAACCAGGTTCCAGTCTTGAACCAAATTACCTGAATGTCTTAAATGGGTGCAGTGCCTCGATCTGTCTCAAACATGGCCGTCGTTGTAGATGTGGGGGACGGAGTGACAGCACCTGGAGTGGAGGCTCTCCACGTCAGGAGTTCCCACTGAACCCGGTGTATGGTCAGTGGAGGCACACCTGGTCAGACCGTATCTCGCTGACCACCAGCAATAGAGAGAATCACCTGTCGGCCAGGCTAGCATCATGGCCCTAACCCCCGATGATTTTGAAGCTATTTTTAAAATTATTTTTGAATTGGCCCTTTTTCCTCAATTTTTGACTGGACTTTCTGGCCTCTGTGTCCCTCGTGGCACTTGGCCCTCAACATTGCCAGAGAAATGAAGGAACCTGCCCTGACCCTGGACAGTCTGCCGAGGTCAGCAGCGGAGTTTCCCAGCAAGTGCAATTTCAGGGCCACTATTTTATGTTTATGTAAGGGCTCGTGGGGTTGGGGGTAATATAGTAGCATAGATAGAGGATTGGTTAACGGACAGAAAACAGAGAGCAGGAATAAATGGGTCATTTTCCGATTGGCAGGCTGTAACCAGTGGGGTACCGCAAGGATCAGTTCTTGGGTCTCAGCTATTCACAATCTATATTAATGACTTAGATGAAGGGACCGAGTGCAATGTATCCAAGTTTGCTGACAATACAAAGCTAGGTGGGAAAGTAAGCTGTGAGGAGGATACAAAGAGCCTGCAGAGGGATATAGACAGGTTAAGTGAGTGGGCAATAAGGTGGCAAATGGAGTATAATATGGGGAAATGTGAGGTTATTCACTTTGGTAGGAAGAATAGAAAAATAGAATATTTTTTAAATGGTGAGAAACTATTAAATGTTGGTGTTCAGAGAGATTTAGGTGTTCTCGTACAAGAAACACAGAAAGTTAGCATGCAGGTACAGCAAGCAATTAGGAAGGCAATTGACATGTTGGCCTTTATTGCAAGGGGGTTGGAGTACAAGAGAAAGGAAGTCTTACTACAATTGTACAGGGCTTTGGTGAGACCTCACCTGAAGTACTGTGCACAGTTTTGGTCTCCTTATCTGAGAAAGGACATACTTGCCTTAGAGGCAGTGCAACAAAGGTTCACTAGATTGATCCCTGGGATGAGAGGGTTGTCCTATGAGGAGAGATTGAGTAGATTGGGCCTATACTCTCTGGAGTTTAGAAGAATGAGAGGTGATCTCATTGAAACATATAAGATACTGAGGGGGATTGACAGGTTAGATATTGAGAGGTTGTTTCCCCTGGCTGGAGTGTCTACAACTAGGAAGCATAGTCTCAGGATAAGGGGTCGGCCATTTAAAACTGAGATGAGGAGGAATTTCTTCACTCAGAGGGTTGTGAATCTTTGGAATTCTCTGCCCCAAAGGGCTGTGGATGCTGAGTTGTTGAATATATTCAAGGCTGAGATAGATAGATTTTTGGACTCTAGGAGAATCAAGGGATATGGAGATTGGGCGGGGAAGTGGAGTTGAGGTCGAAGATCAGCCATGATGTTATTGAATGGCGGAGAGGCTTGAAGGGCTGTATGGCCTACTCCTGCTCCTGATTCTTATGTTCTTATGTTTATGTACCCTCCTGCCATCTTTTGCATTCTATCACTTTCTCATGCTGCCTCTAACAAATCCAATATGTCTGATGGACAAGAGGAAGAAAATTCAAATTCAAATGCTCTTTATTGTAGAATTAATGTTGAATTACACAACACAAATAATAATAAATGCCTGGAAGTAAGTTGATGACAGAAATTCAATCTCTTAGCTCTTTTGACATTCACAATTGTGCTTTCTGTTATAATCAGTTCAGATATGCTCAATCGAATTGTTGTCCTTTAATATATTCTGGCTATCTTATTACCTGGTGATCAACTATTAATATAACACAAAAAATTGTTGTGATTACATACTAATCATTAATTTTTCAGAGATCCATCTGACCTTAATATCATTACACTTGAATGCACTGGTCATTGGCATCTGACAGCTGTTAGCAAAACCCCCAGAGTTCAATTAGAAACAAGTCAAAGCTTCACTCTATAGTTTATGATTTTATTTGACATCTCTGTCTCTAAACTATATCACTGTTTTGTAAACACTTTCAGGTATACATAATTCTTTCTTTTTATCGTAATTTTCTCACATCGCCTCATCTCATGGGTTTAACATGTGCTAGGGTATGGGATCATGTGACCTGATGGGGGATGGGTCCATGGAATCTGATGGGGGATGGGTCGATATGACCTGATGGGGGATGGGTCCATGTGACCTGATGGGGGATGGGTGGATATAACCTGATGGGGGATGGGTCCATGTGATCTGATGGGGGATGGGTGGATATGACCTGATGGGGGATGGGTCCATGTGACCTAATGGGGGATGGGTATATGTGACCTGATTTAGGATGGGTCCATGTGACCTGATGGGGGATGGGTCCATGTGACCTGATTTGGGATGGGTCCATGTGACCTGATGGGGGATGGGTCCATGTGACCTGATTTGGGATGGGTCCATGTGACCTGATTTGGGATGGGTCCATGTGACCTGATGGGGGATGGGTCCATGTGACCTGATGGCGGATGGGTCCATGTGACCTGATTTGGGATGGGTCCATGTGACCTGATGAGGGATGGGTCCATGTGACCTGATGAGGGATGGGTCCATGTGACCTGATTTGGGATGGGTCCATGTGACCTGATTTGGGATGGGTCCATGTGACCTGATGGGGGATGTGTCCATGTGATCTGATGGGGGATGGGTCCATGTGACCTGATGGGGGATGGGTCCATGTGACCTGATGGGGGATGGGGCCATGTGACCTGATGGGGGATGGGTCCATGTGACCTGATGGGGGATGGGGCCATGTGACCTGATGGGGGATGGGTCCATGTGACTTGATGGGGGATGGGTCCATGTGACCTGATGGGGGATGGGTCCATGTGACCTGATGGGGGATGGGTCCATGTGATCTGATGGGGATGGGTCCATGTGATCTGATGGGGATGGGTCCATGTGATCTGATGGGGATGGGTCCATGTGATCTGATGGGGGATGGGTCCATGTGACCTGATGGGGGATGGGTCCATGTGACCTGATGGGGGATGGGTCCATGTGACCTGATGGGGGATGGGTCCATGTGATCTGATGGGGATGGGTCCATGTGATCTGATGGGGATGGGTCCATGTGATCTGATGGGGATGGGTCCATGTGATCTGATGGGGGATGGGTCCATGTGACCTAATGGGGGATGGGTCCATGTGACCTGATGGGGGATGGGTCCATGTGACCTGATGGGGGATGGGTCCATGTGACCTAATGGCGGATGGGTCCATGTGACCTAATGGCGGATGGGTCCATGTGACCTGATGGGGGATGGGTCCATGTGACCTAATGGGGGATGGGTCCATGTGAATGATGGGGGATGGGTCCATGTGACTTGATGGGGGATGGGTCCATGTAACCTAATGGGGGATGGGTCCATGTGACCTGATGGGGGATGGGTCCATGTGACCTGATGGGGGATGGGTCCATGTAACCTAATGGGGGATGGGTCCATGTGACCTGATGGGGGATGGGTCCATGTGACTTGATGGGAGATGGGTCCATGTGACCTAATGGGGGATGGGTCCATGTGACCTGATGGGGGATGGGTCCATGTGACTTGATGGGGGATGGGTCCATGTGACCTAATGGGGGATGGGTCCATGTGACCTGATGGGGGATGGGTCCATGTGACCTGATGGGGGATGGGTCCATGTGACCTGATGGGGGATGGGTCCATGTGACCTGATGGGGGATGGGTCCATGTGACCTGATGGGGGATGGGTCGTAGCCCCACTATTTTTTTCCCACCCTCCCCACTGAGATGTAGTATTTTGTTCTCATGCTGTGCAGTTGGGCCTCAGACTCCTGAAACTTACCCAATGGGTACACTGATTGAGTAATTTTACGACTTTACTGCTGGTGGGGATCTTTGAACGCCAGGAATTCATATCAGAAATTAGGAAGTGCACTGCATGTGATTTTCTGATTATTAATTTAAATAGTCAGAAAACCACATGCAGCAGGTATCCAAATTCCTCATGTGTCCAACTCCCCGCTGACAGCGTGAAGTTGGGAAATTACCCCATGGGCATCAGTGGACCGGGACTTGAAACTGTGGTCGTCCGGATTGCTAAGCTACTAGGCCATGTGGAATTGTGATGTTGTTCTTCGTTAAAGGATAACATCACTCCAGCGGAGAATACTTTCAGCGCACAGTGTATCTCCCTTTTTGTTTTCCAGTCTAAACTTTACACAGCAGTGCTTAGTAAGTACTGAGTTGCAAAATGATCGAATGGTTTGGATCAACATCTATAAATGAAACGGTGGCTGGTCCCTGTTAAGTCGGTGAAGTTGCTAACTGACTGAACCCATGACTAATGCCAACTGAGTGCCACTCCATCATCTGAAAGGTTAGGTTCCTCTGGGGTGCAGAGACACCAATTAAAACAAAGATTTCTCCTAATAGGCTGGCTGCCTTAATGCATTTATGTGGAAAACGTAAAATGAGGGTCGCTTGCATTGGAACTACTCTCCCTTCTGTGGGGGAAGAATTACTCTGGCCAATCTGTGCAGTGATGCTGCATGATTTTGACTCACACAGCTAGCAGAATAATTCTTCCCCCTCTATGTTTTAAAATCTGCATGCGGTTTGTTTTAATCCCACTTTATTTTTAAATCACAGTTCTACTTTTGTTTCCTGTCAGAATATAAATGGAAACAAATTGTTCTGTTGCAGATACCACAGGAAATATAGAGTTCATCTATTTTTTAATGTAGATTTAAAATTAATGTTTTAAAATAAAACAAAATTGTAACCATAAGTGACAGTATTGTATTACATTCTCCAATTTAGTAAATAAAATCACTTATTACATCATCACTGAATTAATAAAACTCATGAACTCTTTTCCACAAGGAATATTTCAAATCTTTTTGATAGCTCTGGATTGCTGCGCTTGGTATTTTACAATGTACCTTTTTCAAAACACATCAGCCAACTTATAATTTTAGCCCAACCAAACAGATGGGGAAACTGTGTGGTTGGTTAGAACATTGTCAATTCATTTCTGAGAATCTAGTCCCCTGAAGCACAAAGGATAAAAAATCTTCCCTCAGCTGTTAACACTTTCCCACCTGAAGATAACATTTCAGACTGAGAAATCATGGGGGGCCTGGGGAGGAGTTACTTAGTTAAAAAATGAGTTCATGACAGTTTCAGCTCAGTTCTCAGTGGACACCAAACAACGCAATAAGAGCCAGATTTTCAAAAAAATATTGTATTGGCAATTGTTCCGGCAATGCCACCTTCCTTTTTCCTACACCAAATATTCCCCTCCACCATGGTTGACAGGGCCCTCGACCGTGTCCGTTCCATTTCCCGCACTTCTGCTCTCACCCCTTCCCCTCCCTCCCAGAACCACGATAGAGTTCCCCTTGTCCTCACCTTCCACCCCACCAGCCTCCACATTCAACGGATCATCCTCCACCATTTCTGCCACCTCCAGCGTGATCCCACCACTAAACACATCTTCCTCTCCCCTCCCCTTTCAGTATTCAGAAGGGACTGTTCCCTCCACGACACCCTGGCCCACTCTTCCATCACCCCCAACACCCACTCCCATCCCACGGCACCTTCCCGTGCATGTGCAGGAGATGCAACACCTGTCCTTTTACCTCCTCCTTTTCCATCGTCCAGGGCCCCAAACACTCCTTCCAGGTGAAACAGCGATTTACTTGTACTTCTTTCAATTCAGGATACTGTCTTCGCTGCTCACGATGTGGTCTCCTCTACATTGGGGAGACCAAACAGAGATTGGGTGACTGCTTTGCGGAGCACCTCCGTTCAGTCCGTAAGGGTGACCCCGAGCTTCCGATCGCCTGTCACTTTAATTCCCTGCTCCACTCCCACTCTGACCTCTCGGTCCTCGGCCTCCTACACTGTTCTAATGAAGCTTAACATAAGCTCGAGGAACAGCACCTCATCTTTCAATTAGGCACTTTATAGCCTTCTGGACTCAACATTGAGTTCAACAATTTCAGACCATAACCTCGGCCCCCATTTTTACAGATGGCAGCTGTTGCTGACGATTCTGCAATTCCCATTTACACCTCTTCTGACCCATCTTTTGTTTCTTTACTTGTCCCATTACTATCTCCTTTCGCCTTGCACCATCATCCCTTTTGTTATTTAATCACTCCTGCCTTCTATCCTATCACAGACTTTCCCTTTTGTTCTTTCCTTCCCTCCCCCCTTTCCCTGCCCCTACACTTGCTTAAAACCTGTTATATCTCTAACTTTTTCCAGTTCTGACGAAAGGTCATCGACCTGAAACGTTAACTTTGTTTCTCTCTCCACAGATGCTGCCTGCCCTGCTGAGTATTTCCAGCATTTTCTGTTTTTTATTTCAGGTTTTCAGCATTCACAATATTTTGCTTTTGTAATAGGTTTGAGCATGCCTGTCACCCCATGGTTGAAAAGTCTGCCAGCATTCAGTGGCCAGGGCTTACAAGTAAAGAGTGGCCACTTGGATGAGGATTTCCAGCACGCATGGAACCATACCTCAAACTTTCAGGAGAGGAAAGTAGAAAACTGGGGCAGGGTGACCCAGTGAACTGATGTTGAGACACGGCCCGTGTAGCTGCCAAAATTGCACTACGTGTGGGCATTTTTCTGCAAGACTATGTTGCCTGAATTCAAATTGTTCTGAATTGGTAAAAATTCGGACTTTTCTGAATTAATGAAGATCACCTCAGTTTGTGTGAATTCAGGGTTTGTTTTTTGAATTCAATTCAGTCTTCAGTGCCATCCCACGCTCTAGACTCCAGTTCGTCTGATGCACTGGGCCCTGCCATCTGACTGTTTGCTTTCGTCTTGAGGAGCACAAATTCCTCATAAAATATTACAAAGGGACGTTCCTTATGTTTCATTCAGAAATTTTAATCAACTTGGTAATATAATTTTCCTATATATAAAGTACCATTCTAAATTAAATGTTAATGATTTGTTCGTGCAATGCAAGCCACAAATAAAATTGATTGCTGAGAAGACTCGGCCTATGATTGCAGAGAATTACACAGATAAAATCAACAGGAAGTCCCAGACGTGGCAGCCTGTTTTCCGTAAATACTTAATTCTCAGTAGCTCTTGTTTTCTTATGCCATCTGCAAGCTCTTGGGGCTACATTGCTGTGATGGGCAGTGCATGTATCTTTCCATTCCCTGCCTCGGTGATGAATGCCCTGTGCCGGTGTGGAACTCTGCGGAGGAAGTGCCATAAATTTACTGCTGAATCAGCTCGAAAACCAGAGCAGGGTTACAGGATCACAGCTGTCACTCGGCTGTGGGAAACAGTTCAGGGATCGTTAGCACTGGCCATTCCCATGAACTTAAGGTTTCAACTGTGTTACTATGGGCACTGAGTGAGGTGACACTGCAATAAGTACATAGCTTTAACCCCTTCCAACATTGGGGTTATTTTAGTTACATACCACATAGCATGCTCTTAAGCTTATAAACTATTTTCCCACAATTTTGAACTCACTTATCCAGAGCAGTTATAAACATCTGAAATGGTACTACAAATAATTGAATTAGTATAATAGTGTTTTATGTTTAGGGTAGAGTGTACTGAAAATACACAGTAGGTCAGTCAGCACCTGAAAACAGAAAGGCAGGTAAACATTTTGGATGGAAAATATTAACCTGCTTTTGTCTTTCAGATGCTGACTAGCCTGTATCTTTTTTGGTACTTTCTGTTTTTATTTCAGATTGCCAATATTCATGATTTTTCTTTTAATTTGGTGCTGACAACTTTAGAGCAGTCTAAGGAACTTTACACTGGCCGTATGAAGCACTTAAATCATAATGAGATGTTAAGACTAGTTCTAGTCCTACCATTTGTTTCCTGAACAATACACAGAATAGTACTTGCAAAGGTGAAAATTGGGGCAATTAACCCAGAAGTTATGCACTATGTGTTAAGACTGCAAAACAAAAATTCTAATTGTCCTTATTATTAATCTCTTAAAGAGGTGCTGTCTGTCAGGGAAGTGCAGCTTGTATCATAGCCTGTGCCTTGAGCCATGATGTTTCTTGATGCCTGTGCCACAGCAGATGAAGTCTGCTTCACACTGATGTTTTCTAAAATGGCTTTAGATGAAAAGAATTAAAACAAAATGTATTTTATAAAGTAATTCCTACGTACACAATAGATGATGTAGTGACATCATCACACTTAGATATAAATGCCACTGTGTAATGTACAACTTTGTAAACTTTGTGCGGCAGATAACCATTAACAGAACCGGTTTCCATAGAAACAAACGGGGGAGGGGTGGGAATTTGCTCTTTTAAATTTGCATTTTAATGGTGTATGCAGGCTTGCAGCAAACATATATTTTTATACCTTAGCATTCCGAACTCCTGACATTCTGGTGAAATATTTTCTCCTGTTTGTGGCAGAGAAGTGATTATTTATGTATGTAAGCTGGATCTGAATCTCTTGGCTACTACACCATTCTGTGCCCAAGAGCGCAATTTTATACCATTTTCCTCACTGTATTTGTGTTACATTCAACAAGGCAAACATGCTTTATCACAACACAAAGTTATGAATCTATCCTGCACGCCCCACCCTATTTACTGAGCCACATTTTTCTTTTTTGTCTTCCGCAAAGCTTTGGCCTTGAATTTTGGTTGCTTTTCAGCCAATAGCTAGCTCAAAGTTCAAGTTCCTAAAGACTATTCTTTTTATCATGCACATGACCACGTCAATTTTTTACATCAAATCAGAAAGGATTGCCTGCAGCTCCCTGAACACAATTGTCCCTGGATGAGTGAGCATGTCTGCAATATAGTAAGTATTATAGACATACAGTACAAAGATTAATATTACTTCAGTAATAAAGCTGCTCTTAACATTTTAGTAGCCTTTTTATGGTAATATCAAATGATTGTTGAATCTCAAATTCACAGAGTGAAATGTTCAAAAGGCCACCTGACAGCATACAAAGTTCCATGGAGAAGCCAGCACAATAAGGAGTCATAATTTTAATGCTCGCTTTATATTGCAGGGATACTTCTACTTGAAGTGGTTTTGCATTATTCTACGAATGTCCCATTAATACTGTGGGTCATTATCCATAGGCAATAGAGGAAAGTTGTGACTGGTCAACAATTTGAAAACAGCACTGTTGACCCGTATAGATGGGTGAAGCACTTTGCCTGTTTGTGGCCAGAAAATACTGCAGCTAGCATAATTGGCAGTGACTGTTTGTTATTTGTTACTTTTTGATGTGGTTCTCTACTCCTGTGGAAGGAACAGCGCCTCCTCATTCTGAGGTCGGGTGGGTGGGGGGCTCATCGCATTGACGAGCAGTAGATAGGAGGAGGGAGATCCTGTGTCCCCCTGGGGTAGAAAGCCCTCCTAATTGGATAGCTCTTTCAAAAAGCCGGCACAGGCACGGTGGGCCGAATGGCCACGTTCTATGCTGTAATCACCGACACCTGGGAATCCCTGGCCCAAGACCGCACAAAGTGGAGGAGAAGCATCCGGGAAGGCGCCGAACACCTCGAGTCACTTCGCCGGGATCAAGCGGAAGCCAAGCGCAAGCAGCGCACATGAACCCAAGCACCCCACCCACCCACCCCTTCAACCACTGTCTGCCCCACCTGTGACAGAGACTGTAGGTCCCGCATTGGACTCATCAGTCACCTGAGAACTCATTTTTAATGTGGAAGCAAGTCATCCTCGGTTCCGAGGGACTGCCTAAGAAGAAGAAGAAGATTCTATGATTCTATGATGCAATGAGTACTGTGCTATTGAAGTCAGGGCTGTAATATAAAAAAGGGCATAAAATGGCACACTTGTAGTGACCATCAGCATTGCACGATACTCCACAGAGGGAAGGAGTATTTGTGGACCATTTCATTATCATGTTTTTAGCTTGAAGAAGTGCAGGGAGTTCTCCTGGTGTTTTGGTCAATATTTTGGCCATCAAACCAGATGAACATGTTATTTTTTTCCTCCTAGAAGCTGGCAGCTGTCCTTCATTCTGCCAGTAGATTTCACACTTCATTCAGCCTTAATCTGTCACATTAACACCACCTCTAGCCTTGCATATCTCTTAATGTCTCTTAATGTCTCTTCATCTCCTCCTTTGTTCCTTTATCCCCTCCCCCTTTTCCCAGCTTTACCCTGGCCTTAAATCTATTTGATTTCCAGCTCTTCCCAGTTCTGATGAAAGGTCATCGACCTGAAACGTCAACTCTCTTTCTCTCTCCACGGATGCTGCCTGGCCTGCTGAGTTTTTCCAGCGTTTTCTGTTGTTATTATGTTATTTACCTAATTTGTTGTTGGTCAGACCTTGCTATATGCAAATTAGCTGCTATGTTTGCCCACAAAACAATAGGGGCTACATTTCAAAAGAACTTCATTGGTTTGAAGCATTTGGGGATGTTCTGAGGATGTGAAAAGCACTATATGCAAGTTCTTTCTTTCTTCCTCAAGTAAAAATCAAGTTACTCTGCTCCCTGATGGTTCAGCTGTACAAAAATGTAATCTTGTTTATTTGTGCTTCTTTCTCTTTTTAAAACTGGAGAGCAAATGGCACCTGGATTTATGATTCACTGTGTGAGGCTATCTCCTCCACCAAAAATAGATTTAAAAAAATCTCATGAATAAGTAAGGTGGTATGAAATTATATTTTCCAGCATTGAATAAAATGAGTAAAGCATTGCATGAAGCAATTGTGAGGTGCCGTTGGTGAGTGTGACTGTGGGTACTGGTTTACTATGCAGGGATGAAAGCCCCTATCTCTGATGCCCTTAATATTCCTGAGTGAAATGTGGGAAGCTTCAATCTGTTCTCACTGGGGATGAGTCTAGAAGCACAAGATTTCCCATAATTCAATGCTAATTGAGGCTAAATTTTTAAGGACCAAAAAAACCACGGGGAACAACATAACCGACGCAAGTGTTGGGAGGCACCCGCCCAGGAACTCTGGTGCCCAGCCTGCCAAAGCTCACAGGGTTAGGAGGAGATGGTCCAACCTGAGTAGGCCGCCACATGCCAGCACCATTAGAGGTGCACCTTGAGCACCCATTTGTCAACAGACTAGTGGAATGAGTCGGGTATAGGGCAGGGTGGTGCTGTAAAGGGTCATAGAAAGAAAAAATTGTTCCCCTTTGTAAGAGGAATAAAAAAGTTTCTGAAAAACTTGTCTCCTCTTCGGGGCTCCAGGCGCAAATTCGGGCAGGAACCTTCCCAGCCTCAGTGGGTTGTACTTCCATCATTCGGTGGTCTGGTATGCCTGGTCTCCTTCAGCATACTAGCCCACTGATTCTACACTATGGGAACTCCTGGCCTGGGAATCTCTGCCCCCAGCCACTTCCCTCCTAGCTTGATGGTCTTGCTAGTCATGGGTGGAGATTCTCCCTCTTATAACTCATTCAGAAACTTCGACAGAAGGCCGCGACTTGAAGTCAATGGAAAGGGAATTCGGACGGGGTGTATGGGGTGTATAATGGGTCACCGATCCGCTACTACCCATTTTGTGCCCCCACCAAAGTTTAATTCCGCCCCCTCC
Source organism: Squalus acanthias (assembly GCA_030390025.1). Taxonomy (NCBI): domain Eukaryota; kingdom Metazoa; phylum Chordata; class Chondrichthyes; order Squaliformes; family Squalidae; genus Squalus; species Squalus acanthias. The sequence continues at coordinate 157,373,503 of CM059425.1, read as the reverse complement.
ATTTTTACCAGGAAATGCTTGCCTAAATTAAAGGAAAGGATATGAAAGATCAACATCTTAGTATTGAATAATTATATTCCTAGTACCTTATAAAGGCAGCTGATTGAATTTAGAGCGATATGCTGGTGGAACCCTTGTGCATACCATCGGCTATGGTATGACCTTTAGACAGGCTGGGCACTGCTGCTTTGCTTCTTCATTCTGTTTTGCTACAAATGTCTATCTTTAGTTATTTATGACGATATTAGGTTTTAAAACTGTTTGAGAATGCTAATTATGTAGCAAAATAAATCAGAAATCCTGAAAGGGAAGCTTTCACTTCTGCTTGCTACAAATACTTGAATATTCAACTTATAATAGTTGCTTGTGTAGGTAACTACTGATGTTGTAGCTGCCTAATAGCGGACATGCTCCTCCTTATTCGCAGATTCAAGATCTTACATAGGTCTGACATTCATGCCTCTTGACCTTGTTCTTTTTGAATGTTAGATTAGTCCTGTGTTCAGTGCAAGCCTCAAAAGATGAGTTATCCAGTGTCACCTCCTTGTAGCAACCTCTCTCACCATTGACAGGTCGCTTCTGTCATCTCAACTTCAGCTGCCATCTATTCCAGCAACATCGGTACCCTTGAAAAAGTCTCACCTTGGTCCTCAGAATCCCACCACGATCAGCCCCAACACCAACATCAACAGGCACACCAGCAGCACCAACAACAACACCAACCTTCTCTGCAATTACCTGATGTTGCACAGGACACAGGGCATCAGCACTCGACCACATTGCTGCCCGGGAGGCCAGGGGTGGCCTCATCATGGCCAGATTAACTTCACTTGACGCTGTACACCCTGGCTGCCACATGATGTGCCAAGTTGGCACCACCCCTCATCAACAGCATAAAGCATCCCTACAATGCCCAAGCCATTCCTTTCACACTCATCACCATTGCAGGGGGTACCGTTATGCCTCACCATTCATTGCAACTCACTAAGCCACTTCCAAAGGTGCACACAAATCTGTTCAAGAAGACAAAATGTTGAAAATAAAGATTTCAATGTTTGACAACACAAGAAACTTTACATGAACATTGTCGATAACACTCAACTGCCTACCCTTGTGTGTTGTTAGAACATAAGAACATAAGAAGTAAGAGCAGGAGTAGGCCATACGGCCCCTCGAGCCTGCTCCGACATTCAATAAGTTCATGGCTGATCATCGACCTCAACTCCACTTTCCTGCCCAATCCCATATCCCTTGATTCCCCTGGAGTCCAAAAATCTATCGATCTCAGCCTTGAATATACTCAAAGACTCAGCATTCACTGCCCTCTGGGGCAGAGAATTCCAAAGATTCACAACCCTCTGAGTGAAGAAATTCTTCCTCAACTCAGTCTTAAATGGCCTAGCCCTTATCCTGAGACTATGCCCCCTAGTTCTAGACACTCCAGCCAGGGGAAACAACCTCTCAGCATCTACCCTGTCAATCCCCTTCAGAATCTTGTATGTTTTAATGAAATCACCTCTCATTCTTCTAAACTCCAGAGAGTATAGGCCCATTCTACACAATCTCTCATCATATGACAACCCTCTCATCCCAGGAATCAATCTAGTGAATCTTCAATCACCACCTCCAAGGCAAGTATATCCTTCCTTGATAAGGAGACCAAAACTGTGCACAGTACTCCAGGTGTGGTCTCACCAAGGCCCTGTACAATTGTAGCAAGACTTCCTTACTCTTATACTCCAACCCCCTTGCAAGAAAGGCCAACATGCCATTTGCCTTCCTTATTGCTTGCTGTACCTGCATGCTAGCTTTCTGTGTTTCTTGCACGAGGACACCCAAATCTCTCTGAACATCAACATTTGAAAGTTTCTCACCATTTAAAAAATATTCAATTTTTCTATTCTTCCTACCAAAGTGAATAACCTCACATTTCCCTACATTATACTCCATCTGCCACCTTACTGCCCACTCACTGAGTCTATCTATATCCCTTTGCAGACTCTTTGTGTTCTCCTCACAGCTTACTTTCCCACTTAGCTTTGTATCATCAGCAAACTTGGATACATTACACTCGGTCCCTTCATCTAGGTCATTAATCTAGATTGTAAATAGCTGAGGCCCCAACACTGATCCTTGGGGCACCCCAATAGTTACAGCCTGCCAACCTGAAAAAGATCAGTTTTTCCCTACTCTCTGTTTTCTGTCCGTTAACTAATCCTCTATGCACGCTACTTTATTACCCCCAACCCCATGAGCCCTAATCTTTTATGTGGCACCTTATCGAATGCCTTTTGGAAATCCAAATATACTACATCCCCTTTATCTACCCTGCTAGTTACATCCTCAAAAATCTCTAATAAATTTGTCAAACATGATTTCCCTTTCATAAAACCATGTTGACTCTGCCTAATCATGTTATGATTTTCTAAATGACTTGATACCACTTCCTTAACAATGGATTCCAGCATTTTCCCGATGACTGATGTCAGGCTAACTGGCCTGTAGTTCCCTATTTCTTCTCTCCCTCCTTTCTTGAATAGCGGTGTTACATTTGCTACCTTCCAATCCGCTGGGACCGTTCTAGAATCTAGGGAAATTTGGAAGATCAATACCAATGCATCCACTTTCTCTGCAGCCATCTCTTTTAGAACCCTAGGATGTAGGCTGTCAGGTCCAGGGGATTTGTTGGCTTTTAGTCCCATTAATGTCTCTAGTACTTTTTCTCTACTTATATTAATTACGTTAAGTTCCTCACCCTCATTAGACCCTTGGTTCCCCACCATTTTTGGTATGCTTTTTGTGTCTTCTACTGTGAAGACAGATACAAAATATTTGTTTAACGTTTCTGCCATTTCCTTATTCCCCATAATAATTTCTCCTGTCTCAGCCTCTAAGGGATCAATGTTTACTTTTGCTACTCTTTTCCTTTTTACATACTTGTAGAAACTCTTACAATCTGCTTTTATATTTCTTGCTAGTTTTCTCTCATTCTATTTTTTCCCTTTTAATCAATTTTTTGGTCAACCTTTGCTGGTTTCTGAAACTCTCCCACTCCTCAGGCTTACTATTATACTTTGCAACATTATAAGCTTCTTCTTTCAATCTAATGCTATCCTTAACTTCTTTAGTTAGCCACGGTTGGATCACTTCTCCCGTGGAGTTTTTGTTTCTCAATGGAATGTATTTTTGTTGAGAATTATGAAATCTTTCTTTAAATGCTAGCCACTGCTTATCTACCACCATACCTTTTAATCTATTTTTCCAATCTACCTTAGCCAACTCGTCCCTCATACCTATGTAATTGGCTTTATTTAAGTTTAAGACTCGAATTTCGGACTTAGGCAAGTCACTCTCAAAATTGATGTAAAATGCTATCATATTATGATCACTCTGCCCCAGAGGATCCTTTACTATGAGATTGCTAATTAACCCTGTCTCATTACACAATACTAGATCTAAAATAGCCTGTTCCCTAGTTCGTTCCATGACATATTGTTCTAGGAAACTGTCCTGAATGCATTTCATAAATTCGTCCTCCAGACTACCTTTGCCAATTTGATTTGTCCAGTCTATATGAAAATTAAAGTCCCCCACGATTATTGCATTACCTTTGTTGCAAGCTCGTACTATTTCTTGATTAATATTCTGTCCAACGGTATAGCTACTTTTAGGGGGCCTATTTACTACTCCTACCAGTGTTTTCTGCCCCTTGTTATTCCTTATCTCCACCCATACTGGTTCTATTTCCTGATCTTCCGAGCCAAGATCCGTTCTCGGTACTGTCATTATGTCATCCTTTATTATCAGGACTACTCCCCCTCCTTTTCCATTCTTCCTGTCTTTTTGAAACATCAACTACCCTGGAACATTTAGCTCCCAACCTTGGCCACCTTGCAACCATGTATCTGTAATGGTTATTAGATCAAACCCATTTATCTCTATTTGTGCCACTAGTTCGTCTATCTTATTACGAATGCTTCGTGCATTCAGATAAAGAGCCTTTAATTTAAATTTTTTACCATTATTCCCTGCTTTGACCTTATTCTCTGCTGCACTGCTACCATTAAACTCTGTCCCTTCCTGTCACACTCTGCTATTTTTACCCAAATCACTACACTGCTCTATTGCCTTGACCTTTCTCTTTAGTTTTCTAAATTTCTCCTCACCTGACCCCTCCCCATTTTTTTTAGTTTGAAGCCCTATCTAAAGCCCTAGTTATTCAATTTGCCAGGACGCTGGTCCCAGCCCGGTTTAAGTGGAGCCTGTCCCGACGAAACAGCTGCTTCTTTCCCCAGTACTAGTGCCAGTGCCCCATGAATTGAAACCCCTTTTTCCCACATCACTCTTTGAGCTACGCATTTAACTCTCTGATCTGCTTGACCCTATGCCAATTTGTGCGTGGCTCAGGTAGTAATCCAGAGATTTTTACCCTTGTGGTTCTGCTTATTAATTTATACCCTAGCTCCTCAAACTCCCTCAGCAGAACCTCATTCTTAATTCTATCTATGTCGTTGGTTCCTACATGGTTGGTTCCTATGTCGTTGGTTCCTACAGTTGGTTCCACTCCCCGCTGGAGTGGAGCTAATTTACAGAACAAACTGGAAACTGTTCAACCTCCGTCGCCTCCAGTCCAGATCCAAGGTCGTCCCATCATCAGTCGTCAAATTACAGTATGCAGACGATGCTTGCGTCTGAGCACACTCGGAGGTCGAACTCCAAACCATCATCAACACCTTCACCGAAGTGTACGAGAGCATGGGCCTTACACTAAACATCTGTAAGAAAAAGGTCCTCTACCAACCTGCCCCCGCCACACAGTACTGCCCCCCAATTATCAAAACTCACGACAAGGCCTTGGACAATGTGGACCACTTTCCATACCTCGGGAGCCTACTGTCAACAAGGGCAGATGTCGATGACGAAGTCCAACACCGCCTTCAGTGCGCCAGTGCAGCCTTCGGTCGCCTGAGGAAGAGAGTGTTTGAAGACCAGGACCTCAAACCCGGCACCAAGCTCATGGTCTACAGAGCAGTAGTGATACCTGCCCTCCTGTATACCTCAGAGTCATGGACCATGTACAGCAGGCACCTCAAAGCACTGGAGAGGTACCACCAACACTGCCTCCGCAAGATCCTGCAAATCCATTGGCAGGATAGGCGCACCAACGTCAGTGTTCTCGTTCAGGCCAACATCCCCAGCATCGAAGCTTTGACCACGCTCGATCAGCTCCGATGGACGGGTCACACGTCCGCATGCCCGATACGAGACTCCCAAAACAAACGCTCTACTCGGAGCTCTGACACAGCAAGAGTGCCCCAGGTAGGCAGAGGAAACGCTTCAAGGACACATAGAAACATAAAAGATAGGAGCAGGAGTAGGCCAGTCGACCCCTCGAGCCTGCTCCACCATTTAATGAGATCATGGCTGATCATCCAAATTCAATACCCTGTCCCTGCTTTCTCCCCATATCCCTTGATCCCTTTAGCCTTAAGAAATATATCTAACTCCTTCTTGAATATATTTAATGAATTGGCCTCAACTGCCTTCTGTGGTAGAGAATTCCACAGGTTCACCACTCTCTGGGTGAAGAAATTCCTCCTCATCTCAGTCCTAAATGGCTTACCCCTTATCCTTAGACTGTGACACCCTCAAAGCCTCCTTGAAAAAAGTGCAACATCCCCACCGACACCTGGGAAATCCCTGGCCCAAGACCGCACAAAGTGGAGGAGAAGCATCCGGGAAGGCGCCGAACACCTTGAGTCTCATCGCCGGGAGCAAGCAGAAGCCAAGCGTAAGCAGCGCAAGGAGCGCACCTCAACCCAAGCACCCCACCCACCCGCCCCTTCAACCACCGTTTGCCCCACCTATGACAGAGACTGTAGGTCCCGCATTGGACTCATCAGTCACCTGAGAACTCGTTTTTAATGTGGAAGCAAGTCATCCTCGGTTCCGAGGGACTGCCTAAGAAGAAGAGACATGGACCACGACAACTGGATCCTCTCCCTCCCACTCCAAGTTTTTCTCCAACCTTGAGGAGATATCCTTAACCCTGGATACCCAGGCAACACAGCCTTCGGGACTCTCTTTCGCGGCTGCAGAGAACAGTATCTATCCCCCTGAATATACTGTCCCCTACTACAACCACATTCATTCCTTCTTCGCCCACTTGGATGGCCTCCTGTACCACAGTGCCGTGGTCAGTTTTCCCATTGTTAGTTGGTATGATTGGACAAGGATGAGGGTGAGTGTGAGGGGTGGTTAGTGAGATGGGGAAGTGATAAAGTAGATAGAGAGGGATCGGTGGAGGTGTAATGTAAGTTGGCGTGAGTAAGGATGTGCAGGAGTAGGGTAGGGAAGGCAGAGTGATGGGAATGTGATGAGTGGCACAGCAGGATGAGGTTGAGTGTGGCTTTGCAGTAACGTTTCGTGATCTACTGAGATCATTGAAAGGTTTGCGCCACTGCAGCCTGGACCTCCTGACGACATCCCTGCTTGTGTCCTCCTGTGCAATGTGCAACCAAGCTGCGTTGATTTCCTGGGGAGGTGTCTTCCGCCCATTGGAAGGGAAGAGAACCTCCCTGCGTGCTGTGACTCACTCCATAAGCAGCCATGCACCTTTGTGCAGTGCTTGTCAGTGTTTGCAGCACCTCAATGCTGTAGAACACTGACAGCACAACTGTCAAAATGATTGTGGACATGGCCCCTTTAAGGATGACATCATCAGACCCGCTTCCTGTTAATTGGCCGGGAATTTTGCAGGGTGGGCTTAACAAGCCCCATCAATGGAAAATCTTGTGGGAGGCTCGGGTCAAGACACATGCGGGGTCCCCACACGCCACGGACGTCGCCCGCCCCAGGCCCACTGAGGTTGGAAAAATCCAGCCCTATAGTTCTGCTACAATTGTTCCTTATTTTTAAATGCTGCAATGTTTAGTAATTATGACTAACCATATAATTTTATTTACAGTTTTCAGCCATGAACTAAAACCCTTCCTAATAGGGAGGGAGGGAAGGAAGGAAAACCAGGGGAGGTGTTGAATGGATAGGGTAGAATGTGTAATAGAGTGGATTGTGTGAAAAGCAGGAGCTTGATTGGCTGACTGCCATTTTCTCATTTCATATGATTTTGTTCAACTCCTAAAAGCTACTTGCGAAACAGCATTGGCGAGTACAAGGGACAGTGGGTTATCTGTCCATTCACTTGGTTGTGTGGATACTGGATGGTGGTGTGGAGAGGGGCAACCAAAAATGGATAAAGGGGAAACATATCTTAAAAATGTAAGTTTGCATGAAGTGATTTCCAAAACCTTTTTTTATATATTTTTTGTGGCTTCGAGTTGAAATAAACTTTACTAACATCCCTAGTTTTAATTTAGGAGTCACCTCTGTATCAGACTGTGGTAATTACTAAAGGTTATTGGGCTGATTTTAACTCCATTCGCCCAGTGCAGGAGCCCAACAATTATGTTGGTTTACTTACTGCCCCGTGTTTAAACTAACGCTCCAGTTGCCGCCATCTTGTGTCGGGCCCTGAGAAGGGCACCGGAGCACCCGCTCAATTCATACAGGAGGACACTTGTACTATGCAAATCGGGATCCTATAACACACATAGGACCCCAATTCTAATGCACAAATGGACGGAGCATATGCCACACACGTCTTCCCATTTGTATCAGGAAATGAATGGCCTAACCAGAGGCCCTTAAAGGGACTGCTGGAGACGGTTCAAACAATGGACAAGAAATGTCTGATCTTTTATTCTGGTGGGGCTAGGAGGAGCACTCCTGTTCTTCCTGGGCCCACAAAATAAAAACTTTGACGTGCTGCCAGCCTGTCCGCGGCCCCCCCGGGCTCATTGTAGGAACCAGTTGATTTCCCACCCTTGCACAAGCAGCGAGCTGTAAATGAGGCCCAGACCTCAAAATGGCTTGTATCTCATGCCGGCAAGAACAGGCAGGCAGTGGGCGAGCTTCGCCTGCTGCCCACCTGAAGTTAAAATCAGCCCTTATATTTCTTCAACACGGTGACATAGTGGTTAGCACTGGTGCCTCACAGCGCCAGGGACCCGGGTTCGAATCTGGCCTCGGGTGACTGTCTGTGTGGAGTTTGCACATTCTCCCCGTGTCTGCGTGGGTTTCCTCCGGGTGCTCCGGTTTCCTCCCACAGTCCAAAAATGTGCGGGTTAGGTTGATTTGGCTATGATAAATTGACCCTTAGTGTTAGGGGGGGATTAAATATGTGGGGTTACGGGGATAGAATAGGAAGGGATATGTTAGGGGGAATTAAATACGTGGGGTTACGGGGATAGGGTGGGATATGTGTCGGTGCAGGCTCGATGGGGATTCTGTGTGAGAAAGCAGGGACAGGGTACTGGATTTGGATGATCAACCATGATCGTATTGAATGGTGGAGCAGGCTCGACGGGCCGAATGGCCTACTCCTGCTTCTAGTTTCTATGTAAGATGTGCCATTTTCTGTACTATGCATTTACTACAATTGTAATCATTTTACCCATTAAAGAGCTAGCTGATTTGGATGCTACGTCAGGACTAATCAGACCAACACAGAGCTCAGGGGTTAAAAAAGAATGCAAATTCCTAGAAGTATTTAGGAGCATAGGAACAGGAGTAGGCCATTCAGCCCCTCGAGCCTGTTCCGCCATTCAATTAGATTATGGCTGATCTGTATCTTAACTGCATTTATCCGCCTTGGTTCCGTAACCCTTAATACCCTTGCCCAACAAAAATCTATCAATCAATCTATTTGCTTTAGTTACCTATTGATCAGTCTGTCTGTCTGCCTGTTTGCTTCATGGCAACATGTGTTACACTTTACTGTAACTGCACACTTATAAGTGCTAGCAATTCCCTTTGAATCTGGAAGCTTAGCAACAAGCTTTGCACAATATGTTCAGTTCAATCCTTTGAAATGTCTTTTTGTAACATGCACCATAGTAACAGATTTTTTAACACTTAATAAGTTAATCCTTTCAGAACCAAGCTTGCAGCCTAGCAACATGCTATTGCCTAATTTGAAACATTAATTTTGTAAAATCTCAGCATGGTCATTATGGAACCGAGCAAGGAGATGCGGAAAAACACAATCGACTCATACTTTAGTATGAACATAATGCACATTTCTAATCGTCGGATCTTCAAGATTGTCTCACAACTGTACTGCCCTAGGAATCAAACACGATCTTCTGGTTTACACTGAATTAACTGTTTCAGGATTGCGATTGTACTTCTATACAAAAACATAAATCAAACAAGATTTTTTTTTAGATTATTCAGAGTACCTTGTCCAAAAAGAATGTCCTGGGGTTAAAATTCAGCTGCATGACATTTACAGAGCACCGGTTAACACTGTGGTGCAACATTTCTATTTAAGCTATTTTAACAAAATTATTGCCCCCACTATCTTTTAAATAGGTCAACAGTTTTGTTACAATACCTCTAGAAGAATTTTACATAAGTATGTTAACCAGTACACTAAAGCTTGTCAGTGATATTTCTATTCTCTGGTGTTCTGGGCAGTGAAGTGGCACAGCCCATTGTGCTACAAAGCAATATGGCATGAATTTACATCCATACATCCTTATATGGCAGGTTCCCTCTTTCGACGGTATTACCTAAGGGGAAACACAGACTGAAGATTAGGCACTAGCCCATAGGGAAAGAGGGAAAGCTCAGTCAGCTGGGCCTGTTTTCTACACTCCTAGTGGCTTGCTGAAGAGCACTGTTGGAAGATCCTGGGAATTGGTTGCCCACTTGCTATTTGGCCCGAGATGGTGCATGAACCTATCTTGCAAATACATTAACAATCACATTGTTTCACTTATTTTTCTAGTTTTTCCTTTAAGTTAGTAATGTACAATTAACAATTTGTTTTAAAGATGCTTTATAACAGGGATTGTGGATGCTTGAAAAACTGTAAAAGAAAGTGTATCCTCAAACAATAGTGATATTGCATTTCTTTTTATGACTGGAATTCTATAGAGTTCTTTAAAAATAAATATTTTGGGTGCTTAGCAGCACAAGAGCTTGGCCTACCAGCCAGATGGCTGTAGATTTAGAGTCCCAGAGCTTTCCTGTCACTCAAACTGATCTGCAGTTGCTGAGAGTTGATTTCTGTTGTTCCTGTGCTCTATTTTTAAAAAACAGAATTATTGGGAAACCTAATTGAAGAGCCAAGGTCTATAGTGCAAGACTCCAACAAGGCTGGAAAGAATAGGAGAGAAGACAAGGTAAATCAAAGAATAGCAATTAGATGATTTGGGTCTTAAAAATATGTAGACTACAAAAGAACAAGAAGACGAGATGGGTCAAAATCCTAGAACTCCCTCCCTAACAGAACTGTGGAAGTACCTTCACCACACAGACTGCAGCAGTTCAAGAAGGCGGCTCACCACCACCTTCTCAAGGGCAATTAGGTATGGGCAATAAATGCTGGCCTTGCCAGCGATGCCCACATCCCATAAACGAATAAAAAAAACTCAGGGAAGTAAGGAGTTCTGTAGTTTTGGGGCCCTGAGAAAAAAATGAGTCAGAGTAGGAAAGTGTGATGAGTCTTGATTACAACACAATGAGGATTTAGGGAAAGGAAAAATACATAGGATTGTGTTATAATACCAACGTGGCAAACCATTGTCTCTCAGGTAAAGAAGGGAAACAGATACTCGGCCAATTTCTCTGTCCTGGCGCTGATTGAGGGGTGGGATTTCCTGCATAAAGGGAAGTGGCTTGGCCAGGTGCAAATTTATTGCTGGAACTCTTTTGCAAAACAGTCAGGCAACCTTTCAACTCTTTCAATCATTGATGTGCATGTCGATATTGTAACAGGGCAAACTTTGTAGCTGGTACTGCAATATGCCCAGAAATTGATATGTCTTGCGCCCATTCTACGTCTGAAAAATGGGTAAAACGAATATCAATTTCTACTGCAAAAATGTTTGAGAAATGGAAACTATTACACTGGCAGACAAATCAATTCTGTCTGCTGCAAATAGTGCTTTTCACCCTGGACATAACATGAAACGCCTCTACTATTTTAGTGAAGATGTTAACCTGTTTAAAGTAACTACAACACCTTAGCTATAACAGCATGAAAAGACATTTGATACAAATTTCACGGCATGGTTTCAACCAATTAGAGTTTTCTAACCACTTACCCATTTGATTTTTTTTGTCAGTGGGATGTCAAAGCAGGATATTAGAGATAAGAAAGGATGCTTGGATTCATTTAACTGACTGATACAGCTAATCTCAGGCCTTTCACATATTACATAATGTCGGCCCTTTGAAAGATGCAGAGTAATTTTGACGCATTTTATTGTTAAAAGTGGGGTCAAGGTGATGTTTTAAATGTATCCAGAAATATCTCAGGGAAAGATGTATGATTTTTAAATATTTTGCCGTCTTTCAGATGAGATGTTGAACCGAGGCCCCATCTGCTCTCTCAAGTGAATGTAAAAGATCCCATGGCACTATTTCGAAGAAGAGCAGGGAAGTTTTTCCCGGTGTCCTGGCCAATATTTATCCCTTAATTAAGATCACAAAAAAAATTATCTGATCGTTATCACATTGCTGTTTGTGGGAGCTTGCTGTGCGCAAATTGGCTGCCACGTTTCCTACATTACAACAGTGACTCACTTCAAAAGTACTTCATTAGCTGTAAAGCGCTTTGGAACGTCCTGAGGTCGTGAAAGACGCTATTGATATACAACTCATTCTTTCTTAACATTACCCAGGTTGCGCTTTTGGGGGTGAATTTCTGGCATAACTTTGGCAGAAACCTAATTCACACATATAAATGGGGTTTCCGCCAAAGTTTCGGCAGTGGAACAGGAGAAGCCCCAAGGAAATTCCTGGCATAAGAAATTATAAATTATTTTAAGAAAATAATAATTCTTTGAGATATGTTAGTGAATAAAAGAAATGATGGAACTCTGTTGCAAAACAGTCAGGCGACCTTTCAACTCTTTCAATCATTGATGTGCATGTCTACTTAACTTTGGACAACTTTACCAAGAAATACTCTAGTGGGGGAATCCAAGGGGCATAACCTTAAAATTAGAGCTAGGCCATTTATTAGAGAAATCAAGGAAGCACTTTATCACTCAAAGGGTTGTAGAAATATGAATTCTCTCCCCAAAAGACTTTGGATGCTGGGTCAATTGAAAGTTTCAAGGTTAAAATTAATAGATTTTTGTTTTGTAATATTATCAAAGGATATGGATCAAAGGCGGCCAAATGGAGTTGAGGTGCAGATCTAATAGAATGGCGGAACAGGCTCGAGGGGCTGAATAGTCTACTCATGTTCCTAAGTTCTTAACAAAAATAATCAGAGGATAATAATTTATATCAGTAGTCTAGCAAGTCTCGGAGGTGGGTGGGGGCGGTGGGGGTGGTGGGTGGGGGTGGCGTGAAGTTCTGTCAACACCAGCAATTCTCCACTACCTTGCTCAGGTGGCCATGCTTCATATGTGAGCCTAGATAGTGGCAGGCTCTCCAACTGTGCGGGAGCATCACAGATGAGGGAGCACTCTTGATGGCTACCCAGTGTGTGTGCGTGCTAGGTGAGGACAGGCTTCAGCTTAGCAATGTGGCCCCGTATCTCAATTCCCCCTTTCCAAGTCACTGTCTTCAGAAAAAGAAGGGAGGGGGAGAAATTTAAAAAGAGGCAAATTTGTTTGGAAAACCTGCATTAGACCAATGCTTTTTGACAAAGTACAGATCTATTACTAAACATTAGCAGATTTGTACACTTCTGTGTGACTCTGAGTGACTAACACCTACAATCAATTCATCAGTTACGGGGATGGTAAAGGCTGATGATGGTGGAGGTAGATTAGGTTATGTGCATTAAGACAGAAATGATTATTCAGCCATCGGTGCTGTGACGATTGAAGGAACTGACACTCAAATGTTGCTGTTCAGATTCAACTGCCAATCTATTCATATCACATATATTTTAGATTCTGAAAAAAAACCTTTCTAAATTGGACTCTAGGCTTTCCAACATGCACTGTGTGTGTTTTGTAAGATTAAATGTAAAAGTCAGAACATGGATATTGCTGCACCCATTTCCCTTACACTGTGACTTGCGTAATACTTTAGTAAATGGCTGTGCTTTGTGGCTTGGGGTTTAAAACTTGTGGTGTACTGGCTGTAATGTGTGAAAGCAGCTGTGTAACATGACCTTCTTCACATACACACACGCACGCACGCACACACAAAAGAATTCACTTTTATTATTGTGGATTACTCTATGTACTGGTAGTCTGTGAACCAAACCTTTTATAGAAAAGCACACTGAGCGGCTGCCTTTTTATCACTCAATTAACTGTAAGATCCAAATTGAATAAGACTTGTGACCTTCTGCACTTATCTGCCTTTCTGTATTACTTTATTTTCAAGCTTATGTGCTACTAGATTGGGAGCACACCTCAGTTTGTTTGCTTTATTTTTCTTCTCTTATCTTCCTCCCAAATCCACATTGTTCTTCTCAGTCATGAAGGTGGATTAGTGCAGTCTGCCCTGCGCATAATGGCCCAGATTTTGCGGTGGGTAATGACGGCGAACTGCCAGCGTTCGCCAACATTACCCTCTGACATTGACCGTAACTTCAGGATTTAGCGCATGCGCATCTAAATGCGGAAATCCTGAAGTTACAGTCAGTCATTCACTGTTCCAACACAGGCTACGCTGTGGATGCTACACCAGTTTGGGTCACTCTTAGGTAACTTCAGTCATGAGGCAGCAAAGGCCTGAGAACTGGCCTCTCTTCTGGGGATTGGTTTGTAGTGTGAGGGCGTGTAAAGAGTGGGAGTAAAATAAAAAGTGTCAGGAGATTAATTCAAAACACCAGGGAAATAATTACAATGAATAGATGTCAGGAAGTATATGATTATAAGCCATTAACTGCCACAGGTCCACATAGGCAATTTGGTAAAATTCACAGATTCGATTCTGTGGGGGGAGGGGAGAGTCAGTTGAATCTAATGAAGCAATCAAGAAGATACAGAAGGACCAAGACAAAATTAGTAAATAATGAGAGAAATGGCAGTACTTCTTCAAGCAAAGAGTGATCAATATTTGCAATAGACTTCTAGATAGGGTACTGGTGGCAAAAACTCAAATCAGTCAAGAGGCAGTTGGATTCTGGGATGGGAGGACTAGGTTTCTATAGAAGGATGAGCTAAATGGGATGAATGGCCTCCTTCATCTGCACTTATCTTTGTGATTGAATGCCACAGGCATGAGTAAGTTATCGTGGGTGTGTGATTTATGGTTTGCTTACACCTACTGCTATTCAGGTGTATGCTTTATATTTCCTCCCATAGTTTTTTAAAAACCAAATGCTACTATGAGTTGCCTCTTATGATAGTTTTGAGATTTTTACAATGTCACATGCTGCACAGAGGTGTGATACTATCTGGTGATATATGTGATATTAGAACTATTGAGAGCCCAGTGTATGATTACTATTCACTGGAAAGTGCTATATAAGAAAATAATGCAGCAAACAGAGGGAGGGGAGCCAGAGAAGCAGATTGCTGAGAATGGGAAAGACCGAACAAAGCAAAAAAGGTGATGTGTGCAGGAGAGGAGCAAGCTGGAAGATAAACTGAAAACATCTGGAGGCATAGAGTGAGTGATCTGGAAGATCGCACAGTAGTCAGACAGTTAGTAGGGATTACATGAAAATTTAGCTAAATAGTTAGATGGGTGACCTCCACCCCTAATTCAGGTGTTAGCTTGTCTGTCGATTGCTTGCATTGAAAATTGGATTTTCTTTTCTTTATTGTCACAGACTTCACTGGCACAGTTTTTAATGGCTCTTTTGTTGTGCACATAATTTTATTCCCGCTGTTCACTGTGGCTTCTTCTTTCCTCGTGATGATAGTTTGCATCTTAATTCCCCGATTGTTGAATTGTGCTTTGTGATAGATGCCAGGAACCATGAAAGACTCAGCATTCAGGGTATGCTTTATCCCTTAGATCTGAACTACATTAAAACAGAGGAACCTTTACTTCATTTATGCTCTAGATATGCTGCACTAAGAAATACCACAACAGCAGCAACCGCTTGCATTTATATACTGCTTTTAACGCAGAAAACATCCCAAGATGCTTCATAGAGGTGTAAGGAACAACACACACTGAGACAAAGAAGGAGCTATTAGGAGGGGTGACTAACAGTTTGGTCCTAAGGAGGGTGTTAAAGGAAAATACAGAGGTAGAGGGATTTTTGGAATCAATTTGAGGCTTAGAAGTTTGAGATAGGTAAAAACCTGCTGGTGCCACCACAAGCCGGTGTTAACGGCTGCCGAAAATGATGGCGCTGGCAGGACTGGTAAATAGCGCTGGTGACTAATTAACATTAGCCCAGTGCTAAACTTACTGTGCAACGCCGTTCTGATGGCGTTAATCCTGGCAGGAGGCCGCAATGTAGCGGGGACGTAGCGTCATTGCAGCCTTCTCTTAAAGCAAGGCTGTCATTTCAGAAAACAGTTCGGTCCCTTAAAGGGGAACTGCCTTCTGAAATGAAAAAAATAGAAAATCATGTAAAAATAGGCAGTTTTTAGCTCGTACAGCTCAACTGGAGGGAAGGTAAGGTGTGGGACAAATGTTAAAAGGGGTTGTGGTCAGAAAGGGGCTGTCTGGGTTGCATCCTTCCTTCTGCTACCTCCTCTTTTGTGTCTTCTTCTTTTGCATCTTCCTCTTCTGCGTCTTCCCTTCCCTCTGCAAGCGGATGCTGTAAATCTGAAATAAAAACATAAAATACTGGAAATACTCAGCAGGTCAGGCAGCATCTTGACCTGAGATGTGGGGCTCGATTTTAATTCCCGAGGCGGGCTGGAGTCTGGATGCGTGGTGCGCGGGTTCGGGAGCCACTTCCAGTGGGAATAGCTGCAGAGTTGCGATTTTTATTAAAGTACCTTGTTAATTTCAATGAGGCGCCCTGGCCGGTCCAATGAGTGGGATTGGGTCGGCTGGCCACCTCTGATGACATCATAATAGCAGCTGCTTTTAAAGCTGCCATCCAGCCTGAGCCTTTCTATTGTGGTTTCCTGCGCTTGATTTAAACGCTATGACTTCTTCCAGAGGCAAGGCAGCTCTCCGTTTTAATGATGAGTCCCTCCAAGTTCTTGTGGATGCTGTCAGAGGGCGCAGGGAGATTCTCTTCCCTCCTGATGGCCGGAGGAAGCCTCCTCAGCAGACCAAGGCAGCCTGGCTGTACATTGCTCAGGAGGTCAGCGCAAGGTCCATTCATTCACGGTTATGGATCCAGTACCGCAAAAGGTTTAATGATCTTGTGAGAACATCAAAAGTGAGTATCCCATCACACTTGCCTTCACTCTGCTTCCCTTCTCTTCTCATCACCAGCACTCTGCGTTGTAAGCCTCCTCCTTCACATCCCACCTTACTCTTACTTCCCTTGCACCCTTTCCTATCCATCTCTGTCTCTGCACTGAATCACTTCAGCATCCTGCCTATGCACCCCTTAGACTCACTCTCACTGTCATGCAGTGACAACAACTAACAACGCACAGGGAGCTACCTTCCTCTTGGCACCTTACCCCATCTTTGTCTCACTCAAAGTTTCTATGGTAGGGATTAATCACACTCACTCCATCACTGTGGCTGAATCACCGCTTGTGTCCCTCCTTGCAGGAAAAGATAGCCCACAATAAGAGGGAGAGAGCAATGACTGGAGGAGGAACACCTATCCTAGCAACATTGACCAGTGCTGAGGAGGCTGCAAACGAGATTGTTGGAGGTGGCGAGGACCTGGAAGTGGGCGATGGAGAGATGGGCACACTAGAGGAAGCTGGTGACATAATAGAGTTTCATCCCTCTCAGAAAACAATGGCATATGATGTTCATAGAGAATCGCGTTGTATCATCTGCTCAAAAGGATGTGTCTGCTACATCAATATCAGATGTCTAATTCAAGCCTTTACTCTCACACAGGACCATCGAGCGCTCCCCTCCCCACGATCCAGGACGAAGACCTGGACATCTCCTCAGGGGAACCTGAAGCCTCTGAGGGACCAGCGTCACCAGGACTCAGCGCACCCAGCACCAGCGCAGCAACGCACACCTCGGTGGGGCCATCGCGAGTTATAGTGTTGCCACCTGGTCTATCACAGCGCACAAGTGAGCATCAGCAGATGGTGGAGACAGCGACAGCAGTGAAAAGTCCTCGGTGGAGGTCGCAGGACTCTCCTAGCTCTGCTGAGCTACATGCAGACGCTGTGCCTCTGGGGCCATCCAGAAAAAGAGCAGTTCGTGAAATACAGGAACAAGTGCAGGTGTCTCTGCAAGGGTTTTCCTACAGGGTTAGTGCGAGTGTGGAGAGAATGGAGGAGTCCATCTCTAACATCAGCATGGTCGTCCTTTTGAGGAGGACTGCCAGTGCAGATACAGGTCCTCATGGCCCCCCTGAAGTGCAGCAAGGTGCTCTTCTGCCACTTGTCACTACTGAGGTGCGGCTGACCCATGAGAGGGATGTTGTTGGCAGGACAGAAGGAAGTGTGGGCTCCTCTCAAAGCGCTCGCATGACCATGCCACTGCGGAGCCCTTAATCAGAGATCCACTTTGCAGAGACAACTGAGATGGCCATTTCAGCCCCAGCACAGCCGCAGGAAGAGCAGACTGTTGAAGAGCCCTCCCAGGCTCCCAAACCCAGAGGACACCTGCCAAAGCAGGCACAGCATCCTAGTCAGCAAGGTGCCTCTACACCTGCTGAAGCCACAGGGGAAGCACCACGTAGAAGCACGTGTAAGAGAAAGATTAAGCACCTATAGTCACAAGGGGACTCACTTGGGTGATGTTTCTTTTTTTTCTGACTCTTGCTGGTATATTTTGTCATGTGTTAAAGATAAATTATGTCAAACAGTTGATTGTGTGGCCTATGTGTTCTGGGAAATAGCAAAAGTGCATTGAGGGCTCAGGGCGACTTGCTGTTGTAATGCTGATGGTAAAAGTGATAGGAAATAAGAGGATATAGCAGAGATGAAGTATAACATTGGACAAGTGCTGCCTGCAATTACAGAGCCATATGGTGGCCACCTATGGTCGAAGAGTAAGCTTATGGTGGTGTGGCATGGCAGTGTGCATACCCTGGTTGACGGGCAACAGTGAACTGGAGGGATGCTGCATTGGTCACAACAGGGCATGCAAGGCACCCCTCATTCTCCTCCTACTCCTCTTCCCAGGAAGTTCTGTGGTGAGCCACGCGGCTACTACTCCCCCGATTATGAGGACCAGGAGGAGAGGGTATAAATGTTTCCCGTTCCCTTGCTATAGATTTTATTTGACGTAACAATCTTGCAAGCGCACAGTTGAAGTGGCCTGAAATATTTCCATTCATGACACACTGCAGATGGGTGTCAACATGAACAGTCAGAAGGTCAATAGATGCGCAAAATGTTATCCCATACCTACAACAGCAAAGTTGTTGCATTTGAATGTCAGCCATGTTTCAGGGGTTCTTTTAAAGCGCTCCACCAATGAATACAAATCATGTCCTCCAGCAACTCGTCTCCTTGAACCTGGTCTGTTTCTGACTAGTTGGGAAACAGTAGCTAGAAGCAGGAAAACGGGAAACCACTATGAAAATAGGATTAGCAAGGCTGGTAACTGCCTTAACTATCTGTCCCACCGGTTGGAGACGGGTCAGTTTGGGAGCGGCTAAACAGACACTCAGGAAAATTGGGTGGGGGTAAGATGGAGGTGGGTTGGGTGTCTGAATCCATTTTTCCCGATTTTCCCAACAGACCCGCCTCCAAACCCGCCTCTTCATGGCTATTAAAATCGAGCCCCTGAACTGTGTTTCTCTCTCCATGGATGGTGCCTGACCTGCTGAGTATTTCCAGCATTTTCCGTCTGCTCAAAGGCCTTCCTTTACCATCTGAGGCTGTGCAAGTGTCCAGCAGCACTCGCAGCACTTCCTGCACACTTAAAAAACTTTTAACATGTATTACACCAAGCCACTACTTCAATAAAATAAAAAAATCAAACCCAAAAGCTTAAATGCAAACTTACCTGAAAGAGGTGTGAGTCCCTTTAAGAAGTGCTGTCAGCATCTCTGTCAGTGTGCTGCACGCTTGCATTTCAGATCAAGCTTAGGACCCAGTGCTAAACTCAGCGCCAAGTCAAAGTTCGCAGAGCATGACGTTATGTCGGCATTGCACGCCGACTGACGTCACGATCTCCCCATTTGCATCTCCAGGGCCAGCGCTGTTATCGACAGCGCTAAGGCCCTCACCAAAATGCCGACTGCTGAGTCCTGTACTAGAGAAGGGCGTTAGAATGGCAGCCACCATTTTTCCAATTCTGGGCCATAGGATCTAGACAACTGAAGGCATTGGACGTGGATACACAAGAGACCAGAATCAGGAGAAAGGAGAGGTCAGGAGGGTTGTAGGGCTGGAGGAGTGGGACGGCCTTGCTGTTGGTTGCTTGGTTGCCAGAGCACCTCCAGCAATGGCTTCTCTTTTTACCTTGTCCCATTACCTCTATCCCTGGCCCCCTCCTATTCCTCATCTACATACTGCCCCTTGGCAACATCGTCTGACGGCATGGCATCAGGATATCAGTATCCACATGTACACTGATGACACCCAGCTCCACCTCTACACCACCCCTTTCGACATCTCCACTGCCTCTGTTGTCAGCCTGCTTGTCTGACATCCAGTCCTGGATGAGAAAGAAAGAAAGAAAGAAAGAAAGAAAGAAAGAAAGACTTGCATTTATATAGCGCCTTTTAAGCGACCACCGGACATCCCAAAGCGCTTTACAGCCAATGAAGTACTTTTTGAAGTGTAGTCACTGTTGTAATGAAGGAAATGCGGCAGCCAATTTGCGCAATGTGCCACAATTTCCTCCAGTTAAATATTGGGAAGACTGAAGCTACTGTCTTTGGTCCCCACCACAAACTTCATTCCCCGGCCACCAATTCTATCGCCCTGCCTGGGCACTGTCTCAGGCTGAAACAGACTGTTCCCAACCTTGGCGTCCTATTTGACCCCAAGCTGGGCTTGATGTACTGTGTTGCGCAGAGATCAGATAATTGGCACTGTTTGATACTGTTGGTATTGTAGCCCAACAGAGATCAATGTCCTTTGGGGCCATGTAAAGTGGAGCTAGAATGGAAAGCAACATGAAGGATGGAGCAGCAGAAAAGATTAATAGTTGGAGAAGAAAGACAAAGGGACAAACCTAAGGAAATCAACCAAAACAAAAGACAGAAATTCAAGTGAGATCTGGAATACAGTTGGGTCATACACAGTAGTGTTGCCAAATATTTTCAACTTACATAGGGACCATAAAGCATACAATGTAAAGCAGTACACAGGTGTTCCAGAATCACTTCAAACTACAAAAAAGTGATAGATCGCATGAGTACTTTTTGAATAATGCGGGGTGTGACTCTGGTGCACTGGCCACATTTTCTGCTGCCAAATTTAGTGTGATTAATTTTATTTTGTGCTAAGGTTTGGCTTCCCTCATATGTATTATAGGTCACACTCCCATTGCTGAGTTACCATTGCAGCTGGAAACAAACTGCCAGTAACATCCAACCTGTAGGTTTGTCATTGCTGAGCACAGCAAATAATTCAGGAAAGAAACAGCTGAAGCCCAGTTTATGGCTATATAGAAGAGCAGAAAGCTGAAGTAACGTTACTGATTGATTCCTCTGTTGAAGCTGATACTGTTTAAGAGATGTGGCCTCAAAACTTTTGAAAGGCCATCCGTCTGAAATATCTGTAGGTGATAAATAAATCGACGCTGCTCTTCTGAATGTGACTACATGAATCCTTAGGAATTGGAAGTCTATAATTATTGTGTGTCAGATGTTTCATGTTTCATTTGTTGTAAGTGTACTCTTAATGCAATAAATAAAGTACAGTACATAATATACTGTGCAATGCATTGCAGTGCACAAATCACACCTACATACTCATTTACATACCCTCTAAATAGGTAGGTATCACTTGTACCCTGGTGGAAAATGTACCTTTTTAAAAATTAAAGCAGCAAAAATAAAAACACACACGTGAGCTTTCAGTATTTAATGACATCAAAACTAAAATTAGATACATAGGAGCTGCATGGCAGCTGTCCAGAGGAGTCAGCGTGGAACCTAATCAAAATGCGTACTAAGCTCTCATTATACTATGGTCGGAAAGCTGCCGGCGCGAACGCACTCCCTGAGAGGCAGCTCACTTATTTAGAGATGGAAAATTGGGCAGGGTGGCCATTGAGAAGAGCCTACAGCAGCGTAACCTTTGACTTACCTCGAACAATGCCAGGTGAGATCTGCTAGCATACAAAAACATTTGCAAGCATCATATTTCAGATGTCACCTTTCCAAGTATCAAAAAATGGGGTCGATTTTCACCCTGCCCACCTAACGAATACTGGGGGGGTGAGCAGTTAAAACCGGGCAGGTTAGTTACCCGCTTGGAACTCGCCCCTTTCCCACTGTCTATCATCTTAACCTGTAGGGTTTTGCAGGTGGTTGAGGCACCCACCTAAAGCAGGCAAGGGCCTCATGAATTTATGCAAATTGGAGCCTATTACATCAATAGAACTCCGATTGCATTATCACTGGGGAAGCCATTGTGGCTTTCCTGCCAGGCTGAAAGCAGGTTGGCAGCTGTCGGGAAGGATGAAGAGGCCCAACAGGTAAGACAGAAACAGAAGAGGGATCTTGGGAAACTGATGGATATCTCATTG
Organism: Squalus acanthias; assembly: GCA_030390025.1. Lineage (NCBI taxonomy): Eukaryota > Metazoa > Chordata > Chondrichthyes > Squaliformes > Squalidae > Squalus > Squalus acanthias. The sequence goes on along the minus strand of CM059425.1, from coordinate 157,351,750 downwards.
AAAACATTGAAATCAGTGTGGAATGGCAGTAATGAAGAATAACAGGATCTTAGAATGTGCAACCAGATGGATAGAATGTAAGTCCCAGGAAGTAATATCCTCTGGGCAGACAGACTGTTTATCTGACATCCAGAAATGGATGAGCTGCATTTCTTTCCTGCTAACTATTGGGAAGACAGAAGTTAACATTTTCAGCCTCTACCACAAACGTCATACACAAATAAGAACATAAGAATTAGGAGCAGGAGTAGGCCATACGGCCCTTCGAGCCTGCTCCGCCATTCAATAAGATCATGGCTGATCTTCGACCACAACTCCACTTTCCCGCCCGATCTCCATATCCCTTGATTCCCCTAGAGTCCAAAAATCTATCTATCTCAGCCTAAAATATACTCAAAGACACAGCATCCACAGCCCTCTGGGGTAGAGAATTCCAAAGATTGACAACCCTCTGAGTGAAGAAATTCCTCCTCATCTCAGTCTTAAATGGCCGACCCCTTATCCTGAGACTATGGCCTCTAGTTCTAGACTCTCCAGCCAGGGGAAACAACCTCTCAGCATCTACCCTGTCAATCCCCCTCAGAATCTTATATGTTTCAATGAGATCACCTCTCATTCTTCTAAACTTCTGAGAGTATAGGCCCAATCTATTCAATCTCTCCTCATAGGACAACTCTCTCATCCCAGGGATCAATCTAGTGAACCTTCGTTGCACCGCCTCTAAGGCATGTATGACCTTTCTCAGATAAGGAGACCAAAACTGTGCACAGTATTCCAGGTTTGGTCTCACCAAAGCCCTGTACAATTGTAGTAAGACTTCCTTACTCTTGTACTCCAACCCCTTTGCAATAAAGGTCCACATGCCATCTGCCTTCCTAATTGCTTGCTGTACCTGCATGCTAACTTTCTGTATTTCATGTACGAGGACACCTAAATCTCACTGAACATCACTCAGCAGCAACTCCCTGGTCACTGTCTCAGACTGAACCTGACTGTTCGTAACCCCGGCATCCTATTTGACCCCGAGCTGAGCTTCTAGACCCATATCCTCCCCATCATTGTCTACTTGCACCTTCTTTTATATTTGTCCTTGGAATGTGTGTGACACTGGCATGGCATTATATATTGCCCAACCCTAGTTGCCCTGAGTGTATTAAGAGTTAACTACATAGTATGGAACTAGAATTATATGCAGGTTAGACTGGGTAGGGGTGGCAGATTACCTTCACTGAAGGGGAATAATGAACCAGTTGAGTTTTTATGACAATCCAGAAGCTTTTATAATCATTTTTCTAATGCAGCCCACAAATTACCTGATTTAATTAATTCAGTTTTACAACTTATCATGGTAAGATTTGAACTCACAATCCCTAGGTTGCTAGTTCACTACCATAATCACGAAGGTATCATACCTGCATAACTTTCATAACATTGCCCGTTTCTGCTCCTACCTCAGCCCATCTGACACTGAAACCCTTATCATGCCTTTGTCACCTCCAGACTTGGTTGCTTCAATGCTCTTCTGGCCTGTCTCACATTCTCCACTCTCTGTAAACTTCAACTCATCCAAAATTCTGCCGTTTGCACCCTATCCCCGCACCAAGTCCTGCTTTCCCATCACTCCAAGCCTCACTGAGCTATATTGGCTCCCTGTTCCTCTATGCCACAACTAGACAACAGGCCACAAGTGATTAAATTGCTTTTGGATCAACCAGAACCAGGATTAAATATGATATCTTCAACATGTTTAGAACAGAACATTGCCACATGTATTGGAGAAGCACTTCTGGCATGACACATCTTCCTTTTTTCCTCCCAATGACAGTTCATGTAAACTAATGAGATGATGGCCTCTCATAAATCCTCATAGAAGCATATTAGAATATTAGAAGCATATTAGCATATCTTGTTAGAATATCAGGACTAACAAGACCATCACAGTCCATCTGGTTCATCCCAAGTCCAAAATATGCCACACTTACTCTCCTCATATACCTCCTTCATCACTTCTTTTGCCAAAAAACTGTCCGGCTCCCACTTGCATTTGTTCACACTATCTACCTCCATGTCTCTCTGGGCCATCAGTTCCATACAAACATCACTTTCCCAGTCAAGTCGTTAAAGCTTGCCTTCTTTTCAGCTTGAGTCCATATCCTCTTTTAAAGTCTGTAGTTACATCAAACAATTTATTAGAGTCCATCTTATTTATATCTCTTAGAAGTTTGAAAACTCTTAAAAGGTCTCTTCGGAGCCTTCTCTGCTCTGATGCAAACATTCTCAGCTTTCTTAGTCTCTCTTTATATCAGGAGGCCAATCCTTGATATCAGCTTTTTTTAATTCATTCTCGGGATATGGACGTCGCTGGCAAGGCCAGCATTTATTGTCCACCACTAGTTGCACTTGAGAAGGTGGTTGTGAGCCTTCTTCTTAAACAGCTGCAGTCTGTGTGGTGAAGGTACTCCCACAATGTTGTTAGCTAGGGAGTTCCAGGATTTTTTCCCAGCAACCATGAAGAAACGGCAATATATGTCCAAGTCGGGATGGTGTGTGACTTGGACGGAAACTTGGAGGTTATGATATTCCCATGCACTTGTGGTCCTTGTCCTTTGGGTTTGGGAAGTGCTGTTGTAAACTTGATTGCCCTCTTCTGGATTTTCTCAAAATCCAGAGGTTCTCTATTTTGGGATGGTGACCAGAGTTACACATAATACTATAGGGTGGGGCCAAACCAATTCAGCCAGTCCAACCTTTTGGAGCAGGGTGCTAGATTTATTTTTTGCAAACGGGGTTTCCGCCACTCTTCCACCGAAATTAAGATGGCTGATTGGGAGAACCCCCGAGGTAATTTCCGACACATGTTCCTATGTACTGCTGCTTTAACTGACTCAGCGAAGACTGGGTTAAATCCAGCTACCTTCTTTGTCTATATATCGCAGTTCCAAACTTAGCTGTAGCTTTACCAACAGGGCCATGTGGGGCACTCAGGACAATGTTTTGAACTGGCAGAGCAGGGTTCATCTTATGCACGCTGATTTTAAACACTGATTTTTATCAGCTTGGGTATGTAAATCTATATAGAACAAACAGTAGTCTAAAAGTGAATTTGCTCCTTGAAGTGCAATACATTAATTTATTGTGTTATGAAGTATAACTGGAACACAGCTCAGTGATGTAGTAAACAACTCACTTCACACCTCTGCGGCTGCAGGTTTGAATCCCTGCAGAGACAAGATTCAGTCTGCAGCCTGCGCTCGGCACAAGACTAATGCAGCTGATCACAACAGAACTCCTCTTTCATAAATAAAAAGAAAGATATATTCTTCAGGCTGGAGTTTGGGATTTTTATTTTTAGCATCCTCTAAAATAAAGAAAAGAAGTTTTATCATTGTATGAGCTGAAATTCTAAGTAACGGTTGTTGGAAACTCACATGTTACGCTCCAGGTTTCAATTTTGTAAAATCAGCTTTCATCTGCCCACTGACAAGATTGCTTTGAAACACATAATCAGCAGCAGAATGTGACAAAGTGACTGATGTGTACTATGCTTAAACCTTTTTGTAATTAATGGTCCCGATTTTGCTTTGTTTCCCTAATTTGCTCTCCTCAAAATGCTGACATTTGCTCAAGTACAACTCTATGACATTGGCAGCTCTCTGTCTCTCTCTCTCCCCCGAGAAACTGAAGCCTAGATTTCCTGTGTTGGTACGATCCCCTCTGGAAGTGTGTCCACTTTCTTGACAGTATGGGCGCTGACCTTGCCGCAATTTCTGGGGTCAGCATGCTTTACATAATTCAGGTGAGCTCCAGGTGTTAGAAACACTTCTGATTGGGAGGTCACCCCTTTGGGGGTGGAAAATAGTGTGCAGCTGCAGGATTTAAATGCCTGCAGAAGCTTAAAGGTGCAGCTGTCCACAGAAGATGATTTACTAATGACCAGAAAAACCTACTGCATTTGTCTGAAAGGTTTGCTGCAGGGCATAGGCCCCCCAAATTTTCTGATGAAGATGTGGAAGTGCTCCGCTCAGGGGATGGGGGACAGGAGAGAGACTTTATTTGGAACAGATAGATGAGGCCTTAGTGAGGGCAGCTCAGGTCCAATTTAAGGCAGTTGACCAGGTCTCTAAGTATGAATTTCATGACCCCATGCTCTGCCTTTTGTTGTCGGAAGAAGTTTAATGACCTTAACTAGGTCAGGCAAAATAAAAGGAATTAGTCACACCTTCTAAGAATGTATTGTATTGTACTCATTTGCCAACCTAGCTCAATTGCTCAGAAAGTTGTGCCTTAAACCCCATTAGGGACTTAAGCATGTAATCTTGGCTGACATTTCAGTGTAGTACTGAGGGAGCGCTGTACTGTAGGAGAACCCTTCTTTTGGATGATACATTAACAGAGGTTCTGTCTGTCTGCTCAGGTGGATGTAAAATCCCTCAACTAACACTACCAAAATCAGATTGGCACATAAAATCCATAGACCACAATTCCAGCACCTATGCCAGGTTTTCTCTTGCGGACACCATCCAATTCTGACCATGCCAGAGTTTGTGGAGGTCAGCAGGATGGCACCTCATTTGCATGGGGCTGGCAGGCACCCCCACAATTATGGATTCATCTCGCATCTACCCTAAACTGCCCAAGAATCCAGTGCCAGCCCACTTTCGGGAGGGGAGATTGCCAAAACGGATGGCAGAAAATTAGGTCAGCATTAAAGTAGGTGAGGATCTAGTGTAATGGATCGAGGTCCCATTGTCCATCTCTGTCAACCTGACTTTCATCCCAAAATGGGAAGGAATGTGCTGGGAAATGTAGCCTTGCGTGTCGGTACACTGCTTGTTCATGTAGGGGATCATAGTCAAGCCAATCGTTTGCTCAGCTGATGTCCAAATAGTTGTACTTTCCATCAGGGATCACTGAATAGGGATCAGGTGTGGAAGCTTAATTCAATAGACAGGGATCAAACATGGAACCCTTGAGGTCTGCATAGCTTGGTTAAATACTAATGCTGCATTTACCCATTAAGTCATCAGAGGAGCTTTCAATTTTACCTGGTAAGTAATCATGTACTTTGTGTGATTACAAATGCACATATGAACATATGAAATTGATGGACAGGAAGAGACTAGCTTGTCCATCAAGTGTGTCCCACACTCATGACGGCCGAAGCATCATGACTGTAGGATCGATTCCTCCCCCCCAACGGTAAAAATATTGGACTATGAAATATAAAAACCCAGAAGCTATACAAAAGGGACGGTCTACACCTGTGCAAAGATGGAACTGATGTTCTCGGGGTAATTTTTGATAAAGCAGTTCGGGAGCATTTAAACTAGTATGGCAGGGGGCTAGAAACCTATGTAGTGAAATAGAGGAAAGTGAAAGGCAGACAGAAATAAATGGTAAAAGGGTGAGGAACAAAAAACAAAGGGCCAAACTAATTCATAAAAAATGTGAGCATAAAAAAAGCCTGAGGGTTTTATACCTTAATGCGAGAAGCATCAGGAACAAGGTAGATGAATTAGCTGTGGAAATAGAGGTTAATAATTATGATCTAATTGGGATTACGGAAACATGGTTGCAGGGTGAGCAGGGCTGGGAGCTTAACATACAGGGGTATTCAGTATTTAGGAAGGATCGACAAAAAAGAAAGGGAGGAGGGGTAGCATTGCTGGTAAAAGAGGGGATAAATGCAATTGAAAGGAAGGATATTAACTCAGTTAATACAGAATCTATATGGGTGGAGCTAAGAAATAGCGAGGGGCGAAAAACATTATTAGGAGTGGTATATAGGCCTCCAAATAGTAAAATAGAGGTTGGGGAGGGCATCACGAGGGAAATTAGAGAAGCGTGCAATAAGAGCACAGCTGTCATCATAGGTGACTTTAACTTACATATAGATTGGGCTAGCCTAATCAGTAAAAATAATGAGGAGGAGGAATTCCTTGAGTGTTTAAGGGATGGTTATCTGGATCAATATGTCGAGGAACCAACTCGGGAACAGGCTATATTGGACTGGGTACTGTGCAATGAGAAGGGACTAATTAGTAATCTTGTTGTACGGGGACCCTTGGGTCAGAGCGATCATAACATGATCGATTTCTCACTCAAAATGGAGAGCGAATAAATTGACTCAGAGACTAAGGTCCTGAATTTAAACAAGGGGAATTATGATGCCATTAGACGGGAACTGAGTAGGTCTGATTGGACAACGTTCCTGGGAGGACTGGAGGTAGATAAACAATGGCAAGCATTTAAAGATAGAATGACAAAATTGCAAAAATTGTTTATACCAATCTGGCATAAAAGGAAATCTAAAAAGGTGACTCAACCGTGGATAACAGGGGAAATTAGAGACAGCATAAAATCCAAAGATAGGGCGTATAAAATAGCCAAAAAAAGCGCCAGAGCGGAAGATTGGGAACAATTTAAGATAGAGCAAAGGAGGACAAAGGGCTTAATCAAGAGGGGCAAAATAGCTTACGAAAGCAAGCTGGCGGAAAATATAAAAACTAACTCCAAAAGCTTTTATAAGTATATCAAGAGGAAAAGACTGGTGAAAACCAAAGTTGGTCCATTGCAGTCAGATACGGGGGAATATATAACGGGAAATAAGGAAATGGCAGACCAACTAAATGCATACTTTGGGTCAGTCTTTACGAAGGAAGACACAAAAAACCTCCCTGGGATATCGGGAAAAATAGGGACATTGGCAAAGGAGGAACTGACGCAAATCAATATCTCTAAGGATATGGTGTTAAGAAGCTAAAGGGATTGAAGGCGGACAAATCCCCAGGGCCTGATAACATGCATCCTAGGGTACTGAAGGAGGTGGCCCTAGAGATAGCGGATGCACTAAGTATGATTTTTCAGAATTCATTAGACTCGGGAACAGTGCCCATGGATTGGAGGGTAGCTAACGTTACCCCACTATTCAAAAAGGGGGGTAGGGAAAAAGCAGGTAATTACAGACCTGTAAGCCTTACATCAGTTGTGGGCAAAATGCTGGAGTCCATCATTAAGGATGAAATAGCGGAGCACTTAGCAAATGGGGACAGGATAGGACAGAGTCAACATGGATTTACAAAGGGTAAATCGTGCTTGACTAATCTATTGGAATTTTTTGAGGGAGTAACTGGTAAAATAGATGGGGGAGTGCCAGTAGATGTGGTGTACCTGGACTTCCAAAAGGCCTTCGATAAGGTCCCACATAAAAGATTAGCATGGAAAATTGAAGCTCATGGGATAAAGGGGAAAGTATTGACGTGGATAGAGAACTGGCTGTCAGATAGAAAACAAAGAGTTGGAATAAACGGCTCATTTTCTGAATGGCAGGCAGTAACAAGTGGGGTACCGCAGGGATCTGTCCTGGGTCCCCAGCTGTTCACAATTTACATTAATGACCTGGATCAGGGAGTCGGATGCAGCATTTCCAAATTTGCAGACGACACTAAACTAGGAGGGGGGGTGGGCTCAGAGGAGGAGACCAGGAAGCTCCAGAGCGATTTGGACAGACTGGGTGATTGGGCGGATAAATGGCAGATGCACTATAATGTGGACAAGTGCGAAGTTATCCACCTTGGGTGCAGGAACGGGAGGGCAAATTATTATTTAAATGGCAATAAATTGGGAGAGGGGGAAGTACAGAGAGACCTGGGTGTTCTTGTACACCAGTCACTGAAGGCGAGCATGCAGGTGCAACAGGCGGTCAAGAAGGCAAACGGTATGCTGGCCTTCATAGCAAAAGGGTTGGAATACAGGAACAGGGATACCTTGCTGCAGCTGTACAGGGCACTGGTGAGACCACACCTCGAGTACTGTGTACAGTTTTGGTCGCCTCATCTGAGGAAAGATGTTCTTACCATGGAGGGGGTGCAGCAGCGATTCACCAGGCTGATACCAGGAATGGCGGGATTGACCTATGAGGAGAGACTATGTAGTTTAGGGATGTACACACTGGAGTTTAGAAGATTGAGAGGGGACCTCATAGAAGTGTATAAAATTCTGACAGGTCTAGACAGACTAGATGCAGAAGGAATGTTTCCCTTGGCGGGTGAGAACAGAACTAGAGGACATAATTTAAGGATAAGGGCTAAACCATTTAGGACAGAAATGAGGGGGAATTTCTTCACTCAGAGGATGGTGAACCTGTGGAACTCATTGCCACAGAGGGCAGTGTACGCCAGCTCATTAAATATATTTAAGAGGGAATTAGATATATTTCTACAGGCAAAAGGGGTTAAGGGTTACGGAGAGAAGGCGGGGACGGGATACTGAATTGGAGGATCAGCCATGATCTCATTAAATGGCGGAGCAGGCTCGAAGGGCCGGATGGCCTACTCCTGCTCCTATCTTCTATGTATCTATGTATCTATGTAAGTGCACAGCCCGCAAAAAGAGCTGGGCAATAAAGGGTTAATTCAGACATTGCGGCCGAATTGCCATACGAAGGTTTTCTGTCTAGGGAAGATACAAGAACATTCACATAATCATGTACCTTAAGGGGTTACATTGTCCACCTTAGACCATGGCCCCCGAATAACTAGTTTCAGTGCAGGCCTAGAAATGGGCCGGGCCTCGAACCTTTTGAATACGAATGCTAACAGAAACCAACAACCTCGCTATTGCAGTCACTTTGGGAGGGTTGCATTGTCAGAAAGATATCTCAAATCAATGGACAATACCAGGAACAATTCACACATTTCGAAACGAATCGTATGCTCAAGAGGGGGCCAGGAAATACTGCAAGTTGGTTTTGGTTTAAAGTAAGATCACTTCGAAGACAGTGGTGGTGGAAGCCGATGGCAGAACAGCAAACAGAAAGATTCGGGCCTACAATCAACTCCAAGAGACAGCCGATCGGGAGTGGTGATTGTATGTTTCAGCCAAATCATAGAGGGGGCTTTTATGATTGAGTCTGAGTAAGTTTGTGAGTTTCAGTCAGATCACAATAAGGGTTTTGTGATTGAGTCTGGGTAACTTTATATGTAACAGTCAAATCGCGGACGGGTTTAACTGTGTCATATTGTGTCGATGCAAAAGACCCTTGCGTAGGGGTTTGTATTTTGGGGTTGTTAGCCTGATATAAATCGTAGAGATTTATACTGGAGAAGTAATTGTGTGTGTGTTCAATAAACGAACGAATCAAAGGTTGAGCCAAAACCCTGTGCCGTGTGTATTTTGTTCTTATAAATCCTGACGTCCAAGAACTGTGTGTAACGGGGGACCAGTATCGGAGAAAACACCTTACATGACTAAATACTTTCTCCGTCCACCCACCCCTACAGCCATGTAATGTTTGTATGCCTTGGAATCGGGGGGTGGGGGGCGCAGGGAGAGGGAAAATTCAACTCTCAGTTGCCCAATTTGAGCTCAAAAACAGACGGCTAAGAGTACGTCTCCAAGTTCCACAAGATTAATGTGGCCGCTGCTGCCCCAAGCTCCCCGTTCTGCGATTAGTCCCCCAGCTGCAGTGGGATGTCCATTTGGTGCATGGTAATGAGGCCTAAACCTACATTTGGTTTGGGCGTCACACCGGCATGAACAGTGGGGCAGAGTGGCCTCACCGCCGACTTCGCACCCATTTCAGGTGGAAGTCAAATTTTACCCCAGGATTTCAAAACACATGACTCACATTTCTTCATTTTAATGCTTTTTGTTCTTTCTACCTTAAATGGTATGTTAGTAACATTTGATTCAGCTCAGAATCTACTGGAATACTACAAGCAGTCAGCAATAGCTTCACTTCTATTTTGAAAATAAGCAGAAGTAACTCTATTTTTCATAAAAAATCAAAATGGTAAAGTATTTTGTATATTTATTAATACAAGTGTTGGTGAGTTGAATGATTTATATCTTGACACATTCTGAAATTGGTTGCGGAAGTTAAAGGTTTCAAAATGACTAATTGTCATTAAATCAATGTCACATGATTGCTGACATATAACCTACCTAAAAATTACCTTCAATCAAAACAGTTTTTCAACATGTTTCATTACTACCCTACGTAAACTTGAGGTCATCCAAAACTCGGCTGCCTGTGTCGTAACTCGCACCAAGTCCCGTTCACCTATCACCCCTGTGCTCGCTGACCTATATTGGCTCCCTCAAGAGAGTCACTGTTCCCCCCACTCTCCTCTTTTTGATACTAAATTCAGAGGAGAAAGTCTAGGCCAAAGTTGAAGGCTGTTAGAAAGCTGGGGTACCAAATCCGTGGACAAACCTTGGTTGTCATAGAAAGGAAGAGAATTGTAGAATTGTAGCCTCATTTAAACCTGGATTTCTCTCACTGCCTGCCAATAGTGGCCTCCTCTCTACTCAGCTGGTCAATCACTCTTTTTCAGGCAGGTTGCCCCCAGGACCTAATCCTTAGATTTCTTCATCCTTAGTGATACTAAGGGTGTGAGTAATTAGAACAGTCTGCATGTTTCAGGCATTGTCCTGAGAACAATAGGAGTCATTGGCTCCACATCAACCTCCACTTGCTCCCCTGAAAACTGAAATGAACGTGATATAAAGCAAAGTATTTACCGCCTTATTCTCTGTCATTTTCTCTAAGATCCCATTATGAATTTACATTTCTCATCTTTGAAAGCTATAGCACTTAACCTACAAGACGTACATCCCTACATCTCTCCCCCACACAATTAGTCACAATGAGCACACAGACCTACATTTACTCACACACACATACTAACTCATACATACCCTTACACACTGCAACCAGACCTACATTCCCTTAAACACATATTCATCCTTCAATGACTTCAATGGGAAAGGAAATAGAGAAGGGTGTCAAATGGGCTGCGGATTTGCGATAGCCCATTTTGTGTTATCATCCAAGACCAATTTCACCCCATATATTTTTGATAGGGATACATATAACTATCAGGAAGAGTGAAGAGCCTTGGAACAGGGGCCCGTATTTTCCGATCGCAGGCCTCCCGTGGGCGGAGGCTTGCGATCTGGAAAAATCTATGCCCTTACCTGAGGGCTCCCAGGACGCACACACTTCTGATCCTGGGCCTCTCCAAACTCCAAGTGCGCAGGGCCCACGTATCCCAGAGGCGCATGTAGTTTGCAGTGTCCCTGGGACCACGTGGGCTATGGGGAGCCAATCAGATAGACCTGTCAAATATATGAATGGAGATCACCCCAAAAACATAGTAAAACTTTAAATAAATTTAAAAAAATCACATTTTTAAAATGACTTGAAATTACAATAAATTAAGTATTTTAAACAAAAATTTCATTTTTTGAAAAAAATAATTAAAGTTTTTTACGGGGCTAAAAATAAACTTACCTTTTTTTAAAGTATTTTTAAATGATAAATCAGTGAAAAAATTTTAAAAACTTTTTTTCAACTCTTATCCTGGTAAAAGCAGGCCTGTAAGGGTTTTCTGTGGGCGGAGGGTCTCCAAAAAGCTGAACTATCCGCCTGCAGAGGCCCTGCTCCAGGGCAGCCGGAGGATCTGTCAAGACCATTCTTGACAGATCGGAAATGCCGGTTTTCAGCGCATGCACTGTGCATGCCTGAAACCGGCATTTCCGATGTCCCTACGGGTGGGTACACAACGCATACACACCCGTAGGGATCGGAATATCTGGGCCAGGGTATCAATTTAGCTCAATCCCATTTCAGCCAAGTGTATCAAACTCAAAACTAATGATTATGGCCAGGCACATCTTTGGAATGCACTCTATTTTTAAAAAATCACCACATTTAAATTTTGTTCTGAATTCGTTAATGTTCTGTTGTTTATTTTTGGTTCAACTTCAGTTTTTTTTGGTATTTGAAAAGGTGCAGCTCCACTTACCTTAACTACCTGGTATAATGCACAATAGTGAATTGATCTGAACTCAACACATTTACTCAATTCGAATAAACTCAGCTTTTAGAATAACTTTGGAACTAATTGCTGTATCAGCTGACTACAATGGGCCGGATATTCCGATCCCTACGGGTGTGTACGCACATAGATTTTTTCCAGATCGGAGGCTTCCACACGTGGGAAGCCTCCGATCGTAAAATACAGCCCATTATAGAATAGGTACAACCTTTGAGGGATGAGGGGATACTTTCTTCCCCACCAAATTTTTTGGCATAGGTAATGACCAACTCCCCAAATGCTAGAATGGTCCCTGATGTCCCCCCAACTTTTTATATGTGGTTGTGCCTCGGCATGAAAGTTTCCTTCCACCAACCGCAATTAGACTCTGTGTCAGGTAAAGTTCCTAACTATGTCAACTATATAGATATTTAATTAAAATAAAACTCTGATAACTTGTAGTTCAAAGGAAAGAAGTCTTAGTTTATAATCAGGCTGATATCACTGGCCAAGTCTGTATGGGAGAGCAGGGACTGGAAGTCAGATTTTGTTTTGGCACCATGCACAACCAGAAGAGATAGCTAATTTAATTTAAAAGTTAACTCTGAAGTAATAGCCATTCCCCAAAATAATTACCGGAGTTCATCACCCTTCTGAAAAACAAAACATCTAAGTTCAGCTGTATAATTGTTTGTGAGCAAAAATTCCCACACAGCAGAGCAGAAAGTCAATTAGAACATATACATAAGAACATAAGACGTAGGAGCAGGAGTAGGTCATTCGACCCCTCGAGCCTGCTCTGCCATTCAATAAGATTATGGCTGATCTGATCTTGGTCTCAACTCCACTTCCCTGCCCGCTCCCCAGAACCCTTGACTCCCTTATCGTTCAAAAATCTGTCTATCTCCACCTTAAATATATTCAATGACCCAGCCTCCACAGCTCTCTGGGGAAGAGAATTCAAAAGATTCACGACCCTCTGAGAGAAGAAATTCCTCCTCATTTCCGATTTACATGGGTTTCCCCTTATTCTGAAATTATCCCCCTAGTTCTAGATTCCCCCATGAGGGGAAACATCCTCTCTGCATCTACCCTGTCAAGCCCCTTCAGAATCTTACATGTTTCAATAAGATTCCCTCTCATTCTTCTAAACTCCAATGAGTATAGGCCCAACCTGCTCAACCATTCTTCATAAGACAACCCCTTCATCTCCGGAATCAACCTCGTGAACCTGTTAATGTTGGTATAAAGGCACTCGAGGAAAAATGTTACAATGTATACATTCTTTGCATCCTCTTTTCAGATAAGTGTTTCAAATGTATACCATATGGATCCTATAGTGCTATTAAAATTTGATGCCAAGAGTCATTTAACATCAATACTTAAACTCTGAATTTTGTGTAAAGGTAAATAGGAATAGGAGTAAGCCATTCAACCCCTCGCCATTCAATTAGCTCATGGCTGATCTGTGCCTCAACCATTTACCCACCTTTGTTTGATATCCTTAGATACCCTTACCTAACAAAAATCTGTCAATCTCAGTCTTGAAAATTTCAATTGACCCAGCATCCACATACTTTTGGGGTAGAGAATTTCAGATTCCCACTACCCTTTGTGTAAAAATGTGCTTCCTGATTTTACTCCTAAATATCCTTGCATTAATTTTAAAATTATGCTCCTTTGTTCTAGATTCTCCACCAGAAGAAATAGTTTCTCTGACTCTAACCGATCAAATCCTTTATCATATTAAACACCTTGATTAGATTGTCCCTCAACCTTCTATACTTAGGGGAATACAAACCAAGTTTATGCACCTGTCCTCATCAATTAATCCTTTAAGCCCTTGTATCACTCTGGTGAATCTGTGCTGTAACCCGACCAAGGCCAACATATCTTTCCAGATGTTCGGTGCCCAACATGGAATGCAGTACTCCAGTTGAAGTCTGACTAAGGCTCTGTACAACCAAAGTATCACTTCCTCACTTTTGTAATCCGATATAGAGGAGCAACTTTGCAGGAGATTACAGAGAGGTGCAAAAACTATAGAGTGGTAATAATGGGGGACTTCAAATATCTTAATATAGACTGGGATAGTAATAGTGTAAAGGGCAGAGAGGGGGAAGAATTTCTTAAGTGTGTTCAGGAGAACTTTCTAGATCAGTACGTTTCTGGCCCAATGAGGAAGGAGGCATTGCTAGATCTGGTTCTGGGGAATGAGGTGGGTCAAGTGGAGCAAGTGTCAGTACGGGAACATTTCAGGAACAGTGATCATAGTATCATAAGGTATAGATAAGCTATGGAAAAGAACAAGAAGCAATCTAGAGTTAAAATACTTAATTTGAGGAGGGCCAATTTCAGTGGGTTGAGAACGGACCTGGCCCGGGTAAATTGGAATCAAAGATTGGCAGGCAAAACTGTAATTGAACAATGGGCTGACTTTAAAGAGGCAATGGTTCAGATAGAGTCAAGGTACATTCCCACGAGGGAGAAAGGTAGGGCAACCAAAGCCAGAGCTCCCTGGATGACGGAAGAGATAGAGAGTAAGATGAAGCAGAAAAAAGGGGCTTATGACAGATGTCAGGTTGAGAATACAAGTGAGAACCAGGCTGAATATAGAAAGTTCAGAGCAAAATTGAAAAAGATAATAAGAGCGGCAAAGTGGATAGACTGGCAGCTAACCTAAAAGGGAAACCAAAAGTCTTCTATAGGCATATAAATAGTAAATGGGTAGTAACAGGAGGGGTGGGGCTGATTAGGGACAAAAATGCATAGAGGCAGAGGGCATGACTGAGGTACTAAATGAGAACTTTGCATCTGTCTTTACCAAGGAAGAAGATGCTGCCAAAGTCATAGTGAAAGAGGAGGCAGTTGAGATACTGGATGGGCTAAACATTGATAAAGAGGAGGTACTAGAAAGGCTGTCTATACTTAAAGTAGATAAGTCACCAGGACCGGATGGGATCCATCCTAGGATGCTGATGGAAGTAAAGGTGGAAATTGCGGAGGTACTGGCCATAATCTTCCAATCCTCCTTGGGTGGCGCCAGGTGACTGGAGAATTGCAAATGTTCCAACCTTGTTCAAAAAATGGTGTAAGGATAAACCCAGCAACTGCAGGCCAGTTAGTTTAACCTCGGTAGTGGGGAAGCTTTTAGAAACGATAATCTGGGACAAAATTCACACAGTCACTTAGACAAGTGTGGATTAATTAAGGAAAGCCAGCATGGGTTTGTTAAAGGCAAGTCATGTTTAACTAACTTGATCGAGTTTTTTGATGAGGTAACAGAGAGTGTTGATGAGGGCAATGCAGTTGATGTGGTGTGCATGGACTTCCAAAAGGCGTTTGATAAAGTGCCACATAATAGGCTTGCCAGCAAAGTTGAAGCTCATGGAATAAAAGGGACAGTGGCAGCATGGACACAAAATTGGCTAAGTGACAGGAAACAGAATGTAGTGGTGAACGGTTGTTTTTCGGATTGGAGGAAGGTATACAGTGGTGTTCCCCAGGGGTCGGTACTAGGACCACTGCTTTTCTTGATATATATTAATGACTTAGACTTGGGCATACAGGGCACAATTTCAAAATTTGCAGATGATGCAAAACTTGGAGGTAGAATGAACAGTGAGGAGGATAGTGATAGACTTCAAGAAGACATAAACAGGCTGGTGAAATGGGCGGACACGTGGCAGATGAAATTTAACGCAGAAAAGTGTGAAGTGATACATTTTGGTAGAAAGAATGTGGTGAGGACATATAAACTAAATGGTACAATGCTCAAGGGGATACATGAACAGAGACACCTAGGGGTATGTGTGCACAAATCGTTGAAGGTGGCAGGGCAGGTGGAAAAAGTGTTTAAAAAAGCATACGGGATTGGGCTTTATAAATGGAGGCATAGAGTACAAAAGCAAGAAAGTTATGATGAACATTTAGAAAACACTGGTTCGGCCTCAACTGGAGTATTGTGTCCAATTCTGGGCACCGCACTTTAGGAAGGATGCGAAGGCCTCAGAGAGGATGCAGAAAAGATTTACAAGAATGGTTCCACCGAGGAAGGACTTCAGTTACGTGGATAGCCTGGGAAGCTGGCGTTGTTCTCCTTGGATCAGAGAAGGTTGAGAGGAGATTTGATAGAGGTGTTCAAAATCATGATGGGTCTAGACAGAGTAGATAGAGAGAAACTGTTCCCATTGGAGGAATGGTCGAGAACCAGAGGACACAGATTTAAGGTTGACGTAAGAAAACTACTAGGCACTTGGTCTAAGCGTTAAACAAAGCTCTAATCAACTGTTTTACAACATGGAGGTCTAGTTGTGTCCTTCACTAGTTCCTGTTAAGAATGTCCTGTGCAAGCTGGGCCCGTGCCCGAGTATTTATACTCTCCCTGGACAGCGCCACCCGCAGGCCACTCAGTATTATTTCATTAGTCTTTCTTTCATGAACGACAGATTCATGTCAAAGGTGATTGGCAGAAGAACCAAAGGCGACATGAGGAAAAACTTTTTTACGCAGCAAGTGGTTAGGATCTGGAATGCACTGCCTGAAAGAGTGGTGGAGGCAGACTCAATCATGGCTTTCAAACAGGAATTGGATAAGTACCTGAAGGAAAAAAAATGGCTGGGCTATGGGGAAAGGGCAGGGGTGTTGGACTAGCTGAATTGCTCTTGCAGAGAACCGGCATGGGCTCGACGGGCTGAATGGCCTCCTACTGTGCTGTAACAAGTCCATGATTCCATGAGTGTTTGCAACCACCTTCAGTCAGAAGTGCCGAATGGATGATTCATATCGGCTTCCTCCTGAGGTCACCATCACCACAGAAACCAGTCTTCAGCCAATTCGATTCACTCCACGTGATATCAAGAAATGGCTGAGCGCACTGGATACAGCGAAAGCTGTGGGCCCCGACAACATCCCGGCTATCGTGCTGAAGACTTGTGCTCCAGAACTAGCCGAGCCTCTAGCCAAGCTTTTCCAGTATAGCTACAACACTGGCATCTATCCGACAATGTGGAAAGCTGCCCAGGTATGTCCTCTCCACAAAAAGCAGGACAAATCCAACCCGGCCAATTACCGCCCCATCAGTCGACTCTCAATCATCAGCAAAGTGATGGAAGGTGTCGTCGACAGTGCTTTCAAGCAGCACTTACTCACCAATAACCTGATCACGGATGCCCAGTTTAGGTTCCGCCAGGACCACTCGGCTCCAGACCTCATTACAGCCTTGGTCCAAATATGGACAAATGAGCTGAATTGCAGAGATGAGGTGAGAGTGACTGCCCTCGACATCAAAGGCAGCATTTGACCAAGTGTGGCATCAAGGAGCCCTAGTAAAACTGAAGTCAATGGGAATCGGGGGAAAATGCTCCACTGGCTGGAGTCATACCTAGCACAAAGGAAGATGGTTATGGTGGTTGGAGGTCAATCATCACAACCCCAGGACATCGCTGCAGGAGTTCCTCAGGGCAGTGTCCTAGGCCCAACCATCTTCAGCTGCTTCATCAATTACCTTCTCTCCAGCATAAGGTCAGAAGTGGGGATGTTCTCTGATGACTGCACAGTGTTCAGTGCCATTTGCAACTCCTCCGAAAATGAAGCAGTCCATGTCCGCATGCAGCAAGACCTGGACGACATTCAGACTTGGGCTGATAAGTGGCAGGTAACATTCGCATCACACAAGTGCCAGGCAATTACTATCTCCAACAAGCGAGCGTCTAACCATCGCCCCTTGACATTCACCGGCATTACCATCGCTGAAACCCCTACCATCAACATCCTGGGGGTTGCCGTTGACCAGAGAATCTTAACTGGACCAGCCACATAAATACTGTGGCAACAAGAGCAGGTCAGAGGCTGGGTATTCTGCAGCGAGTGTCTCACCTCCTGACTCCCCAAAGCCTTTCCACCATCTACTAGGCACAAGTCAAGAGTGTGATGGACTAGTCTCCACTTGCCTGGATGAGTGCAGCTCCAACAACACTCAAGAAGCTCAACACCATCCAGGACAAAGCAGCCCGCCTGATTGGCACCCCATCCACCACCTTATACATTCACTCCCTCCACCACTGGTGTATCGTGGCTGCAGTGTGTACCATCTACAAGATGCACTGCAGCAACTTGCCAAGGCTTCTTCAGCAGCACCTCCCAAACCCGTGACCTCTTCCACCTAGAAGGACAAGGGCAGCAATCACATGGGAACACCACCACCTGCAAGTTCCCCTCCAAGTCACACACCATCCTGACTTGGAAATATATCGCCGTTCCTTCATCGTCGCTGGGTCAAAATCCTGGAACTCCCTCCCTAACAGCACTGTGGGATAACCTTCACCACACGGACTGCAGCAGTTCAAGAAGGTGCTCACCACCACCTTCTCAAGGGCAACTAGGGATGGGCAATAAATGCTGGCTCTGCCAGCGACGCCCACATCCCATTAACAAAAAAAAACGATTCGAACACGCTTGAGATAAAGGCTAACATTCCTTTAGCCTATTTGATTACTTTTTGTACCTGTGCATTAGCTTTTAGTGATTTGTGTACATGGGCACTTAAATCCCTTTGCTCCTCCAGGGCTCCTAATTTCTCCCCATTAAGAAATATTCTGATTTGTCTTTTTGGACCCAGATTGGATGACGTCTCACTTTCCCAGATTGAATTCCATCTGCCATAGTTTTGCCCACTCACTTAGTCTGTCTATATTCATGTAACATCCTGCTCCCATGTACACAACTTACTGTGCCTCCTCCCATCTACACACCATTCTGTGCCTCATAACTTAGTGCCATCTACAAACTTGGATATACAACTCTCTATTCCTTCATCCAAGTCATTAAAATATATGGTGAATAGCTGAGGCTCCAGTATAGATGCCTGGGAAGCACCACTTGTCACATCCCACCAATCAGAGAATGTTCCCTTTATCTCTACTCTCTGTCTCCTACCTCTCAACAAATTACAGACCCATGTTACAAGGTTACTTCCAATTCTGTGCACTTTCATTTTTGCTAATAATCTCGTCTGAAGAACTGCATAAAATTCCTTCTGGAAGTCCATACAGACAACATTCATACACACTTCTCTATCAATCGTGCTAGTAGTCTTTTATAAAATTCAACTAGATTAGTCAGACACAAATCAATGCTATAGTTCATGTTATAAAGTGTAGTAAAATCCTATCTCTGGCTAAAAATAGCACAGGTTTCAGTGCTTACATGTGCACCCCTGTTGTTTATACAGTGACCCGACACCATCAGATTCCACAGAGACAGCTAATTTGAATAAGTTGCCCAAGTTCCCTGTACGGTTTTGGCATGTGCAGGGAGCATTGAGTCACCTGGGGGAGGGGGAGAAGATGGGGAATCAGATGGGCTCTTAAAGGCTGACGTAATTAAAAGAGTGTTTCACAGTTTTGGAAGGAAGCTGCCTTCTAGGTAAAGAACATGTCAGGCAGATCATGGAGAACTGGCCCCTTTGTTGAAAAATGCTTGGCGGTCCTGCTGGAGGATGTGGTGCAAAAAAAAGGTGGTCATTTTTGGAGCCGAGGTGAACTACCTTAATAGAGATACTGTGCAGAGGTAATGGCAGGAAGTGGCAAACAGTGAATGCAGTATCCTGCATCTACAGGTTGTGGGACCAAATGTGCAAAGAGTTCTCAGGAGTGAGAAAGAGTGCCAAGACAGGGTTCCATAACTTCTGCCCACTGAAATAAAAGGAATGATGGAATTATGGATGCAACAACCAGTCGGATCTCAGCAATGCAACCTACAGAGCACTGGCCCCAACCATCACATCTGAAACCTCTTCATTACCACCACCTCAGTGAAGGTGCAATTGCAACTTGGTGGTTAACAAAAGCCAGCACTTGACTTTCATTTACTGAACTGTTGCATGTTTGTTCACCAAATTACTTGAATGTTCTCTATCCTCTTTACACCAGGTAGAATGCAAGCTGGGCATAAGGCTGCACTTAGTCTTCAATGCTAATGGAGAAATGATCTGTTTTGACTGTTTTGGTAGGAGAGGTCGCACACAACCTTCACAAGAGGACATTCACTGGGGATGAACCAACTGAACTGTGCTACTTCAACCAACATGAAGAGCAGGTCCTCCAAATAATTAGTGTGGAAGTTGTTGAGGGAATTTTTATTATTCAGTCCAAGGTGTGAGCATCATTGGCAAGACCAGCATTTATTGCCCATCCTTTGTTGCTCGAAAAAGGTGGTGGACCTTTTTTGAACCGCTGCTACGGTTTGATACAATTGAGTGGCTTGCTAGACCACTTCAGAGATCAGTTAAGAGTCAACCATGTTGGCGTGGGACTGGAGTCACATATAGACCAGACTGCGTGAAGATGGCAGGTTTCCCTTCCTGAACCAGATGGGCTTTTACATCTAGCCTCTGAATTACTAGTCTAGTAACATAACCACTTTGCTACTGTATCGTGGACGTGGGAGAGCTTGATGGCATCATGCCAGTTTGAAAAAGCAAGGCCTCACTTCAACTTCCTCTTCTTGCTAGCATTTTATACTTATTCAGTGACTAACAAATCAACCCAACAGCTGCAAGAAGCTGTTTTGTCTTGCGACTGTGGTCACAGCCATTGGCGCATAACCTATGCTAACATGTTTCCTTTTTTTCATGTAGAGCTTTCCCAATATGAGGATGCTGGCACTAAGGAGAAAGAGGAGGAGGAAATCGAGCCATCACATCAGCATCTTTCAGGCACTCCAGACCACACAAGCAGAAATGTCGACATCAGCGAAGTCAGATAGGAGGAGTCAGGAATTGAAACAATTGTGTAGGATCGAGTAGGGATTGCTGTAGACAAAGAGCAACAAGAGGAACAGGTTAGGGCTAGATAGGCAACTGCTGTGTATCCGACAGATTCATACCTTACAGGGGCTAATACTAAGCTTCCTCCCCACTACCCCACCTTCCGTTGTCGCTTTGCCCCTTCCTCCCAGAACTTAGCTCAGGGCCACTGTTGGCAAGGCAAGCGGCCCCAAATTCATTGTTAAAATGAGCGAGCTCTCTTTGGAGGTCTCATCGCCACCTTTGCCCCTGAAACCAGTCGCCGACAAATTTCAACCCCTAGAGGTTAACGTGGGAATAGGACATGTGCGTGCACAAATCAGGTACTTGCACTGATCAGGATCACGTCCAATGGAAAATCTACCCCATTTTATATGTAGTCAGATTAAGGATAAAAATTGCTGAATTTTCCAGTTCATTAAACTGTTAATAACATTCAATCAGTTGGTTGTTATAGTGACACTGATACTCTCGATATTGAGATGACAAATATGCGTCAGTTATTCAAGGGCTTCAAGACATTTGAATTTGGATGTTTGAATATCATCAATTCATGATATCACGATGAATAATATAAACAGAAAAAGAATTAAACAACAAAACATTATAATCGCAGTTACATGCAGCTTTTAACATAAATATGAACCTTTCAGTAAAATGCATTACAAAAAGCTATGTACAATACCTAACATGCATGTTCCTTAAATGACAACACCATCATGTGACATTGCCTGTGCCCTAATTTTGTGACATGTTAAATTAAGAATCATTTTGACTTGTTTCATTCATCACACACTAACCTCCTGCTGTATTCCTTTCTGCAAGAGGCACTCTGTAAAAATGACTAATAGCTAAGGTGTGTAATAGTGAAGAAACCGTAACCTAGTTTGTATTTCACTGAATGGTGATACAGTGCAGTAAAAAAAACTTGTTTTTTTGATATAATAGATAGAAAAAGTGGATTTAATTAAACATTTCAGTACAGTAGCACTTGCAGTGAAACAGTGTTACATTCATTTATGATAATTATACAGAATGGAAGCATATTCTAGGAATAGAACGGTCTCTGCTTTGCATCAATTATGTGCTCAATCCATTTAGAAAAAAGTCATATCTTTGGATCTGCAATAAAGATTTCATGAAAGATGTGCAATCTATTCTATACTTTGGGTACACAATATTATTCAAATAAATATCTGGTAATCAAACACTATAATGCGTTATATTTTATTCATACACAGCCTTTGAGTGAAGTGGTTTAAGAAACGTATCTTCAATTGGATTATGTTTTCTTCATTTTATTTGCTTTACTTTTATTGCGCTGCTGACCAACTGATTTGAACAAGTCAGCCAAGGCATGCATTGTAAGTTCTGTCAAGGCTCAAATCAAGGTTTTCAACGAGAGTAAATTGGCCGTGCATCAGCACTAGACACTTACTTCACTGCTTCAGCTATTCTCTACTCATTGTAAGTCTTACAATAAGGGCAGCAGTTTTCCAAGAAATTGGAATCGGTGGATAACTGCAGTGAGCCTCCAAAACAAATGGGAGACAGAGTCCATGAAGAGGTGGTAATGGAATCAGTCGTGATTGATAACTACCAAACATGACCTTGGTTCTCCTTTTGTTATTACTTCACTTCCAGATGTCAGTGGTGAAAACACATTATAAAATTCAAAAGTTATTGCATAGTCCAGTGTCCTGGGACTAAGGATCTGTCACAGGTCTACGATCACATTGAGAGTATTCTGGCACCTTAAGGAAACAAAATATGATATTTTTAGTGAGAAAAATAACTTTATTAGTCATGCTTTCAAACATGATGGGTTTAAATACAACGCTCTACATGATCTAGTCCCACCCTAATTTTGAAACCTTCTTCAGGCCTAGATCCCAGCGTTCTGCTCTTTTGAATCTGACCTGTATATCCTCCCTCCCTTTGCTCCCTTACTGATGGCAAACCTTGAATCACATTGCCCCGACACTTTGGAATTCCCTTCCTAATGCCCTCTGCCTTACTATATCTCTCCCCACTTTCAGAAGCCTCTTTAAAACCCACCTCTTGCTTTTGTCACCTCCCCATACTTCTTCCTAAACTCCTGTTTGTTGTTAGTCCCTCTTGTGATGATTTGCTATGTTCAAAGTGGAAATGGTTGTTGAAATTATGCTGTAAATGATAGAAGTTTATATAGAACCATAGAAGTTTACAACACAAAGGAGGTCATTCATCCCATCATGTCTATACTGGCCGTTTGCTCAAGCAATCTAAATCTAATCCCACAAGCCTGCTTTCTTCTTAGCCCTGTAATTTCCTCTGCACCATATATTTATCCAATTTTCCTTTAAAGAATGCAATGGTCTCTGTCTCAACGATTCCCAGTGACAAAACATTTCATAGTCCAACAACTCGCTGTGTAAATACATTTCTCCTATCTTCTCTCCTCACACACTTAGTGATAATTATTAATTGATTGCACCGTCATCACTGACTCCCCAACCAGAGGAAATAGTTTTTTCCCTATTCACCCAATCAAAACCTATAATAACTGTACTACCTCACATTTATCCGCATTAAATTATATCTGCCCTCTGTTTGCCTTTTCCTCTTACCTGTTTATATCTTCCTGAAGTCTTTTACAGTCCTTCTCACTGCTTGTGAAACCTCTACTTTTGTGTCAACAGCAAGTTTTTAGATTTGTTCCCCATACCCAAGTCCAAGTTGTCGAGATATACCGAGATCAAAAGTGAACCCAGCACTGACCCCTGGAGTACATCACCTCCAGCCCTTCTCCAATCTGATTAACACTCTTACCCCAACACTTTCACCAGGAATTTCCTTGAGGGTTTTTCCAATCAGCCACCTTAACTGTGGCAAAAGATTGGCGGAAACTCTGCATACAGTTACTTAGTTTATTCTTCTCTCCCAACGCTGTACACCAGATACATCGACGACATTTTCTTCCTATGGACCCACGGCAAAGAATCACTGAAAAGACTACACGATAACATAAACAAGTTCCATCCCACCATCAAACTCACCATGGACTACTCCTCAGAATCGGTTTCATTCCTGGACACACGAATCTCCATCAAAGACGGACACTTCAGCACTTCACTCTACCGCAAGCCCACGGACAACCTCACAATGCTCCACTTCTCCAGCTTCCACCCTAACCACGTTAAAAAAGCCATCCCCTATGGACAAGCCCTGCGAATACACAGGATCTGCTCAGACGAGGAGGAACGCGATGGACACCTACGGACGCTGAAAAACGCCCTCGTAAGAACGGGATATGACGCTCGACTCATCAATCGACAGTTCCGACGGGCCACAGCGAAAAATCGCATAGACCTCCTCAGAAGGCAAACACGGGACACAACCAACAGGGTACCCTACGTCGTCCAGTACTTCCCCGGAGCGGAGAAACTACGCCATGTTCTTCGCAGCCTCCAACATGTCATCAATGACGACGAACACCTCGCTAAGGCCATCCCCACGCCTCCACTACTTGCCTTCAAACAGCCGCCTAACCTCAGAAGTACCATCGTTCGCAGCAAATTACCCAGCTTTCAGGATAACAGCGACCACGACACCACATAACCCTGCCACGGCAACCTCTGCAAGACATGCCAGATCATCAACACAGATACCATCATCACACGTGAGGACACTACCCACCAGGTACATGGTACATACTCATGTGACTCGGCCAACGTTGTCTACCTCATACGTTGCAGGAAAGAATGCACCGCGGCATGGTACATCGGCGAGACCATGCAGACACTGAGACAACGTATGAACGGACATCGCACAACAATCACCAGGCAGGAGTGTTCCCTCCCAGTCGGGGAACACTTCAGCAGTCAAGGACATTCAGCCTCGGATCTGCGGGTAAGCGTTCTCCAAGGCGGCCTTAGAAACACACGACAACGCAAAATCATCGAGCAGAAACTGATAGCCAAGTTCCGCACTCATGAGGACGGCCTCAACCGGGATCTTGGGTTTATGTCACGATACATGACGTGATCCAGACTCGAGTCGTCGTTGGCTTGTTAACAGATGTGATTCCCAGTAAAAAAGTAAAAAATTTAAAGTTTATCGTTTCCCATACTGCGGCTTTTGACACATTGGACCCCCTGTGGCTCCACCTCATTGTCTCAGTTGTATCTTGCTATGTCTTTGATGTGGTACTTTCCTGGCTGACCTGATTGCCTTTTGTCACACCTCGGCAGATAAACAGTCAGGTTGATTTAAATGTAGTCGTCTGCTTTTGTAAGTAACACATGCATTGTTCTCTATCTATATATGCTTTGGCGATTCTGTATCTCTTTACTTCACCTGAGGAAGGGGCCACGTAAGCTCCGAAAGCTTGTGATTTCAAATAAAACTGTTGGACTATAACCTGGTGTTGTGCGACTTCTCATTTTTCTCAAACTAAGGTGTTACATTGGCTCCAGTTGAAAGGCACAATTTGCCTATTTATTGAGGATTGGAAAATTGTGGCCAGAGCCTCTGCAATCTGCTCTCTGACTTCTATTAACAGCCTAGGGTACATGCCATCAGATTACTTACGCACCTTGATTTCTGCTAATATTTTCAGAACCAATACCTTTTCTACAGGTCTCCCTAACAATTGTTCCATATCCACCTCTCGTACACCTATGTTCTCACTTCCACCATCATTTATAAAAACTGATGCAAAATATTTATTTAATAACTACACTCTTCATCCTCCACAATCAGACTTCTTTTATATCATCTGCTATCCATTTTTCAAATTTCCTTTTAATCCTTCTAATCACCCTTTTCACTTTGCTGCTACACTTTCTATATTCCTTGTGTTTATCTTTAGTGTTGTTAGCCCTAATTATATTAGCAATGAAGGTATTATTGTGTTTGTATGAAATTTATTTTCCTTCCATTAACACCTTTATTTTAAATGAGCTAACACCTTTGTTAAAATAGTGGACAAGAAGAACTTTGTATGATTATTTTAACACTTTTGTTACGAATATTGCACAACATGATTTCAATCTCTAAAGGTGTCAGTAAAGTCTGTAATGTAGGTTATAGAAACAAATATCGGGTAGATTGTATGAATTTGTGTTTCCAGCACCAAGCTTTCAGGAGTAATTTAACTTTTATCGCTGGGCAAAAAATGGGCAATAGCAAATCGACTGCCAGTTTTACACCCTGCCGATTTCCTTTTCCATTGAAGTCAACACCCACCATGTGCTGAGAGTGTACAGCAGGAATTTGGGAGGGTAGGTTAGTGGGCCTCGCAGAATTTACCATGCATTCATTTTAATTCATAAAATCTACCTTTATGTGCCACACCTATTCATCATCAAACCATGTCTATAAATTACTCAGAATAAAAAACATTTTAAGAGTTTTTCATGGTCATAATTTTTTTTTATAGTTGTTGAAAAAATGTCACTATTTCCATTCATAGCTTGCGAGGAATTCCTCTAGCAACCTAACGTCCATCATTTTTCTCTTAAAGTTATTTCTCATTCTATATCCCTGTGCCATACCCTGCATTCTTAACTAATCAGAACAGCTGTTGTTATGAACAAATAAGAGCTCAGTTGTTAGTGACTTTGCAAACCAATCACCTTCTATAATTTATCTTCCGTGTAGAGGAAGTCAGAAAAATCAATACCAGATGCAGAAGAATCATAAAAATTCAAATGAGGCTAACTAATCACTTTTGGTATGTCAATATAATTTGTCAAAAACTGGGTAAAACAATATAACATGATTTTAAATGGGGAAGCAGTCTGATTAGAACCATCAGTCTTTGACTGTGGCTTCAGGGCAGGGAGCTTTTTATGTTATACTACCATGCTACTGATATTCAGTCTACCTGATCCCATATAAGTATATCTTTCAATAAATGATTCAACAATGTAGAACTTAACTGAGATCAGCTTAGAATTTCCTCTGTGCCAGTTTCCCACCAGATGTGTACTGGGGTGGGACTTCAGCCCACCAGTGTGCAAGCTTCCAGATCTACTGGGAGCTCACCTTAGAGAGAGGGAAGAAATTGAGCTCTGGCACAGTATTTAACTGGTTGCACCAGCTTAAAAAAGTGTACCATGAATGGAACATCAGTTGCAAACAGATTGGCTGCCATACAATGAGGAAACCCTAGGGTTAGGAGCACAAAATTCCAGCTGGCAGAACTCCTGTTCCACGATTGCATGGTGGCAGAGCAATACTGATGGATTTATGGGGCCACAATATTTTAAATTTGATAGAGTAGCTCACAGAGTCAACAATTGCTGGTCTTATAGAGGGCCCGTGGTACTTTTGAGGTGTCTGAGTGTGGTTGTAAAATACAAGACTGTAGTCGCCCAGGGCGCCTGCCTGAAGCTGGCTTTAGGCTCATTGCATATGAAAATTAGGGGCCCCAGGCCTATATCAGGCCCCTTTATGAAACTGGTTCTCGACTGACTGCAGCATGACAGCATCACCCGTGCAACGGTTAGTTTTCTGAGGCCAAACCAGCGGTCCTTAAAGGGAGTGCTGGAGCGTGCCAGCAAAATGTTTTACTTATCAGTAGGCACTGCCTAGCATCTCCAGCATGGCGGTCATATCCTGATGACATAAGAGGACCGATCTTGCCTGGTCCTCTTGTACATCAGTTTCAGCACGACAGTTTGTGGTTGCCGTTGGGTTCGTGCTTGAAGTTGGGCGCAAACAACATCTAGGTCATTGTAGTTTGTACAAGGGAATTGATGCGACAAAGAGCAAATTTTAAAATAAAATACTTAAATAAAATTTTGAGGAGATGCCAGTGTGAATGAAGAAATTCATTACATATGGTTATAACATCTACGTAGAAATGAAAACTCTTCACAAAACCATGACATTTTATACGGTTCTGCACCAGACATTCTGGCACATAATGGAGTTTGTGGGAAGAACTGTCAGGGACATCACGTGCCGTAATGCCGGTTTTCAACACATAAATATAAATGAATGAAAAATCAAGCACTGCTAGCACCGTTTCACACCTGGAGTGTCCAACTCTGAAATCAGCCCTATATTCTACTGATGATAACAAGAATATGGAAATATATTTAATATAAAGAAAATAACCATTAACTAAAGAGAATTCACTTCTCATAGACTGCTGGCTGAAAATAACATTCTAGCATGTCTTTGCTGTTCAAGTAGCCCAATAACTCAAGGTCAATTAAGAGGATCATGCATAAAACAACATTACTTCACTGTGCCAAAAAGATGATATGATCCATTTTAGTTAAATAGATTTTTAATAAATTTATACTTGAAAGTAGCATTAAACCATTGACTGTAATCAACAACAAAATAGAAATATTATAAAGGAGTAATAAAATACATGTTTTTATATGAAGAAACTTCGAGCACAAATATTCCACTAATTCCACCTTCAAAATGTAAACCATATCCATCACTTTTAAAGTTGCAGCTCCACTTCTATATAAAAATAAAAAATACATATTCCTTCTCTGAGAACACTGAATCAATAATTATTTTACAGTTCTGCATCAGTCTCATTCTATATTCACATATTTGCTTCTACTACCTAATATTTTACATTAGAAATAGAAAGTATACAGAAAATCAGTAAGTTTTATGTTAGAAATGACATGGGACCTTGAACTGTGCAAAATCTATTCAGCACTCCAAAGGGTTAAGGCGTTTTAGAAATGTATATTTAAGACGGCGATGCTCTCCTTATTTGTTCTACATTTCACAGCAGGAGACTGATGTGAGCAGGTAAGTCTGAAGTCAAATCAGCCTAATTTAATGGAAACATCTATTAGCTTCGCCTCTCACGGGATGAAAAAAACCACCACCTTTGGCAGGTAAAGTGCCTTTGCTCTCCTTATTATATAATAAAAATAATATTTATTCTCTTCAGCAGGTTGGGAAGAAATGTGATCTTTATTGGTAACAAGTATCTTCTTCACAAAGCAAAAAAAAACTCACTGCAATATAAGCAGATTAAATGAGAATAGATCCTCTTGTCATGATCCAACATTTCTGTAACAGAAATCCATAGGAGTGTCTCAGTGTTTGCCAAGTACATACATTATCAGTTAATTCATTTATCAATCGGCGTACAGACAGTATTTTTTGTCAAATTAAAAAAGGGACTGTCGGTTAGCCTTAGATATTGCTAGCAGCATGCAGATTCACGAGCATAAAATAATTTGGATATGTTAGAGAACATGTAATTATAGCATGGAGCTTAACTGTAAAGTGTTAAATTGCAAAGGGATGCTTCCAGGCAATAAAATACTACTTGTCATACAAATTAACGTATTCTTGCCTGGCAGACTTCCACTGTAAATAAAGAAAAGAACACAGGAAAAACAACATAACAAAATTCAAAATTTGTAAGATTTCTTGCTTTTGCACACACTCAGCTATCACTATAATTATGTATACTGGAGTTTCACAAATCCTGCACGTAAAATGGCTATTGAAGGGCCGATCCATCTGTTAACAATGGAGGATAAGATAAAAGTTTATTTGAAGCTAATCTCTGCTGGTTCTTGGCTGGGGTGGAAAATGTGAAATTGGGAGATATCCCGAGTGCTCGCGTCAATGATTCCACAGTGCCATATTAACACCGCCCCCTTGTTCCATGCAAATCCCAAATAATCCTGTGCCCTTTCAGGGATGCCATGTGTCCCTGTTCTTGGCTGACAAAGGTTGCTGCTCTCTCAAATCATGTATACCATAGTTCACTCAAGGAGTTAGGCATCAGGCTGCCTAGCTTTTGTTTTTAATCTAGGAAGAGTTCTTTTGTATCCCCTTCTGCAATAGATATGTTCAAACACAACTATTTTATTTTTTCATAACAGACTTCAGGCAGGAAGCAATCAAACCGGAAATTAAGATATTCCAAAAGTCAAAATTATTTGGTTGATTATTCACAAAATTAAAAAAAGATGCAAAATTAGCCTCTAGGTAAAGGAAAAAAAATGCAACTGTACTACTACAGTTTGTAAAAATAATCAGTTAGCTGTAGTTTATTATGCTAGTATCTTTGTTCAGTTTCACATAAACCCAGTGTAACTATATTCATAAACAGCCAGTCAATGTATCCACAATTTTCCCACCCAATTTTCTTCCTTCCTTTCCTGATGTTATAGTTCTACAGGTACCCAAGTGGCTTTTCTTCATTTTAAGCCTAGTCAGTAAGTGTTGGCAAACTATTCAAGCATGGGTGACATCGCTGTTGAGTCCATCTGACATCCATTACCTTCTTGCAGGCGTGACTGGATAGCAAGTAGGAACCCTTACTGATTCTCCCCTTCTTAGCCCAAGGGCAATTAAGCCAATTGTAGTTCCTCAATTGACGCTCTAGTTCAAAGCAGCTAACTTTGAACAGACAAGGGATCAAACCTGTGACATATTCTGCATGGCTCTACATTACATTGTGGGGCATTATTATTTCCTGAGCTACCGGAGGTACTGCACCCACAATTACAATTAAGCTGATGATACCTTTTCATTTTAATCTTTTTAAGACATAGGGCTGGATTTTGATACTGGGGCGGGTTGGGGTCGTGTCATCCACTTTTCGTGTTATCCACCCGACTGCAATTGGATGTGGGAGATTGATGCGATTTTCACCTAATTTGGCAATTGAGTTCCAGCATGTGGGAACCCATGAACCAATTAGTGTTTTCAGTCTGAAAGTCGCCTCTGATGATGTCATCATTGCTGCTGCATTGAAGGTCTGCAAAGACTGCCTGGCCTTTGCTGTGAGAGGACCTGGATGCAAAATGAGCAGCAGCAGCCCTAAGTCTGCTCCCAGATATGTCTCCCATCCACCACTCCCAGATATGTCTCCCATCCACCACTCCCAGATATGTCTCCCATCCACCACTCCCAGATATGTCTCCCATCCACCACTCCCAGATATGTTTCCTCCACGCCAGCCAGCCAGCCGGCCAGCCCTGCCTGCCTGCCTACCTGCCTGCCTGCTAGTCAGCCAGCTGTGCTCCCGCCAGGTTTCACATTCGTGGATCAGAACAGGCGTGCTTCACGTAGAAAAAGGGTTAAAATCACAAAGGCCTTTCAAAATGGCATTATAGAGGCAATTTAGTGCTTGTTAAGGGCCTTAACAGCCTATCCCGCCTCTTAGAGGCGGGACGGAGTCGGGACCAGCAGACACGATTTAATGAAAATTGCGTGGAGGCGGGATGGAGGCGGGCTTATGCCCCCCCGCCAGTTTTCGCAATTTTAACCCCCCCCCCCACGCCTCCAAACCCACCTCCACAGGTCAATGAAAATCCAGCCCATAATATCCACCAAATGGGATATTCTGCCATCAAAATTAAATAATGTGAAAACATTATTTGGAAATTAGTTTCTAAATTTGAAAACTAATTTATATCTTTATTACTTAATATATCCATCAATCATACCTCTCCTCAAGTCCAACTGCCGCTCCTCCATTGTCACAGGATCAATGTCCTGGGATTCCCTAGCTAACACCATTGTAGGAGCATCATCACCACAAAAACAGTCCAAGAAGGCTCACCAGTACCTTCTCAAGTCAACTTGGGATGGGCAATAATGTGGCCTTGGCAACATCACCCACATTGCGAGAACAAATACAAAATCTGTAAATTCATTTAGAATGATGTTTATTAGCTTTGAATCTAGTTTATAAATTTGTAAATTTAGAACTTGATGCAGATGTCAGGGTATGATAGTGTAGTAGTTATGTTAATATGCTAATAATCCAGAAGCCTGGACTAATAATCCAGCACATGTAAATTCAATGTCTACCATGGGTGTTTTAGAATTTTAAATTCAGTTTAAAAAATCTGGAAATTAAAAGCTGGTACTAGTAAAAGTGACCATAAAGCTGTCAGATTGTCAAAAAACCCAACTGGTGCACTAATATCCTTCAGGGAAGGAAACCTGCCGTCATATACAATTTCAGTCCCACACATGGTTAACTCTTAACTGCCCTGTCAAGTGGCCTTAGCAAGCCACTTGGTTGTATCAAAGTGCTACCAACGTTTCAAGAAGGAGGCTCACCACCACCACCTTCTCATGGGCATCTAGGGATGGGCAATAAATACTAGCCATGCCAGCGACGCCCAAGTCCCAAGAATGAATTTTTAAAAATTATAAATTAAAAAAACAGCAAATTGTGGTTTAGTTCATATATATTTATTCAAAAATGGTGTTATGAATAAATGTGAGAATTCATTTTCAGTTTTAGAGCAGTAGCTAATGAAGCAACTTTCAAATTACTGTCAAACTTAGAATCAAAGAATGATACAGCACAAAACGAGGCCATTCGGCCCATCGTGCATGTGCTGGCTCTTTGGTAGAACTATCCAATTAATCCCACTCACCTGCTCTTTTCCCATAGTAGTGCGAATATTTTCTCTTCAAGTATTTATCCAATTCCCTTTTGAATGATACTATTCAATCTGCTTCCACCGCCCTTTCAGGCAGTGCATTCCTGATCAGTGGTTTCAAACTAGGGTACGTGGACCCCTGAGGGTCCGTAGAGACTTTCCAAGGGGTTCGTGACTGGAGGTAATTTCAATCCTGCTCCTCTTTATAAAACCGACTCTGATTCAGTTCTTGCGAATTATTCTCAATGGCTGAGCCCAACTCCTCACAGAGGCCCACAGCTCTCACTCACTTTGCAACGAGCGCTCCCTGTCGGTCGAGCCAATTCCTCTCTCTGGCACCGTGACCCTGTGCCTCCCGACACATGATCAGAAAGCCTGCAGAGCCCTTTAAACACGTGCCTGAATGTGTTCACGCAAACATGTACAATCCCACGGTGTAGCTGTTATTCAACATGCCAGTGGGACAGTATGGTGGTGAGTCATGCTTCCAGTAGCATCCCAGCATATGCATATGCCCTCACTCATCTTGGCCAGCCTGCTGAGGGCTTTAACAATTGCCCAGTACTAAGTGGCTAATAGTGGCCACCTTTTGTTGCAGAATACCCAGAATTGGTGTGAGAAGCAGACACACCCAATTCACTGATATCTGTAAGTAAATACTTGTTTTCTTAAAAGCATTATTAGAATCATAGAATCATAGAACGGTTACAGCACAGATGGAGGCCATTTGGCCCGTCGAGCCTGTACCGTCTCTCTGCAAGAGCACTTCAGCTAGTCCCACTCCCCGCCCTTTACCCGTAGCCCTGCAATTTTTTTTCCTTCAGGTACTTATCCAATTTCCTTTTGAAAGCCACAATTAAGTCTGCCTCCACCACCCTTTCAGGCAATGCATTCCACTCAGTGCGTAAAAAAGTTTTTCCTCATGTTTGCCAATCACCTTAAATCTACCTCGTCTGGTCCTTGACCTTTTCGCCAATGGGAACAGTTTCTCTCTATCTGCTCTGTCTAGACCCATCATGATTTTGAACACCTCAATCAAATCTCCTCTCAACCTTCTCTGCTCCAAGGAGAACAACTGTAGCTTCTCTAATCTAGCCACGTAACTGAAGTCCCTCATCCCTGGAATCATTCTCGTAAATCTTTTCTGCATCCTCTCTAAGGCCTTCACATCCTTCCTAAAGTGCGGTGCCCAGAATTGGACACAATGGGCTGGATTTTGAAACTGGGGACGGGATGGAGGCGGGATTCCCACTTTTTGGGTTGTAGTCCCGCCTCCATCGACTTGTGGCCAACCCACTGTATTTTCACTTGATTGACCTTGTTGAGCCCGCCCAGTGGGCTCAGCAGGCCAATTAAGGGCCACCCGGCAACAGGTGACATCACAGATTGACATTTCATCTGTCAAGAGCTTTTGACAGATGAAATATCAGCGTTTGACAGCTCTGTGAAGCTGTCAAACACTGACAATCTGTCTTCTAAGTTAATTCCTTCCTCTCAGGCTGATTTAGAGATCTCTGCAGAACAAAAAGCAGAGGCTGCAGCTTTTGACAGCTCAACAGCCATTCTGCTTTCTGTGCTGGTGAGATTTCTGACTCCCGAGACCTGAAGGGCTGACACCTGCAGGAGGAAGTTAAGGTAAGTAAAACTTTTTTCCACACTTTACACTTACCTTACACACTTACCTCTGCACACATGCACCCATCACTCACCTGCCCACCGGACATATCGACCCCTCCAACCCCTGGAGACCCATGGTCCGCCTCGCTGAAACGGCGTGGTTGGGAACTGTCGGAGAGCCCACATTTCAGGCATAAAAATAGGGATTAGGCAAAAAAACTGCTGTGTTAACTACCTGTTAACAGGCAGTTTATTGCCACTAATCCCATTCCCGCCTCGGGGAGGCGGGTCATAGAAACATAGAAACATAGAAGATAGGAGCAGGAGTAGGCCATTCGGCCCCTCTAGTCTGCTCCGCCATTCAACGCGATCATGGCTGATCATCCAAATTCAGAACCCTGCCCCTGCTTTCTCCCCATATCCCTTGATCCCTTTAGCCTTAAGAAATATATCCAACTCCTTCTTGAATATATTTAATGAATTGGCCTCTACTGCCTTCTGTGGTAGAGAATTCCACAGGTTCACCACTCTCTGGGTGAAGAAATTCCTCCTCATTTCTGTCCTAAATGGCTTACCCCTTATCCTTAGACTGTGACCCCTGGTTCTGGACTCCCCGACCATCGGGAACATCCTTCCTGCATCTAGTCTGTCCAGTCCTGTCAGAATTTTATAAGTTTCAATGAGATCCCCTCTCATTCTTCTAAACTCCAGCGAGTATAAGCCCAATCGACCCAATCTCTCCTCATACGTCATTCCTGCCATCCCAGGTATCAGCCTGGTGAATCTTCGCTGAACTCCTTCCATGGCAAGAACCTCCTTCCTCAGATAAGGCGACCAAAACTGCACACAATACTCAAGATGTGGTCTCACCAAGGCCCTGTACAACTGCAGCAAGACATCCTTGTTCCTGTACTCAAACTCTCTCGCTACGAAGGCCAACATACCATTTGCCTTCTTAACCGCCTGCTGCACCTGCATGCTTACCTTCAGCGACTGGTGCACAAGGACACCCAGGTCTCGTTGCACTTCCCCTTCTCCCAATCTATTGCCATTCAGATAATAATCTGCCTTCCTGTTTTTGACACCAAAGTGGATAACCTCGCATTTATCCACGTTATATTGCATCTGCCATGCTTCTGCCCAATCACCCAACCTGTCCAAATCATCCTGGAGTTTCTCGGCATCCTCCTCATAGCACACACGCCCACCCAGCTTTGTGTCGTCTGCAAACTTGGAGATATTACATCTAGTTCCCTTGTCTAGATCATTAATATATATTGTGAATAGCTGGGGTCCAAGGACCGATCCCTGCGGTACCCCACTAGTCACTGCCTGCCACTCGGAAAAAGACCCGTTTATTCCAACTCTTTGCTTTCTGTCTGCCAACCAGTTCTCTATCCAAGTCAATACCTTGCCCCCAATCACATGTGCCTTAATTTTACACGCTAATCTCTTATGCGGGACCTTATCGAAAGCCTTTTGAAAGTCCAAATACACCCCATCCACTGGTTCTCCCTTATCTATTTTACCAGTTACATCCTCAAAAAATTCCAGTAGATTAGTCAAGCACGATTTACCTTTTGTAAATCCATGTTGACTTTGTCCGATCCTGTCACTGTTTTCCAAGTGCTCTGCTATTACATCTTTTATAATGGACTCTAATATTTTCCCCACTACCGATGTCAGGCTTACCGGACTGTAATTCCCCGTTTTCTCTCTACCACCTTTTTTGAATAGTGGGGTAACATTAGCTACCCTCCAATCCATGGGTATTGTTCCAGATTCCATCAAATGTTGGAAGATGATCAGCAATGCATCTACTATTTCTAGGGCCACTTCCTTAAGTACCCTAGGATGTAGATTATCAGGCCATGGGGATTTATCGGCATTCAATCCCGCCAATTTCCCTTACACCATTTCCCTACAAATACTGATTTCTTTCAGTTCCTCCCTTTCATTAGACCCTATGTTCCCCGACATCTCTGGGAGGTTATTTGTGTCCTCCTTTGTGAAGACAAACCAAAATATGTATTTAATTGGTCTGCCATTTCTTGGTTCCCCATTATAAGTTCCCCTGATTCTGACTGCAAGGGACCTACGCTTGACTTCACCAATCTTTTTCTCTTCACATATCTATAAAAGCTTTTACAGTCAGTTTTTATGTTCCCTGCAAGCTTCCTCTCATATTCTATTTTCCCCTTCTTAATTAATCCCTTTGTCCTCCTTTGTTGAATCCTAAACTGCTCCCAATCCTCAGGTTTACTGCTTTTTCTGGCCAATTTATATGTCCTCTCCTTGGCTCTTATGCTATCCCTAATTTCCCTTGTTAGCCACGGTTGAGTTACCTTTTTTGTTTTATTCTTATGCCAAACTGGAATGAACAAATTCTGTAGTTCATCCATGCGGTCTTTGAATGTTTGTCATTGCCTATCCACCGTCAACCCTTTGAGTGACATTCCCCAATCAATCCTTTCCAACTCGCGCCTCATACCATCGTAGTTTCCTTTATTTAAATTCAGGACCCTAGTCTCTGAGTCAACTACTTCACTCTCCATCTTAATGAAGAATTCTATCATATTATGATCGCTCCGACCCAAGGGGCCTCGTACAACAAGATTGCTAATGAATCCTTTCTCATTACATAATTCCCAGTCTAAGATGGCCTGATCTCTGGTTGGTTCCTCGACATATTGGTCCAGGAAACCATCCCGTAAACACTCCAGGAATTCCTCCTCCACAGTATTGTTACTAATTTGGTTAGCCCAATCTATATGTAGATTAAAGTCACCCATGATGACTGCTGTGCCCTTATTGCACGCTTCTCTAATTCCCCTTTTAATGCCATCCCCAACCTCCGCATTACTGTTTGGAGGTCTATATACCACTCCCACTAACGTTTTCTGCCCCTTGGTAATTCTCAGTTCCACCCATACAGATTCCACATCATCAGAGCTAATATCCTTCCTTACAATTGTGTTAATCCCCTCTTTAACCAGCAATGCTACGCCACCTCCCTTTCCTTTTTGCCTATCTTTCCTGAATATTGAATACCCCTGGATGTTGAGTTCCCAGCCTTGGCCACCCTGGAGCCATGTTTCCGTAATCCCAATCAAATCATATTTGTTTACCTCTATTTGTGCAGCTAATTCATCCACCTTATTCCGAATGCTCCTCGTATTAAGACACAAAGCCTTCAGGCTTGTTTTTTTAACGCTCTTAGACCTATTAGAATTATTATTTACTGTGGCCATGTTTGATTTAAACCGTTGATTTCTCTGACTGCCACTTTTGTTTTTCTCTTTCCTATCTTTTGCTTTTATCCTTGTTTTCCTTTCCTCTGTCTCCCTGCTCAGGTTCCCAACCCCCTGCCATTTTAGTTTAAACCCTCCTCCAGAGCACTAGCAAACACTCCCCCTAGGACATCGGTCCCGGCCCTGCCCAGGTGCAAACCGTCCGGTTTGTACTGGTCCCACCTCCCCCAGTACCGGTTCCAATGTCCCAGGAATTTGGATCCCTCCCCCTTGCACCATTCCTCTAGCCACGTATTCATCTGAAATATCCTTCTATTTCTACTCTGACTAGCACGTGACACTGGTAGCAATCATGAGATTACTACCTTTGAGGTCCTATTTTTAAATTTACCTCCTAACTCCCTATATTCAGCTTTTAGGACCTCATCCCTTTTTTTACCTATATCGTTGGTACCTATATGCACCACGACAACTGACTGTTCACCCTCCCCTTCCAAAATGTTCTGCAGCCACTCTGAGACATCCTTGACCCTTGCACCAGGGAGGCAACACACCATCCTGGAGTCTCGTTTGCGGCAGCAGAAACGCCTATCTATTCCCCTTACAATAGAATCCCCTATCACTATAGCTCTACCCCTCTTTGTCCTCCCGTCCTGTGCAGCAGAGCCACCCCTGGTGCCAGGAAGTTGGCTGCTGCTGCCTTCCCCTGATAAGCCATCCCCCCCAGCAGTATTCAAAGTGGTATATCTGTTTGAGAGGGGGATGTCCACAGGGGACTCCTGCACTACCTGCCTGCGCCTACTACTCTGTCTGTTGGTCACCCATTCCCTTTCTGCCTGTGCATCCTTTGCCTGCGGTGTGACCAACTGCTCAAACGTGATATCCACGACGTCCTCAGCATTGCGAATGGTCCAGTATGTATCCAATCGCAGCTCCAGCGCTGCAATGCGTCGGGTACCCGCCTCCAGCAAAACTGGCATGGAGGCGGGTTGGGCGTGGGATGGGGTCGGGATCCTCGATTCAGCTATTTTCAATCCAGTCCCGCCTCCAAACCCGCCTCCACGGCTCAATGAAAATTCTGCCCAATACTCCAGTTGAGGCCGAACCAGTGTTTTATAAATATTCATCACAACTTCCTTGCTTTGTACTCTGAAGCCCAGGATCTGGTATGTTTTTTTAACCACTTTCTCAACCTGCCCTGCCACCTTCAATGATTTGTGCACATATACCCGCAGGTCTCTCTGTTCATGCACCCCCTTTAAGATTGTACCTTATTTTAAATTGACTCTCCTTATTCTTCCTACCAAAATGTATCACTTCACGCTTTTCTGCATTAAATTTCATCTGCCACATGTCTGCCCATTTCACCAGCCTGTCTATGTCCTCTTGAAGTCTATCACTATCGTCCTCACTGTTCATTCTACCTCCAAGTTTTGTGTCATCTGCAAATTTTGAAATTGTGCCCTGTACGCCCAAGTCTCAGTCATTAATATATATCAAGAAAAGCAGTGGTCCTAGTACCGACCCCTGGGGAACACCACTATGTACCTTCCTCCAGTCCAAAAAACAACCGTTCACCACTACATTCTGTTTCATGTCACTTAGCCAATATTGTATCCATGCGGCCACTGTCCCTTTTATTCCATGAGCTTCAATTTTGCTAGCAAACCTATTATGTGGCACTTTATCAAACGCCTTTTGGAAGTCCATGCACACCACATCAACTGCATTACCCTCATCAACCCTCTCTGTTACCTCATCAAAAAACTCGATCAAGTTAGTTGAACACGATTTGCGTTTAACAAATCCATGCTGGCTTTCCTTAATTAATCCATACTTGTCCAAGTGACTGTTAATTTTGTCCCGGAATATCATTTCTAAAAGCTTCCCCACTACCGAGGTTAAACTGACTGGCCTGTAGTTGTTGGGTTTATCCTGACACCCTTTTTTGAACAAGGGTGTAACATTTGCAATTCTCCAGTCCTCTGGCACCACTCCTGTCTCTAAGGAGGATTGGCAGATTATGGCCAGTACCTCCGCGATTTCCACCTTAACTTTCCTCAGCATCCTAGGATGCATCCCATCTGGTCCTGGTGACTTATCTACTTTAAGTACAGACAGCCTTTCTAGTACCTCCTCTTTATCAATTTTTATCCCATCCAGTATCTCAACTACCTCCTCTTTCACTATGACTTGGGCAGCATCTTCTTCCTTGGTGAAGACAAATGCAAAGTATTCATTTAATACCTCAGTCATGCCCAATGCCTCCATGCGTAGGTCTTTTTGGTCCCTAATTGGCCCCACCCCTCATCTTATGACCCATTTACTATTTATATGCCTATAGAAGACTTTTAAACTCTCTTTTATGTTAGCTGCCAATTTATTCTCATAATCTCTCTCTGCCCCTCTTATTTTCTTTTTCACTTCCCCTCTGAACTTTTTATATTCAGCCTGGTTCTCACTTGTATTCCCAACCTGATAACTGTCATGCGCGCTCTTTTTCTGATTCATCTTACTGTCTATCTCTTTCGTCATCCAGGGAGGTCTGACTTTGGTTGTCCTACCTTTCCCCCTCATTGGAATGTACCTTGACTCTACCTGAAGCATCTCCTCTTTAAAAGCAGCCCATTGTTCAATTACAATTTTGCCTGCCAATCTTTGATTCCAATTTACCCGGGTCAGATCCATTCACAACCCACTGAAATTGGCCTTCCTCCAATTAGATATTTTTACTCTAGATTGCTCCCTCTCCTTTTCCATAGCTAATCTAAACTTTACAACACTATGATCACTGTTCCCTAAATGTTCCCCTACTGACACTTGCTCCACTTGACCCACCTCATTCCCCAGAACCAGATCCAGCAATGCCACCTTCCTCGTTGGGCCGGAAACGTACTGATCAAGAAAGTTCTCCTGAACACACTTAAGAAATTCTTCCCCCTCTCTGTCCTTCATACTATTACTATTCCAGTCTATAATAGGATAATTGAAGTCCCCCATTATCACTACTCTATAGTTCTTGCACCTCTCTTTAATTTCTCTGCAAATTTGCTCCTCCATATCTCTCCCACTATTTGGTGGTCTATAGAATACAGCTAGTAGTGTAATGGCACCTCTATTATTTCTTAACTCTAACCAAATAGATTCTGTCCTTGACCCCTCCAGGACATCCTTTCTCTCCAGCACTGTAACTTTCTCCCGAACCAAAATTAGTCAGCCCACCTCCTTTCTTTCCTTCCCTGTCTTTCCTTGAACACCTTAGACCCAGGAATATTTAGTACCCAATCCTGCCCTTTTTTGAGCCAGGTCTCCATTATTGCCACAACATCATATTCCCATGTGGCTATTTGCGCCTGCAGCTCACCAACCTTATTTGCCATGCTTTTTTGCATTCACAGACATGCACTGTAAACCTCTCTTAGACCTTCTTGTATTCTCTCTTAATGTGACCCCACCTAATACCTTATTATTTCTTACTCTAGTTCTATCTGTCTCTCCCAATCCTTTGTGCACTTTGTTTCTCCCTTCTAATGGTACATCCTGGTGCCCACCCCCCAGCCAAATTAGTTTAAACCCTCCCAACAGCAACTACCCGCCCCCCCCCCCCACCCCCCGCGAGCATATTGGTCCCGGCTCTGTTGAGGTGCAACCCGTCCGGCCTGTACATGTCCCACCTCCCCCAGAACTAGTCCCAATGTCCCAGGAATCTAAAGCCCTCCCTCCTGCATCATCTCTCCAGCCACGCATTCATCTGCGCTATCCTCCTATTTCTATACTCACTAGCTCTTGGCACCGGGAGTAATCCAAAGATTACTACCTTTGTGGTCCTGCTTTGTAATCTCTTTCCTAGCTCCGTAAAATCTGCCTGCAGGACCTCATCCATCTTTCTACCTATGTCGTTAATACCGATATGGACCACGACCTCTGGCTGTTCACCCTCCCTCCTCAGAATGTTCTGCAGCCACTCAGTGACATCTTTGACCCTGGCACCAGGGAGGCAACATACCATCCTGGAATCACGTCTGCGGCCGCAGAAACGCCGATCTGTTCGCCTAACTATTGAATCCCCTACCACTATTGCTTTCCCAATCTTCCTCCTGCCCCCTGTACAGCTGAGCCACCCATGGTGCCGTGGACTTGGCTCTGGCTGTACTCCCCAGAGGAACCATTGCCCTCACCCTGAATACTTGTTAGAGAGCGAGATGCACTCAGGGGAATCCTGCACTACCTGCCTAGTCCTCCTTGTCTGTCTGATGGTCACCCATTCCCTCTCTGCCTGCACACTCTTACGCTGCAGGGTGACCACCAACTGAAACGTGCTATCCATGTAGCTCTCAGCCTCAGTGACGCCAGCTGCTGCTCAAGCTTTGAAACCCAGAGCTCAAGCTCCTCCAGCCGATGACACTTTCTGCACACGCCTTGGACACTGGAAGCCTCTTGAAGATCCCACATGACACAGGATGTGCATTCCACGGGAGTGAGGTGCCCTGCCATGCCTCTATTTATTCGACTATTAACTAACTTACAGAAATAAAATTAAGACTGTGGGCTAGAAATTCATTGTAGCTCAGGAATGGATGGTAAAATTAGAAAAGTTGTAGAATTAGCGCTAGGCGCTAATGCTTCAGACTGCACGCAAAATTCATGCTCAATGCTCAAAGAAATGATTGGAGCGCTAATTCAAGTCTTAAAGCCCAAGATCATTGGTGTTACACTCAAAGGCTGGATCAATATTGCGTGCAGTCTAATCACAAGTCATCATTGCCACAGGCTTTTTCCAGTTCTTAAAGGGAAGGTTCATTGATGCTGCAGAATGTCATTCTCAGCATTGTTGGCTATGTAACTGCCTCAGCAAGCAGCAGCAGGTGAAGGAGAAGGAGCCGGGCGACTGAATCAGCTGTACTCATGGCAGATCTAGGCCTCAGGGAGAGAGCCCGCAGTTTCAGCGATCAAGCATTGGAGGCATTGGTGTTCGCTGTGGAGAGACGGAGGGCGGTGCTCTACCCGGCAAGTGGCAGGAGGCCCTTGCCACAAGTCTTCTGCACCATGTGGAGGGATGTAGTGCAGCACATATTGGGCAGCACTGTGGTCCCCAGGACCCACACACATTGCAGGAAGAAATTAACGACCTCACTCCGGTGGTCAGGGTGAGTCAATGCTTGCACAAATGCTACATACCACCACCTGAACCACAGTCTTCACACACTGCCCAAAGCACCACACCCCCAGCACTCACCAACCAATAATCTCTACCTACCAACACTCACACCCACATCTCACACCTTGCACACAATGACAGCTATTCAACTGTGGCAGGCACATCACCCAAACACATTGCTCCACACTCAACAACAACAACTTGTATTTATATAGCACCTTTAATGTAGTAAAACATCCCAAGGCACTTCACAGGAGTATTATAAGACAAAGAATTTGACACTGATCCACATAAGGAGAAATTAGGGCAGGTGACCAAAAACTTGGTCAAAGAGGTAGGTTTTAAGGAGCATCTTAAAGGAGGAAAGAGAGGTAGAGAGGCAGAGACGTTTAGGCAGGGAATTCCAGAGCTTAGGGCCTAGACAACAGAAGGCACGGCCACCAATGGTTGAGCGATTATAATCAGGGATGCTCAAGAGGGCAGAATTAGAGGAGCGCAGATATCTCGGGGGGTTGTGGGGCTTTCATTCACTCACACACTGTCATTTCCCTTGCAGGCCAAGGTGGCTCACAACAGGAGGGAGCAGGAGCGCACAGGCGGGGGACAAGCTGACACCCAACCACTATCTGAGCTGGAGAATAGAGTGCTGCAGACTATTGGGTGCCAGGTGGTGGGCGCCGTGACCACTGGCGACATTGACCCCCTGGGGACAACAACGGTATGTTCATCCCTACTCCTTCTCACATCCCACTTCCCCCTCACCCCACAAGTGTTTTGCACTTTCCAACTAATCATGCTGTATGCATGCATTTCTCCTTTCCTGCCCCCCTCCCCTCACCTTAACCCGACTCATGCCTTTATGCTTTCAGATGATCAGCAAGCACCTAAGCAGCCTGTCCCTGAGGGCACCATAGAGAGCGAGGGGGGAGAAGAGGAGGAGGAGGAGGAGGAGGAAGAAGACACCGCGTCACTGCATGTCTCACCCGCAAGCACCAGCTCAGATACTGGCACTACGCGTTCTTTAGAGGCTAGTATAGTAGCGGGATCTGCACAGGGTGAGGCACCAGGGACGAGTGGGCTGCAGCAAGGCCAGGGGAAAGGGTAGCTCAGGGGCCATCTCCCCTGAGGGCAAGTTCGCACGCGAGTTCTGATGCACAGGACTCCAACATTGCACAAAGGCGCACCATGGAGCCCATCATTTCTAGTCTGCAAAGGATGGTAAACTCCCAGAGAGACCATGGCGACCCAGACCTGATGACACGTGTGGTGGGCAATCTGGCAACTTCCATTGCAGCACAGGTGGAAGCGACTCAGCGTCTTAATGCTGTAATGCAGTTTATGCTTGGTGGAATTCAATCTCAGACTGCTCTCATGCAGTCTCAACTTGATGCCAAGCAAGCTCTGACCGCTGCCATTGTGGCTGGGTCTACCAGCGTCGACCGGGACTTTCACGGTGTCACAGCAGGCCAGCAATCTGTGCTCCAACAGATTGGTAGGGATGCTGAGGTGCTGCCCTGGGGGAGTTCCCGTGGCTCAGCGGAGCAGGAACCTGCTGTCCTCTCTCAGGATGACAGCATTCCTGCTCCCATCACAGGCACTCCACCATTGTCCTTGTCGCTGTCTGTCATCTAGCCAGCCCAGACTGCTGCCGCCCATGCTGAGGTGGTGCAGTCTACAGCCGGGCCTTCCAGGCCCAGAGCTGGTCGAGGGCATCCTGCAAAGCCATCTGAAGCCTTCCGCACGGACAGTCAACAGCCTTCCACCCGCTGTGCTGCAGCCACTAGGCCAACACTTCGTAGGAGCACTAGAGTAGACAAAGGCACAGTAACGAGAGGC
Source organism: Squalus acanthias (assembly GCA_030390025.1). Taxonomy (NCBI): domain Eukaryota; kingdom Metazoa; phylum Chordata; class Chondrichthyes; order Squaliformes; family Squalidae; genus Squalus; species Squalus acanthias. The sequence goes on along the minus strand of CM059425.1, from coordinate 157,307,873 downwards.
ACTAAGGGATTGCACAAGGGTGAATAGTTAATATTGTTGTTGTAAAGATGTATTCACTGATGATTGATAAATTTATTAATTTAGTTTGGATTCTTTTGTGGTGTGTCTCATTTCAGCTTTGCACTGTGATATGGCCTGTGACAGGGATAAAATGATGGGGATGTGATGAACAACGGGGATCTGGGGTTTAATTTATTGGAACAACAGTCTGATGAGGTGATCACAGACTGCCCTTCCGGAAGGCTGATTGAATGGTTGCCTCCTCCCTCGCTCCTGTTCTTCCTCCTCCTCGTCATCCTCGTCGTCCTCCTCTTCTTCCTATTTCTCCTCGTCCTCCTCCTCCTCCTCCTCTCCCTCTTCCTCCTCCTGAGGTGGTCCCGCAATCCCTGGTGGCAAGGGCTGAGCCCACATGATGGCCAAGTTGTGGAACACGCAGCAGACCACGATGAAATCGGACACCCACTCCGGCGAGTACTGGAGGGCTCCTCCCGAGCGGTCAAGGCAGTGGAACCGTTGCTTGAGCAGACCGCTGGTCAGTTCGATGATGTTCCCGGTGGCAGCATGGCTCTCATTATATGAGTGCTTGGCAGGAGTGTTGGGGCTGCGGAGTGGATTCATGAGCCAGGTGGAGAGCGGATGGCGCTTGTCTCCGAGCAACCAACCACGAGCTTGACGTGGTGGCTGGAAGAGTGCTGGCACAGGATGAAAGCATCGTGGCTGCTGCCAGGATAGCAGGCATTCACATTGACGATTCACTGTCTGTGGTCGCATACCAACTGCACATTAAGTGAGTGATAGCCTTTGCAGTTATGGAAGATGTCAGGATTGTTATGTGGTGCCCGCAAAGCTACGAGGGTGCAGTCAATGGCGCCTTGCACCATGGGAAATCCCGCTATCCTGGCAAAGCCACATGCACGCTTGTCCTGCTTCTCTCTGGTGATGGGGAAGGAAATGTAATCCCTTCTCCTACTATAGAGAGCCTCTGTGACCTCCTGGATGTAGCGATGGACGGTGAACTGCGAAATGTTAGCTATGTCTCCTGTTACAGACTGGAAGGATCCGCTGGCGAAGAAATTGAGGGCGATGGTGACCTTGACTGCCACTGAGAGAGCCATGGTCGCCCTGATCTGAGGCTCGAGGTCTGGTTGCAGGAGGTGGTAGAGTTCTGTGACCACCGCCTTGGTGAAGCGGAGCCTTCTAAAACACTTCTCCTCGCTTAATTGGAGGTAGGAGAAGTGCTCTCAGAATACCCTTGGAGGGTAAGGCCTCCTGTTGAGAGCCCTGATGGCCCTCCTCCTTCCTCTACCCATATGTTTCACTCTTTCTCGCTGCCTCCGTTCTCTGCGCATAGATCCTGGAGGGCAAGGTCGACTGCCAGTACAGCCCCCATTAATGTAACCAAGTGTAGCGGTTTGATTTTTTAAAGAATAAATGTAGCTACTTTTTAGTTCCCACAAAACTGCTGATACAAGATAACCTTTAAATTACTGAATAAGCTGTTGCAACATGTGAAACTAATAAGAAAGCACTGAAATGCCACTAACCTACAGCTGCGACTCATTACTCATGATCCCTTTAAATAACGTCCCTGGAGCCGGCTTCTGGCTGCTTCACGCCAACTCTCCTTGTCATTGTTTGGTCGAGGCGCTAAGGTAGGTGGCGACAATCAATTTAGCAGATCGGGCAGCCAGTGACGTCACGATCTACCTAACGTTGATATCCCCGGCGGTACCTCGTACTAGTGATGCAACGGGGGGGGGGTGGTGCCAGCTTTGTCGTGTGGCGCTGGATTCACCTCGCCCCGGCACTACTACATCAGCGCCCCTTTACCACCATCTGCTGGCGCTAACAGGAGGCGCTAAGGTACCGAATTTTCCCCTCTAAGAGTCTTAAAAGTCGGGCCTACCTTTATCTCCGGACGCTTCTCTTAGTTAAAGTCTTAATTCAAATGATTATTTATAGTTATATTAATTAGTTTATCTAGTTAAGTAAGAGTGAAAAAAACGTTAATACTCACCCACCAATCACCTACCTGCTGTCTTGTGACGTCACTCCTTGTTTTTTTCTGTTCTTTTGGGATTGGCTGGATTTGTACTGCTGCCTCTGATGCTGACTCCTCCCAGGAATGTTATTAACACACTCTTTACATGCAGCCCTTTCATATTATGAGTATTATATAGAATTATAATTTAGATGGGTGTTCTGTGATTAGTAATCCATTTGAAAAGGGGTCCTTCAACCAAAAATGTTTGAGAACGAATGTTCTAGATCACAACAACTCGCTTGTGTAAAAAAATGTTTCCTCATGTCGCCTCTGGTTCTTTTGCCAATCATATTAAATCTGTGTTCTCTGGTTACCGACCCTTCTGCCACTGCAAACAGTTTCTCCTTATTTACTTGATCCATTCATGATTTTGAACACCATTCTCTGCTCGAAGGAGAACAACCCCAGCTTCTCCAGTCTCTCCACATAACTGAAGTCCCTCATCCCTGGTGCCATTCCAGTAAATCTCTGCTGCACCCTCTCTAAGGCCTTGACATCCTTCCTAATAGGCAGTGCCCAGTTGAGGCCTAACAAGTGTTTTATAAAGGATTAGCAAAACTTCCTTGCTTTTGTAATCTAAGGGCTGGATTTTGTCAGTGTGGGCGGGCTGGGGCGTGTCAGGTGGAAATCATGTCAGGACCCCGACTCCGAAGTGAAGTGCTGAAAAAGTGGGATTTTCCCCTAATTGGGTAATTGATTTCCTGCGTGTGGGAACACCTGGCCCAATGAGTCTTTCCATACAGAAAATCGCCTCCGATGACGTCATCAATGCTGCTGGATTTAAGACCTGCAAGCAGCCTTGCTTCCTCTGGAGATTGCAAAGGCTCTGCAAATTGTATGAAGGTGTTGATTTCCCAACAATGTCCACGATCAAGCAAAAGTGTGCACCTCGGTTTGATGAGCCCTCCCTCCAAGCTCTGGTGCATAGAGCCAGATGTAATAAGGAGGTGCTGTTCCCTTCCTCAGGGAGAAAAAAGCCACCCCAGCAAACAAAAGCTGTGTGGCTGCAAGTGGCCCAGGAGGTCAACTCCATTTCGCTGAGCCGCAGAACCTGGCTTCAATGCAGGAAGAGGTTTCATGATCTTCTCCGCACAGGAAAACTGAGTATGACTTTCCCATCACCCTCAATCTGATCCCCATCGCCTCTCCTCACCAGCACTCTGCTTTGCCAACCTCTTCCTCCATATGCCACTTGACACTTACATGCCTGCACCCTTACCCATTCCCTCTCTCTCTATGGTCACATTCACTTAACTATTCAACCATGCAGCCCTCACACTCCCTATCACTGTGATGCCATGACAACAACAACTTTCAACACACAGAGATGGTCCTTTGTATCCTTCTAAGCATCTATGCTATGGATTATCTACACTCACTCCTTCATTCTCGCTCAAACTCCACTTGTGTCCCTCATTGATGGAAAAGAGAGCCCACAATAAGAGGGAAAGAGCCATGACAGGAGGAGGGCCACCCTCAGTAGCCCAGCTCACTGCCTGGGAGGAGGTGGCCCTGGAAATCGCCGGGATCGAGGAGGATTCCCAAGTGGGGGACGGACAGATGGGCGCATCGCAGCAAGCTGGTGACAGAATAGTTTGGCATCTCTCTCATTGACATTGCATGAGTCACTGATAATGAATCAGATGCTCTAACAGATTGACTTATAATCATCTGCACTATTCAATGTTCATGTAACCTTGACCTCACATCTCTATCTCTTTCCTTTACTCCCCCACAGGACCATCGAAAGCCCCCGTCCCCACTGTCCAAGAGGAAGAGCCTGAGCTTCCAGACTCCTCAGAGGAAGCTGCAACCTCTGAGGGCGCAGCCTCAGCAGAATTCAGTGCTCCCAGCACAAGTGCAGACACTCACACCTCGGTGGGACCTTCGCGAGATAGAGTAGTGTTGGCACCTGGTGTATCACAGCTCACAAGTGAGCATCAGCAGATGGTGGAGACAGGGACAGCAGTGGAGAGTCCTCGTCCGTATCCATCCAGAAGGAGAGCGGTGCTGGAACTCCAGGAACAGGTGCAGGAGCCTCTGGCAGGTTTTGTCTCCAGGGTCGCTGCGAGTGTCGAGCGAATGGAGGAGTCCATCGCAAACATGAGCAGAGCCTTTGTGGAGGCATTGGCGCATGAACGCATCACTACGGAAAGGATGGCAACCTCCGTGGAAAGGATGGCTACAGCAGAGGAGAGGATGGCTACGGCCATGGAGGAGCAAAGTTGCCAGAGTGTAGAAAACACGGTCATTGTTCAGAATAGACTGTCATCTCTTGAGGAGCGATGGTCAGCTACTGAACATAGAAACCAGACCTTCATGGAAGTCCTCTGGAGCAGGACTTCCAGTGCAGAAACGGGTCCTCATGGCCCCCCTGAAGTGCAGCAAAGTGCTGTCAAGCCACTTGCTAGTTCTGAAGTGGGACTGACCCATGAGAGGTATGTTGGTGGCAGACAACAAGGAAGTGGGGGCTCCTCTCCAAGTGCTCAAACGACCATGCCATTGCAAAGCCCTCGGTCAGAGCCCCACCAGAGTCCTCACCCAACTGAGATGGGTGTCTCATCCCCTGCACAGCCGCAGGAGCAGCAGACTGTTGCCGAGCCCTCACAGGTTCGCAACCCCAGAGGACGGCCGCCAAAGGTGTCGAGGCAGGAGCAGCATGAAAGTGAGCAAGGGGCCTCCACATCTGCTGAAGCCACAGGGGAAGCACCACATAGGAGCACACGTAAGAGGAAGATAATGCACAAGTAGTCACAAGGGTAGTCACTTGGGTGTTATGTTGTGTTTATTTTTGAAATGCCACCAGTTGCTTGTTGTGATAAAAAATTCTGATGGCAAACTGTTGAAGTTGTGGCCTGTGTCATTTTGCAAATGGGACTTCCACATTGAGGGCTTAGAGCGACCTGCAATTGTCAGTATAGTGGTCAGAATGATAGGAATCCGCAGGTTCTTGTCCATTGTCGATGCTCTGGTAAGAAGGTGCAAGGCAAATGTATTTGATTGTACAGGCTAAGCAAATGTGACCAACATGAGTGCATCCCTTGCATCCCGGGCAGCAATATGGTCGCGTTCTGGTGACCTCTGGCCTATGCATCTTCATGTGGGTGACTAGCAGCTTGGCGCTCCTGTTGATGCTCCTGCTGTTGGTGCTGCTGTTGCTCATGGTTCTGCTGCTGCCACGGCTGGTCTTCATCCAAATCTGATGTCCAGGAGGAAAGGAATTAAATGGTCGCCATGCTTCTGGTATATGCCTCAGTTGAGGAAGCGCTTAGTCAAGGTGGGGAGAGGGGTTTCCCAGGAGGTCACACTGGAGATGGGTGTCAGGCTTCAAACTTCCACAACACTGAGTATGCCTGCTAAAAGTTCCCCCAGACCTGAAACAACAAAATTCTGCCACCTGCAAATGATCATTGGTGAAAACTCCTTTGTAATGGTGGAGCTGCAGCTGTTCGTAAGCAATCCACTTGTGAGGCCGCCAGCATTACCCGGCGTGTTCCAGAGGAGGTGTGAGGGATGGGGGGAATGACTAAAAATCGGAAAGGCCTCTCAAAATGGGATTATAGAGGCTATTAAGTGGTTGTTAAGGGCCTTAAGGGCCTATCCCGCCTCTTGGAGGAGGGATGGAAAGGGGGTCAGAAAACATGCTTTTGGGAAAATTGCTCGGAGGTGGGATCGGGCCCGCCCGCCTTTTTTGGCGATTTTAACAACTCACACGCCTCCAATCCTGCCTCCTCGGGCCTGGCAAAATCGAGCCCTATGCCTCTATTAATAAAGGTCATGATGTGGAGATGCCGGCGTTGGACTGGGGTGGACAAAAATGAGAAGTCGCACAACACCAGGTTATAGTCCAACAGATTTATTTAAAATTACAAGCTTTCGGAGCTGTCGCCCCTTCCTCAGGTAGAGTTACTGTGAGACAATCTACCAGAATTCACAGAATATAAACACAGAGAAAATGCATTCAATCTTTCCCTGATGTAGGGAAAGATTGAATGCATTTTCTCTGTGTTTATATTCTGTGAATTCTGGTAGATTGTCTCACAGTAACTCTACCTGAGGAAGGGGCGACAGCTCCGAAAGCTTGTAATTTTAAATAAATCTGTTGGACTATAACCTGGTGTTGTGCGACTTCTCATTTCTATTAATAAAGCCAAGGATCCTATATCCTTTTTTAACAGCCTTCTCAACTTGTCCAGCCACCTTCAAAGATTTGTGCACATACATATGCCATGAAATTCGGAACCTTAGCACCGGCCATAAAGGCCAGAGGGATGAAAAAATGGCGGCCGCTCGCTTCTGCCCACTTCCGGTGGGTCCCGTAGCGGCTGCCATTTTGGGCAGGTCGGCAGCGCTGCTGTTGCCTGCGCTTACTGCAGAAATGGAAATGAAGCAGATCGTAACATCAGTGAGTGTGCAATGCTAATTTGACGCACGACCTGCCATTTCGACATTGCTGCTCCATTCAACGCCCTCTCCAAATCATGAACAGCTGAACGTGCGATCAGCAGCAGGAAGGACGCCTCAGCAGTGCTATTTAAAGGGATCAGCAACAACTTGCAGCTGACTTGCTTTTTGATTTCTACTGGCTCTGTGTAAGTTTGTGCAACTGTTTGGAGCTTTCTACAGTTATTTAAAGTTGGTGAGGTGACAGGGAGTGGTGCTGCAAGTGGAGAACGCCTTGTTTCTGATTTCAAGGGTTCTGCTCACACCACTTGCTCCCAGTCATGGGGGCTCTACTTCCAGTCCCCTGCGCGGTCAAGTATGACAGGGAGCTGCAGCGGGGGCAGTGAAGAAGAGGACAAGATGCTCTCAGAGGGAGTAAGAGGAGGGGCAGGAGGCCTTATCCACCTCGGGTCTTCCAACAGCACTTCTCCTACCTGCACTCCAGCCAGGAGCAGTGTATTAGGAGGCTCCGCTTCACCAAGGAGGTGGTCACAGAACTCTGCCACCTTCTGCAACCAGACCTGCAGCCTCACAGCAGGGCGACGATGGCACTGCCAGTGGCCCTCAAGATTACCATGGCCTTCAATTTTTTTGCCACCAGATCATTCCAGTCTCGGACTGGTGACATAGCTCGCCATCCATCGCTGCATCCGGGAGCTCACAGTGGCTGTGTACTTCAGGAGAAGGGACTTAATTGTCTTCTCTCTGAAGGAGGAGCACACATGTGGCTTTGCCAGGATATCGAGCTTCCCCATGGTGCAGGGCACCATCGACTGCACACAAGTGGCTTTGCGGGTGGTGCATACCAATCTTGAGATGTACCGTAACCACAAAGGCTGCCACTCACTTAATGTGCAGTTGTTGTGCGACCACGCCCAGCGCCTCATGATGGTGAGTGCCCGCTATCCTAGCAGCAGTCATTATGCCTTCATCCTGCACCAGTCCTGTGTGCCAGCAATCTTCCAGCCACCACGTCAAACCCGAGGGAGGCAGCTCGGCAACAAGGGCTATCCACTCTACACCTGGTTTATGACTCCCCTCCGCAATCCTACCACTCGTGGCCTGCACTCATATAATGACAGCCATGCTGGCACAAGGAACGTCATCAAGCAGATCATCGGGGTGCTAAAGCAACGGTTCCGCTGCCTTGACCGCTTGGGAGGAGCCCTCCAGTACATGATGGAGCGGGTGTCCCATTTCCTGGTGGTCTACTGCATACTCCACAACTTGGCCATCATTAAGGTGCAGCTCTTGCCATCATGGGTTCTGGGACCACCTCAGGAGGAGGAGGTGGAGGAGGAGAAGGAAGAGGAAGAGAAGGAGGAGGAGGAAGAGGAAGAGGAGGAAGATGAGGAGGAGGAAGGGAGGAGGCAGCAGCAGAACCCCATCCCGGATGGCTGTCTGTGAGCACCTCATCAGACTCCGATTCCAGTGAATGAAACCACAGATCCCCGTTGCTCATCACTTCTACATCTTACCATCCCTCTGTCACAGAACATCACAGCATCCTCCTGGACACAAAGCTGAAATGAGAGCCACCACAAAACAAACATTCCAAACATAATTTATAAATTTATCAAATGCATATCAAAAGAGCAACGTCAACTTATCACCCTTGTGCGTTCCCTTCGTGTCTGTCTTTCGTGTTGTTTTTCCTGCTCTAGCGCTCCTACAAAGTGCTCCTCCAGGATAAAAACTAGCTAGGGTTAACAAATCTGATGGCTGTTTAGATATTCCTTGTGGGAGTGTGCATGTGCGGATGTTGGGTGAAGACAGGATATGGTTCTGCTCTGATGTTCCCTGTGGTAAAATAGGCTGCTGACACTCGCTATCTAAACTCACACACAAAGAATAGTCACCTGGGTGAGGTACTGGAGAGAACTATACCTCGCATTAGTTAGCGACTTCAGGAGTAGACAGGAAAAAATTGAGGCTTTGGGGTGGGATGGGATAAAAAAAAGCAACTATCTTATCTTACCTGAGCAAAACTTAGCCTTTTTCTTTCTCTATTCATAACATTAAATGCTTGGCCTCGAATCTCCTATACTCCTGCTGCCTCTAGTGTGCATAATCCTCCTTCCACTCAAGTGAGTCACCTTCTGCTAACCATGACATCATTGCTACTTGGCAAGCAGTGCTGTGTACATTCAGCCTAGAGCTGCACACCACACACTAAGTACACACACCTGACTGCTACAACTAGGCAGTGCCACTTTCTTTTCAGTATCCTTGACATCATGTGGCTTACCACAAATCTCCGGTACTCCTGCAACGTATTTCCACCCGTGGGTGAGTCACCTTCTGCTGGTGAACTCTTTGCTGCCAATATGCACACACCGCAAAGTACACATGGTTCTGGAAGGAAATACTGTACTGATGCCAGGCATCATCATTGTCATCCATCTCCTTTATCTTTGCCATCTTTGCTTTAGATCAGTGTTCAGAAAATCACAATCACTTAAACTTCTATTGACCAGACATTTTAGCTGTATTTTTAGACACATCACATCACCAAAAAGGTTTGAATGAAGAAGGCAGCTGGGTTGATATTTTTGAAAGATGCCATTTGATCTCACCTTTTCAGAGCATCAGCGTTACCATCTTTATATTACAGGACAAGGAGGCAGTGGCCAGTATTCTTTTCACAAATCTGGTCTGCTATCCCAGCTTCCTTTGAAATGATGACCCGATACCTGCACAAATCATCTGCCAAACTGAGATATGTTCATCTCTGCAGACATGGTGCAGCCTGACCTGTCAGATAGGGGGGTTCCCATTGGGAAAGCCATTAATATCAGTAGTGATACTTTTTGAAAAAATAAAAGATGGCCAATGCGAACCAGGAGCAAAACCCCCCCCCCCAAAAAAGATAAACAGTAAAAAGGCTGAAAATACACATATCTGTATATCACTGTATCCTTTTCATGACCTCTGCAATGATTGCCAACACTTAACAACCCTGGACGACCACTTAAAATGGATGTTTTTAACATCAGGCATCTTCCAAGGCAGAGCAGCAGAAACTGATGTGCAGGCCTGATATTCCCCCAAATATATTTGAAATGAAGCACCCGCCCGTTTGAGGTGATCACTCCAGGAAAATGTGTTAGGACAGAAGCTTAGTGCATTTCCGGTGGTAAAGCAAAGAAAAATCTAGGCTTTGGTTCTCGGGCCTAGGTTCATCACCAGAGGTGCGCTGGGACAGCACTTCAATCTGCCAATATGACCCTGCTGTGACCCCCATCCTAACTACTTAGGTCAACTTCATCTTATTGTTGTGGTCCCAGAATATGCTGCAGATGGTGGTTTAGTTGCAGCACCATGATAAATGTGTGCACAGCAATTCAGTCAACTGTTCGAATACAGGGCAGCTCCAGCACAATCTGTAGCAAAGGCTGCCCCAACAGAGAACCTAAGAACAGTCATAGCTTTTTGGTATGGAAACTTTAACGATTGAAGTAGACGCCTTTGGTGCCATGGTGGCAAAGGGCTATCTGTCAGGGCTTCAAATATTTGATTGGGACCATTCGGTCTGTTTCCCTGCTGCTCAGCGGCCAATCAGCAGCAGCGCCCAGTACTAGTGGCCAGGCAGGTGTGCGCATGCCTGATGATGCTGTTGGGCTGCTCACATACGGGTGCAAAAAAAAATCCAAAAGGGGGGCTTTTGGCTGCTGGGAATTCAGCGCTAGGGTTCCCCGCAGCATTTTCCTCAACCACCCGCCTTGAATCTGTCACGAAGCAAGCAGCAAACAGGAGGAAAATCTAGGCCACGGTCCGATGCCAAATGCTGTCAGCTGGCCGCGGTGTGATAGTTAAAGCAAATCACGTCTTTCCCGATTGTTCGGAATGCCAATCAATACTGACAATAAAATGTATGCTGGCCTGCTGCCAATACAATAGCTTGATCAGCTGTCACTGACATAAATGATATATGAAACAGAAAACCATTGCTCAGCTCCTCCAGTCTATAAAGTTCTTCCAAACCCACTATCAGATAATCTAACTCACTCTTGACTGTGACTGCTGCATATCTGCTGATGGCTCATATTCTTCAAGGATTAGTCCATTACTCTGCACAGCATCTCTTACAGTCTTCATAATCATCTTCCAGAAGAAAAAGCAAGTCGTTTACAATGTTAGCATGCAGGCATTCAAAGGGAGTTCAAAGGCATACAAGGATCTTATCAGTTCAAATTGCAATTTTTAAGAAAAATATATTATTATAATAGCATAAGGCTTCATGTTTCAGAAAAAGAAAAACAGGTTGACTTACACATAGTGTCATTCAACTTTAAGTCAATTAATCAGACACCCCGAGTGTCATTGAGGACTTATTGCTTGGAATATGTGTCATTGCAGAAATGTCGCTGTGCAATAGAGTGCTTCCAATGTGGCCATTTCTACCATGATTTCTAAGTCAGTGGCACCTTCAACATTATCACTGCTTTCTCAGTGACTTCACTGATGTTACAACAGTGAAAAATGAAGGGGCATTAAATCAGGCATTCAAATATAAATCTGAAACATATTCTTCATGAATAATATGCATCTTTCAATTTGTAATTGTTATTATTAAATGAGAGCACTGTTGAAATAAACTGTTAGTATTGTAACTGGAGGATATTAGCAATATTTTGTTTTGGTTTAAATCCCATGGGACTGCAAAGTAATTCATGGTCATTCTCATAGCATTATAATCAATAAGCCTGTTCTTGTTCCATTACACAGTGCTAACAGAACCATTCTCAAAGGACGCTGGCCTAGAAAAAGGATTGCACTGCGGGTGATGAAGGGGGCAATTTTCCCAGCCCCGAGGAAGCGGGTTTGGAGCCGGGACGGTTGGCAAAATCGCAAAAAGTGAGGGCGGGTTCGGAACCCGCCTTCAACACGCCTCCGCGCAATTTTGCCGGAAGTGGGTTTCATGGGTATGATTCGGTCCTGCCTCCATCAGTCCGGAGAGGTAGTTAAGACCCTTAATTAGTCGTTAAGGACCTCTATAATCCTATTTTGATAGGTCTTTGTTATTTTGCCACATTTTGTGCATGTTGCACGACCCTCCTAAACCACGCCAGCTAATCCTGGCGGGTTGACAAGTGGGTGGCCTCCTCACAGCTGCAGCTCCACCATTAAAACGAAGCTTTCATCAGGGAGAAGTTGCAGGTGGCAGAACTTTTGTTACACAGGTCTTTCAGCACTTTTAGCAGGACTACCGAAGTCGGAGGTGCTGCAGCTTCTATCTCTCAACTGTGGGACCTCCTTGGAAGACCCTCTCCCTGCTTGGACTGAGTGCTTCCCCAACGGAGGTATCTGCCAGCAGCATGGGAACCATTTATTTCCTTTTACCATGGACCTCAGATTCGGATGAGGAGCAGCCACGGCAGCAGCAGAACCAGGCAGCTCAGCAGCAACAGCAGCAGGAGCGCCAACCTCCTGTTCACCCACCTGATGCTGCACAGGGCAGAAGGCGCCAGCGCATGGAAGCACGTCGCTGCAGGAGATACCCCCCTCTCAGGGTTTACAGACAGAGTATGAGCTACCTCAACATGACTGAGCAGCAGTGCCAAAGGAGGCTGAGACTTTCGCGAGAGGTTGTCGGAGACATCTGCGCACTGCTGCACCAACATCTGGAGCCCAGAGGAGCGGGTGGACACCCCTTACCAGTGGCTGTCAAAGTCACCACTGCACTCAACTCTTTTGCCTCAGGCTCCTTCCAGGGATCATCAGCAGACATCAGCGGCATCTCCCAGTCGGCCGCCCACAGTTGCATCACGCAGGTTACCGATGCCCTTTTCACAAAGGCGCACAATTACATCCACTTCTCAAGGGATCAAGCAAGTGTAACCGCGCGTTCAGTTGGCTTTGCAAATATGGCAGGCATGCCAATGGTGCAGGGCCTCATAGACTGCACACATGTGGCCCTTAGGGCACCCCATCACAACCCAGCTATCTTTGTCAACCTCAAGGGCTTCCACTCCCTCAATGTACAGCTGGTATGTAACCACAAGAAGGAGATTTTGCATGTTTGCGCGAAGTTCTGTGGTAGTTGCCATGACTCGTTCATCCTGCGGAACTCTAGTGTTCTTCCGCTCTTCAATCCATCAAACCAACTTAAAGGATGGCTCCTTGGTGACAAGGGCTACCCCCTGAAGAAGTGGCTAATGACGCCAATCAGGAGGCCAGCTAACGAGGCTGAAGAGTGCTACAACGCCAGCCACATTTTGACCAGGTCCATCATCCAGCAAACCATCGGCTTGCTGAAGATGTGATTCCGATGCCTTGACAGATCAGGTGGAACCCTGCAGTATTCAGCAGCCAGGGTCTCCAGAATGGTCATGGTCTGCTGTACGCTGCACAACATGGCACAGCATCGTGGCTGTCAGCTTTCTGATGAGCAAGTGGCTCAGTTCATAGCCTCCTCAGATGAGGACAAGGATGATGAGGAGGAGGAGGACTGAGCGGCGGCGTATCGACCAGCAGCAGCGGCAGCACGCGAGCACATGGCTGCCCGTGATGCAAGGGAGGCACTCATTCTGGCCAGATTTGCATAGGTTAGGTTACCCATTGTGGCACATGTGCTTGGCTCCTTCTTAACACATGATAGACAATGGACATGACTCTCTGGCCTCCTTTCACTCTGACCACCTACCTGACCAAGCAAGTGTCGCGGAGCCTGCAATGTGGAGCTGCCTAAGGCGAAATAACAGATGCCATCACACCAAAAGTTTGCCATCACCTCATTTTTATACATTGAAACAAGGATGGCATTTCATCAATAAACAATCACCCAAGTGCCTACCCCTGTGACTAATGGTACTTTATTTTTCTCTTACGCATGCTCCTACGTGGTGCTCCACCTGTGGCTTCAGCAGAAGTGGAGGCCCCTTGCTCACTTTCATGCTGCTCCTGCTTCAACACCTTTGGTGGCTGCCCTCTGGGTTTCCGAGCCTGTGAGGGCTCGCTAAATGTCTGCTCATCCTGCGGCAGTGCAGGGACTGAGACGCCCATCTCAGTTGGGTGCGGACTCTGGTGGGGCTCTGACCGAGGGCTACACAGTGGCATGGAAGTGTGAGCGCTTGGAGAGGAGCCTCCACTTCCTTGTTCTCTGCCATTAACTTCCCTCTCATGGGTCAGGTCCACCTCAACACTTGCAAGTGGCTTGAGAGCACCTTGCTGCACATCAGGGGGGCCATGGGGACCTGTATCTGCACTGGCAGTCCTACTCAAAAGGACTTCCATGAAGCTCTGGTTTCTCTGCTCAATAGCTGCCCATCGCTCCTCCAGAGATGTCAGTCTATTCTGAACATTCACCATGTTTCCCTGACTCTGGCAACTTATTTCCTCCATGGCCGTAGCCAGCCTTTCCGCAGAGGTTGCCATCCTTTCCATGGTGCTGTGTTGATGTGCCATTGCCTCCACAAAGGCACTGCTCATGTTAGAGTTGGACTCCTGCATCCTCTCCACACTCGCAGTGACCTTGGAGACAAGACCTGTCAGAGACTCCTGCACCTGCTCCTGGAGTTCCAGCACTGCTCTCCTTCTGGATGGACCCAGAGGCACAGGGTCCACATGCAGCGGAGCAGAGCTAAGAGAGTCCTGCAACCTCCGACGAGGACTCTCCACTGCTGTCCCTGTCTCCACCACCTGCTGATGCTCACCTGTGAGATGTGATACACATAGTGACAACACTACTCTATGTCCCGAAGATCCCACCGAGGTGTGTGTATCTGCGCTGGTGCTGGGTGCGCTTACATCTGCTGATGCTGCGTCCTCAGAGGTTGCAGGTTCCCCTGAGGAAATTGTTGCTCAGCCTCTTCCTCGTCGACAGTGGCGGGGGGGGGGGGGGGGGGGCGGGGGGCTCTGTGGATGGTCCTGTGGGGGAGTAAAGTCATGGGTTAGACATTTGATGGAAGTGTGGCATGCACATGCAATAGTGCAGATGCTCAAGTGGCATTCTAATAATGTACACAAGCAGCCATTTCAGTCACTCAAGCAGTGTAAATGAGAGCGATGCAAAACTATTCTGTCACCAGCTTGGTCTGCATCGCCCATCTGTCCGTCCCCCACTTCCACCTCCACCTCTGCGCCGGCGATGTCCAGGGCCGCCTCTTCAGCCTGGGTGAGAAGGGCTATGGAAGGTGGCCCTCCTCCTGTCTTCGCCCTTTCCCTTCTATTGTGGGCTCTCTTTTCCTTCAGTGAGGGAGACAAGTGGAGTTGGAGTGAGAATGATGGAGTGAGTGTAGAGAGTCCAGAGCATAGATGCTTAGAAGTAGCCAAAGATGGAGTGAGGTTCCATGTCCAAGGGCCCTCCCTGTGCGTTGTTAGTCATTGTCATTGCATAACCATGAAAGGGAGTGTGAGGGCAGCATAGTCGAATAGTGAAGTGATTGGGTTCATAGAGTGAGAGGGATGGTGAAGGGCGCAAGGGTTGTAAGGGTAACGTTGGATGTGGAGGAGGAGGTTGACAATGCAGATTGCTGGTGATGAGAGGAGAAGGGGAGCAGAAGGAGGGTCAAGCTGAAGGTATACTCACTTTGCTTGATCTTACAAGGTCATTGAATCTTTTACGGCACTGCAGCCATGTTCTGCTGCACACTGATCTGGAGGTTATATCCCTTGCCAGCTGGACCAACATAGCCTTGGTTTCTTTGGGAGGCCTCTTCCTCCCAGATGAGGGGAAGAGCTCCTCCCTGCTGGCTCGCGCCCCCTCAACCAGCATACCCAGCGCCTCATCGGAGAACCTCGGGGAGGCCCATGCCTTGGCCATTCTTCAAGGAGATAACAGTTTAGAGGTGGTGCATCATTGACCAAAAACCAGTGGAATGAGCCAAGGCAGCAAGCAGCCCTTAAATGAAGCTGGATAAGTGACGTCAGCAGAGGCGAGTTTCAGTCCCAAAAGACTAATTGGCCCAGGGGAACTCACACCTCTGAAATTAACTAGCCAATTAGGGGAAAATCGCAAATTTTTCCCACCTGATAGTGGAGGCGGGTTTGGAACCCACCCAAACCGAAACCCGCCTCCAATGGGAAAATCGCGCCCAAAGGGTCTAATACGGCATGTGACGTGTGCATGTTCATTCAGGACGCTCACCTGAAATTGGTGTTAGGTCCAGTACGTATGCAAATCCGGGGCCTAAGGCCTATTTCAGGCCCCTTAATGAAATTAGTAACCAACTGACCACAACACGTGCCGTGCATGCTGCGGTCAGTTTTCTCAGGAGAAATGCAGCCAAACCAGGCTGCCAGTAAGAACGTAAGTAAATAAGTTTTACTTGTCTGAATGTGGAGCATGAGCGCGCCACATTAAAACTGCGGGCCATTGCCAGCCATCGCTTGCCCCCATTTCCCAATCTACCCTGCGCCCCCCCCACCCCCCCCAAATCTGGACTCTCCATGGGCCTGGTGCCGACGTGTGACCTTTGTCCTCTTCAGGACCAGCACACTGCCTCTTGGGGCACGATGCCATCCACAGCATGCTGGTCATGTCATGATGACGCAAGTGGACCAATTTTGTGTGACATCATTGGACCCCGATCTGCATATTTAAATAAAAATTCCACTAGCTTCAGGGGGCTGTCCTTGCTGCCTGCTCAGAATAGTTGGTTAAAATAGAAGACAGCAGGGTCTGGGAAAGACGTCAGCAGCTAAATCACCTGTTTGCCTTTCATCCTAGTGAATCTGCACTGTACCCTCTCTATTGCCTCAACATCCTTCCTAAAGTGTGGTGCCCAGAACTGCACAGTGGTCTTTCTAAGGTTTTATATAGATTCACCATTACATATTGACTTGTATATTCTATACTTCATGTCATAAAATCTTGTATTCCATTAGCTCTTTTATGGCCTTATCCTTTTGATTTGCTGCTTTTTAATGTCTTCTGAACCTGAACCCCTAAATCGCTCTGATGATCCACATCATCCAACCATCCTTCGTTCATAGCTATTACTTCTTTTTACCAAAATGCAGCGCCTCACTCTGACATTGAATATGATCTGTCACTTTTTTGTCCATTCCACCATCTTATCAATATCCTCTTTCAACTTCCTTTGCTCCTCAAAATTATCCGCTATCCCTCCTTTTTTAGTATTGTCTGCAAATTTAGACACCACTCCCTATAGCCTTGTCCAAATCATTGCTGTGCACAGTGAACAGAAGCAGACCCAGAACAGAACCTCCTGGAACACCATTACTCACTTTCACCCACTCGAAGAAACTGCCCTTAACTCCAACTCTCGGTTTCCTTCCTTACATTACAACAGTGGTGAAACTTAAGTAGTACTTCATTAGCTGTAAAGCACTTTGGAACATCCTGAGATCCTGAAAGACGCTATATAAATGCAAGATCTTTCTTTCTTTTTAACCATCTTTTAATCCAATTTGCTATCCTTCTCTAATTCCATACCCCTTAATCTTCTCCAATATTCTCCTGTGTGGTATCTTGTCAAAGGTTCTCTGAAATTTCATGTGCATCACATCCACTCCATTCCCCCAACCACCATATCTGTCACTTCCTCAAAGAACTCTATCAGGTTTGTCAAGCATGATCTTTCCCATGCTTCTATGTCTTCTGGGTCACGCCCACTGTATTTAAATGAGGCCCAAGTAGAAGTTCAAGTGCAAGGGTTCTACATCAGGCCCTCCACCCGAATTGAAGTCGGGACGCACCCAGTGAAGAAAATCTTCCCGTGCGAGTTTTAAGATCATATTAATATCCAATAGTATTTGCTTGATGACCTTTGGGAGTCAGAGAGAAAATTCAAGAACTTTATCTTCTCAGAACTTTAATTGTGAGTTGATCACCTCAGAAGATTGAATAGGTTGGCTAGACAATCCATTATAGAATGGTACAAGGTAGGAAGAGAAAATACAAAAGGGCTTGCTGACCTGAAAGCATTTTTCTCATTCCATACTTTCTTTTAGAAGATGCACTGCAAATATAGTAAGGATCAACAGATAGGTATTCACAGGCCTTCAACTTTGCTTCGTCCTAACTTCAGATTCTTTGAATTTCAGTTTGGAAAAGGTGATGCTGAGTTCTACGAGACTACCTGAAAATTTGAATGAGGATTGTCAAAAGTTTCAATAAATACCTACTACTGGACAATCATAGGTTGGACACATACCCACCTTGTTGGCATGCACGTGAGCCATTGTATTGTATTCTGCCCTCCCACCCTGAACTACACTAGACAAAAATAAAATTTAAAAAATCTTACTTTGCAGTTGGCACTCTTTCACCTGGGAACTTTTGCTGGAATGAGGAAAATGGCATAAGCATGTGGACATGGCCATATGATGGCAGAATGGCCCTTATATCACACATGCCATCATTTGAAAGAAAATATTGAATCTCCACAGTGATAGGTTGACATGTATTACAGTGGAAGTTTGGAATAGTCCTCATTCTAAGCACTGTAAGTGTAAGTTGTGTAATATAATTCCAGAGTAAATTTGAACTTGTGTACATCTGTATAACTCAATATGGCACAATTATTTACCAGAAAATTGTAGTCCATATTTGTCCCTACTTTTTCCACTATTATTTCACAAGAATGACATATGGGGAAATGTTCTGATAGGCAACCTTTTGTGTGAGTGCTTCAGGTGCAAGTGCTTAATTCCAGCCATCATTGTTCTAAGGCAGGTGTTAGCCTGTTTATTGATGACAAGAGTGTTTCATCAAGGTTGTGACTTAGAATTATGGCTAATAAATCAAGATATGGATTTCTGTAATACAGTCAACTGCTGAAGATTTCACAGTAAGTAACCATGTGATACTTGCTACGGGTATATTCCATTTTCTCTTCTGAAAATATTAATAAACATTTCCATCAGGCATTGCTGAACAAGCAGATGATACCTGAGAATTTTTCATACTTACTCCTGGACAAGATATTTGTGTGAATGGATATCTACTCTCATTTTCTTTCATTTACAATAGACATTTATCTCAACCACTTAAGATTTTAACACCACACAAGTATAGAGGAATCCACGAAGCTGTATAATTTTAAACACTTTACACTGAAAAGGAACCACAAATAAAGTATTAAAAGAGACTTATAACATCCATAGCAACCTTTTATATGTCATGTTTTTCAAGCGTGAAAACACTGAATTTATGCCTTTCCTTCTATAAGTTTGAAGGTCATGTGAATTTACTGTGAAAATTATATAGTTGCATTATCAAAGACGTCACACTGTCTTATAAAGCACTAAACGTGTCTAAAATATCTGTTCAGTTAAAGTTTCCTTTGTTCCATAAACATTTCTAATGCTTCTGAAGACATAGGAAACTGTTATCAAACAATAACCGGAAGCTCTCATACCCCAATGATTCTTCTTGCTGGATTTAAGTGAAAGATCTTGGGGTAGAATTTCCGCTTTGGGTGCAATCGGCGATCCAGTCGCAAGCTGTGCTTGACATCGCGCTAGTTTTCCGAAGTTATGGTTCAAGTTTCCGCTCAAACTCATTTGCATAATCACAAACATAAAATCTTCCATGAACCAGTGCAATCGGGCAGTGTAATCGAATGTAATTGTTTTTTCTCTTGCATTAAAAAAAACTCCTTGATGTATTTAAGAGCCGTAACCTGGTGCAGTTCGATTAATACAGCTGAAAATGGGTTTATCACAAAAAACAAGTATTTTAATAAGAGTGTCTAGTCCATCACCTGTGAATAACCTGATTTTAAATCACTGAAAATGAATTTAAAAAACTACACAGAACCATCTGCTAATTTAATTGGTGTACACTAATCAGTTTCATAGTAAATATTTTTTAATATTTAAAAACTTCTAAAACGTGCCTACTAGTGCCTTTACGCCTAAAAAAAAACAAGCTTAATTTGAAGAGCCTCCTCGAAGAGACACAAACGGGTGCAATCGGCGGAAACTCGCCATGGTTATTAATTCGATCTGGGGGCGTGGCCAGTTTTGTGGGTGGGGCCGACTTCTGCGTGATGATTTTTAAACTAGCTTAAAAGATTGTGGAAACTCAATTTACGCTGGACGTATCTTGTGCTTCAAATTCCTCAATCTTTTACGCTGGTTTGGCCGATTCTAGGCCCATGCCTGTACAGAGGTGGGAGAAAGTGGCTGCCAGAACTTTGAGATCCTCCAATCTCAGAGCACGTACAAAACATGTAAAGCCCACTTGCAATGGGTGCTTCTGTATTTGTGCTTCTGCCACGCAAAGATTCAGGAAAATAAGGCGGGAGGCGTATTGTTGTCACTCCTGCCTCATTCACATGCCATTTCAATGCTTCCGTATGTTCCAGTTGGAAGCCCTCTGCTCCCCTCACTTTGGTGAGTCCCTAGAAGTGTCCATGAAGTACAAAAGGGTTGAGATCAGCATAACAGGTCTCTGCCCTTTTATCCTCTGCTTTTCTGTCTGAAATAAACCGTGAAACTGGTGAAAATTGGCCCAATACCCTTCCAGTAATTGTTTCCAAACTTACTAGAGTACCAGGCAAACCAAGTTCATGCTCATCACTAGACTACCAAGAGGAGGATGAGATACTCATGTCTGGGGGATTGTCTGTGCATATAGGTATACATGGGGCCTAAATTCGCTAGCGCCACAAACCAGGTGTGATTCCGACAGCGCGCAGCATCGTAATTCAGGCAAGCAACGGGTGCCAATCTGGTGCCCCGATGCATCTTGCATTTTTGGGCCTAACTAATTTCAGACAGCGCTGAGGCCCACACCTAAGTCCTGGGATAAGGGTGGGGGGGAATCGGGAGGGGTTGGGGTGGGCTGGCAGTGGCCTGCAGTTGTTTTGTGGGGCCAGGAGGAGCACTCCTGCTCTTTCCGATTCCTTTCACAGGTTTTGGGGCCCTTTTCTGAGCGAAATTCAGCGATCCCTTTAAGGACAGCTGGTTAGGCCTCGCAAGATCCTGAGATGCTAAACGATTTTAGGAGTCTAGGGCCACCTCAAAAAAAGCCTGACCAATATAGCAGTGGCTTGAACGCCCGTGCAGATTGGGCATGGGCTTCTACACTGCAAAATTGGTTATAGCTGTGCCCATTTTACGGGTGTAAAATGGGCCCCAAAATATTGAATTTAGGCCCCATATATGTCTGGGTGACTGCATGTGTGTATTTGGAGAGTGCAAGGCAGCTTATGTGCATTCTGTGTGTACACATATGTGTGTTTAAGAAATAATGAACATTTGGTCAAGTGTAAATGCATTGTTGTGTGTGAGTGTGGGTGGGGGGCGGGGCAGGGGAGTGGGTGTTAGCAGGGGTTGATGTCCACATATCTCTGCGAGCATTGTAGGGAATATATGTTTATCTGGGTGAGTCTGGGAGAGGTACACATGTATCTGTGTGAGTATATGTGTAAAGGTTTACGTGTGTGTGTCCATGCCTGTTGGCAGAAGTTTTGCATTAGTAAATAACTATACAATATTAAACCCAAGGGGTTGAAATTCCTTTGTATACTGCATTTAGTAGGTTGGTTAACATGTGTTTTAAAAGCTACACCCCTGTGAAACTAATTTTGAAGTTATTACTGTGGAGTTTTAGCACTATTACTATTACTCTTCAAGTCACATAGAAAAACCACAGAATACTATGAACCTGTAGTTTTCTCCAAACCAAAATAAATAATTCATACCTTGTTATGATAATGAGCAATTACCACTGGCCTCCCCTGTGAGTTCTAATTCTAACAGAAGATTTAAAAAAATCAGAAAAGAAGTGACATCATTATCAAACCTGCTGACAAGAAAGTCACTCTTGTTGTATGGCGGTAGGACATCTACCTTGCAGAGGTTGAACTCTCTGACAATTCTCCTACCTTCCCCTGGACCATGACCCTACTATTGAACACCAATCCATCATCTCCTCTGGAGATCTTTCCCCCGTGGCTGTAGGGGGTGGTGGTTTGTGTCAGCTTCACCTCTGACTTCTGAGCGGTTTGAATCGCTCCCACTCCCTTGGTTCTAGACCCTGGACTTATTTGGGGGTTGTGATGAAAGGTGCAGCAGACAACTGAGTTTGATGAAAGAACTTTGATCTTTATTCAAGAAAAGTAAAACACAACACAAACACTCTTAACACTCTAAAGGTGGGGAACACTTCGGTACAAGCGAGGGAAATAACATTAGAAGAATACTTCACCCTCCCAATCCCACTTCACTAGCTAGGTTGGACTTGGGAGAACCAGGGATAATGCTGACCAAACGAATCCTTGACAGTTGAGAGTTAGGGGGAGAAATTCAGCATCGCCCCGTTTGGGGCACAATTATCGGCCGGGCGCAAAGATTAGCGCCTGGTGCTAATTATCGCCACCGACTGCAAACTTGACTTTTATCGCCCCTGGAGGTGATTGGAGCGCTAAATCAGGCGCTTCACACCTGTCTTAAGGCGCAAAGGCCGAGGAGCGAGGCGCTACCTCAGAGCGCTGGCGAAACTCATGTGATGTCAGTCAGCAATGGAACACACACACAATGGCACGGACCAGTTCTTAAAGGGGAGGGTTGATCTTGCTCTCCATCCACATCCTGCTCATTGCAGCCTTGAACCCCGGCCTGGAGAGACCTGCACATCAAATCTGCTGGAAAGAACAATGGAGAGACCCAGGGAAAGAGCTCAGAGTGCAGCCCCCACAGTCTCTTCTAAATCGATACAAGGCAAATCAAAATGAACCTGCAAAGTGCTACTCAGTACCCAAAACTCCTTCACACAGCGTTGAATCTCTCCAGAAGTCTCTCTCTCTCTCTCTCAGAATGCATGGTTCAAAAATGGCACCAACAATAAAAGGCAGGAAGCGGTCGCCTTTAAATAGCGCTCCCCCAGTCCCTTCATGACTGCAAAACGCTCCCCTCAACCTGTCATTGCTAGTGTCAGGCGGTAAGGCAGGGGGCGCCACTCAATATCTGCTCCGGGACGATACCGGGGCGTTGCGCACTCGACTGACGTCACGATCTGCCGGCGCAGGAGATCGTGGCGGTAGTGTTTAGCGCCGCCGCAAAATATCTAGTTAATTTCGCGAGCGCCGCAAACATCGCCGTGCCTGGGCACTAGATGCTTTGCGCCCAATTAGCGCCCTCTTAAGGCGCTAACGGGAGGCGCAACCAACTGAATTTTTCCCCCTTAGGGTTTAGAGTCTTTTGAGTAAAAAGTTTCGTAAGGCCCTTGTTGCCACGAGGTGTTCGATGGTCACTGAGGCGGTCGCTCTGGTCTCTTCTTGCGTGTCGGCCTGCTTCTGGAGCTGTTGGCCTTCTTTGTTGAACTTCTTTCTGTTGAACTCTGCCTCTGTTTAAACTGTCTTCTTCCGAGCTGTGGAACTGCCTTCTTGCAGAACTGTAATTGTTGTGCTGGAGAACTGGAGAACTCCCTTCTTACTGAATTGTCTTCTTTAACTGCCCAACTTGCTTCTCCTGATCTCTGTAACTCTAGCACTGACTTCTGCTGAAAGCAGGCTTTCAATTGAACTCGAAACTGCAGAACTGCCTTCTGTTGAACTTGAACTGTTTTTACTGGAGAACTCCTGATTTGAGGCCTTGTTAACAGTAACGACTTTACTAGTGTGTTAACTGGTTTTGTAAATGTGTGAAGTGGTTTCAGGATAGCTCCATCCTGTCGATCTGTTGTTTAATCGGAGTTTGAATTGTCCTCATGTTTTGGGTTTCTAGGCTGGACTCAGTCTTTTCTATAGAAAAAGTCCTGAGTGGTTTGTATTATGCATGTTTCTGATGGGCCCTGTAATCGGTTTGATGGGACCTGTTGTTTTGGGTGGGACTGTCTTCTCCCAGGGTCTATTGTTCAAAATGTTAATGCTTGCTGGGGCTTGAGTGAGGTCATCCCGGTTCCCCAGACATTGCAATTAACTGCAATACCCAAAACTGCTTTCACAGAGGTTTACCCACCTTCTTTTCGCAGCCTTTTCTCCCTTTACAGGCCCAGACATTGTTTTAAAATGCCAAAACTAGGTTTTTGGTCTTACAGTCTCTTAGGTTAGGCCCAAATACAATATTATCACTCTGAGGTAGTTCCAAAGTCCTTTTTCCTTAGGTTTTGGGGATCTGCAAATTTTGGAAACCTTACATGGCCTCCTCCCTCATATTACCTTAACCAACACAGCCCACTTCTACCTCCTTCCCAAGATCCACAAAAAGGATTGTCATGGTAGATCTATCACTTCAGCCTGCTCCTGTCCCATGGAACTTATTTCCTCTTATCTCTGCTCCATTTTTTTCTCCCCTTGTCAAGTCCCTACCCCCCTACCCCCCTACATGGCATCTCTTCTGACACCCTCTGCCACGTTAACCAATTCCAGTTTCCTGGCCCTAACTTTCTCCCTTTCATTATGGCGTTCAATCACTCTACATCTCCATCTGCCACCAGGACGGCCTGATAGATGACTGTGTTGGCGCTGTTTCCTATTCTCACCCTGAGCTGAAGAATTTCATTAATTTTTCTTCTAATTTCCATCCATCCCTCACCGTTACCTGATCCATCTCTGACTTTTCCCTTCCCTGCATCGTTATCTCCATCTCTAGGGATAGACTGTCCACTGATATCTAGTACAAGCCCACTGATTCCCACAGCTACCTCAATTATATTTCTTCCTAACCTTCTTCCTGTGAGGACTCCTTCCCTTCTCGTAGTTTCTCCATATCCACTGCATCTGCTCTGATGATGCCACCTTCCAGACCAGAGCTTCCAAAATGTCCTACCTTTTCCTCAGCCAAGGTTTGCCTCACACTGTGGTAGACAGGGCCCTCGACTGTGTTCGTTCCATATCGCGAAATTCTGCTCTCTCTCCTCCCAGAACCATGATAAGGGGGTGGATTTCAACATGGGTGAGTGGGTGGGATTGGGTGCGGGTAGGGGGGTTAATTGGGCAAAAAATCAAAATTTGTCAGGAAGCCAGCTCCAACCCGCCAACTTCCGGGTTTTACTCAAGTGGGACAAGGGGTGGGCAACTAACCCACTCCTAGGAGGAGGGTTTTCATTTTAAATATTTTAATGAGTTTAGAAGCCTCATTTGCAGGTTTAACTGTGGCTGGCCAGGTTTCCCATCCCCCCTGGGATTTGACCCCCTCCCCAGGATTGGATCTCCCCACCCCCCGGGTCAGGGATCGGACCTACCTGGTCTTGGTGCCTCCCCCAGAACGTTCCCCGCCTGACTGGAAGCCAAGCCTCTCAATCAGGCTGACTTCTGGGCAGGGAACCTGTCAATGACATAAGACACATGCCGTGGAGTTAAACGCAGACTTCCGGGTTTACCGCGCGCATGGGGCCCTCGTGCAATCTCCCCCCCCACCCCACTCCTGGTGCCTTCAGCCTTCAGCCTTCAGGTGTCAGCCATGGCTCTGTTGGTAGCATCTCGCCTCTGAGTCAGAAGGTTGTGGGTTCAAGTCCCACTCCTGAGACTTGAGCACAAAATCCAGGTTGACACTCCAGTGCAGTACTCAGGGAGTGCTGCACTGCCAGAGGTGCCGTCTTTTGGATGAGTCGTTAAACCTGCCCGCCCTCTCAGGTGGATGTAAAAGATCCCATGGCACTATTTCGAAGAAAAGCAGGTGAGTTATCCCCGGTGTCTTGGCCAATATTTATCTGTCAACCGACATCACTAATACAGATTATCTAGTCATTATCTCATTGCTGTTTGTGGGAGCTGGCTGTGTGCAGATTGCTGTACCACGCTATGGGACATCCTGAGGTTGTGAAACACATTATATAAATGCAAGTCTTTCTTTTCAATTTTGACAGATCATCCTCTGTCATTTCTGCCACCTCCAACACAATCGCTCCACAAAACACATCCTCCCCTCCCTTTCTTTCAGCATTCCAAAGGGACTGTTCCCTCCATAACACCCTGGTCCACTCTTCCATCACTTCAATAGCTGCTCTCCTCCCCCAGGCACCTTCCCATGCAAACACAGGTGAAGCAACACCTGCACTTTTACCTCCTCCAATACCACTGACCAGGGCCCCAAATACTCCTTCTGGGTGAAAGAAATTTACTTGTACTTCCTCCAATCTAGTATACTGTATTTGCTGCTCACGATGTGATCTTCTGTACATCGGGGAGATCAAACAGAGATTAGGGGATTGCTTTACTTAACACCCCCATGATGTCCACAAATGGGACCCTGAGCTTCTGGTCTCTTGCCACTTTAAGGGCTCGATTTTGCCAGGCCCGAGGAGGCGGGATTGGAGGCGTGTGAGGTGTTAAAATCACGAAAAATGGTGGGCAGGCCCAATCCCGCCTCCATCCCACCTCTGAGCAATTTTCCCAATTGTGAGTTTTCTGACCAAATCTCCATCCCGCCTCCAAGAGGCGGGATAGGCCCTTAAGGCCCTTAACAACCAGTTAAGTGCCTCTATAATCCCATTTTGAGAGGCCTTTCTGATTTTAACACTTTTCCCACGTGGTTCACATCTCCTCTGAAACACGCCAGTGAAACCTGGCGGCAGCACAAGTGGAATGCTTACTAACAGCTGCAGCTCCACCATTAAAAAGGAGTTTTCAGCAATCATCATTTGCAGATGGCAGAACTTTGTTGTCTCAGGTCTGGGGGAACTTTTAGCAGGCAAACCCATTGTTGTGGAAGTTTGGAGCCTGACACCCATCTCCAGCGTGACCTCCTGGGAAACCCCTGTCGCCACCTTGAATGAGCGCTTTCTCAACTGAGGCATATACCAGAAGCATGGGAACCATTTATTTCCTTTCCTCCTGGACATCAGATTTGGACAAAGACCAGCCGTGGCAGCAACAGATCCATGAACAACAGCAGCACCAACAGCACCAC
Organism: Squalus acanthias; assembly: GCA_030390025.1. Lineage (NCBI taxonomy): Eukaryota > Metazoa > Chordata > Chondrichthyes > Squaliformes > Squalidae > Squalus > Squalus acanthias. The sequence continues at coordinate 157,281,619 of CM059425.1, read as the reverse complement.
CAACAGCAGGAGCATCAACAGGAGCGCCAAGCTGCTGCTCATCCAACTGAAGCTGCACAGGCCAGAAGGTGCCAGCGTGCAACCACATTGCTTAGCCTGCAAAATCAAACACTTTTGCCTCGCACCTTCTTATCAGACCATCGACAATGGCCAAGAACCTGCGGATTCCTATCACTCTGACCACCATACTGACAATTACAAGTCATCCGAAGCCCTCAGTGTGGAAGTTCCATTAGCGATATGACAGACGCCACAACTGCAACAGTTGCCATCAGAATTTTTTATTTACAATAACCAACTGATGGCTTTTCAACATTAAACATGACATTTCACCCAAGTGACTACCCTTGTGACTACTTGTGCATTATCTTCCTCTTACGTGTGCTCCTACGTGGTGCTTTCCCTGTGGCTTCAGCAGATGTGGAGGCCCCTTGCTCACTTTCTTGCTGCTCTTGTCTCGACACCTTTGGCAGGCGTCCTCTGGGGTTGCGAGCCTGTGAGGGCTCGGCAACAGTCTGCTGCTCCTGCGGCTGTGCAGGGGTTGAGACGCCAATCTCAGTTGGGTGGGGACTCTGGTGGGGCTCTGACCGAGGACATTGCAGTGGCATGGTCGTGTGAGCCCTTGGAGAGGAGCCCCCACTTCCTTGTTGTCTGCCACCAACATCCCTCTCATGGGTCAGCCCCACTTCAGAGCTAGCAAGTGGCTTGACAGCACCTTGCTGCACTTCAGGGGGGCCATGAGGACCCGTTTCTGTACTGGAAGTCCTACTCCCGAGGACTTGCCTGAAGGTCTAGTTTGTTTGCTCAATAGCTAACCATCGCTCCTCAAGAGATGTCAGTCTATTCTGAACAATGACCATGTTTTCCATACCCTGGCGACTAAGCTCCTCGATGGATGTAGCCATCCTCTCCTCTACCGTAGCCATCCTCTCCTCTATGGTAGCCTGCCTTACCATGGAGGTAGCCACCCTTTCCACGGAGGTTGCCATCCATTCCGTGGTGATGCGTTCATGCACCAACGCCTCCACAAAGGCTCTGCTCATGTTAGCGATGGACTCCTCCATTCGCTCCACACTCGCAGCGACCCTGGAGACAAAACCTGCCAGAGACTCCTGCACCTCTTCCTGGAGTTCCAACACCGCTCTTCTTCTGGATGGACCCGGAGGCAGAGGGTCGACATGCAGCTGAGCCGAGCTGGCAGAGTCCTGCGCCCTCCGACTAGGACTCTCCACTGCTGTCCCTGTCTCCACCATCTGCTGATGCTCACTTGTGAGCTGTGATACACCAGGTGACAACACTACACTATCTTCCGAAGGTACCACTGGGGTGTGAGTGTCTGCACTGGTGCTGGGTGCACTGAATTCTGCTGACGCTGCGCCCTCAGAGGTTGCAGCTTCCTCTGAGGTGTCTGGAGGCTCAGGCACTTCCTCCTGGATAGTGGGGACGGGGGCTTTTGATGGTCCTGTGGGGGAGTAAAGGAAAGAGTCAGAGATGTGAGGCCAAGGTTACATGCACATTGAATATTGCAGATGATCATAAGTCAATCTGTTAGAGCATCAGAATCATTATCAGTGACTCATGCAATGTCAATGAGAGAGATGAAAAGCTATTCTGTCACCAGCTTGCTCTGATGCACCCGTCTGTCCGTCCCCCACTTGCGCATCGTCCTCCACTCCCACATTCTCCAGGGCCGCCTCCTCCCAGGGGGTGAGCTGGGCTACTGAGGGTGGTACTCCTCCTGTCCTCGCTCTTTCCCTCTTATTGTGAGCTCTCTTTTCCTGCAATGAGGGAGACAAGTGGAGTTTGAGTGAGAATGAAGGAGTGAGTGTAGAGAATCCATAGCATAGATGCCTAGAAGGAGACAAAGATTCAGTGAGGTGGCAAGACCAAGGGCCCTCCCTGTGTGTTATACGTTGTTTTCATAGCATCACAGCGATAAGGAGTGTGAGGGCTGCATAGTCGAATAGTTAAGTGAATGTGAACATACAGAGAAAGGGAATGGGTAAGGGTGCAGGGATGTCAGTGTGAAGTGGGATGTGGAGGAAGAGGTTGTCAAAGCTGAGTGCTGGCGAGGAGAGGCAATGGGGATCAGATTGAGGGTGATGGGAAAGTCATACTCACTTTTCCAGTACGCAGAAGGTCATGAAACCTCTTCCTGCACTGCAGCCAGGTTCTGCGGCACATAGATAAGGAGTTGACCTCCTGGGCCACTTGCATCCACACAGCCTTTGTCTGCTGGGGAGGCTTCTTCCTCCCCGAAGAAGGGAAGAGCACCTCCTTATTCCCCCTTGCTCCCTCCACCAGAGCTTGCAGGGCGGCGTCATCAAACCTCGGTGCAGACTTAGGTCTACTGCTGGACATTTTGCCTGGAAGAAACTATCAGAGCAAAGGCCAAAAGGTTTTCAGTCTGCAGAAGAAGCAAGGCTGCTTGCAGGCCTTAAATCCAGCAGCATTGATGACGTCATCGGAGGCGAGTTTCAGAATGGAAAGACTAATTGGGCCAGGGGTTCCCACACGCTGGAAATCAATTGCCCAATTAGGGGAAAAGCGCATATTTTTCCTCGCACCAAATTGGAGTCGGGTGGCTAACACGAAAAGCGGATTACACGCCCCCAGCCCGCCCCAATGACAAAATCGAGCCCTAATTCTCCATCTCACTCCCACTCTGACCTCTCTGTCCTTGGCCTCCTACACTGCTTCAGTGAAGCTCAACACAAGCTCAAGGAATAGCACCTCATCTTTCTAATAGGGTCTTTATAACCCTCTGCCCTCAATACTGACTTTAACAACTTCAGATGTTAACCACAGCTCCCATTTTCTCTTGGACAGCAGGTGCTGGTCATGTAGAATGTGCGCACTTGGGCTTCCAGGAATGAGGGAAGTTGTGGGCTGGTGCTTGGGATGTGAATCCCCTATCAGTGTACAGCTGGCGGTGTGGTCTGCATGCTTGGTGTTACCTACCTTCTTCTTCCACCACAATCCCGGTGACTGGAGCCTTTTCCGCTTTGCCAGATTTTTCATGCTTCACCCCCCAACAGCTATTTTGCTGTAACCATTCACACATCCTCTGGGTCTTGGATACATCTTTTGTTTCTCTCATCATTGCCTCCTATTTTCTTATTATCATTATCCATTCTCACTTATGTCATTTAATCATCTCCTGTCCTCCATCTAATGACAGACCAAACTCTTTTTTCACTCCCTTTTCCCTGGCCCTTATCCTCCTTATAAGCTGGTCATCTGTAACATCTGCCGGTTCTGATGAAGGGTCACAAGAACTGAAACATTAACCCTGCCTTCTTTTCTCCACAGATGTTGCCTGACTTGCTGAGTGTTTCCAACTTTTTCTCTTTTTATTTCAGGAAGCAAGTCTTTAGTGGCTGAAAGATCTTATGCACTATTAAACTGACCTGTCTCCAACAAAGCCCACATTTCGAAGCACCGATAAAAGACGTCTTGCTGTTTCTAGTAATTAAAATATTTGGTTATTGAAAGAGATAATCTACAAAGTTTCTTTAAACTGATCTAAAAACAAAACTTGCATCTTTAAAAGTAACAGCTCAGTTCCTGGTGACTGGCTGCTGCCAATTCTGCAATGTTGATGGACAAGATATAAGTTTGCTGTTTGATTTTTGTACCATTTTTGTACTTTAAATAAAACTTTATAATGCAGGTTTTTTGATTTTTGATATGACAGATTTCTATGTTTGGTAATATATTTTTCTCGTGAGTGAGGTACGTTTCCCAGAATGATGGAAGTCAGGACTGGGAACAGTACATTTATTTTCTATTTTCTTGTGACCTATATCAAAATTAAACCTTTTCGGTATGGAAAAAAAAACCTTCAAATGCTGGAAATAAAAACAGGAAAAGCACAGCTGTCAGTCAACACCTGGGTCAGTAAACATTTGTACGGAGAGGTGATGGGCTAATATTTCAGGTATAGAAACTTAATGAATGAATTGTGACTGGTGGTGGACAATTACACAATTAACAGGAGGAGGAGGCTCCATGAATATCCCCTTCCTCAATGATGGCGGAGCTCAGCACGCGGGTGCACAAGACAAGGCTGAAGCGTTTGCAACCATCTTCAGCCAGAAGTGCCGAGTGGATGATCCATATTGGCCTCCTCCTGACATCCCCACCATCACAGAAGCCAGTCTTCAGCCAATTCGATTCACTCCACGTGATATCAAGAAACAGCTGAATGCACTGGGTACAGTAAAGGCTATGGGCCTCGACAACATCTTGGCTGTCATGCTGAAGACTTGTGCTCCAGAACTAGCTGCCCTTTTAGCCAAGCTGTTCCAGTACAGCTACAACACTGACATCTACCCGACAATGTGGAAAACTGCCCAGGTATGTCCTGTCCACAAAAAGCAGGACAAATCCAATCCGGCCAATTACCGCCCCATCATCTACTCTCAATCATCAGCAATGTGATTGAGGGTGTCGTCGACAGTGCTATCAAGCGGCACTTACTCACCAATAACCTGCCCACCGATGCTCAGTTTGGGTTCCAGCAGGACCACTCGGCTCCAGACCTCATTACAGCCTTGGTCCAAACATGGACAAAAGAGCTGAATTCCAGAGGTGAGGTGAGAGTGACTGCCCTTGACCGAGTCTGGCATCAAGGAGCCCTAGAAAAATTGAAATCAATGGGAATCAGGGGGAAAACTCTACACTGGCTGGAGTCATACCTAGCACAAAGGAAGATGGTTGTGGTGGTTGGAGGTCGATCATCTCAGCCCAGGACATCGCTGCAGGAGTTCCTCAGGGCAGTGTCCTAGGCCCAACCATCTTCAGCTGCTTCATCAATGACCTTCCCTTCATCATAAGGTCAGATGTAGGGATGTTCACTGATGATTGCACAATGTTCAGTTCCATTTGCAACTCCTCAGAAAATGAAGCAGTCCATGCCCGCATGCAGCAAGACCTGGACAACATTCAGGCTTGGGCTGATAAGTGGCAAATAATACTCACGCCACACAAGTGCCAGGCAATGACTATCTCCAACAAGAGAGCATCTAATCACTGCCCCTTGACATTTAATGGCATTACCATCACCGAATCCTCCACCATCAACATCCTGGGGGTCACCATTGACCAGAAACTTAACTGAACTAGCCACATAAATACTGTGGCAACAGGAGCAGGTCAGAGGCTGGGTATTCTGCGGCGAGTGTCTCACCTCTTGACTCCCCAAAGTCTTTCCACCACCTACAAGGCACAAGACAGGAGTGTGATTGAATACTCTCCACTTGCCTGGATGAGTGCAGCTCCAACAACACTCAAGAATCTCGACACCATCCAGGACAATGCAGCCCGTTTGATTGGCACCCCATCCACCACTTTAAACAATCACTCCCTCCACCACCAGCGTACCGTGCCTGCAGTGTGTACCATCTACAAGATGCACTGCAGCAACTCACCAAGGCTTCTTCGACAGCACCTCCCAGACCCATGACCTCTACCACCTTGAAGGACTAGGGCAACAGGCGCATGGGAACACCACCCCCTGCAAGTTCCCCTCCAAGTCACACACCATTCTGACTTGGAAATATATCACCGTTCCTTCATCGTCGCTGGGTCAAAATCCTGGAACTCCCTCCCTAACAGAGCTGTGGGAACACCTTCACCACACGGACTGCAGCGGTTCAAAAGGTGGTGGCTCACCACCACCTTCTCAAGGGCAATTAAGGATAGGCAATAAATGCTGGCCTCGCCAGCAACACCCACATCCCATGAATGAATAAAAATAATATGGTGAAAGGTCTACGATCAAAAGGTTAATCTATCTTTTCTCTTTATTGATACTGATGGACCTAATTTCTATCTCCAGTTTTTTTTGTTTGCTCAGGTAAGGTGTACTTTGCAGTAGATGCAGGGTAAAGTTTCCTGATTACTGCCACAACAATGATGGTCACAGAGATTGTGTAGCATAACTAGGTGTAAAGCCCAGTCCTTGGAATAATTTTCACCTTCACCGCTTGGGCAGTAAACTGCTGGAATGGATGATCCACCTCAAAAAGTCATTCTATGTTGGAAAATGGGATCAAGGCCCTATTGTGTATAATGTATGAGTACGTTTTTATTTAAATGGGTTAACACCTTTGTTAAAATAACGGACAAAATAATTGCATACAAATGTGTTAAGCATTCATATGCTAATAGTCACAGTGTAATTTCAAGGTCTGTATGTGAAAAACTCTGGAATATAAATTTAATTTGCATTTTCTCTCATGTGTAAATGGAGAGAAACGTACAATTTGGTGCATAATACAAATTGAGGCTAGTTATACCTCATTTTGAATGTATTTAACTATAGTAAGAGGAAAGCATAGCCCCGGTTGTATGAACTGAAAATGTCAGTATTGTAAGTGCCTGCTTTACACTGACGAATTACGAAACCTCATTTTTGGAAACTCTGTTGGATATTCTCGATCATTATGATATTCTGTACAGAATGGAACAAAATCCTGCAGTACAGCTTTTGTTTTATTAAATTGACAATTAATTCAGTTAATTGATTTCTCTTGTATGGCAGACTGTTGTAACACAAAAAAAACAGCTCATTGTGCTTAGATTAGCAAAAATAAAGGATTCAAAAATGAATGCACACAACATTGAGAAAGAATCAAGATCATACTGCATGCTAAAATAATGAATATTTATATGACTGAAGTATCCAGATAGTGGATGAATGTAATGATATGATCTGTCCATGGAGTAGTGGTGTGCATTAGAAAATGGTCCTTTATATTTTGGTTTCAGAGAGAAACATTGGCCCGGAAATTAGGCTCCCTGGCTTCCCGCGGGTGCAAGGATCCCATGCGCACCTACCTACCGCGCCTGCCGTTGACCTCTGGGCCCACGGGGACTTCAGCTCCTGGGCCTCCTGCAGCTGCCGGCACGCAGTGCTTGTGTATCCCAGGGGCATAGTTAGTGCGATGCGTCCCCTGGGATCACGTGGGCCATGGAGAGCCAATGGCAGCAGACCATCTTTCATTCATAGATTTGACAGGAAGACCTGTCAAATCTATGAATTGAAATCGGCCCCAAAACAACACCTAAACTTCAAATAAATTTTTTTAAAAACCAGCACATTTTTAAAATAACTAGAAGTTAAATAAATTAACTACTTTAAACAAAAATTTAAATTTTTGACAAAATTAAAATACTTTTTAACAGTGCTAAAAATAAACTTACCTTTCTTTAAAGTATCTAAAAAAGATAAACCTGTTGAAATTTTTTTTAAATTGTAATTAATTAACCACTTACCTTGTTGAAAACGGGTCTTGCGCCTCCTTTTTAAAAGTGCAGCTTCTTCCATACTTACCTTCCCGGAGAAACCTGAAAAAAACCCTAAGTTTGCTGCATGCGCGCAGCCTCTCCCGCGCACGCAGTTCACCTCTCAATCCCTCCCTTCACCAGACTGGAAGTTCCGGTTTCCTGCACATGCGCAGTGCATGCAGGAAACCGGCACTTCAGGAGGCCTTATGGGTGAGTACACAACGCCTATTCACCCGGCAAGTGCCGAATGTTTGGCCCACTATATGCTATCATTATTGAATCAAAGTCAAAAAGTGAGGATAACCTGAAGATGCTTGCGTTTGACTTGACCATGATATGTGTAAAAATACATCATCGCTGTAAAGTAATTTGACTAAACTCAAAGTTGACCAAATTTAATGGACCGGCATACCTTGAGAGACTGAGGGCCGTGTTTCTGGGCAAATTCCGTAAAAATCACAGATAAGGAAGTGGGCCTTGAGAGTTCTGTAAAACAAACCTTCAAGCCATTGTTAACAGGAACTTCTTCAGACAATGGCATAACCGGCCTTGAGGCCCACTGACTAACAGATATGGAGAGGAGAAAGAAAAACAACTACTAGCCATTGTTAATGTGGTTTGGGACATGTACACATTGGGCGGTCTGCTAAGTTTTGGGATATAAAAAGTGCAGTCGAAAGACACTCGGGGCTGCTGCAGTGAGTCGGGCGACTTGATCGGTCGCACAGAGAAGAGAACCTACTAGTCACCGCCAAACTGATCACTCACTGGTGTTAATACGTATGTATGCTTGCACTTGCTTGTAAGCACTCTTGATTTTAAGGAAAGAATAGTTACCCTGAAATCTTTGTCTCGAGTTGTCTGTTCCAATGGGAGTTGTCTATAGGCCTCCAAACAGTCGATGGCATGAAACAGGAAATTGGAGATGCATGTAACAAGGGTACTACAGTAATCATGGGTGACTTTAATCTACATTTAAACTGGCCAAACCAAATTAGCAATAATACTGTGGAGGAGAAATTCCTGGAGTGTGTACGAGATGGTTTTATAGACTAGTACGTTGAGGAGCCAACTAGGGAACAGGCTATCCTAGATTGGGTATTGATCAATGAGAAGGGGTTAATTAATAATCTTGTCGTGCGGGGTCCTTTAGGGAACAGTGACCATAACATGATAGAATTCTTCATTAAAATGGAAAGTGAAGAAGTCCAATCTGAAACTAGGGTCCTAAATCTAAACAATGGAAACTATGAAGGTATGAGGAGTGAGTTGGCTATGATAGATTGGGGAGCTTCATTAAACGGCATGAGGGTGGATAGGCAATGACTAACATTTAAGGAACGAATGCATGAATTGCAAGTTATACATTCCTTTCTGGAGCAAAAACACAAAAGGAAAAGCAGCCCAACCATGGCTAACAAAAGAAATTAAGGATAGTATTAGATCCAAAGAGGAGTCATATAAAGTTGCCAGAAAAAGTAGCAAGCCTGAGGATTGGGAACAGTTTAGAGTTCAGCAAAAAAGGACCAAGAGATTGATTAAGAGGGGAAAAATAGAGTATGAGAGTAAACTTGCAAGGAACATAAAAGTGGATTGTAAAAGCTTCTACAAGTATGTAAAAAGAAAAAGATTAGTGAAGACAAATGTAGGTCCCTTACAGTCAGAAACAGGAGAATTTATAATGGGGCACAAGGAAATGGTGGAGCAATTAAACAAATACTTTGGTTCTGTCTTCACGGAAGAGGACACAAATAACTTCCCAGAAATGCTAGGGAACCAAGGGTCTAATGAGAAGGAGGAATTAAAGGAAATTAGTATTAGTAAAAAAATAGTGCTGGAGAAATTAATGGGACTGAAAGCTAATAAATCCGCAGGGCCTGATAATCTGCATCCCAGAGTACGAAAAGAGGTAACCATGGAAATAGTGGATGCATTAGTTGTCATCTTCTAAAATTCTATAGATTATGGAACAGTTTCTGCAGATTGGAGGGTGGCAAATGTAACCCCACTATTTAAAAAAGAAGGGAGAGAGAAAACAGGGAACTACAGACCGGTTAGCCTAACATCAGTAGTAGGGAAAATGCTAGAGTCTATTATAAAGGATGTGGTAACAGGGCGCTTAGAAAATATCAATGGGATTAGACAGAATCAACATGGATTTATGAAAGGGAAATCATGTTTGACAAACCTACTGGAGTTTTTTGAGGATGTAACTGGTAGAATAGATAAGGGAGAACCAATGGATGTGGTGTATTTGGATTTTCAGAAGGCCTTTGATAAAGTCCCACATAAGAGGTTAGTGTGCAGAATTAAAGCACATGGGATTGGGGGTAATATACTGGCATGGATTGAAAATTGGTGAACAGACAGGAAACAGAGAGTAGGAATAAATGGGTCTTTTTCGGGGTGGCAGGCGGTGACTAGTGGGGTATATATCAATGATTTGAATGAGGGAACCAAATGTAATATTTCCAAGTTTGCTGATGACACAAAACTAGGTGGGATTGTGAGTTGTGAGGAGGATGCAAAGAGGCTTCAAGGTGATTTAGACAAGTTGAGTGAGTGGGCAAATACATGGCAGATGCAGTATAACATGGATAAATGTGAAGTTATCCACTTCGGTAGGAAAAACAGAAAGGTAGAGTATTATTTAAATGGTGCTAGCTTGGAAAATGCTGATGTACAAAGGGACCTGGGTGTCCTTGTACACCAGTCACTGAAAGCAAACATGCAGGTGCAGCAAGCAGTTAGGAAGGCAAATGGTATGTTGGCCTTCATTGCAAGAGGACTTGAGTACAGGAGCAAGGATGTCTTACTACAGTTGTACAGGGCCTTGGTTAGACCACACCTGGAGTACTGTGTGCAGTTTTGGTCTCCTTACCTAAGAAAGGATATACTTGCCATAGAGGGAGTGCAGCGAAGGTTCACCAGGTTGATTCCTGGGATGACAGGACTGTCGTATGAGGAGAGATTGGGTCGACTAGGCCTGTATTCACTAGAGTTTAGAAGAATGACAGGGCTAGACAGAATGGATGCAGGGAGGATGTTTCCCCTGGCTGGGGGGTCTAGAACGAGGGGGTCACAGTCTCAGGATATTGGGTCGAACATTTAGGACTGAGATGAGGAGAAATTTCTTCACTCAGAGGGTGGTGAACCTGTGGAATTCTCTACCACAGAAGGCTGTGGAGGCCAAGTCACTGAATATATTTACGAAGGAGATAGATAGATTTCTAGACACAAAAGGCATCAAGGGGTATGGGGAGAGAGAGGGAATATGGTATTGAGATAGAGGATCAGCCATGATCATATTGAATGGCGGAGCAGGCTCGAAGGGCCGAAGGCCTGCTCCTGCTCCTATTTTTCTATGTTTCTAATATGGGTCTTAACTCTAAGTACTGTTAGACTGGAGTAAAAATGTACACGTCTTACACATGTGATCACTGTCAAATCAAAGTCAACTGTGATCACTTAAACTGCTGGTGGTAGAGCCTGAATTAACCGTGACATACAGTCAGCACAAGATCAAAGTCATGGTCACTGTAAACCATAGTGTATTGAATAGAAGAGTACTCAGATTTTAGCATGTGCTTATAATATACTCAACCCTCTTTCCCCTCTTAAACCATTAGGAACTCATATCACTCCCTAAAGTATTGCACTGCTTGGAGAAAGCTATATGATGGAGATCATTGCAAGAACTGCTCAATCATTTATGCAGGTAGAGGCTTTAGAAAACTCTCTTTAGTATTTAAAAGTTCAGAATGGTAATACTGAAAAATGAGTCATTCAGACATTATTAAACAAGTACAAGGACCTCTGTGTTGTGTCCTTGGTAACTACAATGTCCTCTCCCCTTCCATCCAATAAGGCCTGGTCCCAAAATGCCAGCTCCGTTTATATTTTTATCACCAGCCTGCGAACTGGCAATTAAACTGTCTTACTTGACATAGCAAAGAAAATATTTGAAATGTATAGTATAGTCTTTATGGACATCAAATAAACACTGTTAATGCAATAGTCATGAAGAATAGAGTAAATCTAGATTTCTCTATCAAATAAATGTTCTTGACAATCGCCACAAGTCAGCAGACATCATGCATGTAGCAGCCGAATTATGTAGGTGAGGTAATTTGCTTTCAACAGTTGTTACAGTATCATTAATAATCATGAGCACAATAAATAACAACAATGGAATTTATTCCTAAGAGATATACGACTGCAAATTGCAGCAACAAATCACAGAGTGTGCATAGAACAGTCATTACTCTAGTGTGTACAGCACTGATTTAACACCATTCGACTATAGTCTTCTTTGGGTAGTTCACCCTAATTAGCTTTGTGCATACCTTAGGGATCACCAGTATAAGGTTTGACATTGTGAAGTCTGACTCGCATAATATAGACAAGTAAAGTATGAGAATATTCATAGACTATCTGTAATTGTGAAAATATAGATTTAAACAGTTACGTTCTTGTTATTAAATAGTTAGGTCCTGGACAATAAAATATGATTAAAATTCCCATTTGTCCATTAATTAGATTTCATATTTTGAGACTAATTTAATAGCGTGTATTAAATGTTGGTAATTTAGATCATGAGGATTCTAGAACATATTACTTTCTACAGGTAATGATCAAGTATTAAGCATTATTTTGCTTCATTTGCAATTAAGTACAATAATGCTCTTAACTGTCCCTTTTCTCCTTGTACTCATCGTCTTTATCAGAATTGGTGTCCTTATTATTGATCAGGTAAAATGTTTTGCTGCCTTTCTTCAGTCCCTTACCCACTGGAGCTTTATAAGTTTGAATGTAGGAGGAGAGCTGAGAAAAGTAACAGGAGAAACAGGAGGAAGCACCTTGTGAAAGGTTCGCAAGTGATGCATTTAAAAAAAAAACCTGGGCCTAACATTTCATGAGATTCACCACTGAGTAACCATCTGTTTGTGTGACAGTAGACAGGGAAATTCTCCTCTGCTTGCTTCCAATGAATAATATCATCCCTTTAATATCATCTTTTAAAACATTTATATATTCAGTAAAATGCATTTTGGATAGTTAATGAAAATGGTGCTGCAAGTTTATACTGTTCCAGTCTCAAATCTTTGTCAAAAGGTAATGTGGAAACATGCCCTTGAAGCATAACATTACATATGATTTATGCTTTAATAATAATTTTACTTCCATGAAGAAAACCGTACTGGGTAGGATGATGCCTGATTCCTCGTTGTTAAAAAGGCATTTCAGTCAGCCTGTCTGTAATTGTGCTTAATAAACCCGACTGAGTGACAGTGCAGTGGCGTGTCATGACTGTAGGCGAGTGATTTCTGGGAAACAAACAGCCACTATAATCAACAAGAGATATGGGGGGCTAAATTGACTGTGTAGCACCTGTTTTTTAGGCACTACGCGACCATCTAATGCTCAAAAATGGAGTCTGAGATGTGCACGGACACTTCCGATGGGAAGTGCGCCGGACGCCATCTTGGTAAAGGGGTTTATGCACGCGCACCTTACGACGACCGGCAGCATGCAGAGCAGGCAGATTATGACGCGAATCAGTGTGCAATGCTGATTTGATGCCAGCGCTACCATTTTTAAACAGCACGCATTGTCTCCAGAGGAGGCCTGCAGTATTCAGCTAAGTGGGTATCCAGATTTGTGGTAGTATGCTACATGCTGCACAACCTCACCATTATGAGGGAACAACCCTTGCCACCACCTATCAGGTGACAAATTGAGGAGCAGGATGAGGAAGATGTGTAGGAAGAGGAGGAGGAAGTGCAACAGAAAGTGTAGGAACAGGAAGAAGAAGGGAGGATACACCATAGACAGCACCTTTTTGCCCGGGCTCTACATGATCAAATTATTCATGAGTGATATCAGTAACCTCAACCACACCTCCTCATTCACCAACAGGCCCACACTCCTTACCTTTCCTCTATCACTGACCATCATATTGTTCTCTTTCGGACAACACAAAAATAAATCATTGCATAATGCAAATAAAATTAAACTAATCACCCTTGTGCATACCCTTAGTGATTGTCTTCCGTGTGCCTTTGCCTATCCTAGTGCTCCTATAAGGTGCTTCCCCAGTGGCTGCAGCATGGGTGGTGGAAGGCTTCTGACCTGCAATTGAGGAGACTAGAAATGGCTTTGGAGGGCGACCTCAAACAGCTCTGGGCCTAGAGGGCCAAACTTCAGACTGCACCATCTCAGCCTGGGCTGCAGCAGTCTGGCCTGGCTGGCTGACAGGCAACAGCAAGGGCACTGGCAGAGTGGCAGTGGTGGGAGCGGGAATCCTGTCATCCAGAAAGAGGACAGCAGGCTTGTGTTCCATGGAACCACTGCCACTCTCCCGGGGCGGTGCCTCAGCAATCCTACTGATCTGTTGGAGAATAGATTGATGGACTGCTATGTTGCCCTGGAAACCACTTTGACAGTGGTATCCAGAGCCACGATGGCAGCAGTCTGAGCTTCCAGTACAGCACTCAGACCTTTGATGGAAGCTGTTTGTGCTGCAATGGAAACTGCTGCAATGGAAGCTGTGACATTGGCTGTCAGATGCTGCATCATGGTGGGTTCCACAGGTGTGCTGATGGAGGTGACCATCTGTTCCATGTTGGAGGGATGGACTCCAAGCTCTGTGCCAAGTTGGTGCTGGACTCCTCCATGCTCCTTGACATTGAGCGTTGGTTTTCTGGCAGGCTTTCCAGAGCACCAAGCATTTGGTAATATACACCTTTCAGCCTTCTTCTGCAACCTGGCCCATCAAAGTCCTCATTTGACTCCTCTGCAGCAGAACTAGTGTGTGACCTCGCCCGCTGGTGAGCTGGCACCTATGTTATCCTTTCCCCCAGCTCTGGCTCCTGCGCACTTGTGCCCAGTGTCTCACCAGGTGCAGATCCCTCTTCTATCCTAGCCTCTAAAATACGTGCAGTGTCAGTATCTGAGCTGGTGGCTGTGAGTGTAAGATCAAGTGATGGTGTTACTTCATCTTCACTGTCTTCTTCCTCTTCCTCCACTGACTGGGAAGGCTCCAGTTCTTGGATATCTGAAATGTAATTGGACAAGGATTGGGTTGTGGTGAAGGGAAAGGAAAAAGTAAGAAGCATGCTTTTACACCATCTGCAGCTTGTAAGTCAGAAGAGATTGTGGGATGAGGGAGAGGTGGGAAGAGAGAAGGAGGATTAGGTATGCATATACCCTCACCATCGATCCCTCCAGCCCCACCAATGGCCACGAACTCAGTGATGCCCTTCTCATGATAGCCAGCACTGTCTCCTCCATGGGGGTTACAACATGCAAGTGCCTTGTCCTCCTCTAGTTCTTTCCTGTTGCCTACAGTTATGCGCCGCCTTCTCTTGCAAGAAAGAAGGAAGTGTGTTAGTGAATGTCCTGCAAGATGTTTGTGTGATATGGCTGTCATGGTTAAATAGCTGCCAGTGTGTGCGAGCTGTGAGTTGTGGGTGTGAGGCTTGCAACAGTGATAAGTGTATAAGGGTAAGGTAAAACATATGAATTGAAGAGTTGAGTACTGATTGATAGAGATTGTTGGTAGGTGAGTGATGGGGATGTAATGAATTGAGCAGTGGATGAGACTAGTGGTGCAGTTGGTAGGATACGCCATTTGAAGATTGTACTCACTCACCTTGACAACTCGTGTCAGATCATTAAGCTTCTTCCTGCACTACATCCATATTCTTGGAGCTACACTCCTGGCATTGACCTCCACCGATACTTCTTCCCACTGCCTCCTGAGCATATGTCTGAAGGGACTCCTGTCCCCCTACCGATATAGGATGTCTCTCCTTCTCTCCACATCTTGCACCAAGACCTCCAATATATTTTCAGAAAACCTTGGTGCTCACTCTCTCGCATGTTCAGTAATTCCTCAAAGTATCACAGACCAGATTCACTTTTCACAAACTCCACCACTTCTTGCAGCAACAATGCACCTCCCCTTTAAGAGGTGCAGGCTACCTTGAAGTAGCGCTAGCCACTCACAATATTGGCCCCCCACTGATGCGGCAGCCAATGGACAGCGCGGGGAGCACTGGCTGCACACAGTAATCATTTAAAACAGCAGGTAGCACAATACAATGTGCTGCATGCATCACAATGAACGGGCGTGGATTAATCAAACACCGTGATCCTCACACATGTTTTTGGGGGTTATCTAATTTAACCCCAGAATGTGGTAAAGAGTTGACCACCAGGTCACTGGTCAGCATAGGATTAGTCTTAGTGGTCATCTCTCATACAGACCAGTAATATACAGTGGTCAGAGCATTTGGAAAAAAGTGCTTCCTTTGCACAACATAGATTCATTTTTAATTGTATTCTTTTACCCAGCTCTTTCCATGTTTAAATTGTTGTGATCATAACAATGCACTGTAAGAATATCATGTCAGCCAATAAACCTGCCTGGCTTTGAATAGAGTTTTTTCTAAATGGGAACTATGACATAAGTGTTGTAATATTTATAGTGTATTGTCTCCCAGTAGGTGAGAACGATATAGTTGGATCTTTTTATTTCAGTTTACGATACATCTTGACAGGATCAGTTGTCACAGGTATAATTTATAGAAAAGTAAATGTAGCTTTTGCCTTTTCAGGTTGAAGCTGGCATCTCAAGTGTTGATTGTATCTAATTATATACATGTTCAAAAATTAATTTACTCCTGCAGAAGTAATGACTGCCGAGTGGCTAATGCTGAACATTCAGCACAACCATACATTGAAAGGTTGTTTCTGAGTTTTCGTAGCTTGAAGTTGTGAGTAGAGCTGGCTAACACAACTAGTTTGAGACTGTAATGGATTATCAACAGTGGAAAGGTGTGCTGTGTATGTAGAGGTGGTCCAACCATTTTGAGGAGCTAGTTGTTGTTTTTAGAATGATTGACAGGTAGTTGATAAATCAGTAGGAGTAAGAACTGATCTAAATTGAAAACCCAATGAGCTGAATTGGACACTTCAGGGTAAGTTGGATTTGAATTAGTTCACTGGTCCCTTTGTGATTGAAAATTTCCCTCTGTGGATACAAACCACCATTATCTGTATCCTGCCAAATGTTTCCACACCATAAAAGTGAGTGAAATGTCAATGACTTCTTTCTGTGTCCAGAGCCCTGGCAACAAAGATCGTGAAAGATCTTCTGTGACAAAAACAGAACATGCTGGAAATACACAGCAAGTCAGTTTGTCTCTGTAAAGAAAGAAAGAACTTGCATTTAAATAGCACTTTTCACAACCTCAGAACATCCCAAAGTGCTTCACAGCCAATGAAGTGTATTTGTGATATATGCACACAGCAAGGTCCAATATACAGCAGTGAGATAAATGTTCAGATCATTTGTTTTTAGTGGAGTTGGTTTAATTGATAAATGTTGGTCAGGACATCGGGAGAGCTCCCTGCTCTTCTTTGAATAGTGCCATTGGATCCTTTACGTCCACCAGAGAGGACAGACAGTTTAACATCTCATCCAAAAGAGAAAAAAGACAGGTTAATGTTTAGGGTGCAGACCTTTCTTCAGAACTGAAAGATTAGCAAACCCCTTTGTAGAGTGGAAGAGAAAAAAATTGAGAGGCAGGGGAGGAAAATAGACGACAGATACTCCAATAATCAAGAGGAAGTTATAAGAGAATTTTGAGTATAATTCACTGGGGATTTGGGGTGCCTAATCCTCAGTAATTTAGGAGGAGAGTTAATGTCTGCCATCACTGTGCTGTTGGTGGACTAATTATCCAGAAGCTTGGAGCCTGCATTCGATCTTTCCTATTGTGGACGTACATTTCTATACATTTTCCTATTGATACACTAGAAAGCGTAGCTTAAAGGGAACACTGCCTGAGACCCACTGCCCAATCACAAATGAACCCTTGCGAAAGTGATTCCCTTTTTTAAGCATCATGTATAGATTTATTCTAGTTTCTTGGGTCAGTATTGACCTTTGTGCTGCTGGCGTTGCGAGGCAAGCCAATACAAGAGAAGCTCCAAAGTGCAAAATATGGTCATTGTTCTTCAGGTCTTCCTCAGTCAGCACCTATGCACAGCCATATAAAAAGAATGAGAGGACCTGCACTTGCCCTTGACTCATTCTCATCTGCATGACATGCCAAGCAGTCCAGTGGGTTGCTACAGCTGGCGTATGCTCACCGCATGTGCCTTGCAGATCCACACCGAGCAGTATATATAGAGTTGTCAACCAACTAAGTGAGGAGTCAATTAGCACCATCCCTCATATGTCAGGAGTTCAAACTGCAATTCATGCCAGGTGGCCAGCAACAAGCCAGAGGTGATTATCATCTGATGGTTTAGAGTCTGCAAGCTTATGACAGCTGCATTGTACCCTCAAAATTATCAGCAGTTATTCTCCAGCTGCCTCGAAATCAGCATCGATCATCTGACGATCAGTAGAGGTTGCAGAAACCATGTGTTTGAGAAGGCTGAAGGTAAAAGCAAAAGTTAGAAGTAATCTAAGTAATATTTCAACTTAATTTGTAATATATTACATATCTCAAGACATAATAGAGGAAAGAAATATAAAATAATTGAAAAAAGTGAAGGCCTAATTTAGCACTTGCATTAAGAAAGTACTTTAATTTGTTTTGTAATTCTATTTATTTACAAATGATATTAATCCTTTTTCAAAGCTGTAACATTCTGGTGTGGAATTATTGTAAAGTGTTTAAATTATTATTTTTTATTCTACATTTGCAGTAGTAGTCTATCATCAGTCCATGCAATGACTGAATAATTAAAATACACTTATACTGCAGGTAAAACTATTTTGTGCTTTGATGAAGAGTCCCACCTAAAACATTAACCAATCTTTCGCTTTCAGATGATGACTAACCTGCTGCGCATGTCTGCCATTTTCAGCTATTACTTTAAAATTATTCTGACTATTCACTAAGACTTTGACTAGCCACTTTTTCCTGTCTTTACTCAATGGGGGTGAAATTCGATAAGGCCCAAAAACAGGCGGTGACACCATGGGGCGAGATTTTCTCGGGCCCGTTTAGAAAGCATAGGCAGCATATTAATTTGGTGCTGCCTGCTGATTTGAATGATTTTAGCGCAAAGCCCAGTGACGAGTGCGCTGCTTCAGGCTGTGCGTTCAGCAGGAGGCCCAAACTAGGCAGTCTTCAGCTCTTAAAGCTGAACTGCCTTCTGCACGTAAAAAAAGGTGAAAGTGCTTCAGCACTAACACAAATGGCTCAACAGGCCAGGGAAAGGGCACCCAAGGTCTCGCACGCAGCATTCCAGCTTTGTGCAGGGGTTCAACATGGGAAGAGAGGTCCTCTACCCACAGGGGGCTAGGAGGCCCTCCAGAAAGAAGGATGTGGGACCAGATCGCCGAGACCGTCACTGCCAGCAGTGTCGCCCCAAGACCTGGTTCCAGTTCCCAAAGAAGTTTCATGACCTCAGATGTGTGATCAAGGTCAGTGAATGCATCTTCAAAAGCCATCTCCTACCAACTGCAGCACTAGGCTCACACACTGCTCAATGCACGGACCCCCATCACTCATCCACCACCGGCGTACCATGGCTGCAGTGTGTACCATCTACAAGATGCACTGCAGCAACTCGCCAAGGCTTCTTCGGCAGCACCTCCCAAACCCGCGACCTCTTCCACCTAGAAGGACAAGGGCAGCAGGCGCATGGGAACACCACCACCTCCAAGTTCCCCTCCAAGTCACACACCATCCTGACTTAGAAGTATATCGCCGATCCTTCATCATTGCTGGGTCAAAATCCTGGAACTCCCTACCTAACAGCACTGTGGGAGTACCTTCATCACATGGACTGCAGCAGTTCAAGAAGGCGGCTCACCACCACCTTCTCAAGGGCAACTAGGGATGGGCAATAAATGCTGGCCTTGCCAGCGATGCCCACATCCCATAAAAATGAATAAATTTCTAACTTCACCTCACCCTCTTGGAGGATCGGTGCTGGGGCAAGGCTCAGCCCTTGGCCAGCGATGGGCTGAAAGAATACAAGATGCTGGTATCCTCACAAGTTATCCTCCTTCTCACATCCCACTTCCCCCTCATCCCACGATACCTTCTGATGTATAAGCTGCGCATGGTGTAAGCATGCACCTCATGCTTTCCCGCCCTCCCCTCACCACAACCCTACCCTTGTGGCTTCCTCATTTCAGACACCCAAGAAATCCAGCCTTCCCCGCCAGTGGTTGACCAAGAAGAGGGAGAGGAGAGGAGGAAGAAGAAGAAGAAGAAACACTGTCACTCGATTTCACACTCTCAGCCATCAGCTCCTCGAGGTTGTCCTGCAAGGCCATTTGCAGTGTCCCCCACTGAAAGTCAGCAGCCTTCTACCAGCCATGCTGCAGCCACTGGGATAGCACTGCGTGACATCAGTAGGATAGGCAAAGGCACACGCAAGACAGTCATTAACGGAATGCACAAGGATGATTAGTTGATTTTTTGATGTAATATTGGATTCAAATATGGATAAAGTTGGATTGGAAAGTTTGCTTTGTGGTGCCTTTTATTTCAGCATTGTGGCCAAGAGGACACTGTGATGGTCAGTAACAGAGGAAAGGTAAGGTGTGGAACAAATGTTGAAAAGGAAATTGGGGTTGTGTTCATCGGTACTGCAGGTGGATGATTCAATCTCAGATATCCTTGCCAGAAAGGGGCTGTCTGGGTTGTCTCCTTTCTTCCGCTTCCTCCTCTTCTGCTTCCTCCTCTTCCCCTTTTTCCTCATCTCTCTGCGAGCAGCTTGTCCCCTTTGCTGCCTCTGCTTCATCTCCATGTGATGTTGCATCCCAAAGGGGGACTGCAACTAGAGCGCCCAGGACTGTGAGCAAGTGGTGTTCTCAGAGGCCTTCCTTTAACATCCAAAGTCTTGCAAATGTCCAGCAGCACTCCCTGCACTCCCTGCACACTTTAACAACTTTTTTAAATGTACTGCACCAAGCCACTACTCCAATAAAATATTAAAAAAACTCCAAAAGCTAAAATCGAAACTTACCTGAAAGATGTGTGTCTCCCTTAAGAAGCGCTGACAGCATCTCTGTACAACTGCTGCACGCACATTCTTCTGTGGTGGTTAGGAGAGGGCGGTATGGAGTGCGGCGACGTCCAAAATCGCAGTCGTACATCAATTCAGGTGTTGCACGACGATTGACTTCACAATCTGCATATTTACATGGGAGAGGCGAGCGCAGGCAATGTCAGCGCTGCTGACCTCTCCAAAATGGCGGCCGCCATGTTCCATGCCAGAGGTGGGCAGAAGCAAGGTGACCGCCATTCTTTAAAAAAAATGGACTTAACAGCCGGCGCTACAACATTGAATTTCGCAGCCAATGTCCCTGTCATCTGTGCTTGAGCAGAGAAAGCAACCTGGAGTGGATGACAGCAATGCAGCATGTTCTCACAATGTGCCTGAAAGCATTGACATCATTGAAAAGAGATCATATTCCTCCAAGTCATAGATTTTGTTACTGGACAGACCAAGGTTTCTATTACATTGTTTATCTTGCCAGCACAAATTCGTACTTTGGTTTTTTCCTTTTATTAATTTTAGGTGCACTGGCACTAATAGCAAGGTTAGTAGAGCATTTAAGGGGGGATGTCAGTGTGTGTTGGATAATATCAGCCTCAAAGCACCAAAGTTTGTAATTGAAACATATTTTACAGTCAGTGCACAGGCATTCAGTTGGATATATCAACTTTATTAAAATCAGGCAGAAGTTGGCATTGTTCTGGCACAGTGCCCAAACATTAATTGAAACAATTTTTGTTACAAAGTGCAGATACATGTCCTTGATTTGACAAGAATCCAATAACTAGGAATTTTATTTTGAGAAACAATTAATTAATGTGCTTATCCCTCTGAAGAACATAATGTCTCATATGTCTCTGCTTTTGTGAGGCGTGTGGTGTACTGCAAAATGTTCCCCCTACACTATGCCTAACACCACAGCAACAAAGGAAAAGATACTTTTTAAAAACATTTTTAACTTGGCTGATAATTTTGAAATGTTCCCAGCTAGTGATGTAATGTGGGGCATCCAGTTCCTGACAATCTTTTGAGTGGGAGATTGATTCTTACTGGACTAATGGCAGAGATTGTCTCTGACTCTGACCCTTTGAAAAATTCAGTTTATTAAGTATCTCTCCTCTGAAGAAAGTGAAAAAGAAAAATGAAAGAAAGCAAGTATCCATGTCCTCTGTTGGTCTGCTGGTTGAGTCTGTCAGTACGATGACTGTTTAGCAGTGGCTGTGCAGATTTTGGGTGGCCTGTTTTAAATGAATAAAAAGCAATTCATTGGCTATGAAGTGTTTTGGGCATCCTGAGGATGTGAAAGACACTATATATATGCATGTCTTTTTGTTTTTTTTCCCTTTTCATTGGTTTATAAATAAGAAATATAGAAGATCGAGCTTCATAAGAACTTGAATTTTATTTCCAATTGAAGCATTGTGGATCAGAAGTCAATGTAGGTCAGCGAGTCAGTGATGGATGAACGGGACTTTGTGTGAGATAAGATACCGGCAGCAGAGTTTTGAATGAGCTCAAGTTTATGTAGGGTGGAAGATGGGAGGCCGGCCAGGAGTGCATTGGAATAATCAGACTAGAGGTAACAAAGGCATGGAAGAGAGTTTCAGCAGCAGAAGAGCCGAGGCTAGGTGGAGTAAGATGACGCTACAGAAGTGGAAGTAGGTGTCTTAGTGATGGTGCGGATATGTGGTCGGAAGCTCATCTCGGGGTCAAATATGACACCAAGGTTGTGAATGGTCTGGTTCAACCTTACACAGTTGCCAGGGATGGAGTTGATTGCTAGGGAATGGAGTTTGTGGTGGGGACCGCAGACAATGGCTTTGGTCTTCCCAATATCTAGTTGGGGGAAATTTCTGCCCATCCAGTACTGGATGTTGGACAAGCTGTGTGACAAATCAGAGGTAGTGAAGGGTTCGAGAGAGGTGGTGGTGAGGTGGAGCTGGGTGTGTCATCAGCGTACATGTGGAACTTGACGTCATGTTTTCGGATGATGTCGCCAAGGGGAAGCGTGTAGATGAGAAATAGGAGGGGGCCAAGGATAGATCCTTGGGGGCCTCCAGAGGTAACGGTGCAGAAGCGGGAAGGGAAGCTATTGCAGGTGAATTCCAAGCTTTAGTATTCTCCTATAATAGACTGCAGTTTTAAAATATTGTACAGGTATAGAAACATAGGAACTGGAGTAGGCCAGCCAGTCCCTCGAGCCTGTACCGACATTCAGTTAGATTATAGCTGATCTGTACCTCAACTCCATTTACGGGTCTTTATTCCATATCCCTTGATACCCTTACCTAACAAAAGTCTATCAATCTTAGTCTTGAAAATTTCAATTGACCCAGCATCCACAGCATTTTGGGTATTTTTCTCTTCATTATAGAGAAAAAACGAGATGCCCATTTGACACAACTTAAAAAAGATCTTCTGTTTACTGCTATATAGTATCTGCCAAAGCATTGGAAGGATTACACATAAACAATGATAGGCTAGAAATAATAACGGATCCCACTGACCCAGCCACCAATTGCCCTCACCCAGCTACCGATCCTCACGTTCTGGCTACTGCTACCTCCCGACCCACTCGCTCCCCCCTCTTCACTTACCTGAGGGCCGCTGCTAGTGTCGCAGTGGCCCGACCTTCAACCATGCTTCACTAGGCGAGTTTACAGTCCAAAGCTCCCTCGGCTTTATCAAAATGAAGCCCCAGTCCTAACATCAGTGGCGCCTCAGGCCTCACCATTCAGGCACAGGGTTTGTACCCATTTTTGGCCGCGATCGAGTATCTCAGCCATTGATTGCTATGATTAGAAAACCATGCGACTACCAGGATGGCAGAAAGCTAATTAGATAGACTTTGGTCTTTTTTCGTCTGGCAATTCCATGTTCCTAGATTTTTAATACTTTTACTGGCAGGCAAGAAATGATTATTACTATTTATCTATTGTTATAGAAAGGATAGGGTTAAGTACCATTTTCTTGACTTGATGCATTTTTCATGCACAGCCTTCTGACTGTCAGTCTGGGGAATGGAATGCTTAAACGATGTGGCAAATTTTACTCTAAGCTATTTGTATAGATTGTCTCTGTCTGTAAAATATGTATGTATTATATTTTCTGATTTTCCTTGTGGTGAATTCTTCTGGAAAACTTTATTATTTTCTGTGTAAAGAAAACTGAACTGATCCTGGCAGGATTTGATTTAGTGAAGCAAAATTGGATTGTGTTTAAGTGAAGAATACTTCAATGAAACATATAGGGAACAAACAGTAACACATTTAACAAGAAGTGCTGGAAGAATATTGGCCAGGCAGTCTCCCTTTTACATTACAAGCCTGACTTCACTGATGATATTGTAATCTGTAATTTAGTTCAATTTTGCACTCAGTCATCATGACTTTATGAAGCTCTGTCTGTTTTTTGGCAGTCTTGCAAAATGTGCTTCAGGAATACAGTATGACCATTTTTACTGGTGTAACAAAGAATTGTGTCATCACCGAGTCTTGCTTGTGAACATGAAATTCCTATTTGTAAACAAATAGCTTCAGTTACAGGATCTTTGAAGATGTTAAAAAAAAGGCAAACACACTATGATCTTTAAAATAATCATTCTGGGGTTTCAGAAGTGCAATTTTCAAGGGAGATTGCACTTTTAAAGTCTCTGTAGTGTTGTTCTTGTAAAGAGCACAGTGAACCAAAACTCTCACCAACATCTTTGTTCATTCTTATAATAACACCTTAGTACGAATAAGGAAATTGGATTTGGACATGCTTGACCATTTCAGGTGGTGTACCTGCTCGTACTAATAACTTTGTTTTCTTTATATTGTCGGTGCAAACTGAGCTTTGGAAGTCTAAAATTGAGATATTCAGATATGAACTCATGGTCTAAATACAAATGGTAGAGGCACTTCTAATGCTACATAGCATGGTGGAACTATAATACCGCTGAAGAACATGGTTCAGAACTGCTTGTAACAGTTAAGTCTTTTTGCAACACTTTTGTTTTGCCTTAAGTGCAAAAAGGCAGATTCCTTCTGCAGAATGGGTGTAATTTTGACTGTGCGATAGTGTAAAATGGGCACTAATCGCTTCACCCACCCGTTATACAGCATGCCTGATTTTCATTTCAATTGATTTCAATGCAAATGAAAATTGGGAGAGGGGCATGACGGGCGGCTGAATCAATATCGCCCATTTTACACTATCGCCCAAAGTCCAAATGACCACCAATCAGTCTCCTGGGATTTAAAACCTGCACTCTTTTACATGCTGTGTATTCCATAGTGTGCTTGCGATCAACAATGACCTTAATTGTGCTGTTGATTACACCAGACACCATGCTCTCCTGTCTACTGAAAAGCAGAAAAATACCACACCATCAGGCTATAAACTACTGGGCCACATTTATCTACAAGTTAACTCGTATACAGAAAAGCAGTCAAACAGAGCAAGATACTGAACCAGCACAATACTTGAAAACAATAACATTGGAATCATCCCACGGGAGATTAAAATAAACTTTTTGGAATGTATTTCTTTTATCATTTGATAAACAACAGGACTTCAAATTTACATTTTTGTAGACTTTTATGAAGCAGTGTTGTACATGAACAATGTAAACTTCAGTTCATTCACTGAGTTTAGATGTCTAGCAAGAACTAAAGCTGAGCAACCAGGGTTAGGATTCATGCTGTGGGGAATCCTTCTTGTTACAACCATTTAATGTTGAAGTAAATAAATGACCTGAGAAGTTGACTGATCTTACACGTTGGAGTAAATTTTCATCTTTAGGATTCCCAGTGCAGAGCTTCATGTGTTGGAATTCATACCAGACATTCAGGTGCACGCCCAATTAGGAGGCTCATGACAAATCATAGATGGAAAATTATAAGCCTATGAATCAGGCACATGTCTGCATTCCTGATATGTGCTCCCAGTACACAAGCCTTTGCGCTGGGAATGATAAAGATGAAAGTTTAGCCCCTTATGAGCTGTTAATTTTGGGTAACTGCCAGGTCCCACATATATTCCCCTTGGAAAAAGTTTCACACTTATAATGGGTTTTCCTAATGTTTTAGCTTTCAGAGAGAATAAGGTCAACTCTGCCACAGTCTGTCAATTCACATGATAACAATACAATTAAGCTGTTCCAGCACTATACAACTTTTGATAGACTCAAAGAAGGGAAATCCATTTAGGACACATGTTTCTACTGACTGTGCTGATTGGTCTTGCCAGTTACATGTATTAGTTATCACTGCCACAGAAAGATAGGGTTCCCCCAGAGATGTAACTGGCTGCAGACATGCTTAAATTATTTACCCTTACTATCTAAAATCATATAAAATAAAATACAGAAATCTCCTATTTTGCCACACTTCTGCCATTCAGAATCGTATTTGTAGATTCCACCTATGCATCACTACCTTGAGGCAGAATTACTCTCCCCTACCTCCCTTCCCTCCTCCAATAGACTACTGGGGAATAGATACATACATTACAAAGCATAGGAGCACAGAAATTCTGCACACCTATCCAGAGTATTCCCCGGTGCATTTCTAATAACTCAACATCCCACTTATTGCCAAGAACCTGTCTAGTTCCATCTTGAAACAGATAAGTGCAGGAAGTTTGGGCCGCTGCTCGCGCACAGATAAGTGATGGCCTTGGGGGCGGGGGATCTCGAGTCTTGAGGGATTGTGTGTCTCAGGGGGAATCGTGGGTCTCAGGAGGGATCAGGGGTCTCAGGGTGGGATCATGGGTCTCGGGGTGGGATCGGGTCTCAGGGTGATCGCGGGTCTTATGGGGGAGATCGAGAGGGTGGTTTACAGGTAAGTAACTTACCTTTTTTCTGCAGGCAATCTATAGGGTTACTTTTCCTGAGTGCAGCCAGCAATGGACCTTGCTGCCTCAGGACAAACCAATGTTACAGCGGGGACCTCAAGCAGACATTAGGCCCCTTATTTGCATATGCAAAAGACCTAACGCCTGCTTCAGGCATGGGTAAAGGACACCTGTTGTTTGTCCTTATCTAATATGGCGGGTGGTGCACTTCCGGTCAGAAGTATGTGAATGTTTCCTGTAGGGGGTGGGGGCGTGTGTCAGCTTCACCTCTGACTTCTGAGCGGTTCGAATCGCTCCCACTCCCTTGGTTCTAGACCTTGGACTTATTTGGGGGTTGTGACAAAAAGTGCAGCAGACAACTGGTTTTGATGCAAGAACTTTGATCTTTATTTAAGAAAGTAAAAACACAACACAAACACTCTTAACACTCTAAAAGTGGGAACACTTCGGTACAAGTGAGGGAAATAACATTAGGATAATACTTCACCCCTCCCAATCCCACTTCACTAGCTAGGTTGGACTCCAGAGGACCAGGGATGATACTCACCAGAATCCTTGACAGTTAGGCTAGTTCGTGGTTTTGGGGCTCACTCTATATGTCGGTTGGCATTTGCTGTACCCCGTACACGGTAGAGGACTTCAACTGCGTATCTGGTCAGTCTTCGCGAGTCCGCTGATGCGGTAGGGTGCGTATTGGATTTATCAGGTGAGTACCCACTTTTCTTTGGTTTAGAAGTAGGGTTTATAGATTTTAGGGAAAATCTTACCCTGGGGTAAGTCAGGAATAGATTGTAGAGTGGAAACTTTGCGGTTCTTCGATTTTTCTTCGAGTTGGTTTTCTTTGGTCGCGGTGGCCCAAATATTGGTACTTGGTGTTCGGTTGGTTGTTTAGTGAGGGCCTTGTTGCCGCGAGGTGTCTGATGGTCACTGAGGCGGTCGTTCTGGCTTCTTCTCATGTCGGCCTACTTTGTTGGATGGTCTGGCCTTCGAGCTGTCGACCTCCTGGCTGGACACGGAACGCTGAACGGTGGTGTTGCAGAACTGTGTTGCGGAGAATGCCTCCGTTGATGTCTTCTTGTTCTTCTTCCTCTTCTTTTTCAGGTTGAGAATGGGCCTTCAATTATACCCATTGAAGCTCCCTTATCTGCGTGCCAAATCAGGTCCCGGTCTTTGTAAGATTTTGGCGGGCTCATTAATGGTAACTGGTTTGTTAAGGTGTGAAGTGGTTCCGGGATGGCCCCATCCTGTC
The DNA here is from genome assembly GCA_030390025.1 of Squalus acanthias. Lineage (NCBI taxonomy): Eukaryota > Metazoa > Chordata > Chondrichthyes > Squaliformes > Squalidae > Squalus > Squalus acanthias. Next base: position 157,254,201 of record CM059425.1, on the reverse strand, counting down.
GATTTGCCACTTAATCGTAGTTTGATTGTCCTTATGTTTTGGGTTTCTTGACTGGGCCTAGGATTTCTATAGAGAAAGCCGAAGTGATCTGTTTTATGCATGTTTTAATAGGCTCTGTAACTTGGGGTGGAGACTGTTTTTCCTCGGGTTTATTGTTAGGATGCTAATGTCTGATAGGGGCCGATTTACACTCCCAGCGAGATCATGTGGTTCCCCAGACAGTTCCCATTAGCTCCAATACCCAAACTCGTTTTACAGAGGTTGAGCCCACCTCCCTTCACAGCCTTTTCTCCCTTACAAGTCCAGACATGTTTTAAAATACCAAATCTCGGTTTTTGCTCTAAAATGTCCTTCGGTTAGGCCCAATGCACTTCGCCACCCTGTAATAGCTAGAAAAGAGTCCAAAGTCTTTTTCCTTAGGGTTTTTCTTAGAGTTAGGGGGATCTGTGAATTTTGAGAATCTTACATTCCTGCCCACCATTATGGGGACTTAGGAGACTGCATAGCGCCTGAGAAATGGGTGCTGTGCAACCCAATTTCTAACCTATTATGTTTCTTGTTCCACCATTCATGCCGGTAATCTGTTCCTCATACTTAGCACCACTTAACTAAAAAAAGTTCTTCCTCCATTTCCTATTTCTTTTGTTGTCTTTCATTAATAAATAAGACCCTTGCGCTTAAATTCTTTACATGGCAAAAAATCTTACCTTGGATCCAATCCTTTCGGAGGTTTAAACACTTCTATCAAATCTCCTTTTAGTTTTCTCTTTTTAAGAAGGAAAAGACCCAGTGTGGTTAATGTTTCCTCACACGTCATTTCCTTAAGTACTGGGATCAACAATGTATCACCTCTGCCTGCTCGTCTAGCTTCGCTGTGATGTTGTCCTAAATCCCAGGGATAGGGTCATTTAAATATTGGGGCAGGCACCCATACCATGCTAATGTGGCACCTACTGTAGTCCTGGTGAGATTTCAGAGCAGCATCTAGCCACTCCATGGAAAGGGGGCTGCAGACCTGTCTGGCTGAGGATTAACCTGGATCCATTGGCCTTTTTCTGATGTTTCCTCAGGGATGGGCCCCATATTTGAATGGAAATCGATCTCACTGAGATCGAATGCCATTTGAATATGGTATTATAGGCCCAACACACGACCCTTGAAGGCAAGCATGGCTGCTTCATGCAGGTGTACTTATCACTGGCTGTAAAAGAAATGTACTGACGGGATTTCCAGACACCCAACAGACATGTCCACAAAAGGTGATGTCGGGATGGAGTGGGGTGAGTGGAAGAATCACCCACCCCCTCCCCCGCCCCCCACCTCGCTCTGTTGGAAATGCTTTCTGGAGCAATTAAGTGGCAGAAACCCAGTGGAATCAGGTTCAGCCCCAATTTCATTCCCGACTGTTCCAAGCTCGCTGAATTTCCATCCTGCTTATTAATCCCCGATTTTGCTGTCTCTAGTTGCATGTGTAAATTGTGTAAACTCCTGACAACATAGTGGATGACCAATGGCTGCCAGAAATCATCATCATGCAGAGCCATAGTTAAGTGGCTGAAGCAAGCATTTAGGGGCATATTTTCCAATCAGCAAAGTTCAGGTCCGAATGCTTAATGTGCTCATACTATGTTCCTTTGTGCACTATTTTTAGGCAGCCTTTGAACCATTGAACCCCTTGTGCAAGGCAAAGAAATTCAGGGTTTTTTCCCCCAATAATTTTCCTATACAATGGAGGCTGGGAAAGTGAAAGCAAAATGTAATGATCAAACAAAAAGCAAAGAAAAACTTCAAATGCTGGAAATCTGAAAGAAAAACAGAAATTGCTGAAAATGCTCAGCAGTCAGTCAACATTTATGGAGAGAACAGAGGAACTGACGTTTCAGGCTACATCCCTTCTTCATGGAAACATGGAAGATGTTTTGTGGTACGAGGAAGCAGACAGAGATCACAGCCAGTGTGCTTGAGCAAAGCAGCCCTTCCCAGCACTCTCCCGACTTTTGCCAAGTGCCACAACAGTTACTCATACCCAGGAGGATGTACATATTCCACTTGAGTAGGTTGGACCATGGTTCACAGGTGATGGGGAGGAAGTGATAGGGGCAAATGAAGAGCAGGCAGCTGCTGCCTAGAGGACCAGTGTGGTTTCTGTCTCTGCTGCAGCGCCTAGGGATTCTCACTCTGCGGGACTTGCTTTTAAATGGAGCTTGCTATTTGAGAAGGATCAGCTACACAAGTCACTTGACTGGATGGGAAATACACTGCAGTACCTTGCAAAGTCTGTCTTGCAGTATGGAGGAGTCCACTAGCCAGATCTATGTAGTTATGGATGAACAGTTGTCTACACTGTAGTCTTCCATGAAACAGATGGCAACTTCAGGGACATCTACGCAGAGCCCTCAGTAGCACCTGGGAGTATCTCTCATGAATGTTCAGACTGCTGTTAAAGAGGACTTTAGCTCAAAGCTAAAAAAAAGTCTCTCTTGTCTGGCTTCAACGTGCTGAATGATTAGGTTGAGAGAATTTTGAGGCAAGGATTCAGATGCAGATCTATGGACACTCTGAGGGAGTGCCCAGCAGTAGTGGTACGGCTGGAATAGCCACAAATGAGAATACTGTTTTTCAGGATAATGCCACATCCAGACTATCAGCATCCCTGTGCGAGTGATGGTAGATGTGCCCAAAAGTTGGCAGAATCAGCTAGCCACAGCAACAGTGGATGTAGCAGCAGCTGCCGGACCAGCTCATGAACCAGCACAAGGAGATACAGGATCACCTGATTCCCAGCTGATTATCACTGAAACCCTGCAGCCAGCCAGCAGGCTTACTCCATCCACAGGAAAATCATTTAGAAGGATCCAGAGGTTCAGGGTTATATGATGCACACAATACTAAGGGGAAGCTGGGTACGGAAATGCCCACATTTCTCACACATCATACAAAGTAAGGTAATAAATTAGTTGCACTATTTGGACTTTGTCCATAGATTTTGCTTCTGATTGTTTAGAATAAGGTAGAACAACAAAGGATGGTGGCTGATGAAGTGCGGATCAGTGTTCTGAAAGTGCTTTGGGCTGTTTTGTTATATATATGTGGACAGGAGAGTTCTTTAATGGGGCATTTAATTGAAGGTATCTTGGATGAATGCCTGGTGCACCAGTTTCCTGGCTATATTGATGCTTCAGGAACTACATCCTTATGATCAGTGTCTGCTTCCTGATCTGGCCTTGATCCAGATTGATCTCCCCCTGTTGCATGTTGAGACTCTTTTACATAGCAAAGTTATGAAGCATAGAGCAGACAATGATAATCTTGCAGAACGTAATGGTAGTGGGGGGATGTCCATGACTCTGAAGCACTGCTTCCAAATATCAACGGTATCTTCAATAATGATCAGCCTCATTGTATCTGCATTCTGTTTCTGTCCATGGTTGCTCCAGGGGTGTCAATAGCCAGGAGTAAAGTGGATAGCTGTAGTGTCTGAGAAGCCATCCTTCCAGCCTGCCTTTGCCTTCAAGTAAACCTGGGATAGATGATTGATGTAACTTGAAAGCATCATGAATGCTCCAGAGGAAGCGAACATTGATCTGCATGATACCTTACTGGTATTCACATCATCGAATTATAGAATATTACAGCACAGAAACAGGTCGTTTGGCCCATCAGGTCAACGCTGGTGTTTTTCTCCACATAAGCCACCTGGTCTAATCCCACAGTACTGCTCATTCTCCATACCCTTTAATATTCCTCTATTCAAGCAATTATTTAATTCTCTTTCAAGAGTACTTATAGATTCTGCTTTGTTGCAGAAAATGCCACATTCTAACCATCTTTTTTTTCCTACTTCTACACATTGATAAAATGGGACTACTTTCTGCTAATTGAAGCCATTGCATTATGGTTAGGGGCTCTATGGTTACATGGGTGGCATCCACCACATTCAGTACTTTAAGAAAGCCAGCAGTCTGTTGGAATTGGACTACCCTGGCATGTTGCTGTTGCTAGTCATCGGAAAGGAGATGAGGTTTTGGCTCTTCCAAATAAAACATCAGCCACCTGTTTGTTGTGCCCATCAAACAGCAAATTGGCTGATACTTCCGATGTTCCCTGTGCTAGCTGGAAGGAGCCAGAGGCATAACAAGTGAGGACTTTGGTCACCTTGACAACCGGAGATGCTGCCATCGCTCTGGTTCTGGTTGTCTGCAGGTCTTCCTGAAGCAATTGGCACAGCGCTGTAACTGTGCCCTGCTAACCCTGAGCCTCTGAGACAGTGCTCTTCAGTCATTGCCAGGTAGCTGTGTCTGGGTAGGATACTGGCAGATCTAGTATACCATTGGTGCCATCTGCCCCTGCTTGTACTCCTTAAAGACAGGATCAAATCTAATGACAGCAGACCACTGATAGCAATCCCATGCAGTAAACCTTCTTTCAGTACAAATTCTGTGAAACTTTAGCAGTTCCCTTCTGAATCCCAACAGGCGAGAAGAAGTGCATCACATGTGAAGAATGGAATTTTGTGGGCGCCACTTTAACAAGTAATACGCCTAGAAATAATAAGCACAACAAGGCTCATTACAGTTTAGGCGCTACAGTTGAGCATTGCAACAACAATTTCAGGACGTCATGAACTGTGGAAAACAACTGATGCACTAAGTTGCTGGCCAGTAATGCTCAATTAGTGTCAGTGCAAACCTTCATGCTGACAGCAATTTTTTTTAATCATTCACGGGATGTGGGTGGCAAAGCCAGCATTTATTGCCCAGCCTATCCAAACTTTCCTCATAGCTAAAATTCTCCAGTCCTGGCAACATCCTTGTAAATCTCCTCTGTACCCCCTCTAGTGCAATCACATTGTTCCTGTAATGTGGTGACCAGAACTGTATGCAGTACTCTAGCTATGGCCTAACTATTATTTTACACAGTTCAAACATAACCTCCCAGCGCTTATATTCTATGCCTCGGCTAATAAAGAAAAGTATCCCATATACCTTCTTAACCACCTTATCTACCTGTCCTGCTACCTTCAGGGATCTGTGGACATGCACTCCAAGGTCTCTCTGTTCCTCTACACTTCTCAGTATTCCACCATTTATTGTGTATTCTTTGCCTTATTAGACCTCCCCAAATGCATTACCTCACACTTCTCCGGATTAAATTCCATTTGCCTCTTTTCTGCCCACCTGACCAGTCCATTGATATCCTCCTGCAGTCTACAGCTTTCTTCCTCACTATAGAATCATAGAATGGTCACAGCACAGAAGGAGGCCATTCGGCCTGTCGAGCCCGTGCTGGCTCTCTGCAAGAGCATTTCAGCTAGTCCCACTCTCCCGCCTTTTCCCCGTAGCCCTGCAATTTTTTTTCCTTCAGGTACTTAACCAATTCCCTTTTGAAAGCCATGATTGAATCTGCCTCCACCACCCTTTCAGGCAGTACATTCCAGATCCTAACCAGGCATTGCATAAAAGAGTTTTTCCTCATGTCGTCTTTGGTTCTTTTGCCAATCACCTTAAATCTGTGTCTTCTGGTTCTCGACCCTTCCGCCAGTGGGAACAGTTTCTCTCTATCTGCTCTGTCTAGACCCATCATGATTTTGAACACCTCTCAAATCTTCTCTCAACCTTCTGTGCTCTAAGGAGAACAACCCCAGCTTCTCTAGTCTATCCATGTAACTGAAGTCCCTCATGCCTGGAATCATTCTTGTAAATCTTTTCTGCACCCTCTCTAAGGCCGTCACCTCATTCCTAAAGTACTGTGCCCAGAATTGGACACAATACTCCAGCTGAGGCCGAAACAGTGATTTATATAGGTTCATCATAACTTCCTTGCTTTTATATAGGGCCCTGGTGAGACCACACCTGGAGTATTATGTACAGTTTTGGTCTCCTTACCTAAGGAAGGATATACTTGCCATAGAGGGAGTGCAACAAAGGTTCACCAGACTGGTTCTTGGGATGGGGGGATTGTCCTATGAGGAGATATTGAGTAGACTAGGCCTATATTCTCCAGCCATGATGTGGAGATGCCAGTGTTGGACTGGGGTGGACAAATGTGAGAAGTTGCACAACACCAGGTTATAGTCCAACAGCTTTATTTGAAATCACAAGCTTTCGGAGCGGCTGCTCCTTCATCACCTGACGAAGGAGCAGCGCTCCGAAAGCTTGTGATTTCAAATAAAGCTGTTGGACTATAACCTGGTGTTGTGCGACTTCTCACATATATTCTCTAGAGTTTAGAAGAATGAGAGGTGATCTAATTGAAACACACAAAATTCTTACAGGGCTTGACAGAGTAGATGCAAGGAGGATGTTTCTCTGGCTGGGGAGTCTAGAACTAGGGGTCACAGTCTCAGGAATAAGGGGTCGGCCATTTAGGACTGAGATGAGGAGAAATTTCTTCACTCAGAGGTTGGTGAAACTTTGGAATTCTCTACCCCAGAGGGCTATGGAGGCTCAGTCATTGAGTATATTCAAAACAGAAATTGATAGATTTTTGAATATAAGGATATTAAGGGATATGGGAATAGTGCAGGAAAGTGGAGATGAGGTAGAATATCAGCCATGATCTTATTGAAGGGCCAAATGGCCTACTCCTGCTCCTATTTCTTATGTTCTTATGTTCTGATGTACTCTATGCCTCTTTTTATGAAGCCCAGGATCCCGTATGCTTTTTTAACCACTTTCTCAACCTGCCCTGCCACCTTCAACGATTTGTGCACACATACCCCCAGGTCTCTCTGTTCATGCACCCCCTTTAGGATTGTACCCTTTAGTTTATATTGCCTCGCCTCGTTCTTCCTACCAAAATGTATCACTTCGCACTTTTCTACGTTAAATTTCATCTGCCACGTGTCCGCCCATTCCACCAGCCTGTCTATGTCTTCTTGAAGTCTATCACTATCCTCCTCACTATCAACCACACAGCCAATTTTTGTATCATCTTCCAACTTCTTAATCAAGCCCCCTACATTGAAATCTAAATCATTGATACATACCACAAAAAGCAAAGGACCTGGTACTGAGCCCTGCGGAACCCCACTGGAAACAACCGTCCAGTCACAAAAACACCCGTCGACCATTACCCTTTGCTTCCTGCCACTGAGCCAATTTTGGATTCAACTTGCCTGGGATTCTATGGGCTTTTACTTTTCTGACCAGTCTACCATGTGGGACCTTGTCAAAAGCCTTGCTAAAATCCATGTAGACTACATCAAACGTGCTTCCCTCATCAACCCTCCGTACAGGGGGTATGATTAAGAAGTTTGCTGATGATACAAAAATTGGTCTTGTGGTTGATAGTGAGGAAGAAAGCTGTAGATTGCAGGAAGATATCGATGGACTGGTCAGGTGGGCAGAAAAGTGGCAAATGGAATTCAATATGGAGAAGTGTGAAGTAATGCATTTGGGGAGGGCCACAGCTAGAGTACTGCGAACAGTTCTGGTCACCACATTACAGGAAAGATGTGATTGCACTAGAGAGGGTACAGAGGAGATTTAGGAGGATGTTGCCAGGACTGGAGAATTTTATCTATGAAGAAGGATTGGATAGGGTGGGGTTGTTTTCTTTGGAACAGAGGAGGCTGAGGGAAATTTTAATTAAGATGTATAAAATTATGAGGGGCCTAGATAGAGTGGATAGGAAGGACCTATTTCCCCTAGCAGAGAGGTCAATAACCATGGGGCACAGATTGAAAGTAATTGGTAGAAGGATTAGAGGGGAGTTGAGGAGAACCTTTTTCACCCAGAGGGTGGTAGAGGCAGAAACCCTCATCACATTTAAAAAGTACTTGGATATGCACCTGAAGTGCATAACCTACAAGGCTACGGACCAAGAGCTGGAAAGTGGGATTAGGCTGGATAGCTCTTTTTCGGCCGGCACAGACAAGATGGGCCGAATGGCCTCCTTCTGTGCCATAAATTTCTATGATTCTATATTGAAGTCTAAATCATTGATATATACCATGAAAAGCAAGAGACCTAGTACTGAGCCCTGCGGAACCCCACTGGAAACAGCCTCCAGTCACAAAAACACCCGTCGACCATTACTCTTTTATTCCTGCCACTGAGCCAATTTTGGATTCAACTTGCCACTTTCCCTGGGATTCTATGGGCTCTTACTTTTCTGACCAGTCTGCCATGTGAGACCTTGTCAAAAGCCTTGCTAAAATCCATGTAGACTACGTGAAACGCTCTACCCTCATCGACCCTCCTTGTTACCTCCTCCAAAATGTCAATCAAGTTAGTCAGACATGACCTTCCCTTAACAAATCCACACTGACTTTCCTTGATTAATCCGTGCCTTTCTAAATGATGATTAATACGGTTCCTCAGAATTTTTCCATCACCACGGTTAGGCTAACTGGCCTGTAATTACTCTGTCTATCCCTTTCTCCCTTCTTAAACAATGATACATCGTTATCAGTCCTCCAATCCTCCGGCACCACATCTGTAGCCAGAGTGGATTGGAAAATGATGGTCAGCACCTCCACTATTTCCTCCCTTGCTTCTCTTAACAGCCTGGGATACATTTCATCCAGGCCTGATGATTTATCTACTTTCAAAGATGCTAAGCCACTTAATATTTCCTCTCTCGCTATGCTTATCTCATCTAATATGTCACACTCCTCCTCCTTAACTTCCATTTACATAAGAACATAAGAACATAAGAAATAGGAGCAGGAGTAGGCCAATCGGCCCCTCGAGCCTGCTCCGCCATTCAATAAGATCATGGCTGATCTGATCCTAACCGCCAATCTACTATCTATCACAGAACCATCTCCTGCATCTAACAGAATTGCACACACGAAATAGGAGCAGAATCAGGCTACACAGTCCCTGGGCCCGCTCCACTACCCACAGGGCCATGACCGATCCGAACCTAGACTCATGTCCAAATTCCTGCCCGCTCCCCGTAACCCTTAATGCCCTTTACTTCTAGGAAACTGTCTATTTCTGTTTTAAATTTAATTAATGTTGTAGCTTCTACAGCTTTTTGTGGCAGCATATTCCATGGACCTACCACCCTCTGAGTGAAGTAGTTCCTCCTCATCTCAGTTTTGAAAGAGCAGCCCCTTATTCTAAGACTATGTCCCCTAGTTCTCGTCTCACCCGTCATCGGGAACATCCTCCCCGCATCCACCCGATCCAACCCCTTCACAATCTTATATGTTTCAATAAGATCGCCTCTCATTCTTCTGAACTCCAATGAGTAGAGTCCCAATCTACCCAACCTCTCCTCATATGACCACCCCCTCATCCCCGGGATTAACCGAGTGAATCTTTTTTGCACTGCCTCGAGAGCAAGGATGTCTTTCCTTAAGTAAGGGCACCAAAACTGTATGCAGTATTCCAGGTGCGGTCTCACCAATACCTTGTACAACTGAAGCAATACCTCCCTATTTTTATATTCTATCCCCCTAGCAATGAAAGCCAACATTCCATTTGCCTTCTTAATCACTTGCTGCACCTGCATACTAACCTTTTGAGTTTCGTGCACCAGGACCCCCAGATCCCTTTGCACTTCAGTACTCTCCAGTTTCTTGCCATTAAGATAATAAATTGCTCTAGGATTTTTCCTGCCAAAGTGCATCACCTCACACTTTCCAGTGTTGTATTCCATCTGCCAAATCTCTGCCCACTTACTTAGCCTGTCTATGTCCCCTTGCAGGTTTTTTATGTCCTCCTCACTCACTACTTTCCCTCCCATCTTTGTATCATCTGCAAATTTTGATATGTTACACTTGGTCCCTTCCTCCAAATCGTTAATATAGATTGTGAAGAGTTGGGGACCCAGCACTGACCCCTGTGGAACACCACTAGTTACTGATTGCCAGTCTGAGAATGAACCATTTATCCCAACTCTTTGCTTTCTGTTAGATAGCCAATCCTCTATCCATGCCAGAATATTACCCCCAATCCCGTGATTTTTTACCTTAAGCAATAATCTTTTGTGTGGCACCTTGTCAAATGCCTTTTGGAAGTCTAAATACACTACGTCCACTGGTTCCCCTTTATCCACTCTATATGTTACTTCCTCAAAGAACTCCAGCAAATTTGTCAAACATGACTTCCCCTTCGTAAAACCATGCTGACTTTGTCCTATTAAATTATGATTATCCAAATGTCCTGTTACTGTTTCCTTAATAATGGACTCCAAAATTTTACCTACCACAGATGTTAGGCTAACCGGTCTATAGTTACCAGCCTTCTGTCTACTGCCCTTTTTAAATAAGGGTGTTACATTAGCAGTTTTCCAGTCTGCCGGGACCTTAGCGGAATCCAGGGAGTTTTGAAAAATTATTACCAATGCATCTACAATCCCTACCGCCACTTCCTTCAAGACTCTAGGATGTAAGCCATTTCTGCATTGTTCCCCTCTATTGTGAAGACGCAAAGTATTCATTAAGAACCATACCCACATCTTCCGCCTCCACACACAGGTTACCTTTTCGGTATCTAATAGACCCTACTCATTCCTTTGTTATCCTCTTGCTCTTTATGTATTTAGAAAAAATCTTTGGGTTTTCTTTGATTTTACTTGCCAATATTTTTTCATGCCCTCTCTTTGCTTTCCTAATTTCCTTTTTAATTTCCCCCCTGCACTTTCTATACTCCTCTAGGCTTTCTGTAGTATTGAGCTCTCGGTATTTGACAAAAGCTTCCCTTTCTTTCCTTATCCTACTCCTTGACATCCAGGGGCCTCTAGATTTGGGAGTCCCACCCTTTTTCTTTGTGGGAACATATTTGCTCTAAACCCTCGCTATCTCCTCCTTGAATGTCTCCCACCGCTCTGACACTGATTTACTTTCAAGTAGTTGTTTCCAGTCCACTTTTGCTAAATCGCATCTCAGCTTAGTAAAATTGGCCTTTCCCCAGTTGAGAATTTTTACTCCTGGTCTATCTTTGTCCTTTTACATAAATATACTAAATCTAACTGAATTATGAGCAGTACCACCAAAATGTTCTCCCACTGATACCCCTTCTACCTGCCCAGCTTCATTCCTAAAACTACATCCAGAACCATCCCCTCTCTTGTTGGGCTTGCTATGTACTGGCTAAAAAAGTTCTCCTGAATGCAATTTAAGAATTCTGCACCCTCTATACCTTTTACATTGATTCTATCCCAGTTAATATTAGGGTAGTTGAAATCCCCTAATATTATTGCCCTATTGTTTTGCACTTCTCAGAAATATGCCAACATATTTGCTCTTCTATCTCCCTCTGACTATTTGGGGGTCTATGGTACACTCCCAGCAGTGTGATTGCCCATTTTTTTATTCTTCAGTTCAACCCATATGGCCTCATTTGATGATCCTTCTAACATATCATCCCTCCTCACAGCTGTAATTGTTTCCTTAACCAATATTGTGACCCCCTCCTTTTTTATACCCCTCTCTATCTCGTCTGAAAACCCTGTAACCAGGAATGTTGAGCTGCCATTCCTGCCCTTCTTTCAGCCATGTTTCAGTAATAGCTATGATATCATACTTCCACGTGCCTATCGGTGCCCTCAGCTCATCTGCCTTATTCACTAGACTCCTTGCATTGAAGTATATACCATTAAGAACTGCCAAACCCCTTTGTTGTCTATTTTCTAGCCTTTGTTGTCTATTTTCTAGCCTTTGTTTCCTCTGCCTTCCAAACTCACTTACTAATTTTCTGCCTTCCATTTCCAGCTTTACTGCTCTCCCTTCTGAATCTATGCTCAGGTTCCCATCCCCCTGCCAAGCTAGTTTAAACCCTCCCCAATAGCACTAGCAACCAACCACCCCCCCACCCCCGGCAAAGATATTGGTCCCGGCCCTGTTGAGGTGCAACCCGTCTGGCTTGTACAGGTTCCACCTCCCCCAGAACCGGTCCCAATGCCTCAGAATCTAAAGTCCTCCCTCCTGCACCATCTTTCCAGCCACGCGTTCATCTGCTCTATTGTTTTATTTCTGTACTCACTGGCACATGGCACCGGGAGTAATCCAGATATTACTGCCTTTGAGGTCCTGCTCATTATTCTCTTTCCTAGCTCCCTAAAATCTGCCTGCAGGACCTTATCCCTCTTTCTACCTATGTCATTGGTACCGATATGGACAACGACCTCTGGCTGTTCACCCTCCCCCCTCAGAATGTCCTGCAGCTGCTCAGTAACATCCTTGACCCAGGCACCAGGGAGGTAACATACCATCCTGGAGTCATGTCTGCGGCTGCAGAAACGCCTGTCTGTCCTCCTAACTATCACTATTGTTTTTCTGACCTTCCTTCTTCCCCCCTGTATAGCTGAGCCACCCGTGGTGCCATGGTGCCGTGGATTTGGCTCTGGCTGTACTCCCCAGAGGAACCATCGCCCTCACCAGTATTCAGAGCTGAATACCAGTTAGAGAGCAAGATGCACTCAGGGGTCTCCTGCACTAACTGCCTGGTCCTCCTTGTCTGGTGGTCACCCATTCCCTCTCTGCCTGCAAACTCTTAAGCTGTGGGGTTACCACCTCCTGAAGCGTGCTATCCATGTAGCTCTCAATCTCGCAGATGCACTTCAGTGACGCCAGCTATTGCTCAAGCTCCAAAACCCGGAGCTCGAGCTTCTCCAGCTGACGACACTTCCTGCAGATGTGGTTGTCCAGGACACAAGAAGCATCCTGGACTTCCCACATGGCATAGGATGTGCATCCGATGGGACTGAGGTGTACTGCCATGCCTCTATTTATTAGACTACTAACTAAACTTCTTGTTTAACCCATTGCCCTAACTTAGAGAGAAAAATGAAAAAATAATTTACTCAAGTTTAACAAGAACCATTGAGATACTAAACACAAAGGGGGAGAAATTCGGTATCACCCCGGTGGGGACGCAATTATCGGCCGGGCGCAAAGTTTAACGCCTGGCGCTAATTATCACCTCTGACTGCAAACTTGGCTTCTATTGCCCCTGGAGGTGATTGGAGTGCTAAATCAGGCGCTACACACCTCTCTTAAGGCGCTAACGTCAAGGAGCGAGGCGCTATCTCAGAGCGCTGGCGAAGCTCAGGTCATGTCAGTGTAAGATTCTCAAAATTCACAGATCCCCCAAAACTCGAAGACAAACCCTAAGGAAAAAGACTTTGGACTCTTTACAGAGTGGTGAAGTGCATTGGGCCTAACCGAAGGACTTTGAGCAAAAACCAAGATTTGGGATTTTAAAACATGTCTGGTCTTGTAAGGGAGAAATGGCTGTGAAGGGAGGTGGGTCCAACCTCTGTAAAAACAGTTTGGGTATTGGAGCTAATGGAAACTGTCTGGGGAACCACATGATCTCGCTGGGAGTTTAAATCGGCCCCCATCAGACATTAGCATCTTAACAATAAACCCGAGGAGAACAGTCTCCACCCCAAGCTACAGAGCCCATTAAGACATGCATAAAACAAATTACTTCGGCTTAACCTATAGAAATTACAGGCCCAACCAAGAAACCCAAAACATAAGAACAATCAACTACAATTAAACAACAGATCGACAGGATGAAGCCATCCCGAAAACCACTTCACACATTTACAAACCAGTTACTGCTGACGAGCCCACCAAAATCTTGCAATAAACCGGGACTGATGAGTATAATTGAATACGATAGCAAAATACTGTGGATGCTGGAAATCCGAAATAACAACAGAAAATGCTGGAAAAACTCAGCAGGCCAGGCAGCATCCGTGGAGAGAGAAAGAGAGTTAACGTTTCAGGTCGATGACCTTTCATCAGAACTGGGAAGAGCCGGAAATCAAATAGATTTAAGGCCAGGGTAAAGCTGGGAAAAGGGGGAGGGGATAAAGGAACAAAGGGGGAGATGAAGAGACATTAAGAGACATTAAGAGATATGCAAGGCTAGAGGTGGTGTTAATGTGACAGATTAAGGCTGAATGAAGTGTGAAATCCACTGGCAGAATGAAGGACAGCTGCCAGCTTCTAGGAGGAAAAAAAAGGTGGGGGGGGACAAATAAAAGGGTGGATAAAATAAAATATAAATGTGATTGGAGCTGAGGTTATGATCTAAAATTGTTGAACTCGATATTGAGTCCAGAGGGCTGTAGCGTGCCTAAACGAAAGATGAGGTGCTGTTCCTCGAGCTTACGCTGAGCGGAGGTGTTCCGCAAAGCGGTCACCCAATCTGCGTTTGGTCTCCCCAATGTAGAGGAGTCCACATCGTGAGCAGCGAATACAGTATACTAAATTGCAGGAAGTACAAGTAAATCGCTGTTTCACCTGGAAGGGGTGTTTGGGGCCCTGGACAGTGGGAAGAGGGGAGGTATAAGGGCATGTGTTGCATCTCCTGCGCGTGCATGGGAAGGTGCCGGGCGAAGGGGAAGGGGTGCTGGGGGTGGTAGAGGAGTGGACTAGGGTGTCGCGGAGGGAGCGGTCCCTACGGAATGCTGAAAGGGGAGGTGAGGGGAAGATGTGTTTGGTGGTGGGATCACGCTGGAGGTGGCGGAAATGGTGGAGGATGATCCGTTGAATGTGGAGGCTGGTGGGGTGAAAGGTGAGGACAAGGGGAACCCTATCGTGGTTCCGGGAGGGAGGGGCAGGGGTGAGGGCAGATGTGCGGGAGATAGAACGGACACGGTACTTCCTGCAATTTAGTATACTGTATTCGCTGCTCACGATGTGGACTCCTCTACATTGGGGAGACCAAACGCAGATTGGGTGACCGCTTTGCGGAACACCTCCGTTCAGTCCGTAAGGGGGACCCCGAGCTCCCGGTGGCCTGTCACTTTAATTCACCGCTTCACTCCCACTCTGACCTCACCGTCCTTGGCCTATTACACTGTTCCATGGAAGCTCAGCGTAAGCTCGAGGAACAGCACCTCATCTTTCGTTTAGGCACGCTACAGCCCTCTGGACTCAATATCGAGTTCAACAATTTTAGATCATAACCTCAGCTCCAATCACATTTATATTTTATTTTATCCACCCTTTTATTTGTCCCCCCCCACCTTTTTTTTCCTCCTAGAAGCTGGCAGCTGTCCTTCATTCTGCCAGTGGAAAGAGCTCAGAGTGCAGCCCCCACAGTCTCTTCTAAATCAATGCAAGGAAGGTCAAATCAAAATGAACCTGCAAAGTGTTGCTTAGTACCCAAAACTCCCTCACACAGCGTTGAATCTCTCTAGAAGTCTCTCTCTCTCTCATTCAGAATGCGTGGTGCAGAAATGTCGCCGACAAAAAAAGGCAAGAAGTGGTCGCCTTTAAATAATGCTCCCCCAGTCCCTTCCCGACTGCAAAACGCTCCCCTCAACCTGTCGTTGCTAGCGGCAGGCGGTAAGGCAGGGGGCACCACTCAATATCTGCGGGCGCAGGAGATCATGGAGGTAGTGTTTAGCGCTGCCGCAAAATGTCTGGTCAATTTCGCGAGCGGCGTAAACATCGCCGCGCCTGGGCCCTCTTAGGGCGCTAACGGGAGGTGCAAAACAACCGAATGTTTTCCCCAAAGAACCTAAATAGTAGATATCCCGATACTTAACTTAGAGTCCATGGGTTCTGCGGTGGCTCCACTCCTCCTTTTTGAGTTGGACATGAGAAACCGCCTTCCTCCTCCCCACCAAATTCCTACTATCAACAAATTCTTCCACTCTGCTTGCGATCCACTCCAATTGCGATTCACCCAGCTCTGTCTCCAAGCTCTGTGCTCAAGCTCTGTGCTTTTGCAAACTAGTGCCTAATATGTATGCGGCAGATGAATTTGTTCCTGTGCTTGGGTGCAATGGGTCACCTGCGGTCAGAGAATAGATAAAACTGAGTAAGAAGGACTGCACACCCATAAGGGAGCCTGCCTGATTTTCCATCCTTACAAGCATGCAATCCTCCTTGCCCATTTTTTCTCTATTTTTTGCACACAGGTGATCCAGTGCAGCCAGGCACAGGAATAGAAAAATCTTCCCCTCATGATTCTTCTGGATCTGTGTATTCTTTTGACTTTTGCTGTGATGTGGTCATTACATCGACTCCCATTTCCACCCAGGCAGGTTCGTTAGTCATCACTGCTTGCTGTTTTCTGTAGCTCTATTTTTTTTAATGAGTTAGGGTTGGTAGCTCTAAACCCAACCCCCAACCTGATGGCCCAGGAGACTACTCTTTATCTGATCTCTACCCGATGACCTGTCTACCTTGAGTGAACCTACCCGAGCCTGAAGCTTCTGATAGCATAACTTTCAGGGTCACAGAAAACCTATTAAGGTGACAGTTGCATGAAGAATAAATATAACCAAAATCCTTGTATAATCCAAACGTCTTGTGTACTTTTCCTCCATTCACCCTGTCCAAAAAGAAACCTTGGACTTAGCATCTTTCTTCCGATGCATTTTTAACTTTATTCAAAGTACTGTACATAGTATCAAATGGCACTCTGAAAGTTGCAGCAAATGTTCCCACGATCATATGACTTTTGTACTAATTCCTCCACTTCTTGAGTTGTTACCAGTAATAATAAAAGAAAGACTTGTATTTTTATTGCGCCTTTCACAACCTCAGGACGCCCCAGATTGCTTTACAGCTAATTAAGTACTTTTGAAGTGTAAACACTGTTGTAATGTAGAAAGCTCAGCAGCCAATTTATGCACGGCAAGCTACCACAAACAGCAATGATGTAATGACCAGATAATCTGTTTTAGTGATGTTGGTTGAGGGATAAATATTGGCCTGAACACTGAGGAGAACTCCCCTGCTCTTCTTTGAAATAGTGCCATGGGATCTTTTACGTCCACCTGAGAGGGCAGACAGAGCCTCAGTAACAATACAATTAGTTAGTGCTTCCCGCAAAGCCCAAATACAGTCCAAGTCTTCAGCTGGTCACTAATTTACCTCCCATTGCCAGGAAAAAAAACACAAATGTGGGAGCCATTTGATAACTATTAAGTGCCTTAATAGCTCTAATAATTTAGATAAAGGTGGCTATGGCTGCTGAAACAGCTATGGAGAGTCAGGAGAGATTATGACCGCTACTGTATTGGAAAAAAGACATTTTACTGACCGTGCTGTATCTGCACTTGTAGCTGAAGTGCTGTTTCACCAGCATTACATATTTGGATCAATAAGTTACACAACATCTAAGGCCTACTAACTTTGTGAGTGAGAGGAGGTAACACAGACTCAATCTTGCAAATCAGACAAAATGGTGATGTGTTGTCCCATAACACAGCCTGTGCCAGTAGTTCAGCAAACAGGCTGTAATGAGTTTTGCATTGGGAGTCCATGCCCCTAAACATTTCCTATGCCAATATCTTATTTAAATAATGATTCTTAATTTCAATAGTTTACTAGTACAAGATAAGCTTGTCCGGCAATCATGGCCTATAGCTTGCTTGGCTGGAAGTGAAAAATCACATCAAGACAGCAGCTCTTAAAGAGCTGCAGCTTGCCACAAAACAGGAAGTAGTGGTGGCAGAAAAGTGGCCTAATTGTTCACAATGGTGCAGCAGAGACATGTGACCAACACTGGTCCCTTTGATGCTGAAATTTGGAGGTCCTGCTGCAGAAGGTGGATCAAAGGAAAGGGCCCTACTCGGGGCTGAAGGCCATCCTAAAATAAAAGCTAACTGAATGCAATGAGGTCACTGACTGAGCAACGCAATTGCCCAGGTGCGCCATACCTGTCTGCAAATAAAAAAACAAGTGTGCTGGTATTAGAAGGAAGTGTGCTGGTATTAGAAGGAAGTGTGCTGGTATTAGAAGGAAGTGTGCTGGTATTAGACGGAAGTGTGCTGGTATTAGAAGGAAGTGTGCTGGTATTAGAAGGAAGTGTGCTGCTCACATTTGTACACAATTCTTGTGGACCCATCAGACATGGCATAAGCCTAAGTTGGGAGCTCCCGCACCCACTGGGAGGTACCATGTGAAGCACTTTGAACAACCAATACCTTTTTGTATGCACTCTTCCATTGGGTCTAAATTCCATGGCAAACCTTTCTGGTGTGAGATGCTCACTAAGAAACCACAAACAGATGTTGAGGCGTCCAGCCTAGTATGCTAATCTGCTGTTCGGGGATTTTTCAATGGGGGACAGCACTGTTTTAAGAATCATCTATTCAGTGTTTCTTTTCTGTCAAATAATGCAGGAACCTTGGAATACTGCACAGTGAAGTCATCATGGCTGCTTCTTTGATAATGTTCCTATGGTCAAAGAGCAACTGAACAGTAATTGATTACAAACCCTTTCTGTTCACAAAGGCTTTGAGGTTCATATGAAGATCACTGATCCCTGCATGAGTGAAATCTATGATGCCTTGCCTGTGAAGTAAGACTGTCAGCCAGGGAAAGCTTTACATCCTGTCCAGCTGATGCCTCCTTTCCATAGAAGAGATGAAAGTGCTGCCCCTTCTAAACATGGCGTTTGTTATTGGCTTGATAAATATGTGCACTGCAAGCTGCCTGAAGTAACAAATACCTCCTGGGTGACTTGGAAGGATCCTAGTAGCATGAAAGCTTCACGCTGTGATAACCTTCACGTCTACAGGAAGAGGTATCCCTGATCTAAATGTTTGTGCATGTCATTGTTCAGCAGATAGAACAACTCTTGTGGCTGCCTGCACAAACATTTGCTTTAAATACATTCGGGGTTAAGGATTCAATAAGGCCCAAAAACGGGCACGGGGCTCACGATGCACGATCTGCCCCCACCCGTTGAAAGTAATGCAGGCAGCATGCAACATTTGTGCTGCCTGCTAATTAACATGATTGAAGCGCAGAGCCCAGTGCTGAGCGTGCTGCTGAGTGGCTTGAGTGCTCAGCTGGGGGCCGAAGTTTGTGGGACGTGATCTCTATTTAAAGCTGGGTTCCAGATTGAAACACAGGTCCCGCACAGCTGGCTCACCGGCTTTTAAATGGAAAAACCGCGCACCTGCGGAATTTTGAATGGGCCAGACAGGCCATTAAAGGGGCTGCGTGGCCCCCCAAAAAGTTAGAGGGAACATTGGACCCAACGTCTGAGTGCTGCAGTGGAAGCTTCTGTCATGCAAGCTCAGTTTGCTGCCATGCAAGCTCTCACGCAGGCTCAACTTCTTGCCGCCATTGTGGCTGCATTTACCAGTGTGGAAAGGGGCTTGCAGGGTCTCACAGCAGTCCAACAATCTGTCCTCCAACAGATTCCTAGAATTGCTGAAGCTCCGCCCTGGGAGAGTGCCACTGGCTCCGTGGAGCACAAACCTGCTGTCCTCTCTCAGGATGACAGCATTCGTACTTCCACCACTGTCACTCCGCCAGTGCCCTTGCTGTTGCCTGTCAGCCAGCCAGCCCAGACTGCTGCTGCCCATGCAGAGGTGGTGCAGTCTACAGCCGGGCCTTCTAGGCCCAGAGCTGCTTGAGGTCCTCCTGCAAGGCCATCTGCAGTGTCCCCGACGGAAAGTCAGCAGCCTTCTACTAGCCATGCTGCAGCCACTGGGGTAGCACTGCGTAGGAGCATAGGACAGGCAAAGGCACACGGAAGACAGGCACTAAGGGAATGCACAAGGGTGATTAGTTGACTTTGTTATGTAGTATTGGATTGAATCATTTCTAAATTATGTTTGCAATGTTTGTTTTTGTGGTGGCTTTCATTTCAGCATTGTGGCCAAGAGGACACTGTGATGTTCCATGACAGAGGGATGGTAAGGTGGGGAAGTGATGAGCAACTGGGATCTGGGGTTTCACTCAGGGGAAACGGAGTCTAATAATGTGCTCACAGATAGCCAATCCAGAATGTGGATTTGCAGGCTGCCTCCTCCCTTTCTCCTCCGCTTCCTCTTCCTCCTGAGGTGGTCGTGGAACCCATGGTGGAAAGGGCTGCGCCTTCATGATGGCCAAGTTGTGGAGGATGCAGCAGACCACCATGAATTGGGACATCTGCTCCGGTGAGTACTGAAAGGCTCCTCCCGAGTGGTCAAGGCAGCGGACCGTTGCTTGAGCACACTGTTGATCTGCTCGATAATGTTCCTCGTGGCAACATGGCTCTCATTATGCATGCTGGCCACGAGGGGTGGGGTTGTGGAGGGGAGTCATAAGCCAGGTGTAGAGCGGATAGCCCTTGTTGCCCAGCAGCCACCCTCGGGTTTGATGTGGTGGCTGTAAGATTGCTGACACACCGGACTGGTGCAGGATGAAGGCATCATGACTGCTGTCAGGATACCGGGCATTCACCATCATGATGTGCTGGGTGTTGTTGCACACCAACTGCACATTAAGTAAGTGGTAGCCTTTGTGGTTACGGAACTTCTCACTATTGAGATGCAGTGCCCGCAAAGCCACATGTTTGCAGTCGATGGCGCCCTGCACGATGGGGAAGCCTGATATCCTGGCAAAGCCATGTGTGCGCACCTCCTGTTTCTCTCTGTTTAGAGAGAAGACAATGAAGTCCCTTCTCCTAGAGTACAGAGCCTCTGTGACCTCCTGGATGCAGCAATGGACAGTGAACTGCAAAATGTTTGCTATGTCGCCTGTTCCAGCCTGGGAGGATCCAGTGGTGAAAAAATTCAGGGCCACGGTCACCTTGAGAGCCACTGACAGCACCGTCATCGCCCTGCTCTGAGGCTGCAGGTCTGGTTCCAAGAGGTGGCAGAGTTCTGTGACCAATTCCTTGGTGAAGGGGAGCCGGCAAACACACTGTTCCTGGCTTAGGTGCAGGTAGGAGAAATGCACCCTGAAGACCCTAGCTGGGTAAGGCCTTCTGCTGAGAGCCCTCCTCCCTCTGTGAGCAGCTTGTCTTCTTTGCTGCCTCTGTTCCATCTCCCTGTCATGCTGCAGTGTGAGGGGGTGCAGGTTGTTTGCACATAGAGGCTGCAGACCTTTCTCATCCAGAAGCTCTCAGCTTGCAACAAATATGGCAGTGTCTGCAGATACACCTTTGGGCTAAGAAGCAGTTTAACATGTCAGTCAAAAACACACTTCCTACAATGCAGCACTCCCTTGGCAGTGCACTGAAGTGTTAGTCTAGATTATATGCTTGAATCATAGAATCAGAGGCCTGTAATTTGCGGTCAGCGGTGAAGCAAAGGCGTTTGTCGCTGGCCCCCGAAGAAAGCTGCCCACAAAGATCTCGCGATCTCTGCGGCGAGAAGTTTGACTTTTTTGACATTCAATTGAGATCAGTGCAGTGTAGTGGGAATCCCCTAGTGCGAGCTGCTGTGACTTCAACAAGCTGTCTAGGCAGCCAATCAGAATGTAGAATTCTCACAGACAGCGAACCAGGAAGTGAAGAAGCTCCTTTTATTTGGACTTTTTAAAAATGTTAGAGAGAGCAAAATGAAGATTGGGGCTCTCACATGTGGAAAAGGCGAACCTGAAATAAATATGAACAAACTATTAAAAATTATAATTTAAAGTTTCTTAAATTGTAATTTTTGTAAAAATTTAAAAAAGTTTTTCAGGACCATAACGTTTGTTTAGCAGTTAATACACTGTTAAAACCACAGTTGCATCTAATCCAACAAGGCCTAACTTTTAATGGCGTATTTAACAGCGCTATTACTGCGAAAAAGCCGAAGTTTGCGCCAGTTTCACTGATTTTCTTGATTACACTGATTGATGGCTTGGGGGGGCGGGGCGGGGGGGGGGGTGCTACCACAGCGCAGCTAGTTTCAGAACCGTGAATGACTGACCGCAACTTCGGGATTTCCGCATTTAGATGCACATGCGCTAAATCCTGAAGTTGCAGTCAGTTTCAAAAGGGTAATAACAGCAAATACTGTTTGTTCACTGTTATTACCCACCTCAAATTCCGGGCCATAGTATCATAGAAGAGTACAGCACAGAAGGAGGCCATTCGGCCCACCGAGTCTGCGCCGGCTCTTTCGAAGAGCAATCCAGTTAGTCCCACTCCCCCTACTCTTTCCCCAAATGCCTGCAATTTTTTCTCCTTCAAGTATTTATCCAATTCCCTTTTGAAGGCTACTATTGAATCTGTATCCACCACCCTAAAAGGCAGTGCATTCCAAATCCTCTGGTTCTTTTGCCAATTTTGCCAATTTGAGTCAGGCTTGAACCCACTACTTTTTGACTTAGAGACAAGACTGTTACCATGAAGCCAAGGTAACACTTCTTGAGTGGTAATCTGCTTACAGAACAGTTGACATCCATTTGCATGACAGAAAGGCTTTGAGACAAGCCAGGGTAATAACATTAGGTTCTGGAGCTGTTTGCCCAGGCTGCCTATTTCTCATCAACTCTCACCTTGTTCCGCAATTGTTTTGTGACCTTGAGGCTCTATGTCCAGAAATGTTGTTCGCTAACAATCTAAGGATATCACTAAAATAAAAACAGAAAATGCTGGAAATTCTCAGGAGATCAGGCAGCATCTGTGGAGAGAGAAACAAAGTTAACGTTTCAGTTCGATGACCTTTCATCAACTGGAAAAAGTTAGAGATGTAACAGGTTTTAAGCAAGTAAAGAGGCAGGGAAAGGGGGAGGGAGAGGAAAGAACAAAAGGGAAGGCCTGTGATAGGGTGGAAGGCAGGAGAGATTAAATGACAAAAGGGGTGATGGATCAAGGCAAAAGGGGATGGTAATGGAACAAGTAAAGAAACAAAAGATGGGTCTAGAGGAGGTGTAAATGGGAATAGCAGAATCATTACCAACACCTGTTGTCTGAAAATCACCTAATCGCCTAACCATCATTTCTAAGTTCTCCTTCAAGTCACACACCATCCTGACTTGGACATATACCACCTATTCCTTCCTCCTCAGTGGTTCAAAATCCTGGAATGCCTTACCACACGAACTGTAATAATTCAAGGAGAAGACCCACCACCATCCTCCCAGGATAGCTGGGGCTGGGCAAGTGTCACCCACATCCTGTGAACAACTTTCAAAAAAATTCTTAACTATTTAGTACGGTTATACATTTGAATCCTCGGGGTTCCTAAAATACTAGCACACCATTATTTTTTTTTAACAGATGTGGGATTCTAATGATTTTAGGACTGATTCTAAAATTCTAAATTATGCAAATACTGTCTACCATAAAACATGATGATGGGTTCCAGTGGACCTCTAATCTGCAATTTCTAACCCTCAATTTTATTAGGGATACAGGAAATCTGGAACATAAAATAGAAAATGCTGGTTGCTCAACATCTGAAGAGAAAGGAAGTTAAAGATTTGGGTAGAACCTTTCATCAGAACTGGCACAGTTAGGCTGGAGAAGCCCCTCATGACTCCAAAATGAAAGGGAATCTTGTTCTACAGGCCATAAAAATGTTCATTCAAATAAAGAAAAATGACCTGCCTACTACATGGAAATATTTGACACTCTTCTCTATGCTCTCCAGGGTAGCGGGCAAATAATTTATCCATCACGTTGGATTAAGTTCAGTCAGCAGATATTTGAATATTTGCACACTTTTTCAAACTTTGAAAGGGAAAAAAAATAACTGCAGAGTCTTTATTATTATTTCAGTGAGAAGGCATCCAACACAGGCTCTCCAAACAGCAATTTATTTTCCTGACTTCTAAAATGGCTCACCCTCATGTGAACACCTCGGACACAAAACCTGCTTCTAAAGGAGACTGTAAGGAGTTTAAATGTAGTTCAGCTCTCTCCTGCCCTGTGCCCACAGCCACCAGTACATTTTTTAATTAACCACTCTGTTAACAGAAAACACACCATCAGTTGTAAATCTACTATTACCAACCACAGGGAATATGGAGCCGATAGTCATTAAAGAAATTTGCAGCTTGAATAACATTCATAACTTTCACTGGATTGTAACTAACACATATTATGATGGTTGTGGCTGTGTAGTGAATTGTTAATGAATTAAAATTAAATTAAAGGCCTATGTGTAATGTGTTTGAAATTCCTTGATGACATGTTTCATGTTAACTTGTTTTTTTTTTACTTTTTAAAAATATCTTGTAAACATTGTTCTCCTTACATATTCTCTATATTTTTAGTAAATACTGTCTTTAAAAACAAGGTTCTAAAATAAATTATACAGGTGAAAGAATTCCAACTGGGAAAATAGTGTAAAAATAGCATCAAGTATTTTATTTTTAAAAATTTGCGTCAACCACTTGCTTAAAATATTCTGTTAAAATATGAATTTCTTAAAAATAAGTTGATCGGTATCTTTTTATATTCGTGCAACTCAAAATATATTGCATGGTTTGGTGACTAGCAGATGTTGCTCACTAAAGCACTTGCAAAACTAAACTCCCCTGTTTTGCAGTAACATGACATTTTCTGGATATAATTGTATTCAGCAATTTAATGTTGTCATATTATGGCACAAAAAAAAAGAATTCTGTCAACTTCTGCTATAATGTCATGTTGTTTTGTATATAAATAGCTGGGTGATCAGCCTTCTCAGGAGAACAAAGAACGTGACATGTCTAAACTCACTGTCAAAATCCTGTTTTTGAAATTATGTCACGGCAAATTGGGAACAACTTCAGCGTGTACAGAGAAGCAAAAGGAGAACCCGCGTGCAACCTTGACCGACAACTGGGAAGAATGTGCACCGTATGTGCTCTGCCCAGTTTTACTGGGTAAGCACAGCAGAAGAGGCACCAAAAGAATCAGTTTAAAATTATTTTTGAGGGGCCAGGAGAATGAGGACATAAGAACATAAGAACATAAGAAATAGGAGCAGGAGTAGGCCAATCGGCCCCTCGAGCCTGCTCCGCCATTCAATAAGATCATGGCTGATCTGATCCTAACCGCCAATCTACTATCTATCATAGAACCATCTCCTGCATCTAACAGAATTGCACACACGAAATAGGAGCAGAATCCGGCTACACGGTCCCTGGGCCCGCTCCACTACCCACAGGGCCATGACCGATCCGAACCTAGACTCATGTCCAAATTCCTGCCCGCTCCCCGTAACCCTTAATGCCCTTTACTTCTAGGAAACTGTCTATTTCTGTTTTAAATTTATTTAATGATGTAGCTTCTACAGCTTTTTGTGGCAGCATATTCCATGGACCTACCACCCTCTGAGTGAAGTAGTTCCTCCTCATCTCAGTTTTGAAAGAGCAGCCCCTTATTCTAAGACTATGTCCCCTAGTTCTAGTCTCACCCGTCATCGGGAACATCCTCCCCGCATCCACCCGATCCAACCCCTTCACAATCTTATATGTTTCAATAAGATCGCCTCTCATTCTTCTGAACTCCAATGAGTAGAGTCCCAATCTACCCAACCTCTCCTCATATGACCACCCCCTCATCCCCGGGATTAACCGAGTGAACCTTTTTTGCACTGCCTCGAGAGCAAGGATGTCTTTCCTTAAGTAAGGACACCAAAACTGTATGCAGTATTCCAGGTGCGGTCTCACCAATACCTTGTACAACTGAAGCAATACCTCCCTATTTTTATATTCTATCCCCCTAGCAATGAAAGCCAACATTCCATTTGCCTTCTTAATCACTTGCTGCACCTGCATACTAACCTTTTGAGTTTCGTGCACCAGGACCCCCAGATCCCTTTGCACTTCAGTACTCTCCAGTTTCTTGCCATTAAGATAATAAATTGCTCTAGGATTTTTCCTGCCAAAGTGCATCACCTCACACTTTCCAGTGTTGTATTCCACCTGCCAAATCTCTGCCCACTTACTTAGCCTGTCTATGTCCCCTTGCAGGTTTTTTATGTCCTCCTCACTCACTACTTTCCCTCCCATCTTTGTATCATCTGCAAATTTTGATATGTTACACTTGGTCCCTTCCTCCAAATCGTTAACATAGATTGTAAAGAGTTGGGGACCCAGCACTGACCCCTGCGGAACACCACTAGTTACTGATTGCCAGTCTGAGAATGAACCATTTATCCCAACTCTTTGCTTTCTGTTAGATAGCCAATCCTCTATCCATGCCAGAATATTACCCCCAATCCCGTGATTTTTTAGCTTAAGCAATAATCTTTTGTGTGGCACCTTGTCAAATGCCTTTTGGAAGTCTAAATACACTACGTCCACTGGTTCCCCTTTATCCACTCTATATGTTACTTCCTCAAAGAACTCCAGCAAATTTGTCAAACATGACTTCCCCTTCGTAAAACCATGCTGACTTTGTCCTATTAAATTATGATTATCCAAATGTCCTGTTACTGTTTCCTTAATAATGGACTCCAAAATTTTACCTACCACAGATGTTAGGCTAACCGGTCTATAGTTACCAGCCTTCTGTCTACTGCCCTTTTTAAATAAGGGTGTTACATTAGCAGTTTTCCAGTCTGCCGGGACCTTAGCGGAATCCAGGGAGTTTTGAAAAATTATTACCAATGCATCTACAATCCCTACCGCCACTTCCTTCAAGACTCTAGGATGTAAGCCATCAGGTCCAGGTGATTTATCCGCCTTGAGTCCCATTATTTTACCGAGTACCACTTCCTTAGTGATTTTGATCGTGTTTAGCTCCTCTCCCCCTATAGCCCCCTGTTTGTCCAGTGTTGGGATATTCTTAGTGTCCTCTACTGTAAAGACTGATACAAAATATTCATTCAGTGTTTTTGCCATCTCCATATTTCCCAACATTAATTTCCCGGTCTCATCCTCTAAGGGACCAACATTTACTTTAGCCACCCTTTTTCTTTTTATATAACTATAAAAACTCTTACTATCTGTTTTTATATTTTTTGCTAATTTACTTTCATAATCTATCTTCCCTTTCTTAATCAATCTTTTTGTTATTTTTTGCTGCCTTTTAAAGTTTTCCCAATCCTCTGTCCTCCCACTAGATTTCGCTACCTTATATGCCCTTGTTTTTAGTCGAATACTATCCTTAATTTCTTTACTTAGCCACGGATGACTGTCCTTTCTTTTACACCCTTTTCTTTTCAGTGGAATATATTTTTTTTGGAAGTTGTAAAATAACTCCTTGAATGTACACCACTGATCATGTGTCGTCTTACCCTTTAATCTATTTTCCCAATCCACTCTACTCAATTCCGCTCGCATACCTTCATAGTCTCCTTTATTCAAGCTTAGCACGCTTGTTTGAGATCCAACCTTCTCACCCTCTAATTGAATATGGAATTCAACCATGTTATGGTCACTCATTCCAAGGGGATCCTTTACTAGGACATTTTTAATTAATCCTGTCTCGTTACACAGGACCAGATCTAAGGTTGCTTGCCCCCTGGTCGGTTCAGTTACATACTGCTCAAGAAACCCATCCCTAATACACTCAATGAACTCATCCTCAAGGCAGCCCTGCCCCATTTGATTTGGGCTCTCCCCCTCGGACCTACCTTCCTGCTGGCTTGGTCGGCTTTCAGGCCGCTCCATATTGTACGCTGGCCTGGAGCTGGTGAGCTGCAGCGCCTGGGGTAGCTGTCTGGTACCCACAGCTCACCAGCGGCACGGTAATGAAGCCTGGCCCTCAAAATGGTCAGAGCCTTCCATTAGCAGGATCAGGTGCTCTGCTGGTTGGCCACCCGTTAGTTTAAATCAACCCCACTTCTGCCACCACTTCACCAAAACGCTTGTCCCTCACCCCAGTTCATTGTAGTGCTCTTCCCTCAGCCTTCAGTACAGAGAGGTACTCTCCCTTCCTGATGTGCTCCCAACTGTTAGTTCTAGCTCTAGTTCTATTCCAGGAATTGACTCTGTGGGGTCAATGTTCCCCAGAGACGAGATCCGTGTGGGGCGGGCGGTGGATTCGAACACCGTCGTGAGGCCCAGCCAATTTTAAATGCTGGGCCTCATTATCATGTGTCCAGCGCCTGCCCACCTGACCTGTGTAATTTCCAGCGGAAGCCCCGGACCATCATATTTAAAGGGTGAATGCACCTCTTAAAGGGAGGTTGCATTCACTTACTTTCAAGGCTTTGACAACTTTTAATTATGAATCTGCTGGAGCTTTCAGATAGCTGTAAGGAGGGGAAAGATAGCCCCCAGATTTTCCCTGGAGGTGTTATTGTCTGAAGTTAGGGTCAGGAAGAAGATGCCCAACAGTTTGGTGGAGAAAGCATGGCTAGAGCTGGCAGATTACCTCCACAGCAGGAGCATCACCATAAGGACCTGGACCTGGATCCAGTGCCACAAGAGATTAAATTACCTCACAAGAATAGCAAGGATAGTATGGCCAATCCTTTCCCCATCTTTTACATTGTACCTGATCACAGACCCTCTCCTCCCTCCTCCAGTATTCAAAGCCATGATTACCACTGCATCACATCCCTCTCTACCAATCCCAAAGGCACACTGCACCACTTCTCATGCTCACTCCTAACACACACTCACCTGCTGCTTGCTGCATTCGCTGCTTCTACTGATGACATGCTCTTCTCACCAGGTGTCGATGACACAACCTGCAACTCCGCTCATGACTCTGTCCTCAATTCACACTCAAGACAGTTACTTCTCACTCATTGTCCTAGCATCTTGCCCCTCTCAGCTTATGTACTTCGCAGAAGCCCCACACATGTGCACTTGCCTTCTCAGTAGCTACTCATAACTTTCTCCTTCTCTTTATCCAGTATGAAGACAGTGCACAACAGAAGGGAGAGAGATAAGACCAGATGGAGCAGGAGGTAATGGAAATCTGTGGCACAGCAAGAGCTGACAGTATTGGAGGTGGTAAGGCTGGAGGCTCCTCTGAACAGGGTGTCTACACCTTCAGACAACTTCAATAAGTGTGGTCAACCTTTGCATGTCCAGCCTCTCAATGCCATCCTAATTCTTGTCCCTCCCTTCTTTCCTCTAGGTCCCTCTCAGCAGCAAGGTGAGTACAGCCAATCCTTTCCCCTTCTTTTACATTATACCTGATCACAGACCCTCTGTGGAGTTTTTGCGCACGGTATTTCCTAGCTGGTTCTGCAGTGCCCTGGCGGCAACTTGAGTGCAGTCAATTGTACACTGCACTCTAGGGTTGCCAACCGTTGTTGTGAACCCCAAGAATCTCTCATTTTTATTGTTTTCATCAATTGGGAACGAGATATAATGGCTCGCTTTGGCAAATAGTGCATTTCTCACCTGCTTGAGGCACTTGTAGACCGCCAACTGTGAAATGCGAGCAATAGCCCCGTTAGCAGCCTGGAAGGATCCTGACCCCAAAAAATTCAGGGTGGTGGTCACCTTCACAGCCATTGCCATAGCATGACTCCCTGGTGTGGCAGGCTGGAGCTCATTGCCGCAGAGGCCAACAACTAGCTGCCTCGATAAGCACAGCCTCCTCATACACGGCTCCTCAGAGATGTTGATAAAGGTGACCTTTGGCCGATATACCCTGTTGGGAGGGTAAGACCTTCTGCGAGCAGACCCCCTTACCTACTGTACTCTCAGAGGTCATCCTGCTGCTCCTGTTGGATGCTGAGGCCTCTGGTGCAGCTGTTGTTGTTGCTCCTCTTCCTGAACCCATTACAAGGCAGCCAGAGCAGCATCTATTATAAGGTTTTATAGCCTCTTCAGGGTCGGTAAACCAAAGAGACTATCAGAACTGAGCAATATTGTAACTCACAATTCACTCCAAGTACAAACACCTCACCAGAAAACAAAAACCAATGATCTGAGTGCCTGGAGCTGCTTAGCCTGGGACTTCCACGTTTCAGTGGCAAAATTGAGATGGGGTCCGAATTGCATCCTAGGACCCTGATTTGCATCACATTCATGAGGTTGCCGCATGTGTAGAGAAAGCCGACTATGAAGTGTACCCCAGTAAAATGGCTGTGGCGACAAAGAAAGCAGGAATAGGACGGTAATTTCACTTTCCCAATTTGTATCAGGTTCTCTCCTGGAGTGAACCAACAGCATCAGGTAGAGACCTGGCAAGATCCTTGGGGCAGCAAATCAGCTGTTTGCAGCTAACTTTGAGCATCAATGGGGAAACATTTACAGCATTTTGTACCGTGAGTACGCCAATGGCTGGAAATGCATAAGCACGGATGTCACCTGAGAACAGGACTGGGCTCGGCTATGATGTTCCTGAAGTCCAGTAGCCTGCTGACATTCATTGTCAATGCTCACGTGAGTAATGGGCACTTGAGTGAAGTACCAGAGGACAACTGATGCCAATGAAACTGTGCCAAAGCAAGGAGTCAATGCCTCAACAGAGGAGAATAAAGAAAAAAATAGCAAGAAGAATAAACTAAAGAGGTGTATGGCCTTGTGAAAATGCACACGAGGCTAATCTAACCCACTCGTATTCAAGTTATCAAGTTTGCCATATCCTTCCCAATAGCTTCTTTTATGAACAGCTGAAAAAATCCAATACTTTTCCTGTGTGATATATTTTCTTTAAAACAATCCTTTTAAAACAAGTAGCTTGAAAAGTTGCTT
Organism: Squalus acanthias; assembly: GCA_030390025.1. Lineage (NCBI taxonomy): Eukaryota > Metazoa > Chordata > Chondrichthyes > Squaliformes > Squalidae > Squalus > Squalus acanthias. Next base: position 157,224,020 of record CM059425.1, on the reverse strand, counting down.
GATCACAGGTTTAGCTATCTGGATTTTGTATAGGATGTAATAAGCTGGAAGAGTTGTAATTAGACTAATAACATAGGCTGTGCTTTAACTGTTGGAACACCACTCTTGAAAAATGACAAAGCATTTCCGTTGCCTTATGTATTTGATTATTAATGGTAAAAAGGGATTTTGTTGTTGCTTTTATTCTTGTCATAATATTTTTAATAATAATGAGCAATATAGATGTCTCTTGCTAGTCCTTTGGTCCTTTAAATCTCTTTACACAACTAACAGGGGACTGAAATTGGGCTTGGGCACCAGCACAAAACAAACTTTAATGGAAAGGGAAATTGGACGGTGTGTAAAACGGGCCGCTGATTCGCTGTCGTACGTCTTGCGCTACCTCTGAAGACCAATTTCATTCCCCACAGTGTTTTCATCAGGTTCACTAAAACGTTAATTGAGAACTTGCGTTTATGCAAAAAAACAACAAATCAGATGGAAAAACTAGAATAATTAAAGTAGTCCAGTAACTTTATACTGCTCAAAATTGGAGCAAAGTGCAATCAAGCCTCCATAGAGGCATAAAAAAATTCCAGCATAATTCTTTCTTAACTGAAGAGGTAAAATTTAAAATAAAAACAGAAAATGCTGGAAATGCACAACAGGTCAGTCAGCATCTAAAAGACACGGTCTGGCTAATGTTTTGGGTGGGGATCTTTGACAGAACTGTCGAGGAGAAATTTAATCTGCTTTGAATTTGGCAAATATTCCAGAGTGAAAAAGGTGGAAAATTGCTGGTTGAGGACACTTCGAGGTAACATTAGCTACAAAGGTGCCAGGAGGTACCAGTATGAAAGACTCTGTGAAGACAAATGAGGATCGTATGAAATAATATAGGAAATTGTACTCTTCAATGGCAACATTTTCAGGGATGGCAATTTTTTTTTGCAGTTTATTCATCTCCAAGTAATCAGATGAGGAGGCAAATTAATTAATAGCACTATTAGTCTATTCAACTGGAACTCCATCCCACATAATCAGTAGTTTGAACATAGCATTAGCTATAATTTAACAAGCCGTTTTTATAGCTTACATTAGGTTGGGCAAATCTGCTGCCTATTGATTCTGCAGTGCCTCCCTTGCCATGTCTCGAAGATCTTTCCACTCTTACCAGATCTCGAAGATGCTTGCCATTGTCACTGAAGTCATCACTCTGTACCTCCAAGAGGCCTGCTCTGTATGTCCCTTACTTTCTTTGCTTTTCCAAGATCTTCATCGTACTTCTCAGATCAATCATTCTTTCTCTGTCTGAGAACTCACTTTCTTCTTTTGCACTCCAAGAATTCTCCCAGTCTTATGTCTTTGATATCCTTCTTCCCCTCCATGTCCCACCCTCCTCAAAGTGCTTCAACTCTCCCACCTGATCAGTCTTAAAACCATCTTTTTCCACACTACCTATTCATCTCAAACCTCCCTCCTATCCAGTATATAGGTGTTCCTATCTTCCCTTTCATTATTACCTCTGTTCCATATTCTATGCCAAAACAGTGGAACTATGTAGCAGAACAAAGCAGATTGAGAATGGCAGCAAAGGCCAAGGGAAAATAAAAGCAGAAAGAGATCATGAAGTGGGTGGAGGGTGGGTTTCAGCTACACATCAGGCAAGGGGACTTGGGCAGGTAGGAGACAGCTGTAGGGAGTTTGAACCTGACAGCTGGTAGGCTGGAGTGACTTGGATCATAAAAAACAGAATTCATCAGATATTTGTGATTAGTTGTTATTTTTGGTACTTATACAAAAATTTTAACATCTAGCTCTCTTGGTGGCTAGAGAGGTAACCACCACCCTCATCCTTTATGGCTCAGGCTGCTTTCAGGCAGCCTCAGAGGATCTGTGCAACATAAGTTAGTATGAGCTTGCATATGCCAAGTCAATGATACCCTTTACAGCAGAGGAGCCTATTTCTTAAGCTTTGGCATCACAGTGAGGCAGTAGAGAGAAAGAGCCATACAGCTCTATGGAGTTGTGAGCATCTTCAAGGTCCATAGTGTCATTGATGGCATCCATGTCACATTGAAGGTGTCCACAGAGAAACTCCCTCACTGATGTGAACGGGAAGGGATTCTACTCCATAAATGAAGGACCTATTTCCCTTAGCAGTAGGATCAATAACCAGGGGGTATAGATTTAAAGTAATTGGTCAGAGGTTTAGAGGGGAGTTGAGGAGAAAGTTTTTCACCCAGAGAGTGGTGGAGGTCTGAAGCTCACTGCCTGAAAGGGTGGTAGAGGCAGAGACCCTCATCACATTTAAAAAGTACTTGGATATGCACTTGAAGTGCCGTAACCTACAAGACTATGGACCAAGTGCTGGAAAGTGGGATTAGGGTGGATAGCTCTTTGTTGGCCGGTGCGGACAAGATGGATCGAATGGTTTCCTTCTGTGCTGTAAATTTCTATGATTCTATGATTCTATAAAATGTGCAGATAGCTTGTGACACCATTCAGAGGATCCTTCATGTCAACACTCGATATGCAGGAGATTGCCATGAGGCCTTCATCCTCCAGCATCCAGCACTCCGTAACCTCTTCAAGGAAGAAAACTATATCAATGATTGGCTACTGGGTAACAAGGCAAACAAGCTGTCAGGTGCAACCATGGCCGATGATTCTAATCCGACATACTGAACAGAAGCAGAGCAGCAGAACAACAAGGCGCATGAACCTACCAGACTGATGAGAGGACCGTTGGGGTGCTGAAGGCATGCATTCACTGTCTGAACAGGTCAGGTGGAGATCTGCAGGATGCTTCAGAATTATCGTCGCCTGCTGTGCCCGTCACAACTTTGCCATTCAGGAAGGGCTGAAGAGAAAGTGCTGGCTCCAGAGTATCCTGAACTTCAGGGGGCAGAGCAGCAGGACAACATCTACAGAGAGGAGTCCTCGCTGACAGCTGCAAGGGCCATCAGAGGGCAGATACTCTCAGAAGCCTTCCCTTTGTAACAATCTACCTGGGCACCACAGTCTGACCTCCTTCTTGCAAATAGAGGTATTCCCTTAAATTACTGCCCATCCTACCAAATACATCAGCCTTCTTTACCCAGACATCACTTTGACACTAAAGTGAATAAGTCAGCTCTAAATGAGTGCTCCCTTCTCTGTATGACTGTAGCCTCAGTGAATAATAAGTGCACTGTTTATTTTACTACAATAATTGCAAAGTGCAAATAAAGGGGGCAAAATTTGGTTACGCCCCGTTTGGGGGCGGTAACTGAATTAGCGCCTCACATTTAGCGCCCGAGGCGGGAGTACCCCGCGAGGAAGCGGAGCGCTATCTCGGGTGCATCACTTCCGCTCGGCAGGCGCTATTAGCGCCCCCGCCCGGGCGATAAGTCCTTTGCGCCCCGTTAGCGCTCCCCGGAGGTGCTGACGGCGGGCACAAATGAGGCGAATTTCGCCCCCAAAGAGTCAGCCTACTCTTCTGTAAAACCCTGTTTCACTGGGTGCTTCCACATGCCTTTTTATCACCTATTCTAGTGCTCCTGTTAAATGCAACCTGGGGGCCAAGATCACGTTTGATGAGTCATAGGATTGAGGTGCCTCTTGTGTCGTGGTAGCTGGCTCCTGGCATGGAGCTGCTGTTGTCTGCATCTCTACAGGATGCTCCTGGGAAACCTGTTCCACTGGCACACTGCTCTGAGGGGGGAATATGGCAGATGATTGGGAGAAACACCTAGGAAATTTCCAGCGATAGTGATAGTAGGTTGAATCTGCTGAGGACATGTCTGATATTATTTAACATAGCAACTCAGACATCTAATGCAATGGCTCCATTCTGGCTCAGGCACACCCACATAGAAAAATCAGGAGCAACTTCTTGCAATATCCTAGTATCGAATACTGTATTGTTGAATTGCATGCCAATAGAAACAATTCCTCAAACAATTTTAAACTCAAGTATTCAGATTTTTCAAAAAAAATTAACTAAAGGTCAAAAACATGCATGGGCTCCATTATCTGTCTAAATCCAAAGATATTGGATGGAGTAAAGCCAAGAAAACCGATAGTATAACTTGTGTGCTGGTTATGTTTAGAGATTTGTTAATTTCAGGAATTAAATAGGGCACTGTCAACTGGTGAGATGCCTTAATTCTGTGTTACGTATCATGCTTGTCCCAACATTTTTTCTTACCTTTAATTATTATGAAAAAGGGAGTTTCAGCAGTGTCTGTGAGCAGTGCAGACTTAGTGTTATGACCAACATGGTGGTTTTCATGGAATTTTTGTCTATCGCACCAAAACTCTTCAATGCAGCAACAATGGGGTGAATTTCCTGAAGGCTTCCCTTGCTCCGCTGCCCCGTGTAAACTTCCGCCAAAGTCACGGCAGCAGAGCGGGAGAAGCCCTGAGGAAATTCACCCCCAATGTCTATCTGAGACAAGTTATGAGTGGAGTGAAATTGCACAGTGCAATATTAACATAGGACTGCTTCACCAGTTTGTGTGAAGTTCCTTTGTCCACCCCTTTGGCATAAGAACATAAGAGAACATAAGAAATAGGAGCAGGAGTAGGCCAGACGACCCCTTGAGCCTGCTCTGCCATTCAATAAGATCATGGCTGATCTTCGACCTCAACTCTACTTTCCTGCCTTATCCCCATATCCCTTGATTCACTTAGTGCCCAAAAATCTATCGATCTCAGTCTTGAATATACTCATCGACTGAGCATCCACAACCCTCTGGGGAAGAGAATTCCAAAGATTCACAACACTCTGCGTGAAGAAATTTCTCCTCATCTCAGTCCTAAATGGCTGACCCCTTATCCTGAGACTGTGACCTCTGGTTCTAGACTCTCCAGCCAGAGGAAACATCCTCCCTGCACCTACCCTGTCAAGCCTTCTAAGAATTTTATATGTTTCAATCAGATTACCTCTCATTCTTCTAATCTCCAGAGAATATAAAAACAGAAGATTCTGGAAATACACAGCATCTGTGCAGAGAGAAACAAAGGCCGAGATTTTCCGGAGTGTCAGCGGGCACGATCGTTAATAGGTCGGGTAGGAAAGTGTTTTTTTCCCCCAGTGGGTCGGGACCTCACTGTGAACCCGCCGCTGTGCGCCTTTCCCCGATGTCAGGTCTGTCAGCGCTGAGCAGACCCGACACGCAGCGGTGGGGGAACCAATTTGTCGTAAGAATGAGCCTTACGCGTGATGAACTTAAAGTAAGCTTTAATCAACTAAAAAGGTGCTACATACAAAAGAGGTCTTACTCTATGCCTCTCCAGGATCCAACTGATCAGCCCAGTATTTATCCTGGACTAATCACAGGAAGTGATGTAATAAAGTTCGAGTCACAGGAAGCTGTATTGTGTTACCACATTCTCCCCCCCCAAAAGATTAGGAGGCCGGGATGAAGTTCGAGTCACAGGAAGCTGTATTGTGTTACCACATTCTCCCTCCATTTCGTAGCCGCTGGACGAGGGAGAGCCGCACCCGTTTGGGTTCTCGTAGCGGTAGAGGGCCCCTAGCCCGTTTACCCGCCGCGGGCCGTGGACCAGAGTCCGAGTGATCCAGCCCGCTCTGTGAGGGGTCAGGACGATCCTGACTGTGTACTGGTGCCCGAACGGGTGTCGGGCAGGGCTGTGGCAGATCCGTTTCCGAGCGTATGGTACGGGGTGGATCGTGGCTGCGCGTGCGAGCCCCGACGGGCTCATAGTCAGTCTGCCCCAGGTCGGCACGCTGGAGTGAGGTACCAGCCGGCGTCAGATCCAGATCGTGATGAGAGGCACCTGGCGAGCCCAGAGATGTGCCTGGTACAATATCATCCCCTGGTGTCCCTCTATGTTTCGGCGGGCAGGGAGCCAGATCCCGCAATGACACGGTAGATTCCCGACCGTCAGGATACCGAATATAGGCGTAGGTAGGGTTGACGTCAGTGAGCTCAACCTCATCTACCAGGGGGTCATTCTTAGACGCCCGAACATATCTTCGGAGTAGCACTGGTCCTGGTGCAGTCAGCCATGACGGGAGAGATATCCCATAGGATGAGCGACGCTGAAATCGGAAGAACCGTTCATGAGGCGTCGTATTTGTGGCGGTCGAAAGGAGGGACCGTGTGGAGTGTAATGCGTCTGGAAGTACTGCTTCCCATTGCTGGTTGGGTAGGCCCCGAGATCTCAAAGCCAGACGTACCGCATTCCAGATGATAGCGTTAAAACGCTCGACTTGCCCATTCCCGACCGGATGATAAGGCGTCGTTCTGCTGGCAGCAATACCCCGTTCCGAGAGATAGGCCTTGAGTTCTCCTGACATAAAAGAAGGGCCCCGATCCGAATGAACATAGGATGCCATGCCACAGAAAGCAAATACCTGCTCAAGGCAGCTGATAACCGTGGTCGTCAGCATATTGGGGCAGGGAAAGGCAAACGGAAAACGGGAATACTCATCGACCATGGTCAATAGATAAGTGTTGCGAGTTGAAGAGGGCAACGGCCCCTTAAAATCGATGCTAAGCCGTTGCATTGGCTGGGTCGCATGTATGAGTATACCACCCGAGGGGCGGAAAAACTGAGGTTTCAATTCCGCACAGACTCTGCAGTCCGAGCACATCTTCTTTACATCCCCGGTAGAGAATGGGAGATTTCGGGACCGCACGAAGTGTAGCATGCGAGTAACGCCCGGATGACACAACCCATCATGGATGTCTACGAGCGTAGAGGGTGCCATGGCGGAGCAGAATGCTCGTGTGAGGGTATCCGGAGCCACATTCTCCTTGCCAGGTCGATAGTGGATGGTGTAACCAAAAGAGGCCAATTCCAGCCGCCAAAGCTGGATTTTATTATTTTTAATTTTGGTCCGTTTTCGATTATCGAGCATGAAGGCGACCGATCGCTGGTCCGTGATTAAGGTAAAGTGCTGGCGAGCTAGGAGATGAGTCCACTTCCGTACTGCCTCTATGATGGCTGTAGCTTCTTTCTCGACTGGAGGATAATGTAGCTCAGCCCCTTGAAAAGTCCTGGACAAAAATGCCACCGGACGACCTTCCTGATTCAGAGTGGCCGAGATCGCCACCTCCGAGGCATCACACTCAACAACAAAAGGAAGACTCTCATCGATGGAGTGAAGAGCCGCTTTCTCCAACTGTTTTTTCAGGAGGTTAAAGGCTGCAACAGCCGCTGTGTCTAGTGGGAATGTGCTGGCCTTCAGTAGAGGTTGGATTCGGTCCGAGAAGTTAGGAATCCATTTAGCATAGTATGCAAACAGGCCGAGGGCCAGGCGCAAGGAGGCCGGATTCTTAGGTGGCGGGAGTTCTTGGAGTGGGCGAAGCCTTTCAGGGTCAGGTTTAATGATGCCATTGCCCACACAATAGCCAAGGATGTTGATGGTTGGTTGTGACTCAATGGATTTAGCCGCATTTAATGTCAAATTACGGTGCTGGAGTGCATCCCAAAATCGTTGGAGATTGGCGTCATGTTCTCGCTGATTGCGACCTGCGACAGTAATATTGTCCAGATAAGGAAACGTATCCTTTAAGTCTTCCTGTTTGACCAGGTCATCCATTGCTCGCTGGAAGACAGCCACTCCATTAGTGACCCCAAAGGGGAGGCGACGAAATTGATACAGCCGTCCATTGGCTTCAAAGGCCGTATACTGCTTGTCTGAGACCTTCAAGGGTACCTGATGATAGGCACTTTTCAGATCATATGTTGAGAACACCGTGTACTCAGCCAGTTTATTAACCATATCATCGATGCGCGGCAATGGGTATGCGTCCAAGTCCGTATATTGATTGATGGTCTGTGAATAGTCAATGCACAGCCGTTTCTTGTGAGGTTGTAGAGGGTTCTTAACAATAACGACCTGGGCGCGCCATGGCGACGAACAAGGCTCGATGATATCCTCTGCTAAAAGCCGAGAAATCTCAGCCGCAATAAAAGACTGGTCTTCCTGACTGAAACGTCGTGACTTTGTTATAATCGGTTTGCATCGAGGAGGGATACTGGTAAACAGTGAGGGTTCATCCAGTGAAGCTGCTGACAATGCACAGAACGGTAATCGAGGTCGTATATTAGAAATAGTGAGTTCAGGTTTGGATCCGCCGAACTCAATGGTGAGCTTCTTATGCTGCTTTTGAAAATCTAGCCCTAAGATAAGATCACTACATAAGTCCTTGAGCACCGAAAGCCGGGTGGAGGGATACCTGTGACCATTAAGTGTTATTTCAACCATACAAAAGCCAGAAATTCTGGTATTAAGTGATGACTGAGCCATCGCAATTGCCTGGTCCGATGGGAAAACATGTAGCTTTAACTCTGCAACAATCTGTTCCCTAATGAAACTATCAGTGCTACCTGAGTCAATTAAGGCATCTAAAGTATGTCCATTAATTGATGCTTTTGTAGCTGCATGGAATAGGTTCTGAGGACAAGCAGCTGTAATTGGTGTCGTTGCACAAAGAGTGGCTGAAACTCTAGGTGTGTTTCTTCGAGAGAAAACCCGAGAGGAAGCACGATAGATTTTAGCTGGAACATCTTGATAGGCCCTTACCGGGGCAGTTCGGTAGGACTTAGCTTGATAAGCCCTCGTAGAGGCTCTTGATAGGCAAACCTTTGCAAAATGACCCTTTTTGTTGCAATGACTGCAAAACGCATTGCGAGCAGGGCAGAATTTCCGAGGGTGAAACTCATCACCACAAAAGAAGCATTCTTAGATTGCCAAGAGGCTGCCACAGTGGGGTCATCATCCTCTTCATCAGTGAAGTCATCAGATTGATCGTCAGGGATAAAGTCCTCCCTAAAAGAGTTCACCTGTGGCCTCTTAAATTGCCTGACTGTAGTTAAGGCAGCAGACCGAGGTCTGGGCACTGTATAAAGGTCTGCATTTCTTTTTGCCAGATCTAGAGAGCAAGCCATGTCATAAGCTCTCTGAAGCTCAAGTGTCTTACTTTCCAGTAGACGCTGGCGTATAAATGGGGAGGCAAGCCCGCAGATGAAAGCATCACGGATCATTTCTTCACGGTACAGCTCAGCTGAGGCCGCCTGAAAGTTACAGTCCATACTAAGTCTGCGAAGCTCTTGGAGGAATTTATCAATGGATTCCTCCGGCCCTTGTTGGGCTGTAGCTAGTAGATGTCTGGCATAGACCTCATTCGGTGTCTTAGTATATAGTCTTTTAAGCGTCCGAATTGCCTCCTCGTAACTGCCCCATTCCTCGACATACTGAAATACATTCGGGGTGACACAGTTGATGAGTATCCGCAATTTTGAGTCATCATCAGCCTTGCAATATTCGAGAAAATTGTCAAACGTGCGATACCAGTGTTTCCACACCTTACCGGCTGCTGGGGTGTTTGGGTCCAAGTCAAGACGCGATGGTTTAAGGATGTTTTCCATGATGGGTGATTCCCTGGATCCTTAGTTCCGAGTTCGTCCAAAAAGTTTGAGTGCGAAGTTTTTCAAAGTTGATTAAATTGTCGTAAGAATGAGCCTTACGCGTGGTGAACTTAAAGTAAGCTTTAATCAACTAAAAAGGTGCTACATACAAAAGAGGTCTTACTCTATGCCTCTCCAGGATCCAACTGATCAGCCCAGTATTTATCCTGGACTAATCACAGGAAGTGATGTAATAAAGTTCGAGTCACAGGAAGCTGTATTGTGTTACCACACAATTCATGTAATTATGACCTTGTTTAGAGAACATGATGCGGAGATGCCGGTGTTGGACTGGGGTGGACAAAAGTGAGAAGTCGCACAACACCAGGTTATAGTCCAACAGTTTTATTTGAAATCACAAGCTTTCGGAGCTGCTGCCCCTTCGTCAGGTGAAGTGAAGGAATACGAATCGGCAAAGCATATATAGACAGAGAACAATGCCTGTGTAGCGTACAATCTTAGACGACTACAGTTAATCTTTCTGACTGCCTTTTATCACACCTCGGCAGAGAAACAATCAGGTCAGTCAGGAAGGCATTATATCAAAGACATAGCAAGATACAACTAAGACAATGAGGTGGGGTCACAGGGGGTCTAATGTGTCAAATGCAGTCTGTATGGAAAACCATAAACTTTAAAATGTTTACTTTTTTTTACTGGAAATCACATCTGTGAACAAGCCAACGACGACTCGAGTCTGGATGACTCTACGTCATGTAGCGTGACATGGACCCAAGATCCCGGTTGAGGCCGTCCTCATGGGTGCGGAACTTGGCTATCAGTTTCAGCTCGATGATTTTGCGTTGTCGTGTGTCTCAAAGGCTGCCTTGGAGAACGCTTACCCAAAGATCGAAGGCTGAATGTCCTTGACTGCTGAAGTGTTCCCCGACTGGGAGGTAACAATCCTGCCTGGCGATTGTTGCGCGGTGTCCGTTCATACGTTGTCTCAGTGTCTGCATGGTCTCGCCGATGTACCATGCTCCGGTGCATCCTTTCCTGCAACGTATGAGGTAGACAACGTTGGCCGAGTCACATGAGTATGTACCATGTACCTGGTGGGTAGTGTCCTCACGTGTGATGATGGTATCTGTATTGATGATCTGGCATGTCTGGCATGTCACGGCAACCTCTGCAAGACATATCACGCTACATGACGTAGAGTCATCCAGACTCGAGTCGTCGTTGGCTTGTTCACAGATGTGATTTCCAGTAAAAAAAAGTAAACATTTTAAAGTTTATGGTTTTCCATACAGACTGCATTTGACACATTAGACCCCCCTGTGACCCCACCTCATTGTCTTAGTTGTATCTTGCTATGTCTTTGATATAATGCCTTCCTGACTGACCTGATTGTTTCTCTGCCGAGGTGTGATAAAAGGCAGTCAGAAAGATTAACTGTAGTTGTCTGACATTGTACGCTACACATGCATTGTTCTCTATCTATATATGCTTTGCCGATTCGTATTCCTTCACTTCACCTGACGAAGGGGCAGCAGCTCCGAAAGCTTGTGATTTCAAATAAAACTGTTGGACTATAACCTGGTGTTGTGCGACTTCTCACTTTTGTTTAGAGAACATTAAGAATACACTTGAGCTCACCTTTTGATTTTACATGCTTGCCCATGGGGTCCTCACTGCTCGGGGATCACGTCTGTTAAGCTGAGGTGGGAGTTCAGTGGCCATTGAATCAGTTGTTGAGTTGACAGCTTCAAATGTAAAGTGAAAGCTCCCACCTTACAGAGGTATCTTCCCTCAGCCACAAGCTCTTCCACACTACATTTCCACAACAGATTCACCGTGCTGCAAGTCTCTACACAAGTCTCCATCCAGTCTGATCTCATTTCCCTCTCACCATTGACAGATCGCTTCTGTCATCTCTACTTCACCTGCTATCTATTCCATCAACATGGGTGCCATTTATACTCTCGCACCTTGGTCCTCAGAATCCCACCACGATCAGCCCCAACACCAGCAGCACCAGGAACACCAGCAGCACCAATAACAATGCCAACCTTCTCTGCAATCAACTGATGCTGCACAGGACACAGGGCTCCAGCACCCAACCACATTGCTGCCCAGGAGGCCAGGAATGGCCTCACCATGACTAGATTTACTTCACTTGATGCTGTACAGCCTGGCTGCCACATGATGTGCCAGGTTTACATCAGCCCTGCGTGCTGTGACTCCCTCCACAAGTATATGGAGTCATGGTAGAGCCTGGGTGCAGCCCAATGCCTCTGTGCAGTGATTGTCAGTGTTTGCAGCACCTCAATGCTGTAGAACACTGACAGCACAAATGTCAAAATAAATTTGGACATGGTCCCTTTAAGGAAACCGGCTTCCCCTAATTGGCCGGAAAACACGCTGGGCGGGCTTAACAAGCCCAATCAAGGGAAATTCATTTCAGATGGCGGGCTGGGGCCATCAGTGGGGTCGGGACCCGCCACCGACGTCACTCGCCATGGACCCGCCAAGGTCAGCAAAATCGCGGCCAAAGTTAATGTTTCAGGTCGATGACCATTCATCAGAACTGGAAGAAGTTAAAGATGTAACAGGTTTTAATCAAGCACAGAGGCAGGAAAAGGGGGATGGGAGGAAAGAACAAAAGATAATGTCTGTGATAGGGTGGAAGGCAGGAGAGATTAAATGACAAAAGGGATGATGGTGCAAGGCAAAAGGGGATGGTAATGAGACAAGTAAAGAATCAAAGGATGGGTTTAGAGGAGATGTAAATGGGAATAGCAGAATCATTACCAACAGCTGCTGTCTGAAAAAATGGGGGCAGAGGTTATGATCTGAAATTGTTGAACTCAGTGTTGAGTCCGGAAGGCTGTAAAGTGTCTAATCGAGCTTATGTTGAGCTTCATTGGAACAGTGGAGAAGGCCAAGGACAGAGAGGTGAAAGTGGGAGTGGAGCAGAGAATTAAAATGACAGGCGACCAGAAGCTCGGGGTCACGCTTGCGGACTGAACGGAGGTGTTCCACAAAGCGGTCACCCAATCTGCGTTTGGTCTCCCCAATGTAGAGGAGACCACATTGTGAGCAGCGAATACAGTATACTAAATTGAAAGAAGTACAAGTAAATTGCTGTTTCACCTGGAAGGAGTGTTTGGGGCCCTGGACGGTGGGAAGGATACAGGTAAAAGGGCAGGTGTTGCATCTCCTGCGCTTGCACAGGAAGATGCCGTGGGAAGGGGAGGGAGTGTTGGGGGTGATTGAGGAGTGGAGCAGGGTGCCACGGAGGGAACAGTCCCTTCGGAATGCTGAAAGGGGAGGGGCGAGGATGTGTTTGGTGGTGGCATCAAGCTGGAGGTGGCAGAAGTTGCGGAGGATGATCCGTCAAAGTTGTAGACTGGTGGGGTAGAAGGTGAGGACCAGGGGAACCCTATTGTGGTTCTGGGAGGGAGGTGAAGTGTGAGGGCAGAAGTTTGGGAAATGTGATGGACATGGTTGAGAGGCCTGTCAACTATGGTGGAGGGGAATTCTCAACTGAGGAAAAAGGAAGACATATCGGAAGCACTGGTATGGAAGGCGGCATCGTCAGAACAGATGTGATGGAGATGGAGAAACTGGCAGAATGGAATAGAGTTCTTACAGGAAGCGGGGTGGAAGGAAGTGTAATCAAGGTAGCTGTGGGAGTCAGTGGGCCTATAGTAGATATTGGTAGATAGCCTATCCCCAGAAATAGAGATAGAGAAGTGGAGGAAGGGAAGGGAAGAGTCAAAGATGGACCATGTAAAGGTGAGAGAAGGGTGGAAATTGGAAGCAAAATTGATGAACTTTGTTGAATATAGGCCCATTCTACTCGATCTCTCCTCATAGGACAGCCCTCTCACTCGAGGAATGCAATGCCTGAAAGGGTGGTGGAGGCAGACTTAATCACGACTTTCAAAAGGGAGTTGGATAAGTACCTGAAGAAAAAAAATTTGCAGGGCTATGGGGAAAGAGCAGAGGAGTGGGACTAGCTGAAGTGCTCTTGCAGAGAGTCGGCACGGGCTCGAAGGGGCAAAAGGCCTCCTTCCGTGCTGTAACCATTCTATGATTCTATGATTCTAATCTAGTGAACCTCTAAGAGAAGTATATTGTTCCTTAGGTAAGGACACCAAAACTGTACACAGTACTCCACGTGTCATCTCACCAAAGCCCTATATAATTGCAGCAAGACTTCCTTACTGTTATACTGAAACCCCCTTGCAATAAAGGCTAACATACCATTTGTCTTCCTAATTGCTTGCTGTATCTGCATGTTAACTTTCTTTGTGTCTTCTACTGTGAAGACAGACACAAAATATTTGTTTAACATCTCTGCCATTTTCTTATTACCCTTTATAATTTCTCCTGCCACTGCCTCCAAGGGACCCACGTTTACTTTCGCGAATCTCTTCCTTTTTATACACTTGTAAAAGCTCTTACAATCTGTTTTTATATTTCTTGCTAGTTTATTCTCATAAATATATGTTGGGAAAGCAAAATAGCAGGTAAACAAATTTTAGGTAAACATGTTAAGCAATTGTATGCTAATATTGCAGACTATGATTTCGTCTGAATGCTTTGTAGACAGAGGAGTGTGTAGTGGTGCAATTGATTGCATATTGAGATCATCACCTTACTGACCACATCTGCTTCAATAAAATTGTTAAAAATAATAACATACACTCCCAATGACTGAGTGCATAAATGCGCTGCCTAATGTAGTACTGAGTCATATGCACCAGGAAGATTCCAGATTCAATACCTGGAGTGTAATGGTCCCTATAGTCAAATAGCTTGCTGGAATTCACTATAATGGATCACAGACAAAGAATGGCCACTTTGGCGAGGTACTGGAGCACTGATGGAGCTCATGGAACTGTATCCCAGCTTGAACCAGCAGCTTTAGGTGATATGGGAGGAAATTGTAAACTAAATAATGGCCCTGAATTTCCATGGAGGTTTTCCCAATCTCCCACCAAAAATTCTGCCGTTTTCAGCTGTTTACATCATTTCTCCGGAAGCCCACCAATTGTCCGCCAAGTGTTACAATGAGAGATCGGGAGGACCCCCATGGAAATTCAGGGTCAGCTTTTCCAAATGACACTGACTGTAGTGCAAACTTACTCCCAGATCCTGACATGCAGCAGTATTTAAATAATCATGGGCTGCTCCTGACTAACCTAGTTCTGCCATAAAAAATCATTAATAAATAAATGTCGTATTCCTTGGATCACAGCAGGAGACTTATAGAAGGAATACTGCAGAAAATATTAGGTAAGAATGTAAATTTGCCAAAACTGCATTTGAGCAATTTGACTAAAAAAGCATTCTGTTGATTAATATTTTCCCAAAATATATTTACGGTCATAAAGCATAGGTCATCAGATAACAAAAAAATTGAAGAAAATTTAAAGCAATATTCAAAAAAGTACTCAGTACCATCTTATTCAATACAAGATTAAAGAACATATTAAATTCAGAAAAATTGTTCTGGAGCTAATGCGCAGCTACAGTATGTGCAGGAAAAGTATCCACTTTGACACATAAGGATGCCAAACTCTCTTCCGTTATAAATATTAGGGCTGCAAAATTGAGAAGTTTAGTGGCGGCTGTGAAAGCTGGTTTTGCTGAAAAAATGGCTACCGTTGCCTGCGCTCGCAGCCCACATTTAAATGATACAGATCATGATGTCAATCGGCGTGCAACGTCACGCTCTGCCTCATTACCATTTTTCTAGCGAGCCCAGGCAATGGCTAGGCTGGCGACCTGTCCAAAATGGCGGCTGCCGTGGCCCATGCTGGTAGTGGGCGGAAGCGAGACGGCTGCCATTTTTTTGACAAAACCGGTCTTAACAGCTGGCGTAAGGTGCCAAATTTCACGGCCCCTGTGTTTTACAGAGTAGCGTATTTTGTAAAGACCACAGCAGACATATCAAATTGACTGTGATTTTACAGACACCAGCCTTGTAATGGAATCTTCATTGAGATGTGTTATGAACTGCATATTTACTTGACTGTTCAAAAGTCTGTTTACTTTTAAGTTGTGACAGAACCGATCTGCTTCCCATCATTTTTGCTACTACTATACAAGCTCAATACCTGAAATTCTGCAAAAATACATTGCTGATGACTTTGGGACAGGTTAAGTTCTGTTTTCTCCTTTCTAGTTCATTGTACCGTCATTCTAGCCACTTTAGCCAAGTGTAATTACAACAGGGCAGATAAATCAGGATGAAGAGACACTGAAGTGGGGGTCTGACATCTAATGTAACTACAAGATTGGTACATGGAATGTTTCTTTAAAAACAGTAACATTTGCTCTTAGTTATACAAAAGCTATGTTATTATAGAACTAAAATAAAAAATATTGTATTCTATTGTATGTTAATCAATATTACTAATATTTAAAATATTATAAAAATATACAGTCTAAATAAAGTCAGTAGTATATCAGAAACTGAACTTTGTTTGGATGAATTTGTACTCACTCATCTTTGTTCTATTATAGTTGATTTTAGCAATGAAGCCTCAAAGAATTTTTGAGAATTTTAGGAAATTGTGAAAAACTTGATCTGTGATAGTTGTAAATAAAAATAAAAAAGAGCACAGCTAACTTCCCCCTCCTATCATTAAGCATTAATATTTCTTTGCGAATGTTGTCAATTTCAATACCCTTCTGCAGCTCTTCGCACCTCCAAACAGAGTTACCGGCTGGCTGCTTGGAGACATGGCTCATGACACCCTTGAGGAGGCCAAGCAATGACACCGAGGAGCACTATAATGAAAGCCACTTGTCCACCAGATGTGTCATAGAGCAAGCAATCGGCATGCTGAAGATGCGCTTCAGATTGCTTGACAGATCTGGAGGAGCCCTTCAGTACGCACCAGCCAGGGTCTCCAGAATCATCGTTGTTTGCTGCGCGTTGCACAACATAGCGCAGCAGCGAGGATTGGAGCTGCAGGAAGAGCAAGGCGCAGAGCGCACAGCCTCTTCAGAGGAGGATGAGGAGGAGGAGGTGGAACCTGAGGTGGAGATGGCACCAGCAGTGGCGCACATTGCTGCCCGGGAGGCCCGGGATGGCTTCATAATGGCCAGATTTACTTAAGTTGCACCAGTGCATCCATCTGGCTCCCAGATGCGATACCAACTTCCCCCCCGCCCACACCCCCGCAACCAATACCACAAAGCAGTCCTACAATGACCAAACCATTCCTGTCAACCAAACCCCCATTGCTCGAGGTTAAGTAATGTCTCACCATTCACTCCAAGTGACACGGCCTCTTCCCGGGTAGCTGGTAAACATGGACCAGACGGGAAAGTAGTGCAAAGACATAAATTTATGTGCGTCATAAATAGAACTGAAACTTAACACTAACATTTTGGCAAACACACATGTGCCTACCCTTGTGTATCTAAGGTTGTGTCTTTTTTTATTTTTTGAATACTTCTACAAGGTGCAACCCCTGTGGCTTTAGCAGAGGTTGAGGCAGGCTGCTCACTTACCTGCTGCGACTGCTTAGACACTTTTGGGGGACGTCCTCTGGGTTTTGGAGCCAGTGAGGGCCCCGCCAAAGACTGCTCCTCCTGCAACTGTGCGGGGCAGACTCGGCCATCGGGATCCGAGGCAGCATGTAGGGTTCTGACTGAGGGGGAGGCTACGGGGGAGAAATGGGAGCGCTTTGAGAAGAGCCCCCACTTCCATGTCCCCTCTCACAATCATCCCTCTCATGGGCCACTCGCACCCCTGCTAGCAAGGAACTGGAGAGCACCTTGCTGCACATCAGTGGGGCGATGAAGGCCCAAATCTACGTTTTATATCTCTCCTCGAGATGGTCAATGAGCGTCTGCCATCTGTTGTCCACAGCAAGCATGTTCTCGTTCAACTGGCACATTTGCTGCTCCATGCAGGTGGCCATCCTTTCCATGGAACAGCACATCGTCGCCATTGCCTGCAAGATGGTAGTGATCATGTTAGAGATGGACCCCTCCATTCTCTGTTAATTCGCACACATCGTGGCTGGAAAAGCTGCCAGAGCCTCACGCAATTGTTGCTGCTCCTCCAAGATCAACCTCTTTCTCGATGGCCCCCGAGGTTCAGCATTTGCATGCAGCTCAGCAGAGCTTGGAGCATCCTGTGCCCTCCGACGAGGACTCTCCACTGCTAACCCTGTCTCCACCATCTGCTCTTGCTTACTTGTGATGTGTGGGACACCAGGTGACAACACTACTCTGTGTCTCACTGGACCCACTGACGTGTGCGTATCTGCGCTGGTGTTGGGTGCACCTGTATCTGGTGACAGTGCACCCTCAGAGAATGGAGCTTCCTCTGAGGAGTCATCTTCCTTCTCTGGCTGGACAGTGTGGGGGGCACTTGATGGACCTGTGGGAGTGTAAAGACATGAATTAGACCTCTTATGATAAGAATGTGTAACGTTACCATTATGCACATGATGATATTTCACTGGCTGCTGACAGCAGTCACCATGAGTGACTGTTTTATGCCATGTGGGATATTTAATTCTGTCACCAGGTTGCTGGGAGGTCCCCCTCTCTCCGTCTCCCACCGCCAGCAGCTCAGTCACTCCACTTAGTTCGAGAGCCTCCACCTCTGCTGGCGTCAAATTTGTATATATTGGAGGACCACCTCCGGTTCTCTCACTTTCTCTCCTGTTCTGCACTCTCTTCTCCTGCAAGAAGAGAAAGAAGAGATGTTTGAGTGAGAGTGATAGAATGAGTGCAAGGGATGTATGGGCTACATCTGTAGAGGGTGGCTATGAGGGAGTGGTGTCACATTGCCAAATGGCCTCTTTCTGTGGTGTTACTTCCTGTGATTGCATTAGGATAAGGGTGAGTGTCAGTGGTGGTTACTCAGATAGGGATGTGATTAAGTGCATAGACACTGAGAGATGGGTGCACCTTGCAAGGTAGGTTGGTGTGAAGAGTGACTTGCAGGAGTAGCCTTGGGAAGGCAGAGTGATGGGGTTGGGGTGACAGGCACATCAGGATGTAGGTGAGTGTGGCATTGTACTCACCCTTCCTGACCTCATGAGATCATTAGATCTCTTCCAGCATTGAATCCTGGAGCGGCTGACACACCCCTGCTGCTCACTTCTTGGGCAATCTCCAGCCATGCCCTCTTGGTTTCCCTAGCTGCTCTTTTCCTGCCGCTTCCGGGGAATAGGACCTCCCTGCGTGCTCTGATTCCCTGGACCAGGACTTCGAGGAAGGCATCCGAGAACCTGGGTGCAGCTTTCTGTCACTGTGACTCCATCCTTGCTTGCACCCACACAAATCGCTTCAAAATATAGCAATAGTCACCTCTCCCAACCACCTGTATGCCTCCTCCAACAACCTTCAACTGTGATGTGTGCAAGGCTCCTTTAAATATCTGAGCTGAAAGCGAGTCATCGGTGATGTCATCAGACCCGCTCCATTTAATTGGCCGGGAAACCCACGTGATTGTTTCAATTGATGTAATTCATTTAATTGCGCAGTGCAGAATGCACTGTTGAAAACTTCGGGATGGTGACCTGCTACGCGGCCTACACGCACCCACCCCGACTCTAAGGTAAAAATTCCAGCCATTATGCTTGCAAATTTTTGTGGTCCATAATGTTTTTAAAAGTCCTGTTGCATAATGGAATGGCAAACTGTTTCAATGCAAAAATCTCCCATAATCATTGTTGCCAAGTTCTGGAGCTCACTTACTATAGAGTGGGTGCTTTTCAGAAAATCTTTGTGGGTTATTTTGGCCAAAGGGTGAAAACGGGCAGTAAATGGGTGTTGTGCTAATAAGAAACACCTGTTTGAATGTCTGGATTTAGCACGCAATTTTTGGGTTAATTGATGATTATCATGATTTAAACGTGCCTGCAGGCGCTGAAAACGTCATCTGCATGTTTAGCACTCAAGTGCTGATTAGATGCCATTTTCCTGGAGCAGTATATGTAGCCTGCACACATCCACTGAAGGTGTGGGTGCACTGGCTGGGAGAGAAGCCAACATGAAAGGATGTCTCAAGGACCTAGAGAGAGGGCACACAGGTTCTCCGATGCAGCACTGGAGGTCCTGGTGGAGGAGGTAGAGAGGAGGAAAGATGTCCCCTACCTGTGGGGGGAAGGCGGCCACAGAGGCAGCTGATGCGGCACATGTGGGAGGAGATCGCCCGGGAGGTGACAGTCGGGAGCCCTGGCCCTGGGACAGTCATTGCAGCTTCCGTGGAACGGCAAACTGCTTCAATGGAAGCTCAGGCAGCTGCGATGGTGGCTCTGGGCTCCTCGGTTGAAAGGGGCTTGCAGAGTGTCTCCGATGGCCAGAGGTCTGTCCTCCACCAGATCACTGGGCGGGCTTGACAGAGGCCCCGAGGTAGTGCCGTGGGAATCATGGAGCAGGAACCTACTGGCCTCTCTCTGGATGCCAGCATTGCTGCTTTCTTTAGTCACGTGGCCCTCCTCTGCACCCTCTCCAAAGCCTCAATGTCACCCACCTTGTGAGGAGACCAAAATTGGCCACAGTATTCTAACTGAGGCCTGACCAAGGTCTTATACAAGGACAAAATAGTATGCCTTGTCTTATGCCTTGCCCTATGAATGCACATTTGAAAAGATTCTGTTTTATATTTATGTATAATAGGATAACTTAGGACCACTTGACAGGATTAATGCACAATTATACAGCCACTTTTTCATCACTACAAAGTGACATTATTCCAGAGTTGTGTCCCATACTAACTCTGGAGTAGAGTGATGTGAGACTGGCTCAGGAAGAATGTCTCACAATAACTCCAGTGGGAAGTCAAGCTGAGTTAAAAAGGACATCTTAGTGAAGCTTATTTAAGTGTTTTGAGAAAATGAACACTCCCGCTCACGCTATCAAGACATTCAAAATTTACTGGCTAGGAGTGGAGCTCTGTTGATCTTTGCTTACACATGTGTACAGAGCTCTCTGTTGGCCAAAGAGCTGGATTTTTAGCCAGATAGTATCCATGAGGTATGGCCAGTTGTGAAATCATACTCTACTACAGCCTTGAAGTATAATACTTACACTGGCTTGACGCTAAAGACAGATAAACAATTAACAGATTAGCATTTACGTGTTGAAATGGAGAAAAGGACTGCCAAATAGAATCATAGCACAGAAGGAGACCATTTGACCCATCATGTTTGTGCCAGCTCTTTGCTGGAACAATCCAAAATTAATTCCACTCCCCCACTCTCCCCATAGCATTATATCTTCCTGTGCTTCACATATTTATCCAATTTCCACTTAAAAGCTGCAATGTTCTCTGCCTCAACCATTTCCTGTGGCAAAGCATTCCATGGTCCAACAACCTTCTGTGTAAAGAAATGTTTCCTGATTTTTCCCCTCACTCTCTTAATGACAATTTTAAATTGATGACTCTGAGTCACTGATTTTCCAACCAGAGGAATTAATCTTTCCCTATTCACTCTGTCAGAACTCTTCATAATTCATAATCTCCTCTTAGTCTTCTCTGCTCTAGTGGAAATAAATGAGAAGTCGCACAACACCAGGTTATAGTCCAACAGATTTATTTAATTTTACAAGCTTTCGAAGCAGTTCGCTCCTTCGTCAGGTTACCTGACGAAGGAGCGAACTGCTTCGAAAGCTTGTAAAATTAAATAAATCTGTTGGACTATAACCTGGTGTTGTGCGACTTCTCATTTTTGTCCACCCCAGTCCAACGCCGGCATCTCCACATCATGACCTCTAGTGGAAATAGTCCACTTCACTTCAAGTCTTTCCTCATAACTATACCTTCCTCTCCCTGTGTGTCAGTCATGGCTCAGTTGGCAGCACTCTCGCCTCTGAGTCAGAAGGTTGTGGGTTCAAGTCCCACTCCAGAGACTTGAGCACAGAAATATAGGCTGACACTCTAGTACTGAGGGAGTGCTGCACTATCAGAGGTGCCGTCTTTCAGATGAGACATTAAACCAAGGTCCTATCTGCTCTCTCAGGTGGGCATAAAAGATCCCATGGCATTACATCAAAGAAGAACAGGGAGTTATCCCTCAATTAACATCACAAGAAAAGTTATCTGGTCATGATCACATTGCTGTTTGTGGGAGCTTGCTGTGCACAAATTGGCTGCAGTGTTTCCTACATTACAACAGTGACTGCACTTCAAAAGTACTTCATTGACTGTAAAGCGCTTTGGGATGTCCTGAGGTTGTGAAAGGCGCTATATAAATGCAAGTCTTTTTTTTTCTGGCATCGTCCTATGAATCCAAACTGTATACTTGCTATGGTTTTAATGAGCTAAATCAACTTAAGAGAAAGCAATTTTATTATAATGGATACTGACCCTAGAATAAACTGCAAATAATCTTTTAATAAACTTGTAGTAATAACTTCACAACTGATAATTCTCCTTAATGAATGACATCATATATCGATGAGGTGGACTGGATGGCAGATTCTATCCATACTGATAAACACACCTGGCACAAAAAATGTCGACCAAATAAAAATACCCTATAAAATTAACAGTATTGAATGATACAAATGACACATAAACTAGAGCGATTTCTTTGGGTTCTGATGATGGTTATAAACTATGTAAGCTGTTCTTGCAATTCATTACATCATCAGAATTGCCGGATTGAGTTATATCCTGGAATTTCCTTGGAGGAATTTCTGCCAGCAGATAAGCTAAAAACATCTGTTTGCGCCATTTCTCCAGAGTTTCCACCAATCTTTCACCAGTGTTACTGTGGGACATCGGGAGAACCGTGCAGAAATTCATCCCCATTGTCACAGGGTGGTGGATAGTCGACATTAAAGAGCAAGGGAAAGGAGGATCTGTAGACGGCAAAAGCACACTCGAGTGGAAACTCTTAAGGCATTTACCCAACAATGTGGAAGATTGTCCAGGTATGTCCTATTCATCGGGAACGGTAGCTTAATGGTTATGTTATGGGACTAGTAATCCAGAAGCCTGGACTAATCATCTGAGAGATACGAGTTCAAATCCCACCATGGCAGCTTATTTTAAATTCAGTTAAATAAAACTGGAATTAAAAAAAGCTAATACCAATAACGGTGACCATGTAACTATTGGATTGTCATGAGATCCATGCTCAACGCCATGCGGCGCCACATAAACACTCTCAACCTCTCTCTTCAGCAGCACCGACGCACTCTATCGCAAAGCTGTCCGGGTCCACAGTTCCATTTAATCCTTCGACTCATCCGACGCTTCAACAAAAAACTTTTTTTCTTCCTTTCTGATGTCAAGGATCGCAAGCTTCATCAACTCGTGAACACCAACGCCCCTCCGGAACCTTCTTCCCCTTCACTTTTCTCTGACCCCCCTTCTCCCGATCCCACCCCTGCCGCGTTTTCACTATCCCCTCTGACCTTCCCCTCTCTGACCCCGAACGATCAGTCCTCAGCAAAGGCCTGAGCTTCATCCCCTTACGCCCCCACCTCAATGAATTTCGAGCTCGGCACGATGCTGAGCTCTTTTTCCGCCGCCTTTGTCTCCGTGCCCACTTCTTTGGCCAGGAGTCTTCCCCCCGCACAGCTGACCCTTTCTCCCGCTTTCAGAATTCTCGTTCTACCTGGACCCCTCCCTCTGGCCTCTTACCCTCTCTAGATCTTTTCACTGGAAACTGCCGGCGTGACATCGGCCGTCTCCATTTCTCTGCTCCCCTCACTCACTCCAACCTAACTCCCTCTGAACTTGCAGCACTCCATTCTCTCAGATCCAACCCCGACATTGTCATTAAACCTGCTGACAAGGGTGGTGCTGTTGTTGTTTGGCGATCCGACCTCTACCTAGCGGAAGCTGAACGTCAACTCTCCGACACCTCCTCCTACCTCCACCTGGACCATGACCCCACTACCGAACATCAAGCCACCATTTCCAAGACTGTCACTGACCTCATATCCTCTGGAGATCTTCCCCCCACGGCCGCCAACCTCATAGTTCCCCAACCTCGCACAGCCCGCTTCTACCTCCTTCCCAAGATCCACAAACAGGACTGCCCTGGTAGACCCATCGTTTCAGCCTGTTCTTGCCCCACGGAACTTATCTCTTCCTATCTCGACTCTATTTTTTCTCCCCTTGTCCAGTCACTTCCCACCAACATCCGCGACTCTTCCGACGCCCTCCGCCACTTTAACAGTTTCCAGTTTCCTGGCCCCAACTGCCTCCTTTTCACACTGGACGTCCAATCCCTCTACACCTCCATCCCCAACCAGGATGGCCTGAGGGCGCTCCGCTTCTTCCTTCAACAGAGGCCCAACCAGTCCCCATCACCACCACCCTCCTCCGCCTGGCTGAACTTGTTCTCACATTGAACAACTTCTCCTTTGACTCCACTCATTTCCTCCAAATCAAAGGTGTTGCTATGGGTATCCACATGGGTCCTAGCTATGCCTGCCTTTTCGTGGGATATGTGGAACACTTTTTGTTCCAGTCCTACTCGGGTCCCCTCCCTCACCTCTTTTTCTGGTACATTGATGACTGTATCGGTGCCGTTTCCTGCTCTCGCCCTGAACTAGAAAATTTCATTCACTTTGCTTCCAATTTCCACCCTTCCCTCACCTTCACATGGTCCATCTCCGACTCTTCCCTTCCCTTCCTCGACTTCTCCGTCTCCATCTCTGGGGATAGGTTATTGACAAACATTCACTACAAGCCCACTGACTCCCACAGCTACCTGGACTACACTTCCTCCCACCCCACCTCCTGTAAGGATTCTATTCCATTCTCCCAGTTTCTCCGTCTCCGCCGCATCTGCTCTGACGATGCCACCTTCCATACCAGTGCTTCTGACATGTCTTCCTTTATCCTCAACCGAGGATTCCCTCTACTGTGGTAGACACGGCCCTTGACCGTGTCCGTTCTATCTCCCGCACTTCTGCCCTCACCCCTGCCCCTCCCTCCCGGAACCACGATAGAGTTCCCCTTGTCCTCAGCTTTCACCCCACCAGTCTCCACATTCAACGGATCATCCTCCGCCATTTCCGCCACTTCCAGCGTGATCCCACCACCAAACGCATCTTCCCCTCACCTCCCCTTTCAGCATTCCGTAGGGACCGCTCCCTCTGCGACACCCTAGTCTTCTCCTCTATCACCCCCAGCACCCCTTCCCCTTCGCCCGGCACCTTCCCGTGCAAGCGCAGGAGATGCAACACCTGCCCTTATACCTCCCCCCTTCCCACTGTCCAGGGCCCCAAACACTCCTTCCAGGTGAAACAGCGATTTACTTGTACTTCTTGCAATTTAGTATACTGTATTCGCTGCTCACGATGTGGTCTCCTCTTTGCGGAACACCTCCATTCCGTCCGTAAGGGGGACCCCGAGCTTCCGGTCGCCTGTCACTTTAATTCACCACTCCATTCCCACTCAGACCTCACCGTCCTCGGCCTCTTGCATTGTTCCACGGAAGCTCAGCGTAAGCTCGAGGAATAGCACCTCATCTTTCGATTAGGCACTTTACAGCCCTCTGGACTCAACATAGAGTTCAACAATTTCAGATCATAACCTCGGCCCCTATCACATATATATATTTTTTATCCACACTTTTTGTTTGTGCCTTTTTTTTTCTTCCCTCCCACATGGCAGCTGTCTTTCATTCTGCCAGCGCAATTCATACTTCATCTAGAGCCATCTTTTGTTTCTTAACCTGTCCCATTACCATCTCCTCTTGCCTTGAATATCTGTTAACGTCTCTTTACTTCTCCTGCCTTCCATCCTATCACAGACCTTCCCTTTTGTTCTTTCATCCCCTCCACCATTTCCCAGCCCCTAAACTTGCTTTAAAATCTGTTCCATTTCCTGCTTTTTTCCAGTTCTGACAAAAGGTCTTCGACCTGAAACGTTAACTCTGTTTCTCTCTCCACGGATGCTGCCTGGCCTGCTGAGTTTTTCCAGCGTTTTCTGTTGTTAGTTCAGATTTCCAGCATTCGCAGTATTTTGCTATTGTATTATTGGATTGTCGTATTGGCCTGGTTCACTAATGTCCTTTAGGGAAAGAAGTCTGTAGTCCTTACCCAGTCTGCCCTATATGTGACTCCAAACCCAGACTCTTGACCCAGGTTGACTCTTAACTACCCTCTGAAATTGCCTAGCAAGCCACTCATAAGAATATAAGAATTAGGAGTAGGAGCCAGAGTAGGTCATATGGCCCCTCTAGCCTGCTCCGCCATTCAATAAGATCATGGCTGATCTTCGATCTCATCACAACTTTCCTGCCCGATCCCCATATCCCTTGATTTCCAAAAATCTATCTATCTCAGCCTTGAATATACTCAACGACTCAGCATTCACAGCCCTTTGGGGTAGAGAATTTCAAAGATTCACAACCCTCTGAGTGAAGAAATTCCTCCTCATCTCAGTCTCAGTATCAGCTGTGGCTCAGTACACTCGCCTCTGAGTCAGAAGTTTGTGGGTTCAAGTCCCACTTCAGGGACTTGAGCACATAAATCTAGGCTGACACTCCAGTGCAGTACTGAGGGAGTGCTGCACTGTCGGAGGTGCTGTCCTTCAGATGTGACATTAAACCAAGGCCCCGTCCGCTCTCTCAGGTGGACGTAAAAGATCCCATGGCACTATTTCAAAGAGGAGCAGGGGAGTTATCCCTGGTGTCCTGGCCAATATTTATCCTTCAATCAACATAACAAAAACAGATTATCTGGTCATTATCACATTGCTGTTCGTGGGAGCTTGCTGTGCACAATTTGGCTGCCGCGTTTCCCACATTACAACAGTGACCACACTTGAAAAGTACTTCATTGGGTGTAAAGTGCTTTGAGACGTCCGGTGCTCATGAAAGGCGCTATATAAATGCAAGTCTTTCTTTAAATGGTCTACCCCTTATCCTGAGACTATGGGGGTGATTTTGCCAATGGGGGCGCGTTGGAGGCGGGACTGCTGCTGGACGGGTCGATGTCCCGTCTCCATCGATTTGTGGCCAATCCACGCTATTTTCCCTTGATTGACCCTGTTAAGCCCGCCCAGCAGGTTTAGCAGGCCAATTAAGGGAAAGCCAGTTACAGAGAATGTCAGCGTATGACATTTCATCTGTCAAAAAATGTTCACAGATGAATTCTCATCGTTTGACAGCTCTGTGAAGCTGTCAAACACTGACATTCTCTGTAGTTTGATGAGTTCTTGAATTCAAGACCTCATCAAACCTCTTTCTTTTGCAGAAATTAGATGGTTGTTGCATTGGAGAATGCAACGGCCATCTGTCATCTCTGCCGCGGAGGAGCGAGACTCTCCGCATACCCAGCGATTGAAGCCTGCAGGAAGAAACAAAGGTAAGTACACTTTTTCTAACACTTTCCACTTACCTCAGATACTCACCTCTCCACACCTGCACCCATCACTCACCTCCACAGCACACTTTTGCACCCCTCCGACCCCTACAGACCCACTACTCGCCTCAGTGACCCTGGCGGGGTTTGGAGCCTTCGGGAAACCCGCACTTTTGTGGGTAAAATGGGGATAATCCTCTTATCTGCCTGTTAACTACCTGTTAACAGGCAGATAAGTGGCACTAATCCCCTTCCCGCCTCCAAGGAGACGGGACCCGGCGCGGGACGGCTACGTGCCTCCTGACAAGTTGGTACGGAGGTGGGTTTGGGGGCGAGTTGGGCACCCGACCCCAGATTCTGCCATTTTCCCGGCAGTCCCGCCTCCATACCCGCCTCCCCAGAGCTGGCAAGATCGCGCCCTATGTCCCCTAGTTCTAGACGCTGCAGCCAGGGGAAATAACGTCTCAGCATCTACCCTGCTAATCCCCCTCAGAATCTTACATGTTTCAATGAGATCACCTCTCATTCTTCGAAACTCCAGAGAGTCTCGGCCCAATCTACTCAATCTCTCCTCATAGGACAACTCAGTTGTCAAGAAGGTGGCTCATCACCACCGTCTCAAGGGCAATTAGGGATGGGCAATAAATGCTGGCTTTCCCAGCGACCCCCACATCCATGAATGAATAAAAAAAAAGACAAATCTAATCCAGCTAATTACCGTCCTGTAAGCTTCTCCCAATCATCAGTAAAATGATGAAAGGAGTCATCAGTAGTCCCATCAAACAATAGCTACTGGTGCTCAGTTTCTGTTCCATTAGAACCACTTGACTTTCGACCTCAACACAGCCTTGATCCAGACATGGATACAAGAGCTGAATACCAGAGGAGAGGTGAGAGGAGCTGCCCTCAACATTAAGGTAACATTCAATCAAGCATGGCACCAAGGAGCCCTAACAAAACTGAAGTAATTCGGAGTGTCAAAGGAAAACCCTCCAATGGCTTGAGTCATACCTGACACCAAGAAAGATGAACATGGTTGTTGGAGTTATCACAGCCCCAGGACATCACTGCAGGAGTTCCTCAAGGATACTTCGTCAACCCAACCATCTTCAGATGTTTCATTAATGACCGTCCCTCCATCATAAGATCAGGAGTGGGGGTGTTTGCTGATAATTCCACAGTGTTCAGCTTCATTCACAGCTACTCTGATAATGAAGCAGTCCATGTCAACCTATAATAGGACATAGATAAGATCCAGACTTGGGCTGACAAGTGGCAGGTAAAATTCGTGCCAGGTAATGACTATCTCAAAGAACAGATAGCCCAGTTACCTCCCCATGACTTTCAATGGCACCACCATTGCCAAGTCCCTCACCATCGATATCCTGGGGATCAGCATTGACCAGAAGCTAAACTGGACTAGACATATCAACATCAAAATCAGAATAGAGATTGGATACTCTGTGATGAGTAGCTCATCTCCTGGCCCCTCACAGCCTCTTCATCATCTACAAAACTCAAATTAGATGCATGAGGGAACATTCACCTGGATGAGTGCCACCGTAACAACATTCAAGTACCTTGACACCATCCAGGACAGAGTAGTATACTTGACTGGTGTCCCTGCCACTGAACTCAATATCCACCTCCTCCACCACCAGTACTTTGTGGCTGCAGTATGTATGAGTTACAAGATGCACTGCAGCAACTCGCCAACAGCATCCCTCCCCACAACTGCAACCACCAAGAAGAACAAAGCAGCATTGATGAGGAAATGACATCACCTCCATGTTCTCCTCCTGACTTGGACTTATGTCACCATTCCTTCATTGACACTGGGTCAGAAACGCGGAATTCCTGACCTACCATCATTATGGAAGCACCATCACCACAAAGATGGCAGCGGTTCAAGGAGAAGGCTCACCAGCACCCTTTCAAGGCAGCTAGAGATGGGCAGTAAATGCAGCCTTGCCTGGATCGTCCACAACCCAAGAACAATTTTTTTAAAAGGAGGGCTTTGAAGGCAGGGTGGCAGGTGGCAAGGTGACAATGCTGAAGGAGGGAGTTCCAGGCAATGGAGAAAGGTCACTGAAGGAACAGCCACCAATGGTGGAATGGAGCGAGTGGGGCATCAGGAGTAGGCCAGTGTTGGAGAACAAGAGGTGCATGTAGGAACACACGGCTGGAGGAGATCGCAGATGGGCGAGGCCATGGAGAGAGTTGAAAATGAGGAGGAGAATCTTGAAGTCAATTATCTGGGTCATGAATAAATATAAATATTGACTTAAAAACAGGTTTAGGCAGAATTAAGACTAGATACACTCCAGACAAAAGGATCCCTACCTAAAACTTTAACTGATCTTTTCTCTTTCCAGATGCTGTCAAATCACTGTGCACTTTCAGTACTTTCTGTTTTTATTTCTAAATACAACTTGCCTTTAACATAAGACAACATCCAAAGTGCTTCGCAAAGGTAAAAATACAAGATATATTCCTTGTACCCCTGTAAAATCAATAAAGAGAATTAAATGTAATATTTCTTCAGTAATTTAGTGGTTAAAGTAATGAATTGCTGCACCCCTAGTTAAAACTCAGAGTAAATGTGAAAGGTCTCACAGCAGGACTACTTAGCTTGTATACTGTAAGCCTGGGCTATTGCATTTTAGACAAAGCATGGACCCACTGGGAGTTTTCAGTAGTGCTTGCGTTTCCGAGCTGTTCAAAGTCATTTTTTTTCAGCCTATATATGTCTCAACCTGAAAATGATTTCTTCCGTTAGTGAGTATGACAGAAATAGGCTGCGGATGTAGGAACGTGCCCAATCGGTAGCAATATGCATAGTAATATGTGGCACAGCACATGTAATGAAGTTCCCAGTGTGCAGCCTGGAAGGGTATCCTCCAGTGTGCAGCGTGATTTATTTTTGCTGTCGAAAGGCAGGACAGCAAGGACTTGTCCTTCCCAGAGCCGCTACAGACACTTTGCCATCCAAATGCCACTGTAAAGCAGCAGTTTTACCTGTGTGCCGAATGGTTTAGATTGAGGTTTACTCCACGTTTCAAACCAAACTTAAATTAAACAGCTGCTTTTCAGGAGAGATGGCTCTTTTACATTTTTTTTTTGAACAGAAGCATCGACTTCTCGATGTTGAGTTCAATGACCCACTTTTGTTGAAGTAGAGTGAATTAGTCTTTCCCGCAAGTCAGAGCATATAATATGGCTTCCCTTGTGCATGGCATCGCCTTCTGTGTCCTCGATTTCATTAGCATTTACATATTACTTCTCGTACAAGGTTTTCTGTAATTTACTGAAACAAATCGTTTTTTGTAATTCTCTTCAAGTACTTCAAATCCAGTTTGTTTAATCCAGCCCAGCTCTGTTTTTAATCTACCATTTACATTCCTGGAACTAAAGTTTCAGCGCTGCTTACATTTATCTTTCTCTTGAATTACAAATAACGGGGCTTAATTGTGTATCATATTGTAAATTGTACCAAGTTTTGATCAAGAGCACTAATTAGTCTTATGGTAGTGTTCCTGCTATTTTTAAACCAGATGAGTTACAATATCATCAGAGTTAACCGTCATCTGTGACATTTCTAATAGGGCCCAGTTTTATATTTTTAGTTGTGCTGATGCATTCCTGGGTTCAATTTTGCTGACATTACACTTCTGCTGAGAAATGTAGTTTTATAATTTTAGATGTAAATCACATGCAAATGTAATTTTGTTGCACAGACAAGTTGAAACTTCCATTTGCAGGATATTGTTGGGGAATAATGAATGAATTAAACTAAGGACCCAGTCTCACACTTCTAAATCAACATTTCTTTACCCCATCACCTCCTTTCTGACTTCTGCTGTAGTTCAGTTCCATAGGTGCCTGGCAGCCCTCTCAAGTGACCATTCTTTATGTACACTCCTTGATAGTGAGTAGTTGACAAATGGGTGGGATATTATACTAGAGCCCAATCATTCAACATCTCTTTAAATAACCTTTTCAGCAAGGGGTCACTGGAAAGCAGTCAGGAACGTGACCCTGGGTGGATTATCCTGATCCCGCACCTACAGGGTTGGGATTGGTCTTCTACCTGCTGCCCCACCCTGCCATGACCCTGGCCCACTTTCCTGAGTTGAAGGTCATAGATATTCATAGTGGCCTCCCAGTAAAATTCCTCTGCTGCAGCATCGAAAGAGCAGGAAGCATTGTTTAAGGGGCCACAGGGCCTTGAAGTCTGGATCGGGACGTTGACTGAAGCCTTGGCTGAGATGAAGACCTTCAGCAGATAGGCGACTGAAGGGAGTGGAGGCCTTTATTGGGCCCTCTCCTCCACTTGCCACATGGGGGGGACAAACGCACGACTACTGCTATGGTTCACGTGATGGTCGAGGAGCGTAACCGGAACAGAACTGGATGAGAGGGAAGGGGAAGGAGTGGCCAGTGGGTGGGGCAGGTGGGAGGGAAGGGAAATTTAGTTCAGGGCGGTGAGGTGGAAGCAGGCCTCATCACTCAATTTTGCACCATTTTTGCCACCATCCCATTTGATTTGAGGCATGGTTAGTGGAGGAAATTCCATCCCCTTACTGAATTTTCCCTTCCTTAGATGAAAATCTTAGAGAGCAATTGCAGTAGTCCAACTGCTGCTCAAGTTGAGATCAGATAACTCCGCAATTGATCCTGGGACCTTCTGGTCTCTGTCTTACTGCTACAACAGATTGGGGAAGCTCTTTTGCAACAAGAAACTGGAGTTGAGATCAAAGAAAAAGGCGCCAACTTATGAAATGTTCTTTTCCTATTCCTAAAATTTACTATGTGCTTTGACAAGCAGAGTTCCTGGATGCGAAGAAGGCCCCGGAATCCATTTTGTAAAAGCACAACATTAAAAGTCTACGAGGACCAAAGCAGAAGTCAGAGGATATCTAAAACTAGAATATGTAGAACACGAAAGGAAATAAAAGCCATGAAAAATCAGTGCATATGCTGGACATCATGGTAGAAGAGCAGAGGCAATGGAGGCTGTGACAGAAGTATAGGATTTATGTTTGTCTAGATGGCTATTCCTTTAAATCCAGTCACAAAGCATAAGGAATTTGTAGCCAGCTACAATAAAAAACAAACCAATGTTGAGGTTGAATTTGATATATTTGCAAGGTTGGTTATAACTGGTTTATGGATTGTAGTTTTGAAGAAAGGAAACAAGTTACTTTCGAACAAGTCTGTGTGATTTGTTCAGTTAAATATATAACCGCTAATTATTTTTGAATCCAAGTGAAAATCCAAACAAGCCATGGCAACTGGTGAAAAGGTACGTAAGTGGCTCATTAAGTTGAGTTGGGCTGAGTGAAGATGAGGCACACCATCCTGACTTGGACATGTATCTCTGTTCCTTTATCATTGCTGGGTCAATATCCTGGAATTCCTACCTAACACCATTGTGGGAGCACCATCGCCACAAAGACTGCAGCAGTTCAAGGAGAAGGCCCATCGCCACCCTCTCAGGGCAACTCGGAATGTTAATAAATGTGGCCAGCATTACGCACATGCCAAGAACAAAAAGAAAAAGACAGTTGGTTTGATATTCTCCAGAAAATAGTCTGAGCCTGTATTAGCTCCCACAGTAGTTGAAATATAAGAATAGAAAAACCTAATTGATTTAAAAGTATTCTACATAAGACTGGGTTAGTACTGTGATGCGGAGATGCCGGTGTTGGACTGGGGTGGACAAAAGTGAGAAGTCGCACAGCACCAGGTTATAGTCCAACAGTTTTATTTGAAATCACAAGCTTTCGGAGCGCTGCGACTTCGTCAGGTGAAGTGACTTCACCTGACGAAGGAGCAGCAGCTCCGAAAGCTTGTGATTTCAAATAAAACTGTTGGACTATAACCTGGGGTTAGTACTGGATTGTGATGTTTTAATTTTGAGGAATTAGGTAGAATGATTTCTCCTGTAAATATATAACAGTTATTTCCTTCACAGAATCACCACAGTGCAGATAGAGGCCATTTCGGCCCATCGAGCCTGCACCGACACATATCCCACCCTATCCCTGTAACCCCACGTATTTAATCCCCCCTAACACTAAGGGTCAATTTATCATAGCCAAATCAACCTAACCTGCACATCTTTGGACTGTGGGAGGAAACCAGAGCACCCGGAGGAAACCCACGCAGACACAGGGAGAATGTGCAAACTCCACACAGACAGTCTCCCGAGGCCGGATTCGAACCCGGGTCCCTAGCGCTGTGAGGCAACAGTGCTAACCACTATGCCACCGTGTTGCTCCTTGTTCATCTTTTGTAAAATAAATATGCTTAAAATGAGTTCTAATGTTGTACTACTCTATTGTTCACCCAACAATGCAGAAAAGACACAACGACATAGGGTAATTCCAGTAGCTACAAGCCATTAGCAGAAAGGTTCTGACGAAGGGTCATCGACATGAAATGTTAACTCTGTTTCTCTCTCTACTGCTGCCTGACCTGCTGAGTATTTCCAATATTTTCTGTTTTTATAGCAGAAAGGTTGTACTGTTCGTTATCCGGAGCACGTTACCTGAAAGATTACCTTGAAGTCAAGGCGAGTCAAATAGTCTCAAAGACCTAGGAAGTTAGGATTTACCTATGAGAGTGATCTAGGATAGAAGAGCTGAACAGTCTAGAAAAGAGTAGAAAAGATCCAAAAGCATAACCAAGGCTGTGTAGAATTAGTATGTGTACTGTCAGCTGTGGAAACTCTATACAAGTGTAAGAAGCTGTGGATGACCAATAGAAGTGCTAATAGAGAGCCTTGAAAAGATGTCCTAGACATAAGGTGGTCTTGATGACCATGGAAGTGCTGGAAATTGTGGAGTACCATTTCAGGTGCCACATCTAACACCAAAGGATTTGGATCACATGTCTGATTTCCTCTAAAACAACTTGTGTTAATTGTAAATATGTATAAACTAGGTGAATGCAATGGTGCCAATTTTCATATAGAGTGCATATTAGGTAGATGCTGGGTGGGGCAATCACACTGCCCGTCCGATGGCACTGGTCGTTTTCGTGGCCAGTCCTCATTTGAATGGGTTTGGCGAGATGTGCGGGCTCAACAAGCACTGGCAGGCAGCTTGCTGATCTGGTCGGGCAGGAAATCCAGCAGCTCTTCTGAGGAGTAGAGCTGGAAGTAAGTGTTTATAGGTGGAGGAAGGCACACCCCGGGTACAGGGTTCCTCCTGGCTTCACAAAAATCAGTACCAAAACTCTGCCCATTTGTAACTGAAAATTGCTTCAAGGTCCGACAACTGGCATAGGATCATGATTAAATATTTTGGGTGGGAGCACTGGCCGCTCATTTAAAAGCTCACTAGAAAATCAATTTGAGCAGGGCCCCGGGCAACCATTGGGTGGTAGGACTTATAAAAATTGACTGCCTACTGCCCCATTTTTCAGCATAAACAGGGCACGAGGAAATCGAAAATCGCCCCCAAATATTTTCAAAACTGGAGGCTTAAGGACAAAAACTTGACTAATTTATCATGTATGATAACTTTTAAAGGTTCACATATAAATGAGTGCTTCAGTATTACAGCTAATATTTGATTTGACATTGTATCTGTTTCACCCTTTGGGTATTCTTGCCCTTGCTATTCCTTTGTGTGCTGCCTCTGTAACATTTAAATTTAACCCAGTTAACATGGTGTCATCATTAGCAGCTTCAGTATACTGGCTGATTCCTCTAAATACATATGACAATTAGTTATATCTTTGTTAATCAAGCTTAATTTTTAATTTTAGTATATTAATACATTTTCGCAACTATTCACTGATGAAAAGAGCTATAAAAATTGCATTGTGGACAAATACGATTCATTATTTTTTGAATGAAGATATTTTGCCATTTTGGCTGTTAACCACCTTTTTAACGTTTAAAACTATACTTCATATAACTTATAGAGGGTTTGGCTTTATAGATTAGCGATACAATCGCAGCAGGTATAAAACTGTGCCTACCTAAACTGCCATTTGGTAGCATTGAATTACCTTACTGAGTATCATGTCAAGTAAATTTACTTAATAGACAAACTAGATCAAAAATAACCCTATCTGCCCAGTATACATAGTACATTGTTAATCTTACACACTCTTTAAATGTAACGCTTTCTTAAAGATTCACCAAAATATTGTAGCAATTGGAAAGCATAGCCTGTCTTAATGAGAACTTACCATTTTCTATGAGAAATGTAGGTTTATTCACAGAAGTTTGATATGTCTGCCATTTTGGAGACCAGCACTCGTACTGCAATCCGTATTTGTGGGTGTCCCATGCCAAACAGCACTTCTAAAAATAATTTAACCTGTTAAGCCGTTGGTCTTAAAAAGTAAAAATGACCAGGCTCACAGCAGTCAGCTTAGCCTGTTAATAACATTAGTGACAAGATACTCTTTGATTCACCGCTCTATGCCAACTGTGCTACACAATCTCCAGCTACAACAATTCACAGCACATAATTTTTCATAGCTGTCATACAGTAGAATATATATGTTAAAAACTAGATAGATACCGTTACTGATAAATAACACTGCAGCTATGTGGTGAGGGCTACTTTTATATCAATTGGATTTCTCACCAATGACACCATTGCTGAGAAATGACTGTTAAGCAGGTTAAAGCTTCTGTTAAAATAGCAAAGTAATGTCATAAGAATGCAATGTGTTTGTATCACTAACCGTCTCATATCTCAACAGTTCCACTGTGATTATTTAAGCCTGTGGCAAAAGTGGATTAAAGTTGTTGGTATACTGGAAATTTATGAGCATTCCAATCTTTGGCTGTGTGCTGGGTTTCAGAATATATGACAAAAAATCACACCATATATGAAGCTCTCAGAATATGTGATTGCAAATAGTCATTATGAAAAAACACAGCGTTAATAAAAGCCAAAAAATACGATCAGTGGAAAAAGTAAGGAATGTCCCCAAGTTTAGGGTGGACTGTTAACGTGAGTGGCACACTAATAGGGAAATTTTGTGATGAGTTTTTTTTGTAATCAATAAGCAAACTTTGCTTGATATTGCTATTGCATATTTTCTGTCTTATGCTTAATGATGACATGGTTTTGGAACAGTGACATCACTAGACAGAAAAGAGTAAATGATATTCATCTGGTTTGATCAGCTTTACATTAATGGTGATAGAATACAGTGAAACCTACTTAAGATCAACTGTCATGAAATTGAATTCCACTTAAGATCTAATAAGTGTTCCTTGAATAAAACATTTACATTCACTGCTGTTAAAGTGGCACTGACTTTATTTAAAATAAATTTTGTGGCAAAACATTCTTGTTTGGGAAAGGAAAAGAACCAAAAGAACTTCCACCCTGCTGACATAATGGGCAACTGATGTGTGTCTTGAAGACACACTCCACTATGTCATGTGTTTGACAAAAACAAGGTTTGCCAAACTCTTTTTCATAAAGGCATTGCCCCTTTAAGATCATTTCTGTCTGATCATATCTCATTTAAGGTCTAAATATGTTGGATTATAATTTTAGTCTTTTATAATTTAAATCCAAATTTCCTGTCTTCCTTGCCATACCGCAATAACTTGTCAGTCAGATCATTATGTGTATAGAGCTTTCATGGCTGAAATCAAGCCTTTAATTGTTAACGCATGCCAAAGAAAAATGCTGGATGTTGAATTGCTGATGTTCAGGTCACTGAAAGTACTAGGCACAAAGCATTGCATTTTAATTTTGTTGCAATTTTTGCCCCTGTAGCTTGCCTGTGCTGAAAAAGCTCCATCTGAACTATCTCCTCCCCCAACAATACTGATGGCAGTTCTCTAGCATTATGCCTATGCAGAAGGTGTGTGCCAGTTTAGATCAGGCCAAGTCCACTTATTTTTGTCTTCCTACCTGAGTCGCCAATCCCCCCCCCCCGCCACCCCTTTCCCTCTTTGTTACGCCCAAGCCAATGTCAAGGAACAGCTTTGTTTCTGTGCTATGCCCATTCTTTCTATTCTTCCTCTACTTCTAGGATACATGATAAATATATATATTATATTCTGAAAGTGGAAGAGTCCATAGACCTCCTGGAAGACTGTGCAATTGAATGAAAGATCAGTATCTAAAGAAACATACTTGATTAATTGCTAAAATTACACACAAAATGGAAACTGGACACAAACACAGAATTACGATCGACTTCTTAAATGTTTTCCTGTCCGGTCTGACTGTCGATCCATCCAATTTGAGCAATGTGTTTGGTCCATGAGTGTTGAAATTACCTTTGGCAATATTAATGCACAAATGCTTAGTGCAATTGTATCAAATTCCGCTCTCCACTATATTAGTAGAGGCCATTACATCCCAGCACAGAATTGTTATCCAATGCTCATTCAACTGTCTATGCCCCGCTCCTTGGCTTTGCCTCTTCCCAGGTTCCTAGGCCTTGCCTTCTCCTGGGCTCTGAGCCCCATTGACACAGTGCGATCACAAGGAGTGGAAGCCATGACAGATATTTGAGAAAGTGCCTCAGTCATTGAATGAGCAATGTCATGGGACATTGATTAACTAAAGAAAAATTAAAAGAAATATTATACTTTATATTAATTTTTGCCATCTAACAGGATCTTCTCCCCCAAACAGAAAAAGACCATTTGAGATTTACATTAATCATGGTGTGATGGTGTATATCTAAGGTTTTAACCACATACATATTTGTGGTTGCTGGGACAAGCAAATATATGTGATTACAGTACATGGGTACCACCTTAACAGACAGCACACTTTTGCATTCAATTATTTATTTCGGTCAGGTTAGTAAATGGCAGACAACGAAGAGCAAAATCTTTGTCTCAGGCACTGTGCCCTTAACTTTTTGTCTGGTACTTGTGCAGCAACACATATGGGCCTAGACATTGGATTGCGCTGCACCCATTTTCCAGGTGTAAAACAGCATGCCTAAGGATCCAATATGGCGGGTGGTGTGCGTATGCTCATTCAGCACCGAAAGTGCACTGCCCACCATATTGGTTAGGGCTGCTCAGTAGGTGATAGGGTGCATGCCTGAAACTGGTGTTAAGCCCATTGCATATGGAAATGGGGGGGCCTAACATCTGTTTCAAGCCCCTTTTGCCAAATTTGGTTTGTGAATGACCACAGCATGCACTATACATGCTGCAGTCACTTTCTTTAGGCGTTCACCATCTAAACGAACCGTTGGAGGCTGCTATCAAAAAGGCAAGTTGAAAGTTTTTTTACTTATGTTATCATGGAGCAAGGGGGACCAGGCGTGCTCCTCCCACCTCCACATTAAAACTTCAGGCCCAGATCAGCTGTGGCACGTGGGCGGAAGTAGGAAGTAAAATTGGTCAAGGGCTCTTATTATCATTAAATAGGTGGCTGCCAGATGTTTATTGGCCGCTTGCCTAATTGGTGGCATAAATATTGGGCATTCCTGATGCAATTTAAAGGCATCCAGTATCTCTTAAAGGAGAGGTGCATTTGGCTGCAGGCAACTGGAAGGCAACTTCCCAACACGGCAGACTAAAAAGGAGCTTCAAGGCTGCCCCTCACCCGTGCCCCCGCACCCCCCCGCACCCCCCCACCCTGCTTCTCAGAAAAAAACATTGCAAGTCTTGATGGGGGAGGGTGGCAGGACAGTTGCTAAGGTAAGACTCCTAACTACGACCTCACATCGTTCTCTGCATAACCCTGCACTACCCCAGCACTCTCAACCCTTCTATCCCCTTGATTAGAAGCACTGTAAGGTAAAATCAGTACTCCTACACTCCCAATGGGGAACTGGGAACATGGATCAGAAAATCTAGGACTACAGTGCTGTGCCCTTATCTCTGACTTGTGCTCCTTTTGGGCATGGCTCCCTGCTGGAAATGTAAGAATACTAAATTTACTGCTAATATCACTATTCTTCTTATTGGGAACTCTTAATATCAGCAAGACTGTCTTGGGGAGAGAAAAAAAAAGAACAAGAATGGAAAACTGGAAAGAGAGGCAACCCACATCACATTCCCTCAGCTTGGTAGCCAGTTCAAGAACTGCCTACCTTCTTAATTATGGAATAGCATGTGTGAGAAACCCAAAAGAAAAAATAGTCTTATATTTATATAGTGTCAGAAACATTGCAAAACTTTTCACATACAATGAACTACTTTAAAGTGCAGAGCCTATTAGGTAGGCAAATGCAGCAGCCATTTTGTGCACAGCAAGACCTCATAAACAACAATGAGATGAACGAATTATTAATCTGTTTTTTAGTCGCATTAATCGAGGAGGCAATGTTGCCCAGGAAACCTGGAGAACTCCCTACTCTTCTTTGAATAGTAGTAATGAAAGAAGAAAACTTACAAAAATAACTAAGGAAAAATTGTTCTTGAAAGGACCGCAGCGTGTGAAGTTAATTAAGTGTGAGCTTTCATTTGCCAGGAATGTATGAGGTAACAAACAGTTCTTGTGCTGATTAAATATCAAGGCTGTCGGCTAAGTCTTTTAATCAGGGTTTTTTCTTGCCGAGGTAGTGAAGACAACTGGAAGTTATCACTATTAGATGACATTTTAGAAACAACAAAAATTATAATCTTTGAAAAACTATGAGAATTTAAAGTTACATTTTGTTGTTAAAAATTTTAAGAAATGTAATAAAATATAATCTGATGGTGATTGATCAGATGACATACTTTAATATGGAAATTTGCAAAATTGCACTCTGAATTCTGGAGTTTTCATTACTTACCTGGGATCTCAGGGTGAGGTTAAGAATATTGGTGAATTCAAAATCCTCAACAGCGATATAAAAAGAAAATTTTCTAAAAGTACTGTAACGTGCAGTAAGAGCGTAGGCCAAATGACCTGTGATCCAGCAGTACTTGTTTCACAAAGCCTTCTGTATTTTCCGTGTCAATGTAAAACCTGTCCCACTGAATCCCAGAGTTAGTTAAGTCCAAAAGTTAATAGACCTGAGCATGGCAGTAGGCACACTCCTCATGCTGTGTCTAACTATATTGGCATACCTGATGCCAAATTACTGAAATATATATAGCAGAGAATATAAATTAAAAACCTGACTTCTAATGACATACTGAGGATAGAAGCCGCAACTTTCAAACTAAGCGAGAGAAGTCATGATACATAACATTCTGCTTTGGAAGCTGAGTTGCTGAAGTAGTGACAGATCAATCAGTCACCCTCTTTCCTGTGTGTACTGAAGACACTAGGGTCTGTGTTTGAGAGCATTTACTGTTCCACATTAGAATCCACAGGCTGTGTGCTTTTGTCTTTGTTCTACTGTGAGGCACAGCTTCCAAAGCCCAAATTAGAATAGACTGGGACTTCAGACATCTTTATGGTAATTATTGTCCTGACTTGTTGTCTGTACAAAGAACTATTTTGCTTCATTATGTAAGTAGTGGTGAAATTGCAAATAGGTTATGTAATTTTTTTTTAGAAGCTTTGTAATCTGCTTCTTCCAGCTGAAACTCGGCTTGTCTACACCAAGGCCTTGTCTTATTAATACTTAAACTGAGAAAAGTACTGTAGTTTATTTGTTACCACATGCAAATTCTGTATGCTTTGGCTTCAATCCAGTATAGCAAAAAGAGTAATACAAAAGCAAAATACTGCGGATGCTGGAAATCTGAAATAAAAAACAGAAAATGCTGGAAATACTCAGCAGGTCAGACAGCGACTGTGATCACAGATGCTGCATGATGGGCTGAGTATTCCCAGCATTTTCTGTTTTTATATTAAAAAGAGTGCTCTCTAAATTAGAATTAGTCCTGTAAATATACTGCAAAGTGGAAGAGCCTAGTGACTTTAAATCAAGACAAGTGCAGCAACAATGCCCTGGGTATTCCTCTCAATGGGGAGTAATTTCCTATAATAACTTCATTATGTACTTTGCACTACTGGCAGTAACCATCAGATTACTGTCTGCCCAATAGCACTGCAGCAGGAGCACAGTTCGTAGCAGTAGAAAGGAGAGGGTCTGAAGTCTTATTCAGCAAGCAAGTGCCAGTCAGATTTCAAGAGAAGATAAAAATAATGACCACAAACCTGAATAAAAAGCATGGAATGCTGGAAACGTATAGTAGGTCAGTTGGCATCTGAAAGAGAATTATTGCTTTAGGTGTGATTTTTCATCAAAACTACAAGAAGTGAAATAGCTTTCATTCATTCCACCCTGAAAGTCACTTAAGCGTATGGTTTGAGCGCTGACTTGCTGAGGACAAGACTGCTGCTGAGTGTGAGAGCTTATAAAAAAAACTATTTAGTGCTGCAGTGATAGAGCATAAAGTAGTCCGGAGCAAAAGAAAATGCCTGTTAAGCCCATTCCATTCAGCCTTCAAAGCTCACTCTATCTATTGTACATATACGATTTTTCTATCTCACAGCCTTCCTCTTCCAATCACCCTTTGATACCCTACTTTAAGGACAAAAGTTTAGAAAAAATTGCATTGATATAGTGCCTTGCACATCCTCAAGACGTATTAAAGCACTTCATATCCAATTAATTATTTTTGAAATCAATCGCTATTGTTATGCAGACAAGCGCAACAGCCAAATTGTACACAGCAAGGTCTCACAAACAGCAAATTAATCTCTTTTGATGATATTGGTTGAAGAAACAATGTTGACCAAGACACCAAGAAAACTTCTCTGCTCATCTTCAAATAGTGCCATGGGATCTTTTACACTGCCTAAGCAGGCTGACAAGGCCTTTGCTTAACACTTCATCTGAAAGATGGCATCTTTAACAATGCAGTATTCCCTCAGTACTGCGAAGAAGAGCTAGCCTAGATTATGCACTCGAGGCTTAGAGTAGAGCTTGAGCCCACTACTGATTCAGAGGTGAGTGTTTTACCACTGAGCCAACCTGACACTAAAAAAACACTAGTTTCCTTTCACTACCTCCCCTGAAAATAAAACCAAGGCATGTTGTTACTATTTGTGATGCAGAGATGCCGGTGTTGGACTGGGGTGGACAAAAGTGAGAAGTCGCACAACACCAGGTTATAGTCCAACAGCTTTATTTGAAATCACAAGCTTTCGGAGCGCTGCTCCTTCGTCAGGTGAAGTCTTCACCTGACGAAGGAGCAGCGCTCCGAAAGCTTGTGATTTCAAATAAAGCTGTTGGACTATAACCTGGTGTTGTGCGACTTCTCACTTTTGTTACTATTTGTGTAACCCCTTCTCAACAGATGTCGATCTCGTTCCCTTTTAATAGATGTCAATTGACCCAAATCCACTAGTCTGGTGGTCTGCTCCATTATTTTAAGTGAAAGAGAGTTTTTCTTATCTCTACCCTGGTTCAAGGCTGTAAATTTTGTACGTGTGTCCTCCAGTCCTATGCTTATTGCGTTGGTAATCTTCGTTGGTGTTAATACCACTGTCTTTATCAAGTTCTGGCTGTAATTCTGTCTACTTATTTCAGTTTATTCTTACTCCTCTAGTGGTGACCAGTGAAAATTAGACAGACCATTTCCTACCAAGAGAAACACATAAGATAATGCTTGAGGCTGGAAGTCCATTTTTTTCTGGGAATTAATTACATCCATTATTTTTAATAAAATGTGGCCTTCAGAGGCCTGTTAAATTGTGGTTCTGCATTAATGTGACATGGCTTTTACAGCTGCATCAGTACAGAAACTGCAGTATAACTGTGGTTTGAAGTTGTTAAGTTGAAGCTTGGCAAGAGGCCAGAGTTCCTCAATGAAATAGTATTACACAGCTCAAGTTTCACATCCACGAAGTGAAGCTGCCTTTTCAAAACCTCAAAAATAAAATTTCCAAATGTCCCAGATGGGTCATCTTTATGTTTGCAACATTAATAAAAAAGCCCTCAGGACAGTCAGCTCTTGAAAAACATTGAAGATGTCAATGGCATTCAAGTATTAGTGAGCAGAATAGCCTTTCTGTGGTTAAATAATAATAAATAATACTAGCATTTCTAACATCTGAAAGTGTTTCACACAATGGGTTACATTTGAAGTGTTGTGGCTGTTCCTATGCAGACAAAAGTAGCAGACATTCTGTGCTAGCATCATCCCGCACGTACCAAAGAGATGAGTAACTCATTTTTGTTGGGTGGAGTTGGTTGACTAAAAGATGTTGATTAAAGGCCGCATTAGTCAGTACATCATGAGAATGTTCTCCCCTATTCAAATAGTGCCATGGGAACACTAACTTCGACCTGAGCCTGTGAAGGAATAAGCCATATAACCTATTCAGAAAAATACACCATTCTATGAAAAAATTCTGGCCTAATTAAAACATGACAAACTGGGTTTGGAAATCTAGAAACCTAACTATGAAAAAGCTGTGAAAGCATTCTGGCTATTGAGATAAGATAGTTGTTGACACTGAATCAATAACCTTATTGAAATAGAAGGTTAAAGGCTCCGGCAGGCTGCACCTTTCAGAATGAAACAATGGTTCACCCTGGATAAGGTGTTCTAATTTACACTTTGTAAAGAAGCACATAAAAGTAAGAAACATCTGCCTTCGTTAAAATGACATCAAGTAAAAAACACACCTGCCGACACACCGTTTTTTATGGTAAACTTAGAACACCTAGAGAAGAGGCATAATTCTGTAATGCTACCAGCTGAGGTGACTGTAAGAATTGCAGGGGTCAGCAGAAAAATGACGAGAGATAATTAGCTTACATCAGCAGAAAACCTTAAAGGAAATACCACTGGAAAAGGGTATAAATATTGAACTTTCAAATGGGATAACAGACTCGCTTTAAAGGGGCAAAGCGATTCTTGGCTTCAGGCAGCTCTGTAAGTCTCCAACTCTTTGTACCTCGGGGATCAAAAGTATTTGATTTTGGTGGATATCCTGAATAGAACTTTAAGAACTGTAAAACTGTAGCGAAGTTAAGATTTGTGAGTAAGGTTCTCTGATAATAGAATTGTAAGCTTTCTCTTTTTGGAACTGTTAATGTTGCAATTGATTCACCAACTGTAAATTACATGTCGGTTCTTTAATAAATCTATATATTTTTAGAATTGTCTCACATAATACTTCTGTATCAAAAACACGCAAACTCAATCTCTGTACACTCTTTGGTGAGGACTTACAGAATTCTGGGGGAGTTTTCCGGACCCTCATAATGTCCGGAATGTTACAGTCTAGCTAAACTTATTAAAAGTGCTATCTGGAGGATGGTAACATTTTCAGGTTGTTCCTTTCCTTTAGGGAGAGATAGTCCGGACCTTTAGACCTAATTAAGTGTCTTTAGGATTCAGCTACCTCAAACTTTAGTTGAAAGTGAACGTCTGAGAAATACGCCTGATTCGGGGTAGCCCTAAAGGGGCTGGGACTAGTAAATATCCCTTCAAGCCATGTGGGACAATGGGTTACATTGAGTTACATTGAGTCTACAACACAGAAACAGGCCCAACTGGTCTATGCCGGCATTTATGCTCCATGAGCCTCCTCCCACCTTTCTTCATCTAACCCTATCAGCACACCCTTCAATTCCT
Source organism: Squalus acanthias (assembly GCA_030390025.1). Lineage (NCBI taxonomy): Eukaryota > Metazoa > Chordata > Chondrichthyes > Squaliformes > Squalidae > Squalus > Squalus acanthias. Next base: position 157,179,862 of record CM059425.1, on the reverse strand, counting down.
TTCTCCCTCATGTGTTATCTAGCTTACCCTTAAATGCATCTATGCTATTCACCTTAACTACTCCTTGTGGAAGGGAGTTCCACATTCTTACCACTCTCTGGGTAAAGAACTTTCTCCTGAATTAACCTGCATCGCTACTTTTAGTGATTTGTGTATCAATATCCCTTGATCCCTTTGCTTCTCTACCCCATTCAAACTCTTATTATCCAATAATAATGTCGCCTCCTGATACTTCCTACCAAAATGCACCACCTCACACTTCCCTATATTGAAATTCATTTGCCAATTACACGCCCATTCTGCAAGTCTTCTTGTATTTTGTCGCATTCTTTCTTTGTGTTAACTACACTCCCCAATTTGGCGTTGTCCGCAAATTTTGAAATTGTACTTCCGATTCCCGAGTCCAAATCATTAATGTAAGTTGTGAACAATAGTGGTCCCAGCACTGATCCTTGTGAAAAACCACTTCCCACCTTTTGCCAGTCTGAGTAGCTACCCTTAACCCCTTGCGGGAAAAATTTGGTTGATTAGCGCCTCCCGTTAGCACCCTAAGAGGGCGCTAATGGGGCGCAAAGCAACTAACGCCCGGGCGCGGCGATGTTTGCGCCGCTCGTTAAATTGACCAGACATTTTGCGGCAGAGCTAAACACTGCCGCCACGATCTCCTGCGCCCACAGATTGTGACATCAGTCGAGCGTGCAACGCCCCAGTAGTGCCCCGGACCGGATATTGAGTGGTGCCCCCTGCCTTTCCACCTACCGCTAGCAACGACAGGTAGACGGGAATGTTTTGCAGTCGAGAAGGGACTGGGGAGCACTATTTAAAGTGACATTTTTGCACCACGCATTCAGAAAGAGGGACTTCTGGAGAGATTCAATGCTGTGTGAAGGAGTTTTGGGTACTGAGCAGTACTTTGCAGGTTCATTTTGATTTGACCTTCCCTGCATTGATTTAGAAGAGACTATGGGGGCTGCACTCTGAGCTCTTTCCCTGGGTCTCTCCATTGTTCTTTCCAGCAGAATTGATGTACAGGTCTCTCCAGGCCGAGATTCAAGGCTGCAATGAGCAGGTTGTGGCTGGAGAGCAAGATCGACCCTCCCCTTTAAGAATTGGCCGGCGCCAGTGTGTCTGTGTTCCATTGCTAACTGATATCACATGAGCTTCGCCAGCACTCTGAGGTAGCGCCTTACTCCTCGGCATTAGCGCCTTGAGAGGTGTGTAGCACCTGATTTAGCGCTCAAATCACCTCCAGGGGTGGTAGAAGCCAAGTTTGTAGTCGGCCGATAATTGCGCCCCAAACAGAACGATACCAAATTTCACCCCCCTACTCTCTGTTTTCTGTTTTGTCGCCAACTTGCTATCCATTCTTCCACCTGTCCCTTGACTCCATACGCTTTGACCTCAGTCATGAGTCTACTATGTAGTACCTTATCGAAGGCCTTTTGAAAATCCAAATATATTACATCTACTGCATTACCCTTGTCTACTCTTTCTGTTACTTCTTCAAAGAATTCAATAAGGTTGGTCAAGCATGACCTTATCTTTTGATTACATGCTGACTACTCTATTTTTGGTTTCTAGATGTTTTTCTATTAAATCATTGAGTAACGATTCCATTATCTTATCTTTCCTAGCACTGATGTTAAGTTATCTGGTGTTTAGTTCCCTGGACTTGTTCTATTTGCTTTTTTAAATATAGAAATAACATTAGCCCACTTCCAGTCCTCTGGCACAACTCCCTTTTATAATGAATTGTTATACATATGTTATATTCCTCCTACTATCTCTACCCTAGCTTCTTTTAAAATGCTCAGATGCAATCACTCTGGACCAGGGGTCTTATCCTCTCTAAGTTTCATTCATTTATCAATTGTCTCCCCACTTTCAATCTTAAACATTTTTATACCTTTTTTGATCTCTTCTGATGTCTCGCCCACCTTGTTAGTGTCCCTGGTAAATACTGAGGCAAAGTAAGCATTCAATAATTCTGCCATTTCACTGTCATTAACTATGAGTTTAGCTTGTGCATCCCTTAGTGGTCCTATCCCTATCCTAATGATTCTTCTGTTATTTATGGCCAGAATTTTCTCCAGGTAGGTGGGTTGGGGCGGGGGGCCGCCGAGGCGGGCGGGGAACCCAGGAGGCCAGGGGGGGATTGTTCAGTGATCGCGGGGGGCTCAGTCGGGGATCGTAGGGAGGGATCAGGCATGAGGAGAGGGGATCGGGGATTGCGGGGGGTGGGTCGGGTATCACAGGGGTTGGGGATCGGCAGGGGGTCGGGGGGTGGATCGGGGATCGGGGATGGGATCGGGGGCAGGATTGGGGATCGGGAGGTGGATCGGGGATCCGGGGGCAGGATCGGGGATGGGGGGGGGGGATCGGGGGCAGGATCGGGGATGGGGGGGGGGATCGGGGGGTGGATCGGGGATCGGGGCGGGGGATCGGGGGGTGGATCGGGGATCGGGGCGGGGGATCGGGGGGTGGATCGGGGATCAGCAGAGCCTTGGTGGGGATGGGGAGGATCGGAGATCGGCAGGGGCTCGGTCAGGGATCGGAAAGGGGTGGTCGGGATCACGGGAGCGGGTGGGGTCAGCTGGGGATTGGAATCGGCCAGGGATGGCGGGGGTTGACGAGGGATGTTTGCCAGAGTATCGGTGAGGGGTGAGAGGATCAGGGCCGGCTACTGGAGGATTGTGGCCGGCCTCAGCATCATCGGTGGGGTGTGTTGGGAGGCCTCATGATGGGGATCAGAGGCCTGGGAAGGCGCTCGGAGGCCTCATGAAGGGGTCTTCAATCGTGGGGGGTGGGTTAGTTCAGGACCCTGGATCCAGGAGGTAGGTATAAAGCCACTTACCTCCTGGATGCAGCAGTCCCCGCCTTGGTTTAACTGCCGGGTTTCACGAATTGTGTGAAACCTGTCCACATGCAGTTAAATTCAAAATGGAGGTGAACAAAGAGGCTTCCAGCCTCATTATAATATTTAAATTGACGTTCCGCCCCCTGGGAGTGGGTTGGTCGCCCACCTCCTGTCCTGCTCCCGTCCCATCACCGTTAAAACCGGAAGTGGGTGGGTTGGAGGTGGAATCAGGTCGGGAATCTGATTTTTAACACTTTAACTGCCCACGCTTCAAACCTCACCTGTTTTTTTTTTAAGGGAAAATTCCGGCCATAGTGTCTGTAGAATGCTTCACTATTTCTTTTTAAATTCCTTGATAATTCAATTTTGTACTTCCTAATTGTTTTTTTGATTTCTTTCCTAACCTTTTTGTATTCATTTTTATAATCCTCTCCTTTATTGTCTATGTATTTAGTGTACGTCTTCTTCTTTAGTTTCAATTTTGCCCTTATATCTTTATTCATCCATGGTGTTTCATTATTGGCTAGTTTATTCTTTTTTAGAGGAATATATTTCTCCTGAACTCAATTGATCACCATTTTAAATATTTCCCACAACTGTTCTATCTCTTTGCCTGTCAATTTTTCTTCCAGTTTACCTTACAGAGAGATGCAAGAACTATAGAGTAGTGATAATAGGGGACTTCCACTATCTTAATATAGACTGGGATTGTAATAGTGTAAAGGGCAGAGAGGGGGAAGAATTTCTGAAGTGTGTTCAGGAGAACTTTCTAGATCAGTATGTTTCTGGCCCAACGTGGAAGGAGGCATTGCTGGATCTGGTTCTGGGGAATGAGGTGGGTCAAGTGGAGCAAGTGTCAGTAGGTGAACAGTTAGGGAACAGTGATCATAATATCATAAGGTTGAGATTAGCTATGGAAAAGGAGAGGGAGCAATCTAGAGTAAAAATACTTCATTGGAGGAAGGCCAATTTCAATGGGATGACAATGGATCTGGCCCAGGTAAACCGGAATCAAAGATTGGCAGGCAAAACTGTAGTGGAACAATGGGCTGCCTTTAAAGAGGAAATAGTTCAGGTACAGTCGAGGTACATTCCCATGAGGGGGAAAGGTAGGGCAACTAAAGTCAGAGCTCCCTGGATGACGAAAGAGACAGCGAGTAAGATGAAATAGAAAAAGAACGTGTATGACAGATGTCAGGTTGAGAATACATCTGAGAATCAGGCTAAATGTAGAAAGTTCAGACGGGAAGTGAAAAAGAAAATAAGAGGGGCAAAGAGAGGGTATGAGAATAGAATAGCAGCTAACATAAAAGGTAATCTAAAAGTCTTCTATAGGCATATAAATAGTAAACGGGTAGTAAGAGAAGGGGTGGGGCCGATTAGGGACCAAAAAGGAGACCTATGCATGGAGGCAGAGGGTATGGCTGAGGAACTAAATGAATACTTTGCATCTGTCTTCACCAAGGAAGAAGATGCTGTCATAGACATAGTGAAGGAGGGGTTAGAGGAAATACTGGATGGGATAAAAATTGATAAAGACGAGGTACTAGAAAGGCTGGCTGTACTTAAAGTAGATAAGTCACCAAGACTGGATGGGATGCACCCTCGGACGCTGAGGGAAGTGAAGGAAGAAATCGCGGAGATACTGGCCATAATCTTCCAATCCTCCTTAGAAATAGTAGTGGTGCCAGAGGAATGGAGAATTACAAATGTTACATCCCTGTTCAAAAAAGGGTGTAAAGATAAACCTAGCAGCTATAGGCCAGTCAGTTTAACCTTGGCAGAGGGGAAACTTTTAGAAACAATAATCAGGGAAAAAATGAACAGTCACTTGGGCAAGTGTGAATTAATTAAGGAAAGCCAGCACGGATTTGTTAAAGGCAAATCGGGGGAGAAATTCAGTATCGCCCCGTTTGGGGTGCAATTATCGGCCGGGCGCAAAGTTTAGCGCCTGGCGCCAATTATCGCTTCCGACTGCAAACTTGGCTTTTATCGCCCCTGGAGGTGATTGGAGCGCTAAATCAGGCGCTACACACCTGTCTTAAGGTGCTAATGCTGAGGAGCGAGGCGCTACCTCAGAGCGCTGGCGAAGCTCAGGTGATGTCAGTTAGCGATGGAACACAGACACACTGGCGCCGGCCAGTTCTTAAAGGGGAGGGTCGATCTTGCTCTCCAGCCACACCCTGCTCATTTCAGGCTTGAATCTTGTCGTTGACAGACCTGTGCTTAAATTTTCCAGCCAAGGACTATGGAGAGAGTCAGGGAGCGAGCTCAGCGCTTCAGCGACCGGGCCTTGGAGGCTCTGGTTGGTGTGGTGGAGCGCTGAAGAGCTATACTCTTCCCTGAGAGTGGCAGGAGGCCATTGCCGCGCGACTACAGAAGAGTGTGGAGGGAGGTGGCTCATCACGTCTCCTCCAGGAGCATGGTGCCCAGGACCCATATGCAATGTCACAAAAAGTTCAACGACCTCACTCGGGTCGTCAGGGTGAGTGGCTGCTTTTCAATACCTCTCCATCCCTCCATCTCAACCTCACTCTCTGGCCAGAGGGTCTTAAAACCCCAATGCCCAACACTCATCCAAGACCTATGGCCATCTCATAAAACACACACGCACATTCCACACATTAAGGGCTATTCAACTATGGGAGGCACATCAGGCAAGACCATGGCTGCATATTTACTCAGACGCCATCTTTTTTCTTGCAGGCCAAGCTATCTCATAACAGGAGACAGCAGTAACGGATGGGTGGAGGGCCGCCTCAGCTGCAACCACTCAGCGATCTTGAGGAGCGCATCCACAGGATTGTGGCAAGCCAGGTGATCGGTCCCGTAACCCCTGGAGAGGCCGACCCCGTTCAGGACAGCAATGGTAAGGTCATCAGCTTTCTCTCCTCTCTCATTCCACTTGTCCCTCACAACACCAGCCTTTTACACTTTCAATCCAACTTACTAAATCGCTCCACTCCTTCCTCCCTTACTGCCCCCCTGTCCTCACGCTAAAGCCACTCTTGTACCGCCCTGCTTTCAGATGGTGATTCACCAGCTGAGGAGACGGGCCCTGAAGCTGCCAGTGGGAGTGAAGCCGCAGGTGAGGAGGAAGAGGAAGCCGGAGCCTCAGCGCCACCCTCTCCCGAGGAAGCCCATGCCCACACTGGGACCACGTCTTCCCTGGAGGGGAGCAGGGGGGAAGGGTCTGATGAAGGTGAAGCTCCAGGACCCAGCGGGCTGCAGCAACGCGATGGGGGTAGGGAAGCTCGGGGGCCTTCTCCCCGGAGGGAGAGTAGGCCAGCGAGTCCTACTGCACTGGACGCAGAGGAGGAGCGGCTGATCGCTGAAATGAACACACAGGCAGTGGACATGCACATTCAGCTCATGGGTGCAGTGGGAAGGGTGCCTGAAAGCATTGAATCACTGGCAAGGAGTGTGGAGCACTACGCTGTAGCACAGGCGGATGCCACGCTAATGCTTAGTGCTGCAATTCAGTCACTGGCTGCCGTGATCCAATCTCAGACTGCTCTCATGCAGTCTCAGATTGAGGCCACGCAAGCACTGACTGCTGCCATCGTCGCTGGTTCGGACACATTGCCCCGGGGCTCTCACGGCGCCGCAGCAGGCCAGCAATCTGTGCTCCAGCAGATTGCTCCGGATGCTGAGGTGCTGCCCCGTGGGAGTGCAGTGTGTCGGTCGAGCAGGGAGGTGCTGTCCTCTCTCAAGATGACAGCATTCCTGCTGCCACCACTGTCACTTCCCCATTGCACTTGCCACCGCCTGTAGCCCAGACTGCTGCCGCCCATGCAGAGTTGGTGCAGTCTGCAGCCGGGCCCTCCAGGCCCAGAGCTGGTCGAGGCTGTCCTTCAAGGGCATCTGTATCTCAAGATCTGACATTCAGCAGCCTTCCTCCAGCCTTGCTGCAGCCACTGGGGCCCCATTACGGAGGAGCAGTAGGGTGGGAAGTGGGCAAGTGGGCAAGGGACGGAGATCACCCTCGAAGGGCAAAAAGTAGGAGGTCTGACGAAATGTTGGGAATGTTTTTATTAAAGGCCGAGGTTCGTCTGATAACTTTTGTTTAGTGTTTTGGCCATTATCTCCAGCTTGTGAGAACCAGTTATGTTAATTATTGATTTTTTGTGTTTGTTTCTATTAGTTTGTCATGAATAAATGACACACACAGAGTTTGTAAAATAAAGAAGTTGTTGTATTCAAAATGTACATGTTTGGCCTTTGGAATCATTGCTGCCTTGGCCGGCTTTGGGGTTGCGGGTTGCTTTCATTCATGTTGTTCTCCATGCCAGAAGCCATTTCCTGAGTCGGGGCCTAGAAGCGGCTTGTATCAGTCTTTGACGGACGGCCCTTGCAGTCTCAATATTGTGGGCCTCCCTCCCGCCTTGGTGCTGCTGCTGATCCTCCTCCTCCTCTTCCTCCTCCTCCGGTGGTGCACCAAGGCCTGGTGGCATTGGCTGGGTCCTGAGGATTGCAAGGTTATGAAGAATGCAGCAAACAACTATGAAGAGGGAGACTCGCTCAGGCGAGTACTGCAGGGCTCCTCCTGAGTGGTCCAGACAGTGGAACCATTGCTTGAGCACGCCGATCGTCTGCTCAAAGATGTTCCTGGTTGCGAGATGGCTCTCATTGTAGCACAGCTCAGCAGGGGTGTTGGGGTTACGGAGCGGTGTCATCAGCCAGGTGCAGAGTGGATAATCCTTGTCCCCGAGGAGCCAACCACTTGGCTGATGTGCTGCCTGGAAAAGTGCTGGCACACCAGTCTACATCGTGGCTGCTGCCAGGATAGCGGGCATTGACAGCGAGTATCAGCGGTCTTTGGTCACAGACCAACTGAACGTTTAAGGAGTGGAACCCCTTGCGGTTTCGGAAAACCTCTGCATTCTCATGCGGTGCCCGCAATGCCACATGCGTGCAGTCAATGGCACCCTGCACCATGGGGAAGCCCGCTATCCTCGCAAAGCCCAATGCACGTTCATGCTGTTTGGCCCAGGTGATCGGGAAAGAGATGTACTGGCGTCTCCTTTTATAGAGGGCATTTGTGACCTCCCGGATACAGCAATGGACAGCGAACTGGGAGATATTGGCGATGTCTCCAGTAGCTGCTTGAAAGGAGCCGGTGGCATAAAAATTCAGAGCCACTGTGACCTTCACTGCCACTGACAGAGACGCCCTGGTCCTCAGTTGAGGCTGCAGATCTGGCTGCAACAGGTGGCAGAGCTCAGTGACCACCTCCTTGCTGAAGCGCAGCCTGCGCAAACACTGTTCCTCAGACAAATTAATGTAGGAGAATTGTTCCTGGAATACCCTGGGAGGGTAAGGTCTCCTGTGCACAGGCCTGTTGGCCCTCCTCCCTCTGGCCATGATCGCCACTCTCTCTCTGTGTCTCTGATGCCTCTGATTCTGCAGGCGCAGGACGACGCCCCGAATCAGTGCAGCCCCCATAGTCTCTTGACAATCGAAATAATGAAGGTCAAATCCAAAAGAACCTGAAAAGTGCTGCTCAGTAGCCAAAACTACTTCACACAGCATTGACTCTCTGCAGATTTCTCTCTCTCTCTCTCTCTCTCTCAGAATCTCTCTCTGTGTCAGAATGAGTGGTGCAAAAATGTCTTCCACAAAAAAAGGCAGGAAGAGGGCGCCTTTAAATAGCACTCCCCCAGCCCCTTACCGACTGGAAAATGTTCCAGTCTCCCTGTCGTTGATTGCAGCAGGCGGAAAGGAAGGGGGCGCCACTCAATATCCAGTCCGGGGCGCCACCGGGGCATTGCACGCTCGACTGACGTCACGATCTGCGGGTGCAGGAGATCGGGGTGGTAGAGTTTAGCGCTGCCGCAAAAACTCTGGTCAATTTCACGAGTGGCGCAAACATCGCTGCGCCCAGTCGCTAGTTGCGTTGCGCCCCATTAGCGCCCTCTTAGGGTGCTAACGGGAGGCACTAAGCAACCGAATTTTTCCCCCATCGTGTTTAACCAACTTGATTGAGTTTTTTGATGAGGTAACAGAGAAAGTTGATGAGGGCAATGCGGTTGATGTGGTGTACATGGATTTCCAAAAGGCGTTCCACAAAGCGCCACATAATAGGCTTGCCAGCAAAGTTGAAGCCGATAGAATAAAAGGGACAGTGGCTGCATGGATACGAAATTGGCTAAGTGACAGGAAACAGAGAGTAGTGGTGAACGGTTGTTTTTCGGGCTGGAGGAAGGTATACAGTGGTGTTCCCCAGGGGTCGGTTCTACGACCACTGCTTTTCTTGATATATATTAGTGATTTGGATGTAGGTGCTCAGGGCACAATTTCAAAATTTGCAGATGACACAAAACTTGGAAGTATAGTGAACAGTGAGGAAGATAGTGATAGACTTCAAGAAGACATAGACAGGCTGGTGGAATGGGCGAACATGTGGCAGATGAAACCTAATGCAGAAAAATGCAAAGTGATACATTTTGGTGGAAAGAATGAGGAGAGGAAATATAAACTAAAGGGTACAATCCTGAAGGGGATGCATGAACAGAGAGACCTAGGGGTATATGTGCACAAATTGTTGAGGGGTGGGGCCTATTAGGGACCAAAATGGAGACCTACGCATGGAGGCTCAGGGTATGGCTGAGGTGTTAAATTAATACTTTGCATCTATCTTTACCAAGGAAGATGATGCTGCCAAAGTCATAGTGAAAGAGGATATAGTTGAGATTACTAGATGGGATAAAAATTGATCAAGAGGAAGTATTAGTAAGGTTGGCTGTACTTAAAGTAGATAAGTCACTAGGACCGGATGGGATGCATCCTAGGATGCTGAGGGAAGTAAAAGTGGAAATTGCGGAGGTACTGGCCATAATCTTCTAATCCTCCTTCCATATGGGGGTGGTGCCAGAGGACTGGAGAATTGCAAATGTTACACCCTTGTTCAAAAAAAGGGTGTAAGGATAAATCCAGCAACTACAGGCCAGTCAGTTTAACCTCGGTAGTGGGGAAGCTTTTAGAAACGATAACCAAAACTTGGAAGTATAGTGAACAGTGAGGAGGAGAGTGATAGACTTCAGGAAGACATATACAGGCTGGTAGAATGGGCGGACACGTGGCAGATGAAATTTAATGCAGAAAAGTGCGAAGTGATACATTTTGGTAGAAAGAACGAGGAGAGGCAATATAAATTAAAGGGTACAATTCTAAAGGGTGAGAGAGTGTAATAGTTTTAATGGGAACTTGGGCATCAAAGGTGGTGGTGAGGGTGTGCTTGAGCAGATCGGTAGCTGCAAAAATGTCGTGGTTAATGGAGGGCAAAAGGCTGGACAGTTGGGATTTTGAAAGTGCAGTTGTAAGTGAGTTGGGAGATAGTTTTTTCCAGGGGCGGACACAGAAGCAAGTAGGGTTGGGAGGGGGAAGGGGGATATGGGTGGACAGCGATACAAGGAAGTGGTCAGAGATGGCCTTATCTGTGATGGGCGTAGTGAGGCCATGTGAGATGGCAAGGTCACTGGGGTGGCCGTGAATATGGGTTGGGGAGTTTACATTTGTCTCAATCCATATGGATTCTGTTTCTATCTTAATATTAGTTATGTCCCTTTTTTCTACTGCCATTATGTTATCTCTAATTAGTACAGCTACTCAACCCCCCTTCTTCCTTCCCTATCCTTTCTCAATACATTACATCCTGCAATATTTAACTGTGAATCCTGTTCTTTACGTAGCCGTGTTTCAGTTATCCCTACTACATCTGGCTCCTGTTCCCCCATTTTATTTTGGATGCTATGCACATTGCTGTACATGCAATTTAATTTGCTTTTATTAATTGTTCCCCTCACTTTTTATTTTTAACAGTCATTTTATACTTATGTTCCATAACTGTATTTGTTCTCTGACTGTTTATGTTACCTTTATTCCTTACCTTGGTCTGACCTTTATTCTGATATCCTATTTTTTTTATCTTCAGACTTACGTTATTTTCACCTGATCCCTCCCCCCATCTTACTAGTTTAATGTCCTATCCACAGCCCTATATCCTTTTGACAAGGACACGGGTCCCATCTCGGTTCAGCTGGAGCTCGTCCCAGCGGTACATCTCCTTCTTGTCCCAGTACTGGTGTCAGTGCCAGTTAACATGTCATCTGATGGATGACAATTCTGATAATACAGCGTTCCCTCAGTACAGACAACATTTCGGGGCCAGTTTAACATAGCGCGGCTGGCGGGAAATTGACGGGATCGGATTGATCGCCCGTTTTACTCCCTGCCTGATTTTACTTTCCATTGACTTCAGTGTAAATAAATTTGTTTGCTATATCTTTGACAGAAGAGTCCTAGATACCTTAGATACCGTAGAAAAACGGTGTAAACAGTGTTTACATCAATAGGTTCTCCTGTGGAAATTCATTCCCTTTTAGTCCATACAAATTAAAACACTAGACTGGCGTCATTCCAGGTTCTATATATTACAATAGCAGACTAAAACTGTATCAGCAGCACATGGGACCAAAGTACAGCGTGTATAAAGCTCCTGAAACAATTTGCCTTTTTATGCTTTTGTGAAATGTGAACATTCCTACAGACCATAAATGCCTCACCTTCAATCACTGATCTGTGCGGAGTTAGCTAATCTCAGCTAGCATGGTGCTGGAGCACTACAACTAGCCACTGTTTTAGGATTGGAGTGGGAGAAAAAACAAGCAGGGCTCATGCCCCTAATCGCTATTAAATGACTGCTGCTGGAAAGTGCATGCGAGTGGATGTCAGATAAGGGTAGGATCAGCTCAGCTGTGATGTCCTGTGGTTTAACAGCCTGCTGACCTGCATTTTCAAGAATCAAACAAGAATAATGCCCACTGGTTTTGGTCCGAAAGAAACCCCAGCATCCATGGAACCATTCTCGGGCGTGAATGGTGGATAGAAAATTGGCAAAAAACAAGATCCGCTGTTAAGAAACTACTCTTATATATTGAAATGATGTTTGTACTGCAGCTACAGTTAGTGGGACATAAACATTGAGCAAAAGAGTTATTACAAATCCTACAGTTAATTAGCCTCACTACAGTGAAAGTATCAGTCATTCTTATAATGTTACAATAACTGTGCTTGTGTCACAGTAGTTTGCTTGATTAACATAAATTAAAAAAAACAACTTAACTGCCTTGTGTTTAGCCAATAATGTACAAGGATTTGGCATGAGGTTAAGTTGTGTGCCAAAAGGGACCTCAATGTGCCAACACCTAGATAAATGTGTTCTATTGAGTTCACTGTTGTACTGCAGTGACCCTTGGCCAAGTGCAAGTGAGAAAGTTTAGTCTATTAAAGAGCGGAGTTCATTTCCATAATATTTTTATTTTATAGCAATGGATCATTAGGTGGGAAAAATGCCACTTTACTGCCAAGTTCTTGGCCTAGGTTCAGTTGTAAACTGATCAGCAACGCTTGAGCACCAAAATCTAGGCTGACACTCCTGTGCCGTACTGATGGAGTGCTGCACTGTTGAGGTGCTGTCTTTCAGATGAGACGTTAGAACAGACAAGGCCTCAGTTTTTCAGGTGGACATAAAAGATCCCATGGTACTATTTCGAAGAAAAGCAGGGGGAGATATCCCCAGTGTCCTGACCAATATTTATCTGTCAATCTGTTTGTGGGAGTTTGTTGTGTGCAAATTGGCTGCCGCGTTTCCTACATTACAACAGTGACTACACGTCAAAGAAAAAACTTCATTGGCTGTAAAGTGCTTTGAGACGTCTTGAGGTCGTGAAAGGTGCTATATAAATGCAAGTCTTTCTTTCTTTTTGAATTTTTCTTTACAGAATTAAGATATGGAATTGAATTTCTGAAAATGAAATGTTCTCACTCTTTAGGATAAAAGTTTGGATAATATTATATATTGGAAGATAATACAGTCTGGTCGGACTAGGTTCAGCTGTTCTTTTGTTGCTGCTGTAAGCTTATGGATTTTCATCTTTGTAATTAATATGTTTGATTACTTTTCAGTTGCTGCCCATTAATCCCTTAATGTCACTTTAAGAGCGCTGATGAACAATTAAAACCAAATTTAAATCCGTGTTCATCTAATCTAGTTGTTAATTTTATCATATTTAGACATCACTGCCCCTTCAAGGAGTTTTTGGGTGGGCTCAGCTTCTGCCACAAGCAGGAACAACTTGCTGCAAGAGCCTTTTTGGAGGTGCCATATCGATGTGGTATCTTCTGCAGGGTAAGCTTTGGAAATACATTTTTTGTCAGACCAAACAAATTTCTTAAACTCTTTGGTACAGATTGCCTTTCAGAGATACACTTGGTGATGTAAATGAACTTGTTTATATCATAGACAATGCCATTTACTTTAATTTGTAACTTTTATGTTTTGCAATCATCACTTAGAGATAGGATGAGAGAAGAAGCACACTTGCTTGATTGGCATTTTTGTCACTAGGGTCAATATTCAACCCCTCCATCACAGGTGTACTGTGGCTGCAGTATGTATGATTTATAGGATGCACTGCAGTCACTCACCAAGGTTACTTTGACGCACCTGTCTCCCCTGTGACATCTACCAAAAAGGACAAGAGGCGCAATGTCGTAGGAACACCATCACCTGCAACTTCCCCTCCAAGTCACGCACCATCCTGACTGATATACAACTGATATGTATATTGCCATTACTGCACCATTCCTGTGCCAATATCCTGAAATTTCCTGCCTAGCAGTATTATGGGAGCACCATCGCCACAAGGAATTCAGCAGTTCAAGGAGAAGGCCCACTACCACCTTCTCAGGGCAACTAGGGATGGTCAATAAATGTGGACTTGCCGGTGCCATCCAACAAATTTTTTAAAAGTATTTTTTGTGTAGAATTTCCACTGAGTGATATGATGTGGTTGCAACCCAACGTTATAAATGTGGTCAGTAAGATGTGAGCAACACTCACTGTTCATAATGCCACCAGAGTGGAACTTCAGATTTTCACATTAGAAAAGTCTGTGCCTAATCTGCCTCTAACTCATTGGGCTAGAAATTCGGTGCATTTGTGCCTCTTGTTAGCGTCCCCGGGGGGGTGCTAATCGGCACAAATGACTTTTCACCTGGGCGCGGCGCCGCTAACAACTCCCGCTAAATTCAGCAGGAGTTTAGCGGCGGCGGTAACCGGTAGCGGCCCGCTCCGCTGCGCAGGCGATGGCGATGTCATCACTGTGCGCGGCGCCCCATTTTCACCCTGCCTGCAAATTTGGCACGCGCCGCCTGAATCTGCGCCAGGCAATGACAGCGACCGATTCAGTGGGCGGGAACGGAGTGGCAGGAGGCTTGCGGGGTAATAAGTAAAGGGGAGGTGGCGGGTGGGGGAAAAAAAATCGTCCGATGTACTTGTCACGGCCCATTGCCTCTTTGAACGCAGGGTATGTGCCGCGATCTGACAGCCTATCATTCCTCTTGTGTGCCGGGCTGCTGGCCTGGCACCCTGCTCCCCAGTGGTCCAGGTAGGACCCCGCAAAGTTGTGGGCTGGGGCCCTCCCCTTCAATGAGAGGAAGAGCCCTTCCATGCGGCAGTGATAAGTGGCCCAGAGCATAGAGCTGCAGAAAACACTGCCCCAATATTCGGAGTTAGCGCTCTAAGCAGGAAGTGGAGCGCTTGAATTAGCGCTCCACCTCCCTCTTGGGGCACTGAAACTGAATTTAGCAATTGCTGGCATTATTTTTCACCGGACACTAAATTTAGTGCCCAGCCGATGTTAGCGGCCCAAAATGGTCGTTAACAAATTTTTCCCCCATAATCTTATAACATAAACCATGGTACACGGGACAGCTAAAATACACCAATAAGCATTAATACTATTTTGGATTTATTGACAGTAAAATACACATTACTTTTGACAGAACTGTTTTGGTGACAGTAATTTGATAATTTGGGGCAAAATTTTCATTGCAATAATTGTACTAAATGTATTTTTTGGGTTGAGGGCATGAGAATACAAAGTATTGCATAGAAGGTTGATGAGCATCTGAAGTATTTTCTACAGGTGCTGATGCTTTAATAAAACTAAATGGTTTCCCAAAGGGTGGATTCCACAGCACTGGAACAACAGCAAAACTGCACAAAAACAAATGGCCGCGATTTTGCTGACCTCGGCGGGTCCGTGGCAGGCGATGTCGGTGCGGGTCCCGACCCCGCTGCTGTCTCCATCCCGCTGTCGGAAATGAATTTACCATGATTGGGGCTTGTTAAGCCCGCCTAGCACGCTTGCCGGCCAATTAGAGGAAGTGGGTCTGATGACATCATTCGATGATGCGTCATCAGCCAGTTTCCTTAAAGGGACCATGTCCAAATTTATTTTGACATTTGAGCTGTCAGTGTTCTACAGCATTGAGGTGCTGCAAACACTGACAAACACTGCACAAAGGAGCAGGGATGCACCCAGGCTCTCCCATGACACCCTCCATATGCTTATGGAGGGAGTCACAGCACACAGGGAGGTCCTCTTCCCTTCCAATGGGCAGAAGAGACCTCCCCAGGAGATCAACACAGCCTGGTTGCATATTGAAGGGGAGGGCACAAGCAGGGATGTGGTCAGGAGGACCTGGGTGCAGTGCCGCAAACATTTCAATGATCTCAGTAGATCATGAAACGTTAGTACAAAGCCACACTCAACCTCTTCCTGCTGTGCCTCTCATCACATCCCCATCACTCTGCCTTCCCTACCCAACTCCTGCACATCCTTATTCACACCAACTTACCTTGCACCTCCACCTATCTACATTATCACATCCCCATTTCACTAGCCACCCCTCACACTCACCCTCATCCAAGTCCAATCATACCAACTAACAACACACAAGGGTAGGCACTTGGGTGTTTTATGCAATGTTCATGTAAAGTTTCTGTTAATGTGGTGTCAAACAATGAAACCTTTATTTTCAACACTTTGCCTTCTTGGACAGATTTGTGGGCACCTTTGGAAGTGGCTTAGTGAGTTGCAGTGAATGGTGAGATATAACGGTACCCCCCGCAATGGCGATGAGTGTGAAAGAATTGGCTTGGGCATTGTAGGGATGCTTTATGGTGTTGGTGTGGGGTGGTGCCAACCTGGCGCGTCATGTGGCAGCCAGGGTGTACAGCGTCAAGTGAAGTAAATGTGGCCATGGTGAGGCCATCCCTGGTGTCCCGGGCAGCAATGTGGTCGGGTGCTGATGCCCTGTGTCCTGTGCAGCATCAGTTGATTGCGGAGATGTTTGATGTTGTTGCCTCCGGGGGGCGATAACGGGGCGCCACTGGCTTTGCCTACGAAATTGACGTGGAGGTTTGCGGCAGTGGTAACCACTAGCACCACGATTTCCTGCGCCCAGAGATCATGATGTCATCCGGCTGCGCAGCACCCCGGTAGCGCACCGGATCCAAACCTTGGTTTCCCCCCCCCTGCAGCATCACCGGGCGATAACACTGACAGCTGCAGGGGGCTTTGTTAGGGAGGCCGGCCGGTTGGGGAGCTGTATTTAAAGGTAAAGCCGCTTGTGTCAATGAAAAATTTGTTTTCGCCCCTTAAGTTGTTTTTTCAACTTTTTCCTGTGCTGCGATTGATCAGCCCTGCACTCTGTTAACGTGCTTGGGGCTGATCGTCGTGAATCACGGTTGCCGTCAGCAACGAGGGGCATCGATTTAATGCAGAGCCTGCCACAATGGCCCTTCCCTTTAAGGCAGGGAAGGAGCCTCCGTTCTCGGCAGCGCTGCCTCGACATTGGGCAGCGCTGCTCCGCTACAGCCCCTCTTGCCGAACTTTAACACTCCAAGGGAAGTGGTAGCGCTTGATTTAGCGCTCCACTTCCTTCCTGGAGCGCTTAAACCCGAAGTTCACGTCGGATTCACTGGTGTAGCGCCTGGCACTACTTTTTCGTTACCGCTGAAGGTATCGCCCCATTTCTCCCCCATGAGTTAAATGCAACATAAAGCATCCAAAGCGGGACCGAATTGAGATTTTTCCAAAATCAGATCAATTTCGAATATACTGATGATGTTTAATTGCTCCATTTTCTATGTTTATGTTTTCACCTCTTCTCATGATGTCATTTACATGGTCCTTTAAGATTATGTATGTTTGTGTGCTGACAGTAGCACAGTGATGTGGGACTTGTAATGATGTAGCGTTGTATATTCAAAGTGTTATTTTAACAACAGGGGCAACACATGATTAATTGACTACAGAAGCTGTGTTAGACTAATGTAATCAGTTGTTAATCAACTGATCACGTAATCATTCACCCCATCCTGCAACGTTAACTGCTACCTTGCCTGTTTGGCAAAAGTAAAATGAAATAACCTTGTGATAATAGAAATAAACCATTCTAAAACTTATCTCATAAGTCAGTTGGCAATTGTAACAGTAGTTGGTCATTTTACGTTCAGTGTTTTCCCCTGCCATTCTGTTTGGACAGTTGGAAATGCAGCCTCAGTTTTTTTTAATATCAGATACAATCTAAAATGGCAGATAAGGCAAATTTGAATAAAAAGTTAACAGAGGAAATAAATGGGGACACCTACACTAAAACCTGGTGAAGACCAATTAATCTGAAGTACCAAATTGTTAGATGTAAACTGAAATACAATGCTGTTAAATACAACAAGCAATCACTTTTTAAAGTTTTAGAAGATATACTAGCAATAATCAATATTCACTTCTGTTTTTCTGATTTCCACATTTTATATTTTACATTTTCTCATTCTGTGTAAGCTACTTTCTTTAATTCGTTTCCTAGCTGTTGTTCATGATTCATTTCTTTTTCACTTAGATTACCACAGCCTGGAATCCCTGAATGAGCTGTAATACATCACACAGCTCCAACATATGTTGGAGCCCTGTTCTCTTAATCTGCCTTGATCCCAAAAGCCTTATCCACCTGCTGCAGTACCAACCGCTCATTACAGCAACACAGATTTGTCCTTACCTGTCCTTTGCCTGAGCTCTTCAAGGTTAACATGTAACAGCAACTGTCATTAAATGCATGTAAGAGGCAAAAGTGGAAAGTGCTCCGGGCATTGCTGGCAAGAGCCACTGGTGGAAAAGGCTGGCGAATTTCCCAGACAAATCTGTCACACCCAACGTTGATATAACACAACAATAAAACCGTTTTGCCTTTCTATTACCTAGTTAGAGCTGGAAACACACCATGGCTGGTGTGGTTTTCAATTTGATACGATGCACAGTTCTTGTGCTTCACATTTGGAGATAAGAAACTAAAAATGGCAAATCAAAAATTACACGAGATGCTGGCTTGTGATTTTAGTTTTAGCATATTTAAGCAGAGTGCATTTTAAATGAATCCTTACACTGAATCCATTGGTAAATGACAATCCCTGCATTAATAAAAAGTATTCAGAAAAGAGGCAGAATGAATAGTTAATATATGAAGACAGCTTTTATGAATATATTCTCATCTATATTTCATATATACTGCATTTACATTTATCTAAATATAATTCTTTTCCATATAGAAAATCATTAACAAAATTTGAAACTATTGCTTTTCAGTGTTATCTTCTAGCTCATTCAGACCTGGAGATTTATATAATTTGAGTATTCCCATTCAAGTGCGCCCAAACAAGTTGATGGATTTTAGTCAAAAATGGTCATATCTTACAACGCTAAACCTTGATGTTGCCCTCAACCAGTTGTTAAATAGATGATGACTCCAGTGAAAAGCCTTGCTCAATTTAGAAGATTAATAACCAGAAAATTGGGACAACCTTCAATTGGGCATGTTTTCAGCACCCGATCGGCTGATCTGCTCTCCTGTTGAGTGCGGTTTCTTGTTGGGAGTGATAACTCTTAAAATTTAGCCCATATTGTGAATACCTTTTATGGTGGAGAGACAGACAGAATTTATAGATTTCTCAGTCACACTGTCACAGAAGCAAATTTCTGTGTCACACTTAACAAAGAAGTATAAAACATGACAAAGAAAGTCAATAATTTCCAATGTGCAGAGAAACCTCTCACCAACAGAAAATATCTTTTCGTTGACTTCAGTGGTTAAAATTAAAAATAATTAAAAAAAGAAAATTGTTTAGTTTTCAAATTCACTTGAAGATCTGCTAAGACGATTGAACCTCTAACAGACCTCAGGAAGGCAGAGCCCATCAAGTCATACACAATAGCACATGAGCAGTATTATATAGATTAATGATCCTGTCCATATAAAACACTATTTGGCAAATTTTCTTCTTCACCATCTGGGCAGTAACCTGGCAAAGCAGATCGCCCGCCCGTTGTAGAACCTGTCTGATTTTCATTCTGACAGATGACAATGTATGTCCATATCCTCTGGCCTACCATGAGCAGAACCAAAGGAGATGCTTCTGTATTTTTGAAAAACTGTTTCATTTGTAAATAGATTGTGGTGAGTGATCATGGAATACAGGAAATATTAACATAGAAACATAGAATCTAGGAGCAGGAGTAGGCCATTCGGCCCGTCGAGCCTGCTCCACCATTCAATACGATCATGGCTGATCATCCAAATCCAGTACCCTGTCCCTGCTTTAATCCCCACAGTACACATATCCCACCCTACCCCCATAACCCCACGTATTTAATTCCCCCTAACATATCCCATCCTATCCCCATAACCCCACATATTTAATCCCCCCCTAACACTAAGGGTTAATTTATCATAGCCAAATCAACCTAACCCGCACATTTTTGGACTGTGGGAGGAAACCGGAGCACCCGGAGGAAACCCACGCAGACACGGGGAGAATGTGCAAACTCCACACAGACAGTCACCCGAGGTCAGATTCGAACCCGGGTCTCTGGCGCTGTGAGGCACCAGTGCTAACCACTATGCCACCGTGCTGCCCTATGATTTGACTGCATAACCATTAACAACAAGGACATAATTGGGTTATGATGCCATAGAATCGTACGCCACAGAAGGCGGCCATTCAGCCCACTGTGCTTGTGCCAGCTCCTCAAAAGAGCTATCCAATTAGTCCCACACCCTGCTCTTTTCCCATAACCCTGCAAATTTTTCCTTTTCAAGTATATGTCCAATTCCTATTTGAAAATTACTGTTGAATCTGCTTCCACCATCATTTCATGCAGTGTATTCCAGATCATAATACCTTGCTACGTAAAAAAAAAAAAATCTCCGCATCTCCTCCCTGATTCTTTTATCTTAAATCTGTGTCCTCTGGATACCGACCCTCCAGCCGGTGGAAACTGTTTCTCCCTATCTACTCTGTCAAAGACCTTCATAATTTTGAACACATCTATTAGATCTCCTCTTAACCTTCTCTGCTCTAAGGTGAAAAATCCCAACTTCCCCAGTCTATGGACAAAACTGGAGGTCCTTCATTGCAGGTATTTTCTAGTAAATCTCGTCTGCAACCTCTCCAAGGCCTTGATGAGTGGTTGAATTATCACAGAATATTTGTTACCATATTCTGTGCTCGCCTGCTATGTACAGCTGTTACACAAAAGAAATGGTACAAGATCATAATCCCTGGGACATTTTCAACTTTAATTTACTTATTTTTGTTGAGTACTTAATTTTATGCAAATACGTTTTGCTCAAGATTATCAATAAAGTCAATACTTTCTATATGGAGTCAGACACCTGCTATTGTTGTACTGCATCATAGAACCCAAGTAGAATTAACACATGTCTTACTCTTAGAGTGAATTGTTTGGCCTCAAATCTCCCCTTGTGGCATCATATTCAATATGTTTGATAGTTTGTGTATTTTAGATAATTAATTTAAGATGTTTTTTCCACTATATACAAGCTGCTAAAGGTATTTCAATTCTGTCAACTATCCTATGACATATGGGGGAGAAATTCACTATCGTCCTGTTTGGGGCGCTAATTTTTAAAAGCTAAATCAGGTGCTCCACTTCCTTCTTGGAGTGCAATCGGCAGCAGGCGGGGCGGAGACTTGAGCAGCGCTGCACACTGGGCCGTGCAGCACTGCCACGTTCAAGGGCTCCTTCCCTCCCTTAAAGGGAAGGGCCATCGCTGCAGGCTCTGCAATAGAAAAAGGACCTACCTGGACCAACAAGGCAGCCGTGATCCAACGCGATCAGCCCGGCACTTAAGCAGAGTGCCGGGCTGATCGATCGCGGGCAGGAACCCGCGAAAAAAACTGGAACAAGAAAGGTAAGTTTTCTTTTTACTTACCTCGGCCACCTCGTCTTTAATCATCGCCCTCGAAGTGAACGGCTGCCCGATGCACGCCTCCTGCAGCTGTCGGTGTTTTCAACCGGCGCTGCTGCAGGGGACGGAAGTCAATTTCGGGTCCGGGGCGATGCGCACAGCGATGACGTCACGATCTCCAGGCGGAGGAGATCGGGGCACAACGCCGTAGTGCCGCCGCAAAACTCCCGCCGAATATGGCGTGGTATCGATGTCAGCGCCACGCCCAGTCGCAAAGCCATTTGCGCCCCATTAGCGCCCCCCGGGGGTGCTAACGGGAGGCACCCAATTTCACCGCTTGAAGGTTGATATCAGAGTTTAAAACAAATGATAAACAAAAGAAGAACCTTTGCAGGCCAAGTGTTACATTGCAAGAAGTTTTCACATACTTCCGAGTATACCTGGTTTTCCAGAAATAAATTTAGTCTTTAGTAGACTATTACAATAACAAATAAGTATAATAAAAATTAAATTAGGTAAAATAATAAGGACATTGCAAAAGATACATTTTCTTTTAAGTCAGCTACATTGGAACAGGTGAAAGAAAGTTGTGATGCACGGTAAATGAGATGCTTGGGTTCCAAAAGGGATTAAAGGATTAAGATAATTAGGTGAAAGGTCAAAGTTAATGTAATCATCAGGTCTCATTATACTAATGGGCCCTATTCAAATGCATAAATTGCGTAATTAAGAGGCTACTTAATGTTCTGTTCACATGATAATGTAATCAGCTAACTATTCTTTGTACTGTGGGTATTGCCAGGCTAGGTATGAACATGTTGAGATGCTTTACAAAATCTTAAATGTAGAAAAATTGGAGCTAACTGATGAATTGAATCTAGAAAAAATAAGGCTAGCAAAAGACGTGACATTTTAATAAAGTAGAAATTATATAGAGGGGAATGACTACAAGTCAGCAATCTTACCTACAGATTCAGGTGATATCTTACAACACAAGAATGAAATATGGCTTGCAGCTCTCAGAGACTCCTTTTCCATCCCAGCTTCCATTATTTATGTTTCCCCCATCCATTTGCTCTCATCGTGTCCCCCACCCCTTTGTCTTTCCATGACCCTCCTTTCTTACCACCTCTTGACACCTATTGCTAACCCTTTACACTCCCACCGCTGCCCCTTTGATCTATTCACTCAACTACTGTATCCTCCCCTTCCCTTCATCCCATGGTTACTCACTTCTTAGTTTTCCATCTGCTGTCCCTTACTCCCACTTGCTTCCCCCAAAAGTGGTTGGCAAGAGATCAAAGGCCCTCTCACCCTTACCATCTCTTCTCCTCCTAATCTCGCCTCCTATGTTTCCCTAACATAGGATTTGTTTGCTTTGAAAGTTCACTTTAGTTGTTTTCTTTTAAAGCAATCCAATTAGGAAAAAAATGAGAAGTCGCACAGCACCAGGTTATAGTCCAACAGTTTTATTTAAAATTACGAGCTTTCGGAGCTGCTGCTCCTTCATCAGGTAGGTTCCAATTAGGAAAAGGAAAGACACTGTCCTTCTGCCGTTCTCTATCTGTGGCTGTCCCTGTTTCTCTCTCTCTCTCTCTGTTATACAGATGTGGGTAATATATATGGCGAACTGCAACCAAAAACACAGGTGATAAGTAGAGGCTCTCTGTTTGTTTCAAAATTCAACTCATCTTTTTTCAGAAAAATGAATTCAAATTCAGAGGAAAGACACTCAAGCCTAAATTGCTGTATTCCTGTACCCAAGCAGTGTAGTAACTGGGACGAGGGGGGTGATTTTCTGCCATCGGAGGAGGCGGGTTTGGAGGCAGGAAAGGCGGGAAAATCAGATTCGATGAGGGCGGGTTCGGAACCTGCCTCCAACCCACCTATGCGGGATTTTGCCGGTGCCGGTTTTGGAGGTCGGGAAACGATCCCGCCTCCAGCTGACCATAGCGATACTTGTGATCATTAAATGCTCGTTAAGGGCCTCTCTAAGCCTATTTTGAGAAGCCCTCATGATATTTTGAGGATTTCAGCATGCTCCACGCACTTCCTGAACCACGCCAGGTAAACCTGGTGGGTTAACTCATGGGTGGCCTCCTCACAGCTGCAGGTCTAACAAGACATCATTTGTTGCAGCAAGGATTACTTGCAAGTGCCAAACTTTGGTTTTAAAAGGTCTCTGAGCACTTTTAGAAGGCCTTCCGAAGTCAGAGGTGCTGCAGCTTGAATCAATCAACTGTGGGACCTCCTTGGAAGACCCTCTCCCTGCTTGCAATGAGTGCTTCCCCAAAGGAGGCATCTGTAAGCAGCTTGGGAACCATTTGTTTTCTTTCTGCATGGACCTCAGATGAGAAGGGGGAGGAGGAGGAGGAGAAGGAGATGGCTGAGGAGGAGGAAGAGGATCTGGAGGAGGAAGAGGAGGAGCAGGAGGAGGTCAGAGCGCCGGTGTATCGACCAGCGGCAGTGGCAGCATGTGAACACATGGCTGCCCGGGATGCAAAGGATGAACTTATCCTGGCCAGATTTGCATAGGTTGCCCAAGTTGGCACATGTCCTTGGCTCCATCCTAGGACATCATTGACAATGGACATGACTCTCTGGCCTCCTTTCACTCAGGCCACCAACCGGATAATGCAAGTGTGGCGGAGCCCACAATGTGGAGCTGCCTAAGGTGAGAGAACAGATGCCATAATGCCAACATTTTGGCTTCAAACCATTTTAATGCTTTCCAACAGGGATAGCATTTCATCAATACACATAAACATTCTCCCAATCTGCACACAGATCTGAAGGTTATATCCCTTGCCAGCTGTACCCACAGAGGTTTCTTTGGCAGGCCTCTTCCTCCCAGATGAATGGAACAGCACCTCCATGCTAGCTGCCACCCCCTCAAACAACATTTGCAACGCCTCATCCGAGAGCCCTTGCCTTGGAATTGGACATAGTGGTTTCTCAAAATATGTTGCAGGTGGTGCAGCATAGGCAGAAATCCTGTGGAATGAGCCAAGGGAGCAAGAAGCCATAAAATCAGACTGGAAAAGTGCTGTCAACAGAGGTGGGTTTCAGTCCCAAAACACTAATTGACCAAGGGCATCCCACACCTCTGAAATCAAGTGGCCAATCATGGGAAAATCGCAATTTTTTGCAAACTATCAGTGGAGGTGGGTTTCAAACCCACCCAAACCAAAACCCGCCTCCAGCTTGCCTCCAGTGGGAAAATCGCCCCCTATATGTCAAAATGAGGGGGAGTGGTCATGTTTGTAAATGCCTGGCTCCAAAGATCATTAAGTCAACAACAGGATATTCACTGAATCTTCACCTGGAAATGTGAGAGTTATCTTTAACTTCCCAGACCATGAACAGTAAGTGCAGTTTAGGAAAAAGCAGGCAAACATATTGTGGCAATAATTGATTTGGCCATGGATGGGGAATTATAATATGAACTCATTTTTAATGCAAAGACTCTGATTAATCATCTATTTGGCATTCTCCAGGCAGCACTGTGGTTATCTCCTCCTAACCCATCCTGTGGTGTCAACTGGAAATGTGTTTTTTCATTGCTTAACTAGTTTTCCTCATTTAAACCCTCTTCCCAACAGAATATCTCTTTCAGTAGCGAGCAGTTTTATGCAAACTTTCAGTTTCCATTCTTTATCCTAGCTACAATGGGCATACCTGTCCAATCAGTGTCAACAAAAAGCAGTACTGCACAGTTTGCAAAATTGTCAAGAGAATGCTGTACACTTTCTTTGTGCCTGACTTGATTCTTGACTGCCCGTGAAATGCTGAGGCTTATCGATCATCATTGGTTTTTCTCCCCAGCTACCTCAGTGCAATACCTGGTATCAATACACAGACTCCCCCTGAACAAGGAACATTTTCCTGACAATCTTGCAAACAGGGGTTTACTAAGGGAACTGTCACATAATATTAGGTGCTAACCCATTGTAGTCAATTAGTCACATAACATTATGATCACACTATTGTACCTCTGGAACCCTGAAACCAGTCATAGTTTTTTATATATAATTGATAGATATAATTGTACTATATATATATATTAAGATTTTGCACATAGTGTGCACTTACTGTAACACTTTCCATGTCAAACTTTGGTGAGAACACCCTTATTGTTATAAAATGCCATATCTTCCAATTTATCATGAGCAATGCCATGGGAGACAATGTTAATACCTATACTATGGAGGTGAATTGGGAAATGTCATTGCATTTCTTTATCGCTGACAGCAGGGTTTATATCAGGGCCAGGATGCTCCATGCATTACAATTAATATATGATAGCATACTCACAAATAGATTACCAGAATAATGAGATTCAGTATATATCACGTGACTCTGATGCTTAAAATGATTCATACTGGAATTTAAGGCTGAACAATTGGGATAAATAACTTCCGTTTCTATAGTATAGCCTTGTGTGTTCTTTATATTTGAATGCTGAATACAGAGATCACCCTTTCAGTTTAAAAATACAGAAGAACTCCAACTAACATGCGATTACCATAAAAATAAAATGAATACAGTGTTCACTATCAAGTTGAGTGAAGAAGTTCACCAATTCTCAATTTGTGAGATTAAGGCATGATCAGCTATAGTACTTGACAAGCCTCAATAAACTATTGATCACATAAGAACATAAGAAATAGGAGCAGGAGTAGGCCATTTGGCCCCTCGAGCCTGTTCCGCCATTTAATGAGATCATGGCTGATCTGATCTTGGGCTCAGCTCCATTTCCCTGCCCGCTCCCCATAACCCATCACTCCCTTATTGTTCAAAAATCTGTCTATCTCCACCTTGAATATATTCAATGACCCAGCCTCCACAGCTCTCTGGGGCAGAGAATTCCACAGATTTACAACCCTCTGAGAGAAGAAATTCCTTTTCATCTCAGTTTTAAATGGGCGACCCCTTATTCTGAAACTATGCCCCCTAGTTCTAGATTCCCCCATGAGGGGAAACATCCTCTCTGCATCTACCTTGTCGAGCCCCCTCAGTAGCTTATATGTTTCAATAAGATCACCTCTCATTCTTCTAAACTCCAATGAGTATAGGCCCAACCTGTTCAACCTTTCTTCATAAGTCAACCCCTTCGTCTCAGGAATCAACCTTGTGAACCTTCTCTGAACTGCCTCCAATGCAAGTATATCCCTCCTTAAATAAGGAGACCAAAACTGTACGCAGTACTCCAGGTGTGGTCTAACCAATACCCTGTACAGTTGTAGCAGGACTTCCCTGCTTTTATATTCCAGCCGCCTTGCAATAAAGGCCAACATTCCATTTGCCTTCCTGATTACTTGCTGTACCTGCATGCTAACTTTTTGTGTTTCATGCACAAGGACCCCCAGGGTCCCTCTGTACTGCAGCATTTTGTAATCTCTCTCCATTTAAATAATAATTTGCTTTTTTATTTTTCTTACCAAAGTGGATAACCTCACACTTTCCCACATTATACTCCATCTGCCAAATGTTTGCCCACTCACTTAATCTGTCTATATCCCTTAGCAGATTCTTTGTGTCCTCTTCACAACTTGCTTTCCCACCTATCTTTGTATCATCAGCAAATTTGGCTACATTACACTTGGTCCCTTCATCCAAGTCATTAATATAGATTGTAAATAGTTGAGGCCCCAGCACTGATTCCTGTGGCACCCCACTAGTTACCGTTTGCCAACCGGAAAATGACCCATTTTTCCCGACTCTCTGTTTTCTGTTAGTTAGCCAATCATCTATCCATGCTAATATATTACCCCCAACCCCATGAGCTCTTATCTTGTGCAGTAACCTTTTATGTGGCACCTTTTCGAATGCCTTCTGGAAATCCAAATACACCACATCCACTGGTTCCCCTTTATCCACGCTGCTCGTTACATCCTCAAAGAATTCCAGCAAATTTGTCAAACATGATTTCCCTTTCATAAAACCATGCTGACTCTGCTTGACTGTATTATGATTTTCTAAATATCCTGCTACTGCTTCCTTAATAATGGACTCCAGCATTTTCCCAATGACAGATGTTAGGCTAACTGGTCTATAGTTTCCTGCTTTCTGTCTCCCTTCTTAAATAGGGCGTTACATTTGCGGTTTTCCAATCCGCTGGGATCACTGCTCAACCTGCTCGTTAACGAAAGCCCAGATCTTCCTGGAGTTTGATCATAACGTGCCTTGTCAATGAACAAGAAATTGTTCTCTATTTTGAAAGCCTGTGGTCATTCATTACACTATTAAACAGCATGTCAAGTGGAATCCACAGTACATGCCTGTTACTGCAGGTTGTAAATTGATGAGCAACATAGTAATTAAGAATGTGTTAAAGGCTATCACTCAGATGTTCATCTCCGTTTGATCCAAAATTATCAAACACATTTAACTCAAAGCAGAACTGAACAAAACAAATAAAATGACAAATAAATCTATTTAGAAACCAATAGGGAAAAGTAGAAATGTGCCACATAACATAGTAGCAGTGTATTGCTTAAAAAAGGTCTTACCAGCTGCCCGTGATTACAATTTAAATAAAATGGATACAGTGTTATGATACTGTGAAAAAAGCGACACCAGTTCTTAATTTGTGGAATTACGGTATGATCAGTTACAAGCCTCATTAAGCTATTGATCACTACTCAGAGCTGGCTCTAGAGCCAGCTCTTCCCAGAGTTTGATTACAACATACTTTGTAAAGGAACAAGAATTATGCTACATATGGTAAATGTGGTGCTGCTGAAAAGGAGTAACTTGTGTAGTTAGTGGTTAGTTGTTTGGCTCATCAACTAAGGGATTCCTACTTCATAAGTCTCTACTACTAAAGAGACTTTGATGTAATTCCTATGAACTCACCATAAATGGGAATCAGTCTCGCCAGCTAGTAAATGAGTATTAGCTTACCATGAACTGTATGACTGTGAAACAGAGATGGGCACTTCCCCCCTTAGGTGACTTTTGATTAAGGACTGACTCTTGGAAACTTTGGAGTGAAATCACACTGTCTAATTTTATTAAGCAAACGTGTTAAAATATTTGCATATAATGCTTCTGTCCACTATTTTAGCAAAAGTGTTAACTCAGTTAAAACAAAATAAATGGAATATCACCTTTGTTAAAATAGTGGGCATAGGAATTTTGAACACATTAACATATTTGTTGCTAATATCACACAGTGTGATTTCAATTCATTTGATGTTTTGAGCATGAAACGTTAAAGCTGATACTGGAGTAATGCAGAAACATTTGTTACATCTTCTGTGGCATGACTAGGTAATGTATTGATCAGTAATGCAAATAGACTATAGGCTAGGTGCCAGTGGGATGTGTGCAAAGGTAAAAATAAGAATAAGAGAAGTAGATAGGAAAATACAGTTTGCACAACAGAAGGTACGAGATGTAACTGAGAGATAAAAATGCGCAAAACCAGAACAGGAAGAGAATGGAAGAAAAAGTTTGATTTTTGAGGAATTTGGCATCTAAATTTTGAAAATGGAGTCAGATTTCAGGTTTGACCAGGGCAGGTCAGGTTGCTCTTTCAAAGTTAGGAAGAAATTACTTTGGATCCTTGTTCACCTTCCCTCTACTAAGAAAAAGAAAGACAACAGCATTGCTTTAATAGTATGATACTTTAATAACCTAATATCCTAATTATACCCGAGTTTAACTGTGAATTATTCAATTGCAGAGAAGTAAAAAGCTCACATGGTGGTTCAGCCCATTGTTTTTCAAGAATGTTTCAAAAGCAAATACAAAGGGAGTGTTGCTGGTATGAGAAACAGTTGTACTTATGATCTCACATAACTAGTTGAAGTCATATGCATTCATTGCAGTTCAATGATGCTTAAAAATGTACATCTGTGCTGCTGTCTTTCTCAAGCAATTCACAGAACAACATTAGTATAGGCACATTTAATAATAAGTGTGAATATATGTTGTAATGGAGTATACTTTACTGATGACACTAATTTAACTGTTCAGTTACCCAGCCAAGTGAGATA
The DNA here is from genome assembly GCA_030390025.1 of Squalus acanthias. Classification (NCBI taxonomy): domain Eukaryota; kingdom Metazoa; phylum Chordata; class Chondrichthyes; order Squaliformes; family Squalidae; genus Squalus; species Squalus acanthias. The sequence continues at coordinate 157,150,888 of CM059425.1, read as the reverse complement.
GTGCTCAAAAGTAAGTAATAGGTCCCTAGGGCACAACCAGTTAGAAGGTTACACATTTAATAGGTTATTATTTTTCCACTCGCCTCCAGTTTATTGACAATCCTATTTTATTAATGTAAGCCATTATGCCGTTCCAGCAACTTTGTAAAGGATAATATTATGTTATGTTATGGTAAAGATTTATGAAAATCTTCTCTGATGAAACTTTCAGATTTGAATGACCATTGATGGTGTTTACGTAGGTGGCGATCAGCCAGCTATACCGACTGTAGTAGAAGTAGATAACAAAATCGTTTTTTATTTTGCATATATACAACTCAAATCATACTGTGATTGTATAAATCATTGGAATTGATGAATTTAGACAACTGCCTGATGGACAAAATAAGCAAAACTGTAGAGTTATAAGAGACTTTGGGGGGAAAAATTTGTTTGGTTAGCACCGCCCGTTAGCACCTCCAGGGGGCGCTAACGGGGCGCTAATGACTTACCGCCTGTGCGCGGCGATTTTAATGCTGCCCGCGAAATTGACCAGGTAGTTTGCGGTGGCGCTAAACACTACCGCCACGATCTCCTGCACCCGGAGATCGTGACGTCATTGCCCCGGTAGTGCCCTGGACAGGAAATTGATTCTTGCCCCCTGCCTCAGCGCCTGCCGCTAGGAATGACAGGTAGAGGGGGACGGTTTGCAGTCAGCTGGGAGCTGGGGGAGCACTATTTAAAGGTGTGCGCTTCCTGTTTTTTCCTGTCGGAAATCGATTCTGCATACGCAGGTTGAGAGAGGGAGAGAGGCGTCTGGAGACATTTAACACTATCCTACTTGAAGGAGTTTTGGTCGTCAGCAAGACTTTTCAGGTTCCCATTTCTGTAACTTTAGTACGACCACATTTAGAAGATTTAATGGGGGCTGTACTGGCAGGGGGCCTCATCCTCCAGCATCACCGTCGGAGGCAGCGGAGGCGGAGAGATAGAGTGGCAAACATGGCCAGAGGGAGGAGGGCCAACAGGGCTCTACATAGGAGACCTTACCCTCCCAGGGTATTCCGGGAGCACTTCTCCTACATTCATTTGTCCGAGAGCAGTGTTTTAGAAGGCTCCGCTTCAGCAAGGAGGTGCTCACCGAGCTCTGCCACCTCCTGCAACCAGAGCTCCAGCCTCAGCTCAGGACCAGGATGTCTCTGTCGGTGGCAGTGAAGGTGATGGTGGCTCTCAATTTCTATGCCAGCGGCTCCGTCGAGGCTTCAACAGGGAATATTGCGAACATCTCCCAGTTCGCTGTCCATTGCTGCATCCGGGAGGTCAGAAATGCTCTATACAAAAGGAGAAGGGAGTACATCTCTTTCCTCAGGACCCAAGAGAAACAGAGTGAACGCGCATGTGGCTTCGCTAGGATAGCGGGCTTCCCCATGGTTCAGGGCTCCATGGATTGCCGCATGTGGCATTGCGGGCACCTCATAAAAATGCAGAGGTTTTCCGCAACCACAAAGGCTTTCATTCTCTGAATGTGCAGTTGGTGTGTGACCACAGACAGCACATCCTCGCCGTCAATGCCCGCTATCCTGGCAGCAACCACGATGCATTCATCCTGCGTCAGACTGGTGTCCCAGACCTCTTCCAACCACCGCATCAAGCTCATGGCTGGCTCCTCGGGGACAAGGGTTATCCACTCTGCACCTGGCTGATGACACCGCTCCATAACCCCAGCACTCCTGCTGAGCTCACCTACAATGAGAGCCATAGCACCACCAGGAACCTCATTGAACAGACGATCGGCGTGCTGAAGCAACGGTTCCGGTGTCTTGACCACTCTGGAGGAGCCCTGCATTTGCATTTACTAAACAGGTGAATTTTATTTCACCCCAGTTGTTCATTGGAACCAGTCTGAATTTCAACTATTTTTCAAGTCCAGCAGGCATTTTTTTTATTACTACTAACATTGGGTAAAGACTTCCTCTGTGTGTTATATGTAACAAAATTGTAAACCAATTCTCCATAAATGGCTCTGCAATTGTAGAACACATAGCACATAGAGGAAATCTCCCTGTGTTGGGCTTGTCTTTTGATTGCCATGCGCCATATATCATAACATTGGGCAATCTGGAGGGAACCTGCATCATAATTCCATGTTTCTCATCACTCTTGTTATAAATTAGATCACATTTTAAGAATGTCCTATAGAATTATCTCACAACCTATAAAACTTTAAATATAATTCAGGATCTACAATGTGACAGTGACTCATTCTTCGGGAGTTTGGGGATGGTGTGAACTGTAACTGTTACTGTCTTACATCGAAATACAAAAAACATACTTACATTAAAAAAAGTGCTGGAGGCTGCCTTGCTTTTGTTTTCTATCAAGAATATTGATAGCTCTCATTTTCATGATAGAAGCTTGATTTGGCCAAACATTATGCAGATTCTCAATCTCCATTCAAAGTAACAGAAACATAACTGATATGCAATTTTAAATTTAAATTTAAATCATGGATAAATTTGCATGCTGATCAAGATGAAGTATGAAAATGCTACGGAATGGAACAGTACACTAAATTCAGTGATGCTAAGCTCCTGCTATGGAGCCTTGTTCAACAGGAGTGGTGATCGCAGATTAGCCCCTCCAGTGTTTAGTGACCAATCTGTGTTCTGTGCTTCGGTCGAGTATGAATCTGCACTGGAAGTACAGCCTTGTTAAATTTACCCTACTTTTCCAATTTTTATCAACTAATCTTAGCATCAAGCATTACCAAGTCAGATATAGCATAGGCCAGATGCAGAGCAAAGGTCCTCTAAATCTGCTCGAATAATGTGCCTTAAGCCTCGCTTCAGAAGAGAACCTGCTACTACACCACACCAGCCTTCCTTATCACTTCTCTGACTGAAATTAACAACTTGGTGCCAAATTGCAAGTAGTTTTGTGCTGTGGGCCTATGCCTACTAGGAATTGGGTTGTGACTGCCCAAATCATATTTAATGTATAACCCTCACAGCTAATAGAAAAGGGTAGGGGGGAGCGAGAGAGAGAGAGAGAGAGAGAAACTTCATAGCATCAATTTGCTCTGGATATAACTGTATTCCTGCAAGTGAAATGACATTGTACTGTGATTTCTCCCACTGTGAAAAAGGAAAATTGGAAGGAAGTGTCATTAATGGACAATCTCTATGCCTCTTGATGGGCAGCTACATAGAATATTGGTGGCAATAACAAATTCAAAAGCAACAACAGCTGGCATTTATACAGCACCTTTAACATAGAGAAACACCCGAAGGTGCTTCACAGAGCAGAACCCGATCCTTAATGGAAGAGTTAGGGGCAGTGAACAAAAGCTTCTCGGAAATTAATAGGTTTTGATAAGCTTTTTAAAGGCGATAAGGGAGGTACAGAGGTATTGGGGTTTAGGGAGAGATTTCTCAAGAGTAGGGCCAAAGCAGCTGAAAGTTCTGCCTTTAATACTGAAGCCGAATGAGGGGGAATCCACAGAAGGCCGCAATCTGAGGACTGGGAAGGCACAGGGAGGGACATAAGGCTGGAGGAAATTGCAGAGATAGGGTAGGCCGAGGCCATGAAGGGACTTGTGGATGAGGATGTAGGTTTTAGTTTCAATTCATTGTCGGAGTAGTAGGCAGTGTTGGTTAGAGGAGGAGGGTGATGGGCAAGTGCCACTTAGTACCAGTCAGGATGTGGGTGGCAGAGTTCTGGACAGTTTAGAGTTTATGGAGAGTGAAGATTGGAAAATCAGTGAAGAGGGTGTTAAGGAAATCAAATCTAGAGATAACAAAAATCCGAATAAGGGTTTTGGCTGTAGCTGGGGTGAGGTAGGGACAGAGATAGGCAAAGATGTCTCAACAATTGATAGGATATGGGGTTTGAAGCTCAGCTCTGGATCAAACAAGATGCTAAGGATGTGTACATTCTGATTCAGTCTGAGAGAGCAGCCAAGAAGGAGATTTAAGTGTGTTTCCAAAGTAGTGACACTTCCCCACTATATATTGGTTCACTCATGATGATTATATTTTTCCCCATGCTGCAGTAAGACCATGGACATGCCCCATTTGTCTCATGGCAGTTCTGCACAGGGAAACCGTCTATTAATATCATCGACAGTGCTATCAAGCGGCACTTACCAATAACCTGCTCACTGATGCCCAGTTTGGGTTCCGCCAAGACCACTCGGCTCCCAACCTCATTACAGCCTTGGTCCAAACATGGACAAAGGAGCTGAATTCCAGAGGTGAGGTGAGAGTGACTGCCCTTGACATCAAGGCAGCATTTGACCAAGTCTGGCATCAAGGAGCCCTAGTAAAACTGAAGTCAATGGGAATAAGGGGGAAAACACTCCACTGGCTGGAGTCATACCTAGCACAAAGGAAGATGGTTGTGGTGGTTGAAGGTCAATCATCATAGACCCAGGACATCGCTGCAGGAGTTCCTCGGGGCAGTGTCCTAGGCCCAACCATCTTCAGCTGCTTCATCAATGACCTTCCCTCCAACATAAGGTCAGAAATGGGGATGTTCGCTGATGACTGCACAGTGTTCAGCGCCATTCGCAACTCCACAGATAATGAAGCAGTCCATGCCCGCATGCAGCAAGACCTGGACGACATTCAGGCTTGGGCTGATAAATGGCAGGTAACATTCATGCCACAGAAGTGCCAGGCAATGACTATCTCCAACAAGCGAGAGTCTAAACACCTCCCCTTGACATTCAATGGCATTACCATTGCCGAATCCCCCACTATCAACATCCTGGGGGTCACCATTAACCAGAAACTTAACTGGACCAGCCACATAAATACTGTGGCAACAAGAGCAGGTCAGAGGCTGGTATTCTGCGGTGAGTGTCTCACCTCCTGACTACCCAAAGCCTTTCCACCATCTACAAGGTACAAGTAAGGAGTGTGATGGAATACTCTCCACTTGCCTGGATGAGTGCAGCTCCAACAACACTCAAGAAGCTCGACACCATATAGGTCAAAGCAGCCCACTTGATTGGCACCCCATCCACCACCTTAAACATTCACTCCCTCCACCACCGGCGTACCGTGGCTGCAGTGTGTACCATCTACAAGATGCACTGCAGCAACTCGCCAAGGCTTCTTCGGCAGCACCTCCCAAACCCGCGACCTCTTCCACCTAGAAGGACAAGGGCAGCAGGCGCATGGGAACGCCACCACCTCCAAGTTCCCCTCCAAGTCACACACCATCTTGACTTAGAAATATATCGCCGATCCTTCATCGTCGCTGAGTCAAAATCCTGGAACTCCCTACCTAACAGCACTGTGGGAGTACCATCACCACACGGACTGCAGCGGTTCAAGAAGGCAGCTCACCACCACTTTCTCAAGGGCAATTAGGGATGGGCAATAAATGCTGGCATTGCCAGCGACGCCCTGATCCCATAAAACGAATAAATGTAATAGTTATCGTGGTTGAGCATAAAATGAGTTACTGGTTACAAGGGCATACTTTGAAACATGCCTACTTGAGGCAGGGTACTTGGCGTGATAAACTGTACTTTAACCCTGCCTTAGATGGTTTCTCAAGATCTGCAATCTTCCTCCTCACATCTCTCTAGGTCCACTGGGATTTGGAGACTGCATTCACCCTCTGTGTTATTTGTTCCCAAGCTCGTTGCACCTGGTGGTTCTGGGGAAGATGCCTATCAGTTTGATACAGTATTCCCCAACTATTCCTTACTTCCTGTATCAGTGCTTCCTTTGCCTAACTCTTGTGAGCGCTGGACACCTGCATTTTACAGCAGTATTGCTGAGTAATCCCCTTGTCTGATTTCCCGTGCACAAATCCAGGGGTTTAAATGTCTGCTCAATCTTGTTATTAGTCCTACCCTTCTATTTCTCAGCTTGCTCTGTGGGTGTTATAGCACATGATTTACTCCTGTTACAGAAACAAGCAGCTGTTAATTCTCTTAGAATTTTTTAATTAACCTACAGGTAACCCATGTGAACAACATACTAACAGCAATTTCTCGGACATATTGCCTGATTCTGTGTATCAGGAAGCCACAAGACGAAACACTGAGCTTGGTAATGGTAAGTGTCCCTGACAGCATACAGAAAATTGAAGTTGTAGCACCTCAAGGTGATAACCACCATAATATGTTTAAGTTCGAAATGATTTGGATTTCAACACTGCCTGGGACCAATTTTAAAAAGACCAACTACAAAGTACAAACTGAAACAGCTAGGCTGAAGGAAGTTATTTATTAACACCTAAGTAAAGGATAAATGAAATACCTTCAAAAGCATACTTCAGAACATGCAGGACCAATATATACCTAAAATTATCAAGTGCAGGCACAAAAACATGACCCTAAATGGCTCAATGAGACAATTATGTGAAATAAGGAATTTAAATAGGCTGTGAATTTCCAGGGGCCCAGCAGCATTTTCCCTGTGTCAGTTTGCAAAAGCAGGCAAATCACATGCTCCCATGAGGAGGAGCAAATGGTGGTGGTGGTGCATGAGGAGCTGGCACCCACCTCTGTTGCAGTGCCCTGGGTATCCTCACAGGATCTGCTCATAAATGGAGATTGTTGTGTGAGCAGGATTGTCTGCATGAGTCACTTATATGTGCAAAATGCCCTGCAAGGCCCAGCGAGCACTACCCATAAAGTGTTTGAAAATGCCTGTTGCCTCTGCAATGGAGTCCTCACAGTAGGGGTATCCCTCATGAGTGCTCAAATTGCTGAACAGAGACTCTCTTCTCTGGCTTCAACATTCTGGGTGATTGGATTAAGAGAACCTTGAGGCACGATTTGACAGATCTCATTGTTACCCAGAGTTCTCCCTACCGCCCCGTCATGTAGAGTAGTGGACATGCTGAGAGATTATTTATCAGCAGTGCCTGGACTAAACAGAGATGAGAATGCTGTGTCGCCACTAGATCCATCCCTGTACACGTGACAGTCGATATGGCAAAAAAACAAGAGGAACAGGTAGCTGCAGCAGTAACATAGCTGACTTAGTTGCAGAACCATCTCAGAAACCATCACAAGGAGGTATAGGGCCACCTGCATCTCTCCCAGCTGCCACTAAAACCATGCAGCTGGCCAGCATATTCTAAAATGGAATCATTTAGAAGAAGTAATAGATTAGGTGTTAGATATGCACAAATCCATCAACATGATAGCACTGTGGTAAAACACATTGACATCACTCAGTGTTCTGTTTTTATTTATGCTAGATATTTACCTTAGGTTCAGTGTCACCAACCACTCTCTTAAAATAAACCTAGCATCCCTATGATATATCAGAACAAAATACATTAACAAACTAGCTTCTTTAATTACATTGATTGGTTGAAGTGTTCAATCACAAGAAAGATGTAAGAACTTGCCGTTATATCGCGCCTTTCACAACCTCAGGATATCCCAGAGTGCTTCACAGCCAATGAAGTACTTTAAAGTGTAGTCACTGTTGTAATGTAGGGAAATGCAGCAAGCAATTTGCTCAAAGCAAAGTCCCAGCCTTTGGCATTTCTGGCAGCCCTTCTTGGCTCCTGCTCGTCCTCTTCTGCTAAGTCAAGTGCTAGGGGAACATTCAACTTAATTTCCAACGTGGTGAACATTCTGGAAACAGAAATTCTGTAAAACAGAAAATCTCTTCAGAAATCCAACAGGTGAGTAATTGGCTCAGCTGCAAACACAATTCAGATTGGCGGTAGGAGCATGTTGCACTTTAGATGCATGGAGACCGTGTCTTAGAAATTCATGACTGCCACAAAAGCTGCCGGTGCCATCATGGCTGGGTGTTAACGGCCGCCGAAAATGGTGGCACTGGCAGGACCAAAAAATTGGCGCTGAGGACTAATTACCATTAGCCCAGCGCCAAACTCACAGTGCCCCAATGTAGCATGGTCAAAGCGTAGTTGCAGCTACAACAGCCTCTCTGAAAACAAGGCTGTCATTTCAAAAAGCATTGTTGGTTTCTTAAAGGGGCAATGCCTTCTGAAATGAAAAAAATAAAAATGATGTAAAAATATGCATTTTTTCGCCCCTATAACTCAACTGCCTTTTGAAAAAAAATTTAAAAGAATTCCCAAATGGGACTCTTCAGCTCTTAAAGCCGAATTCCCTTCCACACCTAAAAAAATGGGAAAGGTGCTTCAGCACAAACACAAATGGCTCAACAAGCCAGGGAAGGGGCACCCAGGGTCTCACACGCAGCACTCCAGCTTTGTGCAGGGGGTCAATACTACAAGAGAGGTCCTCTACCCACAGGGGCCAGGAGGCCCTCCAGAAAGAAGGATGTGGGACCAGATCACCGAGGTTGTCACTGTCAGCAGTGTCGCCCCCACCACCTGGCTCCAGTGCCCAATAAAGCTTCATGACCGCAGACCAGTGGTCAAGGTCAGTGAATGCATCTTCAAAAGCCATCTCCTACCAACTGCACCACCAGTCTCACTAGGGAGGAGGAGGGGGGAGGAGGAGGAATGACATCAGTAGGATAGGCAAAGCCACACACAAGACAGTCACTAAGGGAATGCATAAGGGTGATGAGTTGATTTCTTGATGTTATATTAGATGGATAGATGTATAAAGTTGGATTGGAAAGTTTGCTTTGTGGTGGCTTTTATTGCAGCATTGTGGCCAAGAGGACGCTGTGATGGCCAGTAACAGAGGGAAGGTAAGGTGTGGGACAAATGTTGAAAGGGGAATTGGGGTTGTGGTCACTGGTACCACAGGCAGATGATTCCATCCCGGATATCCCAGCCAGAAAAGGGCTGTCTGGGTTTCCTCCTTCTGCTTCCACCTCGTCTGCATCTTCCTCTTCTGCGTCTTCCTCTTCCCTCTATGAGCAGATGCTGTAAATCTGAAATAAAAGCACAAAATGCTGGAAACACTCAGCAGGTCAGGCAGCATCTTGACCTGAGACTTGAACTCTGTTTCTCTCTCCACGGATGCTGCCTGACCTGCTGAGTATTTCCAGTATTTTCTGTCTTCTCAGAGACCTTCCTTTATCATCCGAGGCCTCCAGCAGCACTCCATGCACACTTCAAAAAACTTTTAACATGTACTGCATCAAGCCACTACTTCAATAAAATGAAAAAATCCAGTCCATAGGCTTAAATGCAAACTTACCTGAAAGATGTGTGTGTCCCTTTAAGAGGTGCTGACAGCGCTAAGGTCGAAGTTCGCTGAGGTGACGTTAAGTCGGCGTTGCACGCTGACTGACATCACCCTCTTTTCATTTACATCTTCAGGACCAGCGCTGCTATCGGCAGCGCTAAGGCCCTCACCAAAATGACGGATGCCGAGTCCCACGCCAGAGAAGGGCGCTATAGTGGCGGCCACCATTTTTTGACCGGATCGCGGCGGTAACTCATGGTGGTAAGTGAACCAATTTCTAGGCCCATAATTTTGTGTACTAACCCTTGAAACAGCAATTATACCAGCAACAACTACCACAACAAGGTTAACACAGGATTTAGGCACTGTAACCTCCATGCCTCAAAGCTCTACAGCAATTTCAGAACAGGTGGAAACTAGGCAGTAAGTTGAATAAACCGTACACATTGCATTTGTGGCCACTATAACACTTTTGCCACCATTTACACCAACAGCAATTTCGAGTCTTGGGGTACAGCTGCAATCTCTTTTCCGTTTTCATATATTGTAATAGATTACTGTTGCTTAAGACTTATATCTGAAAATCTTTAAATAGAAAGGTACAAAGATGTTCAAAAATTACTGACTCAAGCAGTTATCTGCTTTACCGTGCCTCATACCACATTGACCAAGGAATTAGTTTGATAGAGTTCATGGAAGTTTTGAAGAGCTGGACTGTATCCTGGCCAATATTTATCGCTCAACTAACATCACTAAAACAGATTATCTGGTCATTATCACATTGCTGTTTGTGGGAGCTTGCTGTGTGTAAATTGGTTGCTGCATTTCCTACATTACAACAGTGACAACACTTCAAACGTATTTCATTGGCTGTAAAGCGCTTTGGGACGTCCTGAGGTCATGAAAGGCGCTATATAAATGCAAGTCTTTCCTTTCTTTTACTAACTTATTGATCAAGGAGAACAACATGGCAAAATTAGGGTTAGGAAATAGGGGAAATTATCGCAGACTAAGGTTTTGCAACAAGATCTTTGGTTGTTGGATGCACATCATACTGTAAAAAAAAAATGTGTTTTAGGGCGTTGCTCATTTTAGTTGAGAACTTAATAATAGCTGCTCTGGGTAAAGAAAAAAAAGTTAGTAATTTTCTTCAGTTACAGAATGTTCCAGTTAATTATAGTCCTGAGCTCTGATAGTGCAAGTAAACAATTAAGGGCTTCCTGAAGAGCTTACCAAATGCAATTGTTTGTGTGATAGTCAAGTGCTGTACATAGAATCATAAAACCATAGAATAGTACAGCACAGAAGGAGGCCATTGTAAGGGGTTCGGGTGGCTCTGTGCTTAGCCTGGGTGCTAGTGCGGGGTTAGGCCTTGTTGCCTGTTCTGGTCTCCAGCCAGCCTGGTAGCACTAGACACCTGTGAGTGGTTCGACCCACTCGCCCTTACGGTTCTGACACTGGACTTAGGTGCGAGAGCAGTAATGCAGAGAAAACTCAGGTAGACCCGGTTGAATAGTACGAAATGGAAAATCTTTATTGCATATTGTTCAAGATTACGAAATACATGTCATAAGCACAGATTAATGACAGTACAAGCTTACATACATTTATGCAACTAGGTTTAGGGAAACGAGGAGCGCACGACACATCGTAAAAGGGGACACACATTATAATTATCCTTAAAACAAAACCCTCCCCTATTAATAACTGTCCTAATCTAGATCTGTAGGATCGAGAACCATGCTCACCACTCGTGATAACTCGGAGAATTCTAAAAAAACGATGCTCGGATGTTTTCGCCACAGCACCTGACTATTCACGTGTTGATCAGGGGTCTCTGTACCCCACTTGTTTACTCGCTCTGCTGCTGCAAGCAGGCTGGGCTCCCCGTTGTCATGAAGAACTCGACAATGCTCGGGCCCGGCTGTAGAACTCAAAGAAAAGTCTTTCTGGATCGACACCAGTTCGATAGAATTCGAAGAAAAGTCTTCCTGTGTCAGTTCGTGCAGTAACCTATAGAGTTCAAAAATGGTTTATATATTTTCGGGCGCGGTCGGGGTTTACTGACCGCGGCGGCACGTGGATTCTTCTTCTTCTCTTCTCATCTCATCTCATCTCCTCGGGCCTTCGGGTCCAGACACCGTTTACCGACCTTCGGGATGGTGCACCCGATTTTGCAGCGTGCCACGAGGTCGACCCCAAAAGGGATCAGCGGAACAAAAGAGAGTAACGGTCGTCCGGGAGAATAGCCAAGAGACAATTCCAAGCGAATGAAAAGGATAAGAGAGCGATGGGCGCTTGGACACTACAGTTATAGTACTGTAATTCCTTATCTCCCGCCCAAACTTAATGTTCATCTTTTGTCATGTTTTGGCGCTCAAATTTCTTGTATGGGGTGGTTCTTGTTGTTAATGGGTTTCGGTGATACTTGTAACTGTCTAAGTACCCGTTAATATTTCTCCCATTGTGGAGTCTCCTGGAGGGGTTTTGGGGGCCTCCGAATTCTTGCTGTGAGTACCCGCGAACGGCTCTCTCATTGTAGAGCCGTGGGGAATTTGCGTATCAATGTCTTTGGATGGGCCCTTGATTGCCCAGTACAATAGCCCCGTTTGTGTATGGAAAACCGATTCCAACACTTATATTTCTTGCTTAGGTGTTAGAAATGCAAAACAATCGCGTCTTGTCTTATATCAATATGCTGAGCACTGTCCGATCTTGCTGAAATGTTTATTGAAACGCCATCTTGTCTGCCTACTGAGAAATCTGGAACCTTCTGCCACGAGGCGCGGCGGCCATTTTACAGGCTTCTTGTGTCCGTTTTTGAACCTGACAGCATTTTGCTGAAATAAAGCTGTTTTTACAAAACTGTATGTCTCTATCTCGTTATTTTGAAATCGCGATAATTTGCGAATTCTACACCATTCGGTCCATTGAGTCTGTGCCAGCTCTTTCGAACAGCAACCCAGTTAGTCCCACTCCCCCTGCTCTTTCCCCATATCCCTGCAATTTTTTCTCCTTCAAGTATTTATCCAATTCTCTTTTGAAGGCTACTATTGAATCTGTATCCACCACCCGATCAGGCCGTGCATTCCAAATCCTAACCTCTCGTTGCATAAAAAATGTTTTCCTCATGTTGCCTCTGGTTCTTTTGCCAATCACCTTAAATTTATGCCCTCTGGTTATTGACCTTTCAGCCATTGGAAACAGATTTTCCTTATTTATTCTATCTAAATCCTTCATGATTTTAAACACCTCTATCAAATCTCCTCTTAATCTTTTCTGCTCTAAGGAGAACAACCCCAGCATCTCTCGTTTATCCACATAACTGTAATCCCTCATCCCTGGGACCATTCTAGGAAATCTCTTCTGTACCCTCTTCACATCCTTCCTAAAGTGTGGTGCCCAGAATTGGACGCAATGAGCTGGATATTTACTGGGACAGGTTGCATAGTCGGGGGTCGGGGGGGGGGGGGCCGGAGCTTTGGACGGGAAACCCGGAAGTCTGGGTTTCCCCGCATGCTGTGGAGTTTTAACTCAGCGTGCGACTTTTGGCCCTGACAGGTTTCCCGTCCTGCAGACAGCCTGATTGACAGGCTTGGCTTTCAGTTGGGTGGGGAGCACTCCGGAGGAGGCTGCAGGACCAGGTAGGTCTGATCTCTGACCCCTTGGTGGGGGGGCGGTTCCGATCATGAAGGGGGGTCCGATCCCCAGGTGGGTTTGATCCCCAACCTCGGGGTGGGTCCGATCCTGGGAGGGTCAAATCCCTGATTCCGGGAGGTGGGGGGGTGGGGGGGGGGGGTCTGATCCCTGATCCTGTGGGGGCGATCCCGTGGGGGGTCCGATCCCCGACCCCGGGGTGGGGGGGCCAATCCTGGGGCGGGGGTTTGTATGAGGAGGGGGTCTGATGGTGGGGGAGCTTGGGGGGGCTGGGAGGAAACACTCCTGCTCCTCTTGGCCCACAAGGAATGCTCCCCGAGGATGTCCTCACCTCACTGCAGCTGCCAGGTTTCCCAAACCTGGCCGGCCACATTAAAACCTGCAAAGCAGGTTAAATCTGAGGCCTCCAGCCTCATTAACATATTTAAAATGCCAACGCACCTCCTGGGAGCGGGTTAGCTGCCCGCCCCTTGTCCTACCTCAGTATAACCTGGAAGTAAGCGGATTGGAGCCGGCTTCCCAACATGCTCGGAATTGTTGCCCTTTTTTAAAATTCATTTATGGGATGTGGGCGTCGCTGGCAAGGCCAGCATTTCTTGGCCATCCCTAATTGCCCTTGAGAAGGTGGTGGTGAGCCGCCTTCTTGAACCGCTGCCGTCCATGTGGTGAAGGTACTCCCCACAGTGCTGTTAGGTAGGGAGTTCCAGGATTTTGACCTAGCGACGATGAAGGATCAGCGGTATATTTCCAAGTCAGGATGGTGTGTGACTTGGAGGGGAACTTGGAGGTGGTGGTGTTCCCATGCATCTGCTGCCCTTGTCCTTCTAGGTGGAAGAGGTCGCGGGTTTGGAAGGTGCTGCCGAAGAAGCCTTGGCGAGTTGCTGCAGTGCATCTTGTAGATGGTACACACTGCAGCCACGGTACGCCAGTGGTGGAGGGAGTGAATGTTTAAGGTGGTGGATGGGGTGCCAATCAAGCAGGCTGCTTTGTCCTGGATGGTATCGAGCTTCTTGAGTGTTGTTGGAGCTGCACGCATTCAGGCAAGTGGAGAGTATTCCATCACACTCCTTACTTGTGCCTTGTAGATGGTGGAAAGGCTTTGGGGAGTCAGGAGGTGAGACACTCGCCACAGAATACCCAGCCACTGACCAGCTCTTGTTGCCACAGTATTTATGTGGCTGGTCCAGTTAAGTTTCTGGTCAATGATGACCCCCCAGGATGTTGATGGTGGGGGATTCGGCAATGGTAATGCCGTTGAATGTCAAGGGGCGGTGCTTAGACTCTTGCTTGTTGGAGATAGTCATTGCCTGACACTTCTGTGGCAGGCAATGACTGTCTCCAACCACACCAACTCTCCCCCTGCTTATCCATGTTAAAATTCCCCCCAGTACTCCAGCTGGGGCCGAACCAGTGCTCTATATAAGTTTAGCATAACTTCCTGGCTTTTGTACTCTATGCCTCTGTTTTTAAAAATGAGAAGTCGCACAACACCAGGTTATAGTCCAACAGATTTATTTAAAATTACAAGCTTTCGGAGCTATCGATCGCCCCTTCTTCAGGTAAAGTTACTGTGAGTGAATCTACAAAAATTCACAGAATATAAACACAGAGAAAATGCAGAGATACAATCTTTCCTTACATCAAAGACACACTAAGAGCACAGCCAAGACAATGAGATGTGTCCCAGGGGGTCCAACGTGTCAAAACCTGCTGTCTGCATATCCTCTCCATTTGTGTTTGTTTTTTGTGTTTGTTTTTTGTGTTTGTTTTTTTTAAAAACTGGAAAGACAGACAACGATGTCAAGTCACGTTCTGTAGCGTGACATGAACCCGATATCCCTATTGAGGCCGTCCTCATGAGTGCCAAGTTCCGCACTCATGAGGACGGCCTCAATAGGGATCTCGGGTTCATGTCACACTACAGAACATGACTTGACATCGTTGTCTGTCTTTCCAGTTTTTAAAAAAAAACAAACACAAAAAACAAACACAAAAAAACAAACACAAATGGAGAGGATATGCAGACAGCAGGTTTTGACACATTGGACCCTCTGGGACACATCTCATTGTCTTGGCTGTGCTCTTAGTGTGTCTTTGATGTAAGGAAAGATTGTATCTCTGCATTTTCTCTGTGTTTATATTCTGTGAATTTTTGTAGATTCACTCACAGTAACTTTACCTGAAGAAGGGGCGATCGATAGCTCCGAAAGCTTATAATTTTAAATAAATCTGTTGGACTATAACCTGGTGTTGTGCGACTTCTCATTTTTGTCCACCCCAGTCCAACGCTGGCATCTCCGCATCATGACCTCTGTTTTTAAAGCCCAGGATCCCATATGCTTTAATAACTGCTTTGTTAACTTGTCTTGCCACCTTCAAAGATTTGTGCACAAGTAGCCCCAGGTCTCTCTGTTCTTCCACTCCCTTTAACATTGTACCATTTAGCATGTATTGTCTCTCCTCATTCTTCCTACCAAAATGTATTACCTCACACTTTTCTGCATTGAATTCCATCTGCCATGTGTCCATCTATTCCACCAGCCTGTCTATGTCTTCTTGAAGTCTATTACTAGCTTCCTCACTGTTCACTGCACATCTAAGTTTTGTGTCATCAGCAAATTTCGAAATTGTGCCCTGTACACCCCGAGTCCAAGTCATGTGACTAAACATGACTTGGACACTGGAAAGTTCCTACTTCAGATGATACAGACCCCAATGTGATTAACCTTGTGAAATGCAGGCTGGCAAGGAGCAGGAAGAGTTGGCTGGGGAATCTTGGGGATGAAATCACTGACCACCATTAAATAATAAGTCACTGTTTTCCATATTTTCTCTCCTTATCTCCTCCTCCTCTTCTCACACTGGCACTGACTCTTCAGCAGGCAATTCTATCACGGTGGGTGTCACAACTGAGCCTGATTCTGTTCTTACCTATTGTCCATACATCTGAACTTTCTAGTCAGGTGTCACAGGGAATAAACAGAAGCAGGAACCATAGATTAATTTTCTGCTCCCTAGCCCATATGCACTGAGGCCAGTTATAGGGCTCCAACTACTGCCCTGGCTGAGGTCAGCTAACTCTGCACAGACTGCAAATTGAATGTGCAATATGATCTGTATGGCTCAATGCTACATTAGGTGTGCTTTTTTGCACTGAAATATTAGAGGAGATATACAAAGTCACTTTCATTTTTTTCCATTATTTGCAGACCCAACATGAGGTAAAATGATCCAACAACAAGTAATAGTGGAAAGTATCATCTTCCTATTCACCCCAAGTATTGGAAAGATATTGGATGACACAACAACTCAAGCATTTTGAGAAGTACCACATCAGATTACATAAAGTTCATTCCTTTAGTCAACAACCACAACAGAATAGAAGTTTATTAGGTTTGGATGTCTTAGCCCTTTAAGCACAGTATATGTGTTTACTCATCGGCTCCATAAGTGATTGAAGATTTTATTAATTTGGTACCCTTTTTCCTGGTTTGATGCGCAAAAATGCATCAAAGATTAACCTTTGACATCTACAGAAGCATGTCAATCTTCCAAGTCCGGAGTTTGGGCTCCTGACTGGTTGAAGTTATTTTTCCTGTTTCTTTAACCCAAGAACAGTTTTACTGAACTTGCACCCACTGCTGAAATAGAGAGTGGCAATCAAAACAAGTTATGTAGAAGCTTTTAACCAAATTGTTTAGGGAAAAAAGGGTACGGAATGATAAGATAGATTAAATTAGGATGCAAAAAAGTAAAATCAAAGTCAGAAAAAAGTTAAAGAATCAGAAAGGAGAGAGCATATATGATAAATAAATTGATCGGGCTAGTAGAATTAAAATGTTTGTTAAATGTTTTTAGTGTTCATTTTAATAGTTATGGGTTACAGTAATAAATCTATACTTGATGTTTTCTTGCTTTATTAATGTAATATGTAAGATTATTTTCAATATCAATGGGGGACATTTTCAACTGGCAAAGTAATTGGGGCGACCGTGTTGTACGCCTGATGAATTCAGTGTGAGGCACGGGCCCTTTGTGTGTTCGTGCCTCATTTAAATTTGACGGGCAAGCTGTCAGTATGAATCACGTTGGCAATTGGACATCCTGCTCATTGGGAGTTTTAGGCAGGCCAGACATCAGTTCCTGGTGGCCTGCCCCTCTTAAAGGGGCAGTACAATACTCAGTGTGGAGCTCCACTGAAGGCTGCTTGTGTACTGGAAGACAAAAAATACTGACTGGGATAACGCCCATATTCTCTGATAATGCCCTAGACGCTGTAGTGGAAGAAGTAAGGAAAATGTTGAATATCCTATTTCCACACTGCCAGGGAAGGATGGTCGGTGGTGGCTGAACGTGTAAATTGCCATTGTATAGCCCCTTGGACCTGGAGCAGTGCAGAAAGAAGTTTAATGACCTGTCCCAGCCTGCTAAGTTAAAACTCCCATTCACAGTCTTGTTGTCATTGTCAGCATAGCCCGGCACCACTTTACTGTAACAGCATCAATGAAAATGTTGAATCTCCCCCACATCACATTTCTCTCATCCAGCACCCTTCAGTGGCCCTCCTCCTGGTGTCACTTCCAAACTCTGCTATTGCCACTGCTCTCACTATTAATGCCCTCTCTTGCATACACCTGATACTACTTCATAACACCAGCCAAACTATTCAACCCTCATGCACAGATGTGCAAAACTCTTCAGCACACCACTCACTAACACACTCCCTTTCCTCTTGCAGGACAAACTCACTCACAGTAGCCAGGATAGTGCCCATACAGGAGGAAGGACTCCTTTGTTTCACATGCTGTCATCTGCTGAAGAGACTGCTATGGATATCGTGGGAAGAAAAGAGAGCCAGAGCTGTTGCAGAGGGTGAAGTAGGAGGAAGTGTGCCACAGGGTGCTTGACCCTATAACCATCCATTTCTCTTATCCCTTAACTATCCCTTTCACTCAATCTGCATCACAGCCTGGTGGTTCATTGAGCAACCATGGTTTTGTGACAATATACCATTGCCTCTAGCTACTAACCATTTTCTCTATTCCCTCTTTCTGTGTGCGAAATGGGTATGCAAGATCACAACCCGCCTTTCAGTGCTTTAGTGCTCATTCCTTGGAGGTAAAATGGGCATTCCCGAGTTAAAAGTCCTCATAATGTGTGTGATCGGAAAAGAAGTAAAACTAGCCAGCTCAGAAGTACATAAATCTTCCTAGACCTATTAGTAGGTCTTCAGCTGAATGCCTAATGGAAAAAGCCATGGGTGGTATAGGAAATCTAATTCAAGATAATGCATAGGATGACTAGGTAAAGGCTGGCTGCAGGCTATCACCCATGGTGGCCTGAGAGACCTGGATCACATTAAACAACAAAATGATAGTGATTTAGTCATGCTGAATCTAAAACCAAACAGATTTTTACAAGAAGATTATGATAAGATCGAAGGAGACTCTTCCTGACTCAAGTCATCTGCGCCTGGTACAACTGACATATCCTAGAGTAGGGTCATGAAATTGATTGCTTGTCTCGTTTAATGCTGCCCTACCAAGGGATCAGTATTAACTGCTACCACCATGGCCTTTTGGTGTTGGTGCAATGCCTGAGGCACTTGATCAATGGGGAGTCCAGTTTTTTGCCCTTCCCACTACATTTAGATATTTGAATATGTAACAATTGATGCTAACTTTCCCAAAGAGCGAGTGCTCAGGAGAGTAAATGTGGAGTCCTCCTACTTTAACATGTTACAGAGTCAGACCAGCATTATCCTGGAACTGTGGAAACTGCTTTTCAGCAAAGCAGTAGTGTCAGTAACTGCACCCTTCACACAAGAGAAGCATCTCCAGAGTGAGAAAGGAGGTCATTATTGCAGGAGAAAGCAAAGCAGCTATCTCAATTATGTTCGAGGAATGCTAAATGAAAAAGGTCTTTAAAACGCCCCCTCCACTCTAATTAAGGAATAATTCCCATAATACACTGCTCTACATCTGTACACATCTAGTATGCATACCTATTCCAGAGTCTCAGCAATTTTCTGGGAAATAGACTGATTCCACGTGTAAGGAATTCTAGATGCTGATCACTGAATTTGGGTAATCAATCTGAAGATTATAGAACACTTGGGTTGAACTTTCTTCAGTTAGATCAAGTCAAACTTGACTGTTCTCAGGAACAGCTTACACTGGATGGGAAAACCTCAAATTGCAAGGTTGAAACTGCAAAATTGTTTCAGAGTCTCATCAGCCGCAACTATAGTTATCCCCCAAACGTAAATTTGTTGTTACTGGTTAATTAGATCCCTTGTCTACAGCACAGTAAGAATATCATAGTGGGAATTGGCATAGAAGGCTTATAGCCTGTCACAGAGGACATTTATAGACCCTAATGTTGCCAGGAAGCCAAAGAGAGGGAACAGCAACAGTCATATATAAAAAGAATAAAAAATACTTTGAATGAAACTCATGTTTATGCATCACTGGTAGCGGAGGTTAGAATCTAAAGCCATATATTGAGCAATTACAATTTGGAGGCCATACCAGACTCTTCCCTGTGACCTAGTACCAGATAATTATCCATGTTTGACATATACAAAGCTTGACTGGGTGACAGACACATCCAGATGATCAGGTAGAAAAAAAAATCAGCCTAAGATAAAATCTTGCCTAAGTGTTCTATTAAAAAATTATACTACCTACAACTCGATAGATCCCGCTTCAAGATTAGATGGTTGAAATCTTTCGTAACTTGTGGTGTGGCGAAGGAAGTTTAATAAATGACATGGGGCCCTTTATTTCAAGTGTCAGTATTTTTTATATAGTTCAGGTATTAAGTCTACTTTAGGCTGTGTAACGGATCCATGTTCCTTGCTTCACATATCATGAAATATTCCATTATCGGGCCTTTTCATATAACTTTCTAAATAGACCTAGTATAACATATTTAAAATGATCTTCACCAGCGATTCTCTAGAGAAAATCTATTTTTTCTGTAGCTGGAATATGCAGCCAGATTGTCTAATTTGAAGCCCTAGCAGACTTTGAATTCTGCTGGCCAAATTATGGATCCTTTGAAGGACAATGGTTATGTGATTTGTAGGTTCCAGTCAGACAGGTGTTGGAGAATGCAAGCTTGCAGATGTAGTTGGTACCTCTATGGTTGAAACATCAGAACAAAAGCTTTGTTTCACAGGATACAGACCAAGTGTTTTGATTTGCAAATCAGTCAAGCTAGAGAGAGCTGTTTTCAGGGTTAGTTCGATTATGCCTCATCAAAACATTAATTGGATGTGCAAAATCGGTCTGAGATCTGAACCATTGTTCATCTATTAGAACCATATTCATGATGCTCCATGATGTCTTTGATCTAGCCTGGTGCTCAGAGCTCTCTCAACCTGCAAGATTTCACGATGTCATCCATTCAATCAGTCTAAGTATTTGCATTTGATGGCGGTGAGCTGGAATTCTGTAGGGGCAAAGGCGCACTCCATGGAGAATCATCAAAAGACTCAGTTTAAGCACTGTAAGAGCTTAAATGCCTTGTTATTTTATTTCCAGAAAATGGTTTAAAGAATATATTCAAGTTAAATATATCTGCAGGTTTATCTGTCCTCTATAAATTCAATTTGTAGGTTTAGTCTGAGTTTATAAGAATGAGAGTGATCTTATTGAAACATGATGCGGAGATGCCGGTGTTGGACTGGGGTGGACAAAAGTGAGAAGTCGCACAACACCAGGTTATAGTCCAACAGCTTTATTTGAAATCACAAGCTTTCGGAGCGCTGCTCCTTCGTCAGGTGAAGTGAAGAAATACATATGGGCACAGCATATATAGTCAGAGAACAATGCCAGACGACTACAGTTAATCTTTCTAACTGCCCTTTATCACACCTCGGCAGAGAGACAATCACGGCAATCAAAGGTGTCCAACCAGGTCAGTCAGGAAGACATTACATCAAAGATGATAGCAAAATACAACAAAGACAATGAGGTGGGGTCACAAAGGGTCAAATGTGGCAGATGCTGGAGTCTGTATGGAAAACAAAAAACTTTAAACTTTTTACTTTTTTTGCTGGAAATCACAGCAGGTCCGGCCGCATCTGTGTAGCGAGAACAAGCCAACGACGACTCGAGTCTGGATGGCTCTACGTCAGGTGGGGTTACATGTAGCGTGACCTGTAACCCCACCTGACGTAGAGTCATCCAGACTCGAGTCGTCGTTGGCTTGTTCTCTCTACACAGATGCAGCCGGACCTGCTGTGATTTCCAGCAAAAAAAGTTTAAAGTTTTTTGTTTTCCATACAGACTCCAGCATCTGCCACATTTGACCCCTTGTGACCCCACCTCATTGTCTTTGTTGTATTTTACTATCGTCTTTGATGTAATGTTTTCCTGACTGACCTGGTTGGACACCATCCACACCTTTGATTGCCGTGATTGTCTCTCTGCCGAGGTGTGATAAAGGGCAGTTAGAAAGATTAACTGTAGTCGTCTGGCATTGTTCTCTGACTATATATGCTGTGCCCATATGTATTTCTTCACTTCACCTGACGAAGGAGCAGCGCTCCGAAAGCTTGTGATTTCAAATAAAGCTGTTGGACTATAACCTGGTGTTGTGCGACTTCTCATTATTGAAACATATAAGATTCTGAGGGGGATTGACAGGGTGGATGCTGAGAGGATGTTTCCCTTGGTGGGGGTATCTAGAACGAGGGGGCATAGTTTCAGAATAAGGGGTCGCCCATTTAAGATGAAGATGAGGAGGAATTTCTTCTCTCAGAGGGTCGTGAATCTTTGGAATTCTCTACCCCAGAGAGCTGTGGAGGAATATCTTCAAGGAGATTGACAGACATTTGAACTACAAGGGAGTCAAGGCGTATGGGGAGAGAGCGGGAAAGTGGTGTTCAGGCCAAGATTGGATCAGCCATGATCTAATTGAATGGCGGAGCAGGCTCGAGGGGCCGATTGGCCTACTCCTGCTCCTGTTTCTTATGTTCTTATGTTCTTATGACACGGTCAGGTAACTTGTGTTTTCTGTCTATCAGAGCAATAAGGAGGGAACAGTAGGCATCATGTATATTTTATAGTGCATAAACCAGCAGCACAAAGGTATATTGTTAGCGCTGACGTGCAATATTCCCATTTGCTATATATTTTAAACTGTACATTCCAGTTCATAGGAAATGTGAGTTGACCTATGGAAACTGCAAGTACCTGTGAACATGAATAGAGTTCAGAGAGGGGTTGAATCATAACAGGCAGTGTCATTGTTAGTTTGTAAATTCCAGTGGCAGTTTAACACAGCAGTAAATGTTTTACAGCAATGAACTAAGGGCCCAAAATTCTGATGAGGCCATTTCACTTGTAGAAATTCAGTGGCGCGTATCCTCAGTGCACTGAAGTTAGACATCGAGGGCCCGATTTTAACTCCCCCTGCCTGGCGCCATGCTTTTTTTGGCTGCAAAAGTTTTGGGCCTTTCCTGGGGCCTCAGTGGGACTCATGCCAGCTCAGCCTGAACCAGGTTGTACTCATGTAGGATAGGGTGTATCTGTATGATTAGTAAACAATTTTGTATAACTATAATATGTGAAATTGTATGTTAAAAGCCTAAAAGCCTGTATAAAATGGCAAATGGCTGAGAGAAAAGCAGGATGGGAAATTATGCCAACCTGACTGAAACTGCTGTGTTTTCAATTACTGAAGTAATGGAATGTAATGCTAAGTTTATGGAGACTGTCAGGAACGTGGTATTCAGTAATGTGATGGAAAAGAGATAAGAGAAGAGAAGAGAGAGAGAAATTGAAGGCACCCCTCAGTGATACCACTATAAAATGGATAGACTGTTTGGACAACATCTTGGGAAATGGTCTTTGGAAAGAGAACATCTAAAGATAAAGGGCACTTTGATATGCACAAAGCGAGACCTAGTGGGATCAACAAGGTCATAAAACATGTACCAGGTGTCAGATAGCTGATTGCAGTCACGTAGGCAAAGGAAAGGAAAGTCTATAAAGATACAGATATTGAACACTGAAGGCAGCGCGAACCAAGAATCAGAGTTGAAGGAGCTTCAGTCAAGAGAAAACAGCAAGAGAATGAAGAGACCGTGCCACAGTCACTCGGAAGGAACGCTGAGGCTCAAACGAACAAGACTGTGACTACCTCCTTGTTAAGTATTACTTCTTTGTACTGGATGTTTAATGCTTAATAAACCTGTTTTACTGATACACAATATACCTGTACCCAGAGTGGTTTGTGTAGTCACTGACAAATTATTATAAGAGCTTTTGGAAGCTACACTCAATTTTCTGGCACCTGTCTGGCAATTCCTCCAGAGCAACATTTTAGGGCCTGATTAAAGTTGTGGGAGCAAACACTTAAACAAGTTATTGGTTGGGAGATTATTCAGCAGTTGATCCAATTAACTTAAGTCATGCTTTATAACTGAATTTTGAAATGGCATATAGCACTACAACTAGTCATCTTTGACTGGGCTTCAGCAGCACCAGTGAACTAAAAGAGAAGATGACAGACATAGCATTGGCAGTGATATTTACATATATGGCAACCATCTATCTTGAAAGACCACTGCAGTTCAATAATTTTACCATGTTACAACATCGAGAGTGGCTAGAGTCCAATTCTCGAGTGACAGTCCTTGCTACAGATGGTGCAGGTCTAAATCACATTGCCAGATGATGAAGCTCGCACAATATCAGTTCTTGAAGCCTCTTTACTCTCTTCTCTTTCCTCTCTCTCAGTCACCTCTCTTTGGCTCCCCAATGCAGCACAGCCCTCCAGTGTGGCCTGTTATTAGTCACATCTTGCATTGTTGCTCTTGTCCTTCTCGGTGGTAGAGGTTACAGAGGAGAGAGGTGCTGTCAAAGTGACCTTGGCAAATTGCTGTAGTGCATTCTGTAAATTGTACATACTGCAGCCACAATGCACCAGTAATGGAGAGGGTGTATATTGAATCCAATGGTAAGTGCCCCAATCAAACAACCTGCTCTCTCTTGGATGGTGTTGACCTTCTTGAGCTTTGTTGTATGATCCAGGCGAATGGTGAGTATTCCATCAAAGTCCTGGTATGAGCCTTATAGATGATGGAGATGGAAAGGTTTTGAGGGGTCAGGAAGTGAGCAATTCATTGCAGAGTAACCAGCCTCTGCCCTGTCACAGTGTTGATATGCCAGGTCCAGTTAACCTTGTAGTCAATGGTGATCCCCCCAATATGTTGTCTATTGGCAATATGAAGATGACTTACCTTATCACTGGTGATAATAAAGCTACTAGGATTAGATAGGGCAATTCTGCAAAATCGTGCTCCCAGTATGGAGCTCTGTTCACCACGAACACACTTTAAAAACTCAGGTACACTATTATGGACAGAAATTCATGGGGCGCATGCACCCAAATTCTCGGTATGTGCTCTGGTAGCTCACGAGTTGATCCTATAATGCAAGTTAAAATGCAATGCTCATGGCTGGACAATATGTACATGCACCTTATGCCACAAAATTGTGTAAAAGACTTTATGCTAATGATTCTGACTATAGACTCATTGGCAATGGGACATAGTAACATATTAACAGTTGCAGGCAAGAGAAGACATTGGTCCATCTAGACCATAGTATTCCCTTGGTGCCTTTCTAATAACCCATTGTAGCATTTCAGGATCTTAGGAAATGGTGTGGGAACGTATGGAAGCCTGCTATCGTGTTTTAGGTTGTAAACAGTCTTGTAGGCTACAATGTGGTAGTCCCATCCATAAGGTCACAATTGATGGGCTGGATTTTACCAGCCCTGAGGAGGCGGGTCTGGAGGTGGAACTGCTGGAAAAATCCCCAAAAATGGGAGCAGGTCCCAAACCTGCTCCCAACCCGCCTCCAACCAATCTTCCCGGGAGTCGGGTTCCTGATTTGCGCAGGGTCCCAACTCCTAGAGGCGGGAAGAGGATTACAGCCACTTAACTGCCTGTTAACAGGTAGTTAACAGGCAGTTAAGAGGCTTTTTCCCATTTTTCCACTGCTGCTGCGGGCTTCCCGACGTCGGGGAACCCCGCCAGGGTAAGTGAGGCGTGCTGTGGGTCTACTGTAATTTTGTTTATATATGACAGCTGCAGAAGTGGTTTAAAGGATTCAATTGGACAATGGTGAGTATCAGAGGTAAGGAAAAGTTATGAAAGTAATGTTTAATGTGTTTAGATGTCTCTGTAGGTGACAAGCTGTGAAGTGTTTGTGTAGGCTCATCTCATCGGGAGAAGTGACAGATGGCTTCTGCAATCTCAGCTGCAGCTGCCATCTGTTTTATCCTAAGGAGAGAGTAATTGGAGAGCCTGGGACAAGGGCTCACCTTTGGACAATGATTGTCAGTGTTTGACAGCACCTCAATGCTGTCAAACACTGTCAAATCATCTGTCAAACAAGTGTGGTGCATATGCCTTTAAGAAAACCGGCAGATGAAGCGTCATCAACTGACGTCATCTGACACCGGCTTTCCCTTAATTGCCCGGCAAGCCCCCAGGGCGGGCTTAACAAGGCCAATCAGGGGGAAATAGCGTCAGCTCGTTAGTAGTCGCTGGGAATAGGACTGGAACCCGAAAACCAGCAGTCCCGCCTCGAGCTCGGCCTTCCAGGTAAGATTCCGCCCAATATATCCTAGAATACTGACTGATGAGGCAAAAGAATATTTCAGTCTAAGACAATTCACTAATCAGTGCATATTCCATCAAGGTTTCAGAGTCAAGAGCAATATCAACTATCCTCGTTGAATAGTTAATTAGTAGGTGTAGAATACCATCCCTGTTACATGGTGATGAAGAGTGGTAGTTTAAGACAGCTCTTATCAAAGAAATGTGCAGCTTGATTAAGATTAAAAAGCCCCTGGATGAGTCTCCAGTTTTCTTTGCCGGGTGACATGGTTGAATGTTTCAAGTAAACTGGATTTTCAAGGCTTATTTAAATGAACAAAATCAACTGGGGCTGTCATGTGCTACCAATAATGATGACCTACTGATCAGCATGTTATGAATTACAAATGGAAACATAAGAAAGTAAAAGTTAGGGATGGAAAAAGACAATTCAGCTTATCAAAGCTCATCACTCTGGTACATTAACTTTCCCATTATGGCATCTAATTGTGTTTTAAATAACTCCAATGTTTCTGCTTCTATTCCATTGCCTGGCAGATTATTCCAAATATAAATCTCATTTGAGTAGCTAAAT
Organism: Squalus acanthias; assembly: GCA_030390025.1. Classification (NCBI taxonomy): domain Eukaryota; kingdom Metazoa; phylum Chordata; class Chondrichthyes; order Squaliformes; family Squalidae; genus Squalus; species Squalus acanthias. The sequence continues at coordinate 157,124,929 of CM059425.1, read as the reverse complement.
ATTTCCTGATATCTGTTTTAAATTTACTTTTCATTAATTTCTATTGATGCCCTCTGGTCATATTTAGCTAACCTGAAATAATAATCACAACTACAGATTCTCTTCATCTCTATCCCAGTCCTCACCAGAAACTTTTGAGACCCACCTCCTGTTTCCTTGGCACCCTCCTGATTCAACTTCTGACCACACAACCACCGAGCCTCGGCCCAATGCTTGCCACCATTGTTAACGGCTCGCTCTCCTCCGGCATTGTTCCGCCCACTTTCAAAACTGCCATAATCACCGCTTCTTAAAAAGTCTACTTTCGACCCTTCCATCCTTTCTAGCTATCACTCTTTCTCCAATCTCCTTTAGCTCTCAGATATTTCCAGATAGATGTGCTTGGACAATAGATCTAATGCATTGCATACTGGCAGAATCTGACAATTTTCCTTGCATGCCATCATCAGAAGTCCTTTTCTACTTCTGCTTGTCTTTCTCAGCCAAATGCAGGGCTGGAGAAACACTGAGGGCTAAAAATTCGATTTCCCCTGAAAACGGGCTGGGATTGCAATGCGCGACCAACCTGCACCCGTTCGTTCCAATGCAGGCAGCACGTAAATTTCATGCTGCCTGGTAATTTACATGATTGCAGTGTGCAGCCCAGCGCTGAACGCGCTGCTGAGTGGCTGCAAGCTCAGCAGGGGGCCCAAGTTCGTGCGAGGCTAGCACAAATTAAAGCTAGCCTGCACTTCTTAAAGCCAGCCTGCATCTCTTAAAGGGGAGGTGCAGTTTAGAATGGGCAGGTGCTGGAAGTCATTCCAGAAGTGAGTTTTACCTGGGAAAGAAACAGGAATGGCACAACATGCCAAAGAACATAAGAACATAAGAATTCATAACAAAAGAGCAGGATCCAAGGTTCTCCGACGCAGCACTGAAGGCTTTAGTGCAGGAGGTGGATAGGAGGAGAGAGGTCCTGTATCTGCAGGGGGCCAGGAGGCCCTCCAGACAGACACTGCGAAGGCAGTGGGAGCAGGTAGCCGTGGAGGTCAATGTTGCCCCGAGGACCTGGATGCAGTGCCGAAAGAAGTTCAATGACCTCACACGAGTGGTCAAGGTCAGTGAATGCATCTTCAAATGTCATATCCCACCAACTGCACCACAAGCCTCACACACTGCTCAATGCACCACACTCCCATCACTCACCTACCAACAATCTCTATCAATCATGACTCATACCTCACATTCATAGGCTCCACTTCACCCTCACGCACTTACCATTGCTGCAAGCCTCACACCCACATCTCACAGCATGCACACACTGCCAGCTATTCAACCATGACAGCCACATCAACCAAACACACTCACTGACACACTTTCCTCAATTTTACAGGAGAAGGTGGTGCATAACCGCAACCAGCAGCAGCTAACCGGAGTGGGACAGGCGCTCCTGCATATCCTAACACTGATGGAAGAGACAGTACTTGGCGTTATTGAAGTGGCCGTGACTGAGGCTGTGGCCAGCGGCGGTGCTGAAGCCATTGAAGATGACGGTATGCTCATACCTAACCCTCCTTCTCGCATCCCCCTTCCCCCTCATCCCACAATCTCTTCTGATTTACAAGCTGCACATGGTGTAAGCATGCACCTCTTGCTTACCCCCCTACCCTCACTACAACCCTACCCTTGTGTCTTTCTCCTTTCAGACACCCAAGAACTCCAACCTGGGCAGGCAGTGGTGGAAGAGGAAGAAGACACTGCTGAAGAAGAAACATCATCACTCAATCTCACACTTGCAGCCACAAGCTCAGATACTGGCACTGTGCGTACTTTAGAGGGTAGCATAGAGGGGGGATCTGCACATGGTGAGTCACTGGGCATGAGTGGGCTGCAGCCTGGGCAGGGGGAAGGGTAGCACAGGTGGCTACACCCCGGAGGGCAAGGTCGCACATGAGTTCTGCTGCACAGAGCTCAGGTGAGGACTCCGATGGGGCAGCCTTCAGAAGAAGGCTGATGGGTATGCACAATGCCAGAAAGCCTGCGTGCAATGTCAAGGAGCATGGAGGAGTCGGGCACCAAACTTGCACCGGCCTTTGCACAGAGCTTAGAGGCCATCCTTTCCAGCATGGAATTGATGGGCAACTCCATTAGCACACTTGTGGACCCAACCATGATGCAGCTTCTGATGGCCGATGTCTCAGCTTCCATTGCAGCACAAGCAGAAACCACCCAACGTCTGAGAGCTGCAGTGGAAGTTCAGACTGAGGTCATGCAAGCTCAGCTTGCTGCCACACAAGCACAGACTGCTGCCATCATGGTTGAAAGGGGCTTGCAGGCTGTCACAGCAGTCCAGTAATCTGTCATCCAACAGATTACTAGGATTGCTGAGGCGCTGCCCCGGGGGAATGGCAGTAGCTCCGTGGAGTACGAATCTGCTGTCCTCTCTCAGGATGATAGCATTCATCCTCCCTCCACTGCCACTCGCCAGTGCCCTTGCTGTTGCCTGTCAGCCAACCAGTCCAGACTGCTGCCACCCATGCTAAGGTGGTGCAGTCTGAAGCCGGGCCAGCTAGGCCCAGAGCTGCTTGAAGTATTCCTGCAAGGTCACCTGCAGTCTCCCCACTGAGAGTCAGCAGCCTTCCAACAACCATGTTGCAGTCACTGGGGTAGCACTGTGTAGGAGCACGAGGACAGGCAAAAGCACATGGAAGACAGGCACTAAGGGAATCTCCAAGAGTGATTAGTTGATTTTTATATGAAATATTGGAATGTTTTGATTTATAAATTTGGTTCGGAATACTTGTTTTGTGGTGGCTTTTATTGTAACATTGTGGCCATTGGACACTGTGATGGTCAGTAACAGAAGGAAGGCAAAGTGTGGGACAGGTGGTGAATGGGGAATTGGGGTTGTGCTCCCTGGTACTGCAGTCGGATGAGTTGATCACGGACAGCCTGGGCAGAAGGGGGCTGTGCTGGTTTTCTCCTCCATTCCTCCTCCTCCTCAGCTGGTCGCTGTATGCCTGGTAGCAAGGGCTGTGCCCTCATGATGGCGAGGTTGTGGAGGATGCAGCAGACCACAACAAATTTTGAGACGCGCTCTGGCGAGTAGTGCAGGACTCCTCCAGAGTGGTCCAGGCAGCAGAAGCGTTGGTTCAGCACGCCAATGGTCTGCTCGACCACATTCCGTGTGGCGGCATGGCTTTCATTATATGCATGCTGGCTACGTGGTCAGCGGATAGCCCTTGTCGCCCAGTAGCCACCCTCGGGTTTGTTGTGGTGGCTCAAATGCCGGTGGTACAGTGGACTGCCGCCATATGAAGGCATCATGACTGCTGCCAGGATACCGAGCATTGACCTGCATGATACTCGCACACCAGCTGGACATTGAGGGAATGGAATCCCTTCTGGTTGCGGTACATCTCCGAGTTCATATGCAGCGCCCGCAAAGCGACGTGTGTGCAGTCAATGGCACCCTGCACCATGGGGAAGCCTGCTATCCTGGTGAAGCTGCATGCTCGCTCTGCCTCCTTCTCTCTGGTAAGAGAGAATGAAATGTATTCACCTCTCTTTGCAGACAGAGCCTCAGTGACCTCAGTTATGCAACGGTGAATGGCAAACTGTGAGATGTTGCAAATGTCGCCTGCTCCAGGCTGGAATGAACCTAACACATAAAAATTCATGGCCACGCTCATTTCACAGCCACCGGCAATGCTGACCTCACCCTGCACTAAGGCTGAAGGTCTGCCTGCAACAGATGGTAGATTTCAGTGAGCACCTCCTTAGTGAAGTGGAGACTTCGCATGCACTGTTCCTCGCTGAGGTTGAGGTCGGAGAATTGCTCCCAGAAGACCCTGGGTGGATATGGCCTCCTGCTGAGTGCCCTTCTCCCCTCCTGCTCCTCTCTCGTCAAGCAGCTTGTCCACCTCTGTGTCGCCTCTGCTCATTCTCCCTATCATGCTGCAGGCCAAGGAGTTACAAACTACAGCACCCATGTCTGGAAGTAATTCATCTGAGCAGAAGCTTTGAAGTAACCTGATACACCACTCCCTTGAGACTTCAGCAACTTCAAATAAGACACCAAACCAAGAAACCCCTCTACAAACTCACCAAGAGCCAGTAGAAATCAATCAGCAAACATAGAAACATAGAAGATAGGAGCAGGAGTAGGAGCAACTGACCTGAAAGCAGGTGATGATCTCTTTAAATAGCGCTAATGGGGGTCCTTCCTGCTGCTGAATGCATGTTCAACTGTGGGAGGTTAAGAGAGGGTATTAGCTCCAGCGTTAAGGTTGAAAATGGCAGCGTGGTGCGAAATCAGTGTTGCATGCTGATTGACGTCATGATCTGCGCACTCTGCATACTTCTGGCCGCACGCTCCCTGCGCCGATGCAAATTACCTCACCAAAATGGCACCCGGCACGACCTGCACCAGAAGTGTGTGCGCGGTGCAGATGCCATTTTCGAGACAAAACGCACCCATTGCGCCGAAAAACCGGGTGTTATGGAGCCAAATTTCTAGGCCTGAATCTATTACCAATTTTAGAATTCTCCAGCTTCAAGGTCAACCATGCAGCAGTTCAGCTGTCAAGAGTAAGCTCCTGCTGTAACAGTAGTTTCATATGAAGGAAAGCAATGCACTGCGGGGCCAATTTCATCTGCCTACCACCCCATTTTTTGGCATGAACGGGGTGGTAGAGGGACAAAAATTTGATGTAAAGAAGTAATGTCTCTGATAAAGATCTACCTTTTGCAATTTTTTAAGCTGGCCCTGATTTAGGCAGCCAGTGCTTCACCGGAAACAAAAGGGAGCCTAATAAATACATTTATAAGGACCTGGACCCATTTTTGTGTGAATCAGCACCACCATCGCCTCCCAAAAACACCCACAGTCATAGGCAATACAGGGTGGAAAATAGCCAGTACCAGCAGGATTTAAAGGAGCATTCACCTGCTCTAATTTAAATCACTGTACGTGTTTGTATTTTATCCTGCTACCTGCTCAGTGTGGTTATTTGAATTTTCTGATCCTTCTTCAGACTGTAATGCCTAGAGTTCTTTGTTATTGTTGCAATTGGCTGATTTTGACCCATTGGCCAATAGATTTACCTTATTTTTGATATTATGAGTATAGAAGAATGAAACAAACATATGCCATGACAGAGAGAGAGAATAAAAGAAAGCATGAGTTCGAAGATTTCAGTTACCTTTTGTTACTTAATCTGCTACAGAAAAATGATCAAATATCCCTGTGGAGTTTTCTAAGTTAATATCCAACATATGCCCAACAACATAGCACTGTAATTCTACATTCGCCCATTTTCAGTTCTTGTAATTATCACAGTCACTTGAAAATGTCAGCAGAGATGGCACCTCCTCTAAAAAGATAGGTCACTTTGCTGAATATGAAGGCTTCATTTGCAAAGCAGCTGTTCTGCTTATTTCTCCAAAATAATTACTGTTCAAGAAAGACAACACTGATTTGCTAAAGTTACAGTTCGAGAGTTATGCATTCAGAATATTCATGAAGTATTTCAATACTGTTGAAAAGATCACTTCATGTGGCCCATTTCTTCAAATGTTCTCTTTTTCTCCCTTGTCCCAGTTCTTGGCGGAGCGAGTGGATAAGCAGTATTACTCTGGAACTAGCCACCAAATGAAAGCACTATCATGCGATTTAACGAATGCACATTTCCGCTGTGGAGTTTTCCCTGTCAGGTGCATATTAGAAAATCCTGGCCTGCTCCTCACAATTTCCCCCTCTGCAGTGCCAGCAGACAAGGCTCCTTGCTAAGAGCACACATTCATAAAATTGGTCCTATGAATTGCCACTTGATTTTCTCAGTCTGCATACTGGGTGGCATCTCATTTTCACCCAGTGGGTAATCAATGGAATGAAAATTGAGTGGGTTCTACAATGGGCTGGCAATCCACTCCACCGGGTTACCGCCCACACGGTGAAGATAAACATTTATCTCGATGCAGGGTTTCGCCATGCTGAGAATTGTGGACACAAATCCATTGCCTACCATTGGGGATTAATATACATTCAGGTAAATTCAGACATCAGGTTCAGATTTGTCCTCCGAATGTTTAAAATTCAGAACTAAAATGCAAATTTAAATGAATACTATATTCATGAAAATTAGTTTGGAAAATCTTTTTCAAATGATGGTAAAGGCTTATATGTGTGTGACATCATTGTGAAAAAAATGACAGCAGGGCTGCTACAATGTGGGGGACAGATATTGTAGCATTGTGTCTCTGTTCATCACTTATCACTTTCAGACAGACAGACATCCACTGAGTCAGTTGATGGCTACCTTGAGAGAAATGGCGGGGCATTACCCAGAGGCACATAGTTGCTGTTCCACTCAATCATGAGGGTGATTCCGTAGAGCACATCTCCATTGGGGATTCTTCCTGAAGCTCCTCAGACAGTTATATATGAAATCAGGAAAAAAAAAAATTGTACATAATGCAATTAGATTTATTTACCTCACTGTTCTTGTTATGCAGTTACAAATAAAATTCTACATTTTCAACCTTAGTTTATAGTCATTCACTGGTCATATTTTAGAATCTTAAAGAAATGTTTCTACATTCATGTACCTATTTAAGTTACTCCAACATGTTCTAAGGGATATTGGACATTAAAATGAACCAGCTTACTTACCTGCTAGGAACTGACCAGTTTGTACCTGTTGCACTGTGCTGGCAGCAAGGACACCCATCGCAAGGCCAGAGGATTCCTTTTTAAAACATGCCTCACAAGGAAAGCTTAGGCCTCCCCTGATGCAGCCCTGCCCACACCATCCCAATTGCGAGATGACCCTGGCAGCTGATTGAGCCACATACCTACTGTTGTTGCCTGACCTCCGCACCAAACAATTTTCTGCCGACTTCCCACCCGGAAGGGATGGGAAATCGGCCGGTTGGAGTTATATGAGGCACCGGAGTTAAAATACTCCGGGCCTCTTTTCTGGAAGAGCGGGTGAGTTTCTAACTCACATTGCTTCTCACCAACCAAAAACAGGTCAGGAGTTAAAATCAGGCCGTACAAATACCAGTCATGTAGTCAATACCTTAATTTAACTCTCAGTATATTTTATCTTTTTTACCATACATTTTTTCTATATTGTTTGAGTAACAATAAAGCATTATCGGGTACTGCTCTCATCTGCCAAAATTGCTCACTATTCCAGAATCATTCTGGAATGCAAAGATAAACCCCGGCTCCTACTCTCTACTGCTAACCGTCTTCTTAATCCCCTCTCCCCCGTCTCCTCCACCCTCACCTCCAACAACAAGTGTGAGGAGCTCATGGACTTCTTTGTCTCTAAGATTGAGACCATCTGTTCAGCTGCCTCTGACACTTCCCTTCCTTCCCCTAGCCCACCGGGCCAAACTTCCTCTAAGGTTCCCCCCTGCCCTATCCCTGAACTCACATTTTTCTCCAGTTTCTCTCCGATCTCCCCTCATGACCTCTCTGCGCTCATCTTGTCCATGAGACCCATTTCCTGCTCAACCCTATTCCCACCATAATGCTGACCATCCACCTTCCTTTTCTGGCTCCCATGTTAGCTGATATTGTTAACGGTTCCCTCTCCTCAAGTACTGTCCCCCTTTCCCTCAAATCTGCCGTCATCACCCCTCTCCTCAAAAAACCAACCCTTGACCCCTCCATCATTGCAAACTACCACCCCATCTCCAACCTCCCTTTCCTCTCAAGTCCTTGAACGTGTTGTCACCTCCCAAATCCGTGCCCATCTTTCCCGCAATTCCATGTTTGAATCCCTCCAATCAGGTTTCCGCCCTTGCCACAGTACCGAAACCGCTCTCATCAAAATCACAAATGACATATTTTGTGACTGTGACAAAGGTAAACTATCCCTCCTCGTCCTTCTTGACTTGTCTGCAGCCTTTGACACGGTTGACCACTCCATCCGTCTCCAACGCCTCTCCACTGTCGTCCAGCTGGGTGGGACTGCACTCGCCTGGTTCCATTCTTATCTATCTAATTGTAGCCAGAGAATCACCTGCAACGGCTTCTCTTCCCGCTCCCGCATTGTTACCTCTGGTGTCCCCCAAGGATCTATCCTTGGTCCCCTCCTATTTCTCATCTACATGTTGCCACTTGGGCAACATCATCTGAAAACACAGCGTCAGTTTCCACATGTATGCTGACGACACCCAGCTCTCCTTCAGTATGATTTCTCTCGACCCCTCCACAGTCTCTAAATTGTCAAACTGCTTGTCCGACATCCAGTTCTGGATGAGCAGAAATTTTCTCCAATTTAATATTGGGAAGACCAATTGTTTTCGGTCTCCGCTTTAAACTCCCTTCCCTAGCCAATGACTCCATCCCTCTCCCTAACATCTGTCTGAGGCTGAACCACACTGTTCGCAACCTTGGTGTCATATTTGACCCTGAAATGAGCTTCCGACCACATATCCGCAGCATAACTAAGACCGCCTATTTCCACCTCCGTAACATCGCCCGTCTCTGCCCTTGCCTCAGCTCATCTACTGCTGAAACCCTCATCCATGCCTTTGTTACCTCTAGACTTGAATATTCCAATGCACTCCTGGCTGGCCTCCCACATTCTACCCTACATAAACTTGAGGTCATCCAAAACACAGCTATCTGTGTCCTAACTCGCACCAAGTCCCGTTCACCCATCACCCCTGTGCTCGCTGACCTATATTGGCTCCTGGTTAAGCAACGCCTCAATTTCAAAATTCTCATCCTTGTTTTCAAATCCCTCCATGACCTCACCCCTCCCTATCTCTGTAATCTCTTCCAGCCCCACAACCCCCCGAGATATCTGCGCTCCTCTAATTTATGCCCTCTTGAGCATCCCTGATTATAATTGCTCAACCATTGGTGGTCGTGCCTTCTGTTGCCTAGGCCCTAAGCTTTGGAATTCCCTGCCTAAACCTCTCCACCTCGCTACCTCTCTTTCCTCCTTTAAGACGCTCCTTAAAACCTACCTCTTTGACCAAGCTTTTGGCCATCGGCCGTAATTTCTCCTTATGTGGCTCGGTGTCAAATAGTTTGTCTTATAATAACTCTTGTGAAGCGCATTGGGACATTTTACTACGTTAAAGGTGCTTTATAAATACAAGTTGTTGTTGTAACGGTTTGTATGAACCACGTCTTTCCATATGTATCTTTTTTATGTTTATAATGGATTTTCTTTCATATTTATTCGAAATAGCATTATGTAAGCCCCAGCTTATCAGTGAACCCGAGCTGTGGTTCCTGAAGAGCTTCTGGAAACATCTGGCCGATGTAGTTCTCTTTTATTCTGTGGGTCCTCCTTCCATGTGCATATTAATATACCATGTGATTCAGATTGAGCCATTTCACAAATAGCGAAAGATCATAGGGGTAATTACTTAAATCCACAAACTATTATTAATATGTGGGTCTTTATTCTTTTGTGGCCTCTCTGGACAAGAGGTTGGCAGCTTGACTCATGACTCTCTCCCTGTTCAGGGTTTGGCCTGTAGGGCATTTAATTAAACTGGCTACTGCCCTCCCAAAAGTAGGTCAACCAGGAGATTACTCCCCTTCAGGAGGCAGTGCTGGCCATGATCGGGAGGGGAGTGGAAGACGCCATGGCCAGAGGCAAAGCAGGGGGCATATCGCCTAGAGTTAGAATCATAGAATGGTTACAGCACAGAAGGAGGCCATTTGGCCCGTCGAGCCCGTGCCAGCTCTCTGCAAGAGCACTTCAGCTAGTCCCACTCCCCTGCCCTTTCCCCATAGTCCTGCAAATTTTTTTCCTTCAGGTACTTATCCAATTCCCTTTTGAAAGCCACGATTGAGTCTGCCTCCACCACCCTTTCAGGCATTGCATTCCAGATCCTAACCACTCGCTGAGTAAAAAAGTTTTTCCTCATGTTGCCTTTGGTTCTTCTGCCAATCACCTTAAATATGTGTCCTCTGGTTCTTGACCCTTCTTCCAATGGGAACAGTTTCTCTCTATCTACTCTATCCAGAGCCCTCGTGATTTTGAACACCTCTATCAAATCTCCTCTCAATTTTCTCTGCTCTAAGGAGAACAACCCCAGCTTCTCCAGTCTATCTACGTAACTGAAGTCCCTCATCCCTGGAATCTTTCTTGTAAATATTTTCTGTACCCTCTCTAAAGCATTCACATCCTTCCTAAAGTGCAGTGCCCAGAACTGGACACAATACTCCAGTTGAGGCCGAACCAGTGTTTATACAGGTTCATCATAATTTCCACGCTTTTGTACTCTATACCTCTATCCAGGATCCCGTAAGCTTTTTTAACTGCTTTCTCAACCTGCCCTGCCACCTTCAGCGATTTGTGCACACCTATCCCCAGGTCTCTCTGTTCATGCACCCCCTGCCAACTCCAGCTTCCTTACAGATGCACAACTATTCCTGATCTCTAATCACCCAAAGCTATCCTCACTCCAAACTCCATATAGTCACATCACACATATCCTCCTATAGTGGCCACACGCGCTGCACACTGACCTTTTCAGCTTTATCATTGCAGGCTCCCAGGAGCAAGATCCTGTCAGCCCAGACTGCTGAAGCCCATGCTGAGATGGTGCAGTCTGAGGTGGGGCTATCACGGCGCATAGCCTCTCGAGGGCATCTCAGGAGGACAGCTGAATGGCCCTCTTCATTTTCTCAGCAGCCATCCACCTCGCCTGCTGCTGCCACAGGGGTTGCACTTCATAGAAGCACTCGATTACGCAAAGAGCACTTATAGATAGCCACTATGGGTAAGCACCAGGGTGAATAGTTTAGTATTTGTAAGTGCTGCTGGTTGTGTCATGTTTACATTGTTTCTTTTTGATGTAGATAAAGAGTGATGATGGTAATTGGGTACTGGTGGAATCGGTGGTCTTTTTTATTGTGATCTTCATGAGGAAGGGGTTGAAAGGATTGAGTGCAGATGGTGGACTGTCTGATGCATCGTAGGTCGTGGAAGGTACATCATGTGACAGCAGTGCTCTGGAGTCTGATGATAGAGCACGTCTCTCAAAAGCGCTCTTCAATTAGATGATGGCGAGCATCCCTCCCAGGTGTGGGCCATCTACCTGGGAGCCTCTGGTGCTCCCCTGGCCTCCCTCCTCTACCTCCTCTTCCTCTTCCTTGTCGTCCTCTTACACCTTCTCTTTCTCCTCAGCTTGACCCTCTGGCACAGTTGCTGGTGGTAATGGCTGGTCACTCATGATTGCCAGATTGTGGAGCAAGCAGAAAATCACCACGAATCTGGTCAACTCCTCAGCCGAGTACTGCAGGGCACCTCCTGATCGGTCAAGGGATTAAAACCTCTGCTTCAGTACCCCAGTGGTCTGCTCAATGATATTCCTGGTGGCTGAGCGGCTCTCATTGTACGAATGCTCAGGTGGTGTCTGGGGGTTTCTCAGGGGAGTCATATGCCAAGGCATCAGAAGGTATCCCTTGTCAGATAATAGCCAGCCATGCACATTGCATTGGGGTTCAAAGATCTGGCAAGCTGCACTTTGAGGGAATGGAATGCTTTCCTGTTCCTGGGTGGATAGGGCCTCTTGCTGACAGCCCTCATCGCCCTCCTGTCCATCCTGTCCCTCTCTCCTGCAGCAGCTGGTGCTTTATTGAGATAGATGATCAGCCATGATCATGTTGAATGCCGGAGCAGGCTCAAAGGGCCGAATGGCCTACTCCTGCTCCTATTTTTCTATGTTTCTACGTTAGCCTGGCATCACCTCCTCCTCCAATTCCTCATGCAGAGCAAGGGGGACCCCGAGCAAGATGCCCATGGCCAAGCACTCCCTTTCTCCTGGTGACTCCTACAAGGTGTCTAATACGGTAGATTAGCACAGCACTCACTCTTTTTAGGTGAAGTCCAGAGAGAATTTCCGGGAAAAAAATTGATAGAGTGTTGGTGAAGTCTTGACAAAATGTCCCAGAAGGTCTCCTGATGCGTCTCAAAAGTCCTTTTCAAACGCAGTGTCGTCAGTCAATCTCCAGCAGCAAGTGAGCATGGCTTTAAGTAGCACACAAATTCCTCAGCAATGACTGGTTTACTCCTGTTCAGCTGGTTGCTGTCAGGATAGGTCGTTAAATAAAGTGTTACCCACCAAAATGGCGTGGAGCCTCTTTAATGAGCGCTAACAGGCAATTTAATTTTTAATCTGCCCCTTAAAGATCTTCCAGGCGGCCGTTCCTAGTACACGCTTCAAATCCTTTACCAATATGGCGTCCTGCACTAAACGCGGGCTTAATCGACGTTGCAGCTTAAGACCAGAAAATTGGACCCGTTTGCGCCGGCCATTAAGGCTGGTTTGGAAAAAAAAAATGGCGTCCGCCTCACTTCCGCCCACTTAGAGCAAGTCCCGGGGCGGCCACCAGTTTGGGCAGGTTGGCAGCACTGCCGTTGCCTGCACTCGATGCAGAAATAGAAATCAGGCAGATCGTGACGTCAATGAGTGCGCTACGCTGATTTGACGCACAATCTGCCATTTTGGTCACCGACACTCCTTTTAACGCCCTCTCTAATTCACGACCAGCTGAACATGTGTTCAGCAGCAGGAAGGACCCCCTCCCCCACCAGCGCTATTTAAAGGGTTCATAAACAAGTTGCAGCTGACTTGTTTATTCATTTTTACTGGCTCTCTGTAAGTTTGCGCAACTGTTTGGAGCTTTCCAGGGTTATTTTAAGCTGCTGCGGTGACAGGCAGTGTTGCTGCAAGTGGCGAACGCCTTGCTTCTCATTTAAGGGTTCTGCTCACACCACTTGTTCCCATGGGGGCTCTACATACAGTCCTCCTCGTGCTCAAGTATAACAGGGAGACGGAGCAAAGAAGAGGACAAGCTGCTCGCAGAGGGAGGAGGAGGAGGGGCAGGAGTGCACTCAGCAGGAGGCCTCACACACCTAGGGTCTTCCGAGAGCACTTTTTCTACCTGCACTTCAGCGAGGAGCAGTGTATTAGGAGGCTCCGCTTCACCAAAGAGGTGGTCACAGAACTCTGCCACCTCCTGCAACCAGACCTGCAGCCTCAGAGCAAGGCGACGTCCGTGCTGCCAGTGGCTCTCAAGGTCACCGTTTCAATCATTTTGCCATCGGATCCTTCCAGTCTGGAGCAGGAGACACAGCTAACATCTCCCAGTTCGCCGTCCATTGCTGCGTCCGGGAGGTCACAGAGGCTCTGTACTCTAGGAAAAGGGACTTCATTGTCTTCTCTCTAAACAGAGAGAAGCAGCAGGAGTGTGCATGTGGCTTTGCCAGGATATCGGGCTTCCCCATGGTGCATGGCACCATGGACTGCACACAAACGTGGCTTTGCGGACGCCGCATACCAATCCTGAGATGTTCCGTAACCACAAAGGATACCACGCTCTTAATGTGCAATTGGTGTGCGACCACTCCCAGCACATCATGATGGTGAATGCCCGATATCCTGACAGCAGTCATGATGCTTTCATCCCGCAGCAGACCGGTGTGCCAGCAATCTTCTATTCACCACGTCGAACCCGAGGGTGGTTGCTAGGGCTATCTGCTCTGCACCTGGCTGAGGACTTCCCTCCAGAACCCCACCACTCATGATCAGCAATCATATATTGAGAGCCATGCTGGCACGAGGAACCTCATCGAGCAGACCATCGGGGTGCTCGAGCAATGATTCCACTGCCTTGACCACTCGGGAGGAGCCCTCCAGACCCTTGCCATAGCAGGTGTCCCATTTCGTGGTGGTCTGCTGCATGCTCCACAACTTGGCCATCATGGAGGCACAGCCCTTGCCACCACGGATTTCAGGACCACCTCAGGAGGAGGAGGCGGAGGACGAGGAGGAGAAGGAGGAAGGGAGGAGGCAGGCAGCAGATCCCCGTTCCGGACGGGCTGTCCATGAACGCCTCATCAGACTCCGATTCCAGTGAATGAAACCCCAGATCCCTATTGCTCACCACTTTCCCATCACTCCATCCCTCTGTCACGGAACATCACATCATCCTCCTGGACACAAAGCTGAAATGGGAGCCACCACAAAACAAACATTCCAAACATAATTTATAAATTTATCAAATCCAAATCAAAATAACAACATCAACTTATCACTCTTGTGCGTTGTCTTAGTGTCTGCATCTTGTGTTCCTTTTCCTACTCTCGTGCTCCTACGAAGTGCTCCCCCAGTGGCTGCAGCATGGCTGGTGGAAGGCTGCTGACTTTCAGTGGCGGAGATTGCAGATGGGCTTGCAGGACGACCTCTAGCAGCTCTGGGCCGAGGCATGGGCGGCAGCAGTCTAGGCTGGCTGGCTGACAGGCAGGAGCAAGGACACTGGAGGAGTGGCAGTGGTGGGAGTACAAATGCAGTCATTCTGAGAGAGAAATGAGAAGTCGCACAACACCAGGTTATAGTCCAACAGATTTATTTAAAATTACAAGCTTTCGGAGCTATCGCCCCTTCCTCAGGTAGAGTTGTAACTCGACCTGAGGAAGGGGCGATAGCTCCGAAAGCTTGTAATTTTAAATAAATCTGTTGGACTATAACCTGGTGTTGTGCGACTTCTCATTTTTGTCCACCCCAGTCCAACGCCGGCATCTCCGCATCATTCTGAGAGAGGACAGCAGGTTCTTAATCCACGGAGCCACTGCCACTCCCCCGGGGCAGCGCCTCAGCATTCCTAGCCACCTGTTGGAGGACAGATTGCTGGAGCACTATGAGATCCTACAAGCCCCTTTCCACACTTGTAAACCAGGCCTCTGTGGCAGCAGTCTGAGTTTCAACTCCAGCACTCAGACGTTAGTTCGTTTCTGCCTGTGCTGCAATGGAAGCAGCAACATCACCCATCACATGCAGCAGCATGGTTGGGTCCACAAAGTCTCTCATGGAGTTGCCCATCATTTCCACCTTGGAAATCACGGCTCCAAGCTCCACATAAAGCCCAATGCAATGTTGGAGCCATACTCCTCCATGCTCCTTGACACTGACAAGAGGCTCTCTAGCAGGCTTGCCATTGCACCAAGAATTTTTATGTGCATGCCCATCACCCTTCTTCTGAAGGCCTCCCCATCATCCGAGTCCTGTGCAGCAGAACTCGTGCACGAACTCACCCTATGAGGAGCTGGCACCTGAGCTACCCTTTCCCCTGGCCTGGCTGCAGCCCACTCGTGACCGGTGACTCACCACGTGCAAATCCCACCTCTATACTAACCTCTAAAGTCTGCGCAGTGCCATTATCTGAGCTGATGCCTGCGAGTGTCAGATGCAGTGACGGTGGGTCTTCTTCTCTTTCACTCTCCTCCTCCATCACTTCGGGGACTGGCTCTGCTGGTGGGACTTCATGGGCATCGGAAAAGAGAAAGGCACAAGGGTCAAATTGTGTTGAGGGGGTGCGGGGGGGAAGCAAGATATCCACGCATACACCATCATCAGCTTTTAAGTGAGAAGAGATTGTGGGATGAGGAGGTAGTGGGATGTGAGAAGAAGGATTAAGTATGAGCATACCGCCATCATCAGCAATACTTACAACTTCCCCGCTCGCCACGGACTCTTTGACTGTCTCTCCAGTGATCTCCAGCACTGATCTGTCAGGTTCTGCAGATGGGCTTCCTCTCTACCCGTCTGCTGCTGCTCCCAGTGGTTATGTGCGACCTTGGCCTGCAAGAGAAAGGGAAGTGTGTCAGTGAGTGTGGTGCAATGTGTTTGGGTGATGTGCCTGCTATGGTTGAATAGCTGGCAGTGTGTGCAAGGTGTGAGATGTGGGTGTGAGTCTTGCAGCAGTGGTAAGTGTGTGAGGGTGAAGTTAAGCTATGATTGTGAGGTATGAGTGATGATTGCTAGAGATTGTTGGTAGGTGAGTGATGGGGGTGTGCTGCATTGAGCAGTGTGTGAGGCTAGTGGTGCAGTTGGTGGGATATGGCATTTGAAGGTGCATTCACTCACCCTGACCACTCGTGTGAGGTCATTAAACTTCTTGCGGCACTGGATCCAGGTCCTGGGGACAATACTCGTTGCACTGATGGCTTCAGCGATCTCCTCCCACAGACTTCTACTGTTCTGCCCTGAAGGCCTCCTGCCCGACTGTGGGTAGAGGACCTGATGGTGTCTTTGAACCCCCAGGACCAAGGCCTCTAGTGCCTCACCCTTTCTCTTGGCTGTTGGGCAAAGGCTTTCTCCACAATGACAATGAGGTGGTTCTGCAACAAAGCGCCTCCCCTTTAAGTAGTGCAGAGAGCTGAAGCCAAACTTTATTGGCCAGTAGACTGCACCCGATATTGGCCCCCCTGTTCAGTGCTAAGCCAATCAGCAGCACGTTTAGCACTGAGATCAGCACTGCAATCATTATAATGAGTAGGCAGCATGAATTTTGTATGCTGCCTGCACCACTTTGAACGGGTGCGGGCACATCGCGCTTCGCGCTGCCCGTGCCCGTTTTCGGGCCTCATCCAATTTCTGGGGCCCCATCTTGGCCACCTCGGAGGCGCTTTAGTGTCTAAAGTATTCGGCCAAAATCGCCCCCCACTATTTCTTCCACAATCTCACGTGGATCTGCTACTGGAAGTGTCTGGATTGAGGAAACCTATTGCCCCAGATTGTAATGGATAACAGTTTCAATGATTGGTTTGTTATCTACTGGGTGTGCTCATTAATATACCGATCCCCTTTTTTGTCTCCATGGCTGGACCTTTGAGATTTAACCCATAAAAATGTTGAACCCACATTCATATCATAAACATTTAGCTTAAACTGAAAATCCCTGCTAGGTCAAATAGCCAATAATCCCTAGTCATGATAGATGGCTCTGTATCTTTCCTCTCCTTGGAATGGAGAAATCTGCTGGCCTGCAGCACACCATCTAATGATCTATCAATTGACATTGAATTTGTGATGTTCTGGTTGGGTATCTCACTCCAGTGCTAGAGCTGCCCTCGAACAGATCACAAGAAATGTTAATTTTTTCACAAAGATCTATCAATCAATGTGGGAATTATCTTGGCACACCCCAACATATTAGATATCTTAACACATTACAACAGTTTCAATGAAAAGCTCATAAAATTACCAATTTGATAGAGATGTAGGAAGTCTGAGCTGAAATAAGCTGACATAAAACATGACATGGGTCCCTGTAGGGGACTTACATTATCAGCTGGTGGAAATCACTTCACTTTTACAAATTGGATAATGTATGTTAAATATGGGATTTTGTTTTTCTCTGCAATTTATTGCTGATATTGTGAAACATTTATTTACTTAAAATGCCAGCCTTATAAGAATGTTCTCACTGCACCATTTAGTGTTTGATTTTGCTCTGTATGGAAAAGGTTGTAAGCTGTGGAAAAATAAAACATTCTTTGCATTTGATGATTGAAAGAATAAGAACTCTTAGGTCAAGTACAATATAGATAAGTAGCAAAGCTAAGGGATGTCAAGTTGGGCTGCTCACAATGAATAGGTACATTGTATCATAGTAGTCTTTATAGTCATTAAGTTAATGATATTTCAATCCTTAAGCGCTCAAGTACCCATTACAGGTTAACTGGATCCTCTTAGCTCCAGCCATTAAGCAAAATGTACATTGTAACATTACACATGCAGTAATGAAAGAAAAAATGCAAGCTTGCTTCACAAATCCACCTCAGCTTTTCTTTGAAGGCAAGTGTTTGACTCTTTTGTGCAGTATTTTTTCAAATCACATTCATACTTTAAACAGGAACCCTTTTGGCTAGAGCCAGATCATTACCTGGAACATTATTTTAATACTAAATGTATCTGCTAGCCTCATCTTCGGCTGAACCTCCAGCTGATATTGGATGGTTTGCCCAGTGCTGTCCTAAAATGGCAATCGGTGTCCTATCTATGTCATAGGACCCCGATTTCCATATTGAAAGGATCTACTGCCTAACACAGCCATGTGCTCTGGCCGCCCAGTGGTAGGCCCTGAGGAAGATAAGGACAGCTACACTGTCAGTGGAAATGGGGCGGTAACTTATTTCCTGCCATTGTCAGGATGTTACTGCCCTGGTTCAGCTGGACGGGATGCCTCAAAATCTCGCCTTTTTTTTGTTAATGTTAAGACTGTAATCTTATCGCTGGGTTTAGATTGTCATTATAAACCTTGGGTGAGCAATTCATGGCCTGAGCACCACTCCGTCGTGCCATTAAATGGTGCTAAAATGGCGGCAGCCGTTCTTTCGCCAACTGCTGGTGGTTCCTGTGGTGGTTGCCGTTTTTGTCCTTACCTTTGTGCTGCCGGTAACTGGCAGTGCCATGCTGGACAAAATGGCGGCGTTGTGATGTAAATTAGCTTGCAACGCCAACTTTACGTCACAAGCGCCATAGCCTGGCGTGCAAGCAGGCTGCCAGTGGTGATGTCTGCACCTCTTAAAGGGTCACACACATTGTTCAGGTAAGTTTCGATTTAAGGTTTTGGACTGTTTTTTTTTATTTTATTGAAGTGGTGGCTTGCTCCAATAGATGTTAAAAGTTTTTTAAGTGTGTAGAGAGTGCTGCTGGATGCTTGCAAGGGTTCAGATGGTAAATGAAGGTTTTTGAGAAGACAGAACATGCTGCAAATACTCAGCAGGTCACGTGGAGAGAAAAACAGAGTTCACGTCTCAGGTTGAGATATTGTCTGACCAGCTGAGTATTTCCTGCATTTTATGCTGTCATTCATCCGCTTGCAGAGGGAAGGGGAAGACACAGAAGAGGAGGAAGCGCCGTCTCCTCCAAAGGGGTGAGGTAAGGCTAGGAATGGGAGATGTGCCTCGTCATTGGTGCAGATTGTTGGTAGGTGAGTGATTGGGGGGGGGGGGGGGCGGGGTCGTGCATTGAGCAGTGTGTGAGGCTAGTGGTGCAGTTGGTAGGAGACGGCTTTTGAAGATGCATTCACTGACCTTGACCAGTGATCTGAGGTCATGAAGCTTCTTTGGGCACTGGAGCCAGGTGGTGGGGGCGACACTGCTGGCAGTGACGGCCTTGGTGATGTAGTCCCACATCGTTCTGTCTGGAGGGCCTCCTGGCCCCTGTGGATAGAGGGCCTGTTTTGCAGTGTTAACCCCCAGCACAAAGCTGGAGTGCTGCATGCGAGACCCTGGGTGCCCCTTCCCTGGCTTGCTGAGCCATTTGTGTTCGTGCTGAGGCACTTTTCCCATTTTTTGAGGTTAGGAAGGCAAGAGCTGAATTCTTTTGGGAATTCTTTTTAGCATTAAATATTTTTTTAGAAGGCAGAAAAGGCTGAAAACTGCATTGTTGCACTTCATTCTAATTTGTATTGCTTCAGTGTGTATGGCCCCTTTAATTCTCAGACCTCTTCATTGCCCACAATTCCTTGCGAGCTCCACAGCCTCACCTTCAGAGGCTGTGGAAGCTGCAACGCCGGACCTGGACAGGAACTTCGGGTGGAATGCCTCCAGCAACGCCATCAGGACGGTGTTCCATGGCAGGTAAGCACTGCACCAACAATCTCCACCCCCCCAGATGAATTTTGCTCCATTAGCATTGCGGCCATTTTCAGCAGCCATTAACTCCAGTTGTTGGTGACACCAGCAACTTTACTGGTGAACACGAAATTCTCCCCCCTTGAGTTTTCACTTTTACAGTTTCGAATTTAATACGGACCTGCCAATGAGATTATCACATTCTAATCATCCTTTGTCATCACTCTGCGTAATGAGCTGCAATCTTCCTGTACATTCTTGTTATCACATAATTATCACACTCACACAACCATATCCATCTCATACTGATGCTTATCTCTGGGATTCACAATGGAGCCACTCATTAACTCTCCATTGTAGCCATCAGTTAAGCAGCTTCCAACAGAGAAGGCAACTAAAATGGTTGATTGCACTTGTGTGGAAAAGATTAAAATTGCAAATATTTCCATTGAAACAGCATTTTTCACATTTCTTCTTGTCAGTGAGATGGGACAACTACTTTACGCTGTAAATTTCTTCTATTCCAAATAAATGAAGATCCAGAAGATAAGAACCACACCAGAAATGGCAGAATGCTCCAGAAACTGAAAGTTGAGACAATGGGCCAGAAATTCGGCACTTGCCGAGTGAGTACGCGCTGTGTACTCACCCGTAAGGCCACCTGAAGTGCCGGTTTCCTGCATGCACTGTGCATGCGCGGGAAACCGGAACTTCCGTTCCCCTGAAGGGAGGGGTTCAGAGGTGAACCGCGTGCGCGGGAGAGGCTGCGCGCACGCAGCGAACTTCATTTATTTTCAGGTTTCTCTGGGAAGGTAAGTATGGAAGAAGCTGCGCTTTTAAAAAGGAGGCGCAAGACCCGTTTTTAACAAGGTAAGTGGTTAATTAATGACAATTTAAAAATTTTTTCAACAGGTTTATCTTTTTTAGATACTTTAAAGAAAGGTAAGTTTATTTTTAGCACTGTTAAAAAGTATTTTAATTTTGTCAAAAATTTAAATTTTTGTTTAAAGTAGTTAATTTATTTAACTTACAGTTATTTTAAAAATGTGATAGGTTTTTTTTAAATTTATTTGAAGTTTAGGTGTTTTGGGGCCGATTTCAATTCATAGATTTGACAGGTCTTCCTGTCAAATCTATGAATGAAAGATGGTCTGCTGCCATTGGCTCTCCATGGCCCACGTGATCCCAGGGGACGCATCGCACTAACTATGCCCCTGGGATACACAAGCACTGCGCGCCGGCACCTGCAGGAGGCCCAGGAGCTGAAGTCCCCGTGGGCCCAGAGGTCAACGGCAGGCGCGGTAGGTAGGTGCGCACGCGATCCTTGCACCCGCAGGAAGCCAGGGAGCTGAATTTCTGGCCCAATATGAACACCTAATAGCAAGTACTCGTTAGGGATGATTCTATGATCCAGTGAGAAGCCACACTCAAAGGCAGTGTGGAATGAAGATAGGGCTACAGCTAATGGAAATGCAAATTGGGCGGTTTCTATAACGGGTGGACAATCTGCAATGCCAACTTTATGTCCAGGCGGCATGTTGAAAATCTCCCCCCATATCTTATCCATTACCAAGACTGTGTACTTCCACTTCCATACCTCTACCTTGGGAAAAAGGGCTGTAGTCCAGGAGCCAGTGGTGAGTGTAGGGAGGTACTGAGGAGGGTATCAAGGTCGCAGGAATGTACCGGCAGACAGGAAGATGGCTTGAAGTGTGTCTACTTCAATGCAAGGAGCATCCGGAATAAGGTAGGAGAACTTGGAGCGTGGATTGGTACTTGGGACTACGATGTGGTGGCCATTACGGAGACATGGGTAGAACAGGGACAGGAATGGTTGTTGGAAGTTCCGGGGTATAGATGTTTCAGTAAGAGTAGGGAAGTTGGTAAGAAAGGTGGAGGATGAGCATTGTTAATCAAGGATAGTTTAACAGCGGCAGAAAGGCAGTTCGAGGGGGATCTGCTGTCTGAGGTAATATGGGCTGAAGTTAGAAATAGGAAAGGAGCGGTCACATTGTTAGGAGTTTTCTGCAGGCCCCCAAATAGTAATAAAGATGTGGAGGAAGAAATTGCAAAGCAGATTATGAATAGGTGTGGAGGTCACAGAGTAGTTGTCATGGGTGACTTCAACTTTCCAAATATTGATTGGAACCTTAATAGGTCAAACAGTTCGGATGGGATAGTTTTTGCACAGTGTGTGCAGGAGGGTTTCCTGACACAATATGTGGATAGGCCGACAAGAGGTGGGGCCACGTTGGATTTGGTACTGGGTAATGAACCGGGCCAAGTGTTTGATTTGTATGTGGGAGAGCACTTTGGAGATAGTGACCACAATTCGGTAACTTTCACTATTGCAATGGAGAGGGATAGGGCCATACGGCAGGGCAGGGTTTATAATTGGGGGAGGGGTAATTATGATGCGATTAGGCAAGAATTAGGGAGTATAAGATGGGAACAGAAACTATCAGGGAAAGGCACAAACGAAAAGTGGAGATTTTTCATGGAGCAATTACTGCGTGTCCTTGATAGGTATGTCCCTGTCAGGCAGGGAGGAAATGGCCGAGTGAGAGAACCATGGTTCACAAAAGAGGTTGAATGTCTAGTCAAGAGGAAAAAGGAAGCGTATGTAAGGATGAGAAAACAAGGTTCAGTTGGGTCGATTGAGGGGTACAAGGTAGCAAGGAATGAGCTAAAAAAAGAGCTTAGGAGAGCTAGGAGGGGGCATGAGAAGTCCTTGGCGGGTCGGATCAAGAAAAACCCCAAGGCTTTTTACTCTTATGTGAGAAATAAAAGAATGACCAGGGTGAGGGTAGGGCCGGTCAAGGACAGTAGTGGGAACTTGTGCATGGAGTCAGAAGAGATAGGAGAGGTGATGAATGAATACTTTTCGTCAGTGTTCACCGAGGAGAGGGGCCATGTTCTTGAGGATGAGAGTGTGATAAAGGTGGATAGATGTTCTGAGGGAAGATGTTTTAGCAATTTTGAAGAACCTGAGGGTCGATAAGTCCCCTGGGCCAGATGGGATATATCCTAGGATTCTTTGGGAGGCAAGGGAGGAGATTGCAGAGCCTCTGGCTTTGATCTTTGGGTCCTCACTGTCCACGGGGATGGTGCCAGAGGACTGGAGAGTGGCGAATGTTGTTCCTCTCTTCAAGAAAGGAAATAGGAATGACCCTGGTAATTATAGGCCGGTTAGTCTTACTTCGGTGGTTGGTAAGATAATGGAAAAGGTCCTGAGGGATAGGATTTATGACCATTTGGAAAGGGGCGACTTAATCAGGGATAGTCAACACGGATTCGTGAAGGGTAAGTCTTGCCTAACAAATTTGATTGAATTCTTTGAGGAGGTAACTAAGTGTGTAGATGAAGGTAGAGCAGTTGATGTCGTATACATGGATTTTAGTAAGGCGTTTGATAAGGTTCCCCATGGTCGTCTCATGAAGAAAGTAAGGAGTTGTGGGATAGAGGGAAATTTGGCCGATTGGATAAGTAACTGGCTATCTCATAGAAGGCAGAGGGTGGTGGTGGATGGAACATTTTCGGACTGGAGACCAGTTACCAGCGGGGTGCCACAGGGGTCGGTGCTGGGTCCTCTGCTGTTTGTGATTTTTATCAATGACTTGGAGGAGGGGACTGAAGGGTGGATCAGTAAATTTGCTGATGACACCAAGATTGGTGGAGTAGTGGATGAGGTGGAGGGCTGTTGTAGGCTGCAAAGAGACATTGATAGGATGCAGAGCTGGGCCGAAAAATGGCAGATGGAATTTAACCCTGATAAGTGCGAGGTGATTCATTTTGGTAGGGCAAATTTGAATAAGGATTACAGGGTCAACGGCAGGGTTCTGAGGAACGTGGAGGAGCAGAGGGATCTGGGGGTTCATATCCACAGATCTCTGAAGGTTGCCACTCAAGTGGATAGAGCAGTAAAGAAGGCCTATGGTGTGTTGGCGTTTATTAACAGAGGGTTTGAGTTTAAGAACCGTGAGGTTATGCTGCAACTGTACAGGACCTTGGTGAGACCACATTTGGAATATTGTGTGCAGTTCTGGTCACCTCACTATAGGAAGGACGTGGAAGCATTGGAAAGAGTGCAAAGGAGATTTACCAGGATGCTGCCTGGTTTGGGGGGGAGGTCTTATGAGGAAAGATTGAGGGAGTTGGGGCTTTTCTCTTTAGAGCGGAGGAGGATGAGAGGCGACTTAATAGAGGTTTATAAGATGATGAGGGGGATAGATAGAGTGGATGTTCAGAGACTATTTCCTCGGGTAGAGGCAGCTGTTACAAGGGGGCATAACTATAAGGTGCATGGGGGGAGATATAGAAGGGATGTCCGAGGTAGATTCTTTACTCAGAGAGTGGTTGGGGTGTGGAATGGACTGCCTGCTGTGATAGTGGAGTCGGACACTTTAGGAACTTTCAAGCGGTTATTGGATAAGCACATGGAGCACACCAGAGTGATAGGGAGTGTGATAGCTTGATCTTGGTCTCGGACAATGCTCGGTACAACATCGAGGGCCGAAGGGCCTGTACTGTGCTGTACTGTTCTATGTATCTATGTATCTATGAATATTTTCAGTTAAAAATAACAATCAGATGTTACATCAGTATTTGGAAAAAAAGATTGAAGTTGGAGCATTAATAGCAATCAAATCTTATCACACTTTTTATTTTTTTTTACTGCTCACACCTTACGATTATTATTTGTATTTTTCTGTCTGGTTGTCATGTGACATGGGTTGTGGTGACACGCTCAACCTATTGAAGTTCACCACAGGAGCAGGATGAAAGTTATAACTCCCAAGATGCATCCATCCCTGTCTCTCGCATACAGCATCTGTCAATGATGATCAAAGGGATTTGTGAAGGACAGGGCACGTTTGACTAAACTAGTTTTTTTTTATTCGTTCATGGGATGTGGGCTTCGCTGGCAAGGCCAGCATTTATTGCCCATCCCTAATTGCCCTTGTGAAGGTGGTGGTGAGCCGCCTTCTTGAACCGCTGCAGTCCGTGTGGTGAAGTTACTCCCACAGTGCTGTTAGGGAGGGAGTTCCAGGATTTTGACCCAGCGATGATGAAGGATCAGTGATATACTTCTAAGTCAGGATGGTTTGTGACTTGGAGGGGAACTTGGAGGTGGTGGTGTTCCCATGCGCCTGCTGCCCTTGTCCTTCTAGGTGGAAGAGGTTGCGGGTTTGGGAGGTGTTGCCGAAGAAGCCTTGGCAAGTTGCTGCAGTGCGCCTTGTAGATGGTACACACTGCAGCCAAGGTACCAGTGGTAGCGGGAGTGAATGTTTAAGGTGGTGGATGGGGTGCCAATCAAGCGGGCTGCTTTGTCCTGGATTGTGTCGAGCTTCTTTAGTGTTGTTGGAGCTGCACTCATCCAGGCAAGTGGAGAGTATTCTATCACACTCCTTACTTGTGCCTTGTAGATGGTGGAAAGGCTTAGGGGAATCAGGAGGTGAGACACTCACCACTGAATATCTAGCCTCTGACTTGCTCTTGTTGCCACAGTATTTATGTGGCTGGTCCAGTTAAGTTTCTGGTCAATGGTGACCCTCAGGATGTTGATGGTGGGGGATTCGGCGATGGTAATGCCGTTGAATGTCAAGGAGTGGTGGTTAGACTCTCGCTTGTTGGAGATAGTCATTGCCTGGCACATCTGTGGCATGAATGTTACCTGCCACTTATCAGCCCAAGCCTGAACGTCGTCCAGGCCTTGTTGCATGCGGGCATGGACTGCTTCATTATCTGAGGAGTTGTGAATGGCGCTGAACACTGCAGTCATCAGCGAACATCTGACCTTATGTTGGAGGGAAGTTCATTCATGAAGCAGCTGAAGATGGTTGGGCCTAGGACACTGCCCTGAGGAACTCCTGCAGCGATGTCCTGGGGCTGTGATGATTGACCTTCAACCACCACAATCATCTTCCTTTGTGCTAGGTACGACTCCAGCCAGTGGAGAGTTTTCCCCTGATTCCCATTGACTTCAGTTTTACTAGGGCTCCTTGATGCCACACTCGGTCAAATGCTTCCTTGATGTCAAGGGCAGTCACTCTCACCTCACCTCTGGAATTCAGCTCCATTTTCCATGTTTGGACCAAGGCTGTAATGAGGTTGGGAGCCGAGTAGTCTTGGCAGAACCCAAACTGGGCATCCGTGAGCAGGTTATTGGTGAGTAAGTGCCGCTTGATAGCACTGTTGATGACACCTTCCATCACTTTGCTGATGATTGAGTGTAGACTGATGGGGCGGTAATTGGCTGGGTTGGATTTGTCCTGCTTTTTGTGGACAGGACATACCTGGGCAGTTTTCCACATTGTCGGATAGATGCCAGTGTTGCAGCTGTACTGGAACAGCTTGGCTAGAGGCGCGGCTAGTTCTGGAGCATAAGTATTCAGCACGATAGCCGGGATGTTGTCGGGGCCAATAGTCTTTGCTGTATCCAGTGCGCTCAGCCATTTCTTGATATCACGTGGAGTGAATCGAATTGGCTGAAGACTGGCTTCTGTGATGGTAGGGACCTCGGGAGTAGGCCGATATGGATCATCCACTCGGCACTTCTGGCTGAAGATGGTTGCAAACACTTCAGCCTTGTCTTTTGCACTCACGTGCTGGGCTCCACCATCATTGAGGATGGGGATATTCATGGAGCCTCCTCCTCCCATTAGTTGTTTAATGGTCCACCACCATTCACGACTGGATGTGGCAGGACGGCAGAGCTTTGATCTGATCCGTTGATTGTGGGATCGCTTAGCCCTCTCTATCGCATGCTGCTTCCACTTTTTAACATGCATGTAGTCCTGTGTTGCAGCTTCCCCAGGTTGGCACCGCATTTTTAGGTACACCTCATGCTGCTCCTGGCATGCTCTTCTACACTGCTTATTGAACCAGGGTTGGTCCCCTGGCTTGATGGTAATGGTAGAGTGAGGGATATGCCGGGCCATGAGGTTACAGATTGTGGTGGAATACATTTCTGCTGCTGCTGATGGCCCACAGCGCCTCATGGATGCCCAGTTTTGAGCTGCAAGATCTGTTCTGAATCTATCCCATTTAGCATGGTGGTAGTGCCACACAACACGATGGAGGGTGTCCTCAGTGTGAAGACGGGACTTCGTCTTCACAATGACTGTGCGGTGGTCACTGCTGCCAATACTGTCATGGACACATGCATCTGCGACAGGTAGATTGGTGAGGACGAGGTCAAGTAGGTTTTCCCCTCATGTTGGTTCTCTCACCACCTGTTGCAGGCCCAGACTGGCAGTTATGTCCTTCAGGACTCAGCCAGCTCGGTCAGTAGTGGTGCTACCGAGCCACTCTTGGTGATGGACATTGAAGTCCCCCACCCAGAGTACATTCTATGCCCTTGCTACTCTCAGTGCTTCTTCTAAGTGGTGTTCAACATGGAGGAGTACTGATTCATCAGCTGAGGGAGGGCGGTAGGTGGTAACCAGCAGGAGGTTTCCTTGCCCATGCTTGACCTGAAGCCTTGAGACTTCATGGGGTCCGGAGTCAATGTTGAGGACTCCCAGGGCCACTCCTTCCCGACTGTATACCACTGTGCCGCCGGTGGGACAGGACATACCCAGGGATGGTAATGGAGGAATTTGGGACATTGGCTGAAAGGTATGATTCTGTGAGTATGACTATGTCAGGCTGTTGCTTGAATTTTTTGAGACAGTCAGTAATGGTAGATAGGTTAGTGTACATGGATGTTGTCTATATGGACTTCCAGAAGGTATTTGGTAAAGTTCCGTACAGAGATTATTGGCAATAACAACAACAAATTGTATTTATATAGCACCTTTAACATAGTAAAGTGTCCCAATGCGATTCAGAGGAGCGTTATAAAACAGAATTTCACACCAAGACACATAAGGAGACATTAGGACAGGTGACCAAAAGCTTGGTCAAAGAGCGAGGTTTTAGAGAACATCTTAAATGAGCAGCATGAGGTAGAGAGGCGGAAAGGTTTACGGAGGGAATTCCAGTGCTTAGGGCCTAGACCGCTGAAGGAACAGTTGGCAATGGTGGAACGATTAAAATTGTAGAATGTGCAAGAGGCCAGAAATGGCGGAGCGCAGAGATCTCGGTGGGTTGTAGGGCTGGTGGAGATTACAGAGACAGGGTGGAGCAAAGCCATGGAGGAATTTGAAAACAAGGATGAGAATTTTAAAATTGAGGCTTTGCCGGACCGGGGGGCCAATGTAGGTCATCGAGCACAGGGGTGATGGGTGAACAGGATTTGGTACGAGTTAGGATATTACTAAGGCAGTGAGAGAGTCCAGCCAATTTGTACAGTATGACGGAAAAATGTTCTGTTGGTATATACAGTTGGAGCGAGGTAATCTGCGTAGCATTCAAAGTAGTTTTAGTAACCTGTCTTTACTGTGTATATATAAGAAAAAGGTCATGAGTTCACTGTGATGCAAAACAAAATCTTGTGAATATTTTCAGTTAAAAATAACAATCAAATGTAACATCAATGTTTGGGGAAAAAGATTGAAGTTGGAGCATTAATATCAATCAAATCTATCAGGCTTTTTATTTTTGAATTATTTTACTGCTCACACCTTACAGTTATTATTTGTAATTTTCGGTCTAGTTGTCATGTGACATGGGTTGTGGGGACACGCTCTACCTATTATAGTTCCACTGGAGCAGGATGAAAGTTATGACTCCCATGATGCATCCATCCCTGTCTCTCGCACGCAGTATCCGTCAATGCTGATCAAAGGGATGCAGCATGGATTTGTGAAGGACTGGTCACATTTGACTAATCTAGTTTAATTTATTTGTGGAGGTTACCAACAGTGGATAGGATAGTTTATATGGTTTTTGTCTACATGAATTTCCATAAGGCATTTGATAAAGTTCCGCACAGAGATTATTTGCAAGAATAAAAGCATATGAATTGGAGGTAACCTTGTGACATGGGTTGGTACGAGATAGAGCGTAGGGATAAAGGGAACATTCTCTGATTGGCAGGGGGTAACAGTGGTGCTCCACAGGAATCCGTACTGATGCCTCAGCTTTTCACCAATAGATTAATGACTTGGATGAAGGAATTAGCAGCAGATAACACTAAGTTAGGAGACACAGTAAGTTGTGTAGATGGCAGAAGGAGGTGACAAAGCGACACAGGCAGACTAAATTAATGGGTAAAATGAGGACATTTGGGGGTAGAAATTCAGTATCGCCCCATTTGGGGTGCAATTATTGGCCGGGCGCAAAGATTCGCGCCTGGTGCTAATTATCACCTCCGACTGCAAACTTGGCTTTTATCGCCCCTGGAGGTGATTGGAGCGCTAAATCAGGCGCTACACACCTGTCTTAAGGCGCAAAGGCCGAGGAGCAAGGCGCTACCTCAGAGCACTGGCGAAGCTCATGTGATGTCAGTCAGCAATGGAACACAGACACAATGGCGCCGGCCAGTTCTTAAAGGGGAGGGTTGATCTAGCTCTCCATCCACATCCTGCTCATTGCAGCCTTGAATCTCGGCCTGGAGAGACCTGTACATCAAATCTGCTGGAAAGAACAATGGAGAGGCCCAGGGAAAGAGCTCAGAGTGCAGCCCCCATAGTCTCTTCTAAATCGATACAAGGAAGGGCAAATCAAAATGAATCTGCAAAGTGCTGCTCAGTACCCAAAACTCCTTCACACAATGTTGAATCTCTCCAGAAGTCTCTCTCTCTCTCTCTCTCAGAATGCGTGGTGCAAAAATGTCACCAACAAAAAAAGGCAGGAAGCGGTCGCCTTTAAATAGTGCTCCCCCAGTCCCTTCCTGACTGTCGTTGCTAGTGGCAGGCGGTAAGGCAGGGGACGCCACTCAATATCCGGTCCGGGGCGCTACCGGTCGTTGCACACTTGACTGACGTCACGATCTGCCGGCGCAGAAAATCGTGGCGGTAGTGTTTAGCTCCACCGCAAAATGTCCCGTTAATTTCGTGAGCAGCGCAAACATCGCCGCCCACGGGCGCTAGTTGCTTTGCGCCCTATTAACGCCCTCTTAAGGCGCTAACGGGAGGCGCAAACCAACTGAATTTTTCCCCCTTGGAGTTCAAAGTGGGGAAGTATGAGATCAACCACTTTAGATCTGAGAAAGACAAATCTTAATCGTGAGAGACTAGGAGCTGTGGAGGAGCAGAGGGATTTAGGTGTCCATGTACACAAATCACTAAAAGCTAGTGCACAGGTACACAAATTTATCAAAAAGGCTAATGGAATGTTGGCCTTTATCTCAGGGTAGCTGGAATACACCTTGGAAGTGATGATTCCATTGTGTAGAGCCTTGGTCAGATCCCACCTGGAGTATTATGTTCAGTTATGGGCACCGAACCTCAGGAAAGATATATTTGTCTTGGGGCAGAATGATACCGAGGCTTAAAGGGTTAAATTATGAGGGTAGGTTGCTTGGTTTGTATTCCCTTGAGTTTAGATGGGTGAGGGGTAATCTAATCAGGTTGTTTAAAATGATAAAGGGATTTGATTGGGTAGATAGAGAGAAAATATTTCCTCTTAGAACAAGAGGAAATAAAATTAGAGCTAAGCCATTTAAGAGTGACATCAGGAATCACTTCTTCACACAAGGGGTAGTGAAAATCTGGAACTCTCTCCGCAAAAGGCTGTAGATGCTGGGTCAATTGAAATTTTCAAGACTGAGATTGGCAGATTTTTATTGGGTTAGGGTATCCAGGGATATGGAGTAAACGCGTAGAGATCAGCCATGAGCTAATTGAATGGCGGAAGAAGCTTGAGCAGCTGAATGACACACTCCCGTTCGTATTAACTTAACAGGCAGTGCTAATTTCAACAATGACTATTCTTTACCCTACACACACTTTGAAGCGTGATGGATACTTTGAGATCTGGTGCCCTACTGATGCATGCAAAAAGGAATATTTTTACACAGAAAGCGAGCCAGCCCAAGTTCAACATTCTAATAGTCAATCAGTAAATTAATTTGTCTGAGTTTCATACAAATTATCTGATAACAGTTGCAATGATATGCTCCTAAGCTATTTTATGACTAAGGACAATAGAGAATCATGGATACTATTTTTCTACAGATCCCATTGAAAGTTACTGCCTTGGAATTTACTCCATGTGCGCAATCCAGAAGTTAGACATGAAAATGTGCCCATTCCCGTACCCATTCTGCCGATGTCAAATTACGCTCAAATTTCCTGCGAATCTCATTAGAATACATCTGAACATAAAACAGCTGTAATCAACGTAAACAATCGGGGCCTGAGGTAATAGTGGAACGCACACCCTATATTTTGTTCTGTAAGCATTAAAATTAATGTTGTAACTCATTTAACCATCAGTCAAGCACATTAGGCACGCATTTTTAAAAACTTACCATCGGGGAGGCTTTTCAATTTTTAATGTGACTTATACTGATGCCATAAAAATGCATTCAAAGAAACAGAAAATACAGTGAAAGGTCTCAATGCGGATTATTTCTTTAATCGGGCTCAAAAAAAAATCGCAATAAAAACACCATAAGAATGATTTTGATTCCTGCTGCGCCTGAAATTCTGGTCACAATTTGAAGAATCCCCCACAAAAGCACAAATACAGGAAACACGCATTTAAAACTTGGGGGCCTGGCCAGTTTTATGGGCGGAGGTGTGTTCAGCCAAAGGGATCGATAGGGATCACCGTAAAAGAGTGAGGAGATTTGGGTGTATTGTACTTACACATAACTCACTCACGGCCAAAATTCCGCGATCTTTTATGTCACATATTTGATTAGCGCCCCAATTGTGTGTGTCTCTGGCCACAAATGCGTATGAATTTCCAGGCTATTATTTTCAATATCGCTGGAAAATCTACGATTTCCAAGCAAAGAAATGGATTTATCATTTAAATTCTGTGTCCCATTTACCTTTCTCACATCTGTGGGTAAGGAAGAGCAGTCGATCAGCACTTTTACTGAAGAATCATCTGAAATCCAAGGTTAGATCTGGAAAGGGCCATAGAAGTGTACCTGTAATGTAATGTTGATATCAGTCAGCTGAATAAATATCAGGCAAAAGAAAGGTAAACATTTCCTTCAATAGCTTCATCTTAGAGAATCTATAACCACAGATGATAGGTGTTTGGGCTCTCAAAGCTTTATTCAAGGAATTGGTTGTTCCCTAGGCTCATCTATTTAATTGCCCCAGTCATCACATTTAAATGGAAAGTAGAAAATTATGGCCCAAAAATTCGTGAGGAAGCCTTCGTGCGAGGGTAAGGCCTCCCCGCGATCTCTCACTGCGCGTTGGCTTTTTCAGTTCCAGCTCGCACGAACTTGATGTTCTGGACAGCTGCTGTGCTGGGCTTGCGTATCCCACAGGCGTAGTTAATTCGTGCGAGCTGTGGGATCACGTGACTCAGTTAGAGCCAATGGCAGCACACCATCTTCCATTCATAACTTTCACACAAGTGCTGTGAAAGTTATGAATACTATAGCCCCCAAAAGAACCGCTAAACCTCAATTAAATTTTAAAAAAAACCCATCACATTAATAAAATAAGTATAGTTAAATAAATTAACCATTTTAAATAAAAAATTAAATTTTTGAAAAAATTTAAAATCTTTTAAAAAGTTATAAAAATAAACTTACCTGTCTTTAAAGTCTCTAAAAAAGATATACCTGTTAAAAAAAATTCAAAATAATACTTAATTCACTACTTACCTTGTTAAAAGTGGGTCTTACTCCTCCTTTTTTTATGTCTAGAATCTTCCGTACTTACCTGCGCGTTGAAACCACTAAGTGCACAGCGTGCGCGCAGCCTGTAGCGCGCACGTGGTGCACCGAGGACCCGCCCCCTTTTCCATTCACCAAGTGCCGGTTTTCAGCGCATGCGCAGTGCATGCAGAAAACCGGCAATTGGAGACAGAATACGCGAGAGTACACAGTGCGTACTCTCGCGTAGCGGCACTAATTTTTGGGCCATTGTGTCTATCTATTTTACATATATATATAACTCAAGCATCAAGGACATATTCTTCAGTTCAGCCATACAGACAGCATACTCCAGAAATCACACTCAACAAGCACACAATCTTAAAAAAAGGCAATGAGTTTTTCTAACCCAAATCCAGAAATTTAGTATCAGTTGCCCTCTGATTGACTTCAGCATTTACAAATAGCTGGGATTATTTTGGATTTGCCTATTTAGACCACCAGGAAGTACTTGAGAAATAGTTTTAAAGGGACAGGCTAAGTTAACAGCTAAGCAACAAGTGTACTCTAAACCCTTGGTTACCCATGAGCAATGCCATGAGAGATCTATAAGATCCCTGATAGTCCTTCTTGCTGATTGTGTAGAAGCTCATTGATCATAATGAACGCAAAGTGGTAGCAATATTTTAGTCATAACAAATTGCTGTCTGCTTAGCATTTTGGTTTCAGATGAAACCAATAAACCTCTGAGGTTGGAAATGTATCAGTGCCCAGTTTCAGATGCAAAGGCGGCAATGCAGCCGCAATGCAGCCACAATGCAGCGGCAATGCAGCCGCAATGCAGCCACAATGCAGCCGCAATGCAGCCACAATGCAGCGGCAATGCAGCCGCAATGCAGCCACAATGCAGCCGCAATGCAGCCGCAATGCAGCCACAATGCAGCCGCAATGCAGCGGCAATGCAGCCACAATGCAGCCGCAATGCAGCCACAATGCAGCCGCAATGCAGCCACAATGCAGCCACAATGCAGCCACAATGCAGCCACAATGCAGCCGCAATGCAGCCACAATGCAGCCACAATGCAGCCGCAATGCAGCCACAATGCAGCCACAATGCAGCCGCAATGCAGCCACAATGCAGCCACAATGCAGCCACAATGCAGCCGCAATGCAGCCACAATGCAGCCACAATGCAGCCGCAATGCAGCCACAATGCAGCCACAATGCAGCCACAATGCAGCCACAATGCAGCCAAAACTGGGAAACCAGAGACCAGCCTGAAATTGGGCCTTGGGGCTTATTTAACGTTGTGCCTGGTTTGAATTTTGGGCCGCCTGCCTCACCAGGAGGGCGGAGGAGAACGGGAAGGGGATGATCGTGTGCCAGAACTAGCTCCTCCTCACTCCACAAGAAAGTTCTTTAAAAATAAAAAAAACCCTCATCTTTGGTTGGTGGGTGTTGTTTAGGCTGTAGCAGCCGCTGAAGAATCCTGAGCGGGGCAGACCTGGATTCTGACCCGCTTATCACAGACTAATTTCAGTGATGTGGCCCATTACAGATGTTAGGCCTGTTTCAGGCGGCTGCCAGGAATGCCTGAAAAATGGCCCAACTCAATTTCGGGTCAGACATTTTTCAAGCATCCTCGGGGCACAGGACATTGATCCACTTTCTACCCCCTGATATTCTAAACCTTATCATTCAAAAGTGTAATGATTAATTTCTAGAACCTCGACCAGGATAAAGCATTCCAACTTCATTAAGAAGTATCATATCTGATGATCTTTAGAACTGTATATGTGGCTTCCTCAAGGGATACAAAGAAAAGAGAAGTTCACATTATCAGAACATCCCTGTAGGGAGCTTTAAGGAAATATACTTGCTCTCACTTTGTTCTTTATCTTCATGAACAGGAGCAACCAATTCACGGCAGTAAATGCAGACAGTAATGGACAGTGATCAAACAAGTTATGTTGTTATCTTCATTGCTGAGAAGATTCAATCAATAACTGTCAAGATAGATGACTGTGACATTTCCCACCAACTACTCTCTAGTGGTACTAAGCTCTCTTCAATTAGAAAAATTCAGCTTCTTGGCCAGTAATCACATCTGAGGTATGCTGAGGCAAACAAATGAAGAGATGGATAGAAGCTTGAGATTTACTTACCACTAATAACAACTTCTTCAAAGCCTTTATCTGTCCGGTGATGGAATATTGTTGCTCTGGTTAACAAAGAAAGTCCAACTCTTGTTCTTGGACTCAATAGTACAAAGCCTTATGCCCTACGCCATGCCAGAGTCCATTCCATACAATCTGCAAAAGGATGCTCACATACTGTCATCTAAAACACCATGGGGGAGAAATTCGTGTGGTTTGTGCCACACGTTAGCACCACAAGATGGTGCTAAAACGTCGTTGACAGCTGTAATGACAGGTGATGCTGGTTCCAGCGCCGCACGCTAGTAGCACTGCCGCTGAACGCGATCGCCAAGAACCGCGCCATCATGGAGATCATGACGTCAGTGAGTGTGCAACACTCACTGGACGTCCGATCTCCCAACTTCGTTAAAACCACTTACCTTAATGGCAGCGCAAAACAACAACAGGGAGAGCTGGCAAACACCAGCAGGAAGCAAGCTGCAGCAATGATATTTAAAGGTACCATCCCCAATCACCTGCAACTAACATGGTTCTGTAGTTTCAGTGCCTGTTTGCTACTTCCTGTAACTGAAACAGCTTTCTTTAGTTATTTCAAGTTTTTTTGGTGACAGGGAGTGTTGATTCAGGTGCAGAAGTCACTCATTATTTGTTAAAGACTTCTGCTCACAACACTTTCTCACAGTCATGGGGGTTGCGGGATTGTGGCATTACCTCAGGAGGATGACGAGGTGGAGGACGACAAGACAGAGGAGGACGAGGCAGAGGAGGACGAGGAGGGGGATGAGGAAGAGGAGGAGGCGGAAGATGAGGAAGAGGAGAAACAGTAGGGAGGGCGGAGGCAGTAAGACAATCAGCCTTACGGACGGGCTGTCCGTGACCGGCTCATCAGACTCCAGTTCGCATGAATGAAACCCCACATCCCCGTAGCTCACCACATCCCCATCATACAATTCCTGTCTCACACCATATCACAGCGTCCTCCTGGGTGCAAAGCTGAAATGAGAGAGACCACAAAATATCCCAAACACAATTAATAAATTTATCTGTAGACATATCACGCATATCACATGAATTCTAATAACTAATGACCCTTGTGCCTGACATAGTTGAATAGCTGTCATTATGTGCATGGTGTGAGATGTGGGTGTGAGTGTTGCTAGGCAGAGATTGTTGGTGGGTGAGTGCTGGGGGTGTGGTGCATTGAGCAGTGTGTGAAGCTTGTGGTACAGATGGTGGTATGCAGCATTTGTTGAAGCCTTCACTCACCCTGACCACCCGTGTGAGCTCGTTAAACGTCTTCCTGCACTGTGTGTGGGTCCTGGGGACCACAGTGCTGGCCATGACGTGGTGTGCCACCTCCCTCTACATAGTCCGGCAGATCTGTGGTGAGGGCCTCCTGCCAGTTGTCGAGTACAGGACCGCCCATCGTCTCCCCACTGCTAAAAGCAATGCCTCCAAAGCTTCATCAGAAAACCTCCGGGCTCTCTCCATGGGGCAGCGATCTGCCATCAGCATTTGTAATTAAGTGCTCCTTCGCCTTGTTCTTTTCTTATGGTTGTTGAGGCAGCTGCACACCCAACAATGCTGAGAATGAGGTGCTGCAGCATCAATGAATCTCCCCTTCAAGTAGTGAAAAAAGCCTGTGGCAATCATTACTTGCGTTTAGACTGCCCCCGATATTGGTCCATCTTTTCAGTGTAACACCAATGAGCTTGGATTTTTAGACGAGAATCATGACTGCAATCATTTTAATGAGGAGTGAGGACAAGTTTTGCGTGCAGCCTAGACAATTTTCAATAGGCGCTACTTAATCATTTTTAGTCTAAACACTGCCCATTACTTGGCTATAATGAATTTCTAGCCCATGCATAACTGTAGCAGTATCACAAGAATTGCGAGCACCTGTGCTTCATTGGCTGTAAAGCACTTTGGGACGTCCTGAGGTCGTGAAAGGCACTATATAAATGCAAGATCTTTCTGACCTCCATTTCATCACTTGAAGACAAGGGTAACTGTAACTATTCCTTACAATCTTCATTTGAAGCTTTTTGTGCTTATCAAGCTGAGAGATATTAGTGCTGTGGAATAGAACTCTTCCCATTTCAGATCTCAATATCAGCCCTTCTGGAGAGCATACCAGCCTGCAGGGTTACGCAGGGCTGGAAAAGTGGGAACACCCAACATAGGAAGTTCCAGCCCTCGGCCCCACCCATCTGACATGGTTGGCCTTATAAGGAGTGACCAGAGGGTTTGTTCCTGACAAGACTGACTGGGATTTCCCAACTAAGATTAGGTCCTGGTGTATGTGAGTCTCGGCCTTTTTATGAGCCACTTTCGAATACACTGCAAGTCCGATCAGTGTTGTATATTTTCTATCTTGTCTAGTGGTCTCCTTTCAAATAACCATTAGTCTAATTAATCTGCATATACAATCAGATTCCTTATTGCTCAGACATGCATGGCTCTTAACAGAGGATCAAAGTGATACTCAAAAGTTGCACTCAATTATTGGCCCAGAAATTGATCTCGCTCTGTTCCCGCGGGGGTAAGGAGCAGGCGCGATCTCTCACTCCGCGTTGGCTTTTTCAGATCCAGCTCGCACAAACTTGATGTTCTAGACATCAGCTGGGCAGTGCTTGCGTATCCCACCGGCGTAGTGAATTCGTGCGAGCTGTGGGATCACGTGACTCAGTTAGAGCCAATGGCAGCACACCATCTTCCATTCATAAGTTTCACATACGTGCTGTGAAAGCTATGAATCTTACACACCCCCAAAATAACAGCTAAACCTCAATTAAATTAAAAAAAACCATCACATTAATAAAATAAGTATAGTTAAATAAATTAACCATTTTAAATAAAAAATAAAATTTTTGAAAAAATTTAAAATCTTTTAAAAAGTTATAAAAATAAACTTACCTGTCTTTAAAGTCTCTAAAAAAGATATACCTGTTAAAAAAAATTCAAAATAATACTTAATTCACTACTTACCTTGTTAAAAGTGGGTCTTACTCCTCCTTTTTTCGTTTCTAAAATCTTCCGTCCTTACCTGCGCGTCCAAAGCACTAAGTGCACAGCGTGCGCGCAGCCTGTAGCGCGCACGCGGTGCACCGAGGAACCGCCCCCTTTTCCAAAGACCAAGTGCCGGTTTTCAGCGCATGCGCAGTGCATGCAGAAAACCAGCAATTGGAGAGAGAATACGCGAGAGTACGCAGTGCGTACTCTCGCGCAGCGGGATCAATTTTTGGCCCAATATATAGTTTACTGCAACATATTCAATCATAATTATCAGGATGTACATTGTTTTTTAAAAATTGGAAATGACCATAAGTTCCAGTGTTATAGAGTCATAACTCTCTGTCATAGAGTCATAACGGCACAGAAGGAGGCCATTCGGCCCATCGAGTCCGTGCCAGCTCTCTAACCCCGTAGCCCGACAAGTTTATTTCCCTCAAGTGACTATCCAGTCTCCCCTTGAAAACATTGAGTGTCTCCGCTTCCACCACATCCGTCGGCAGCGAATTCTAGGGCATCACCACTCGCTGTATAAAAAAGTTTTCCTCACTTCCCCCCTGTATCTTTTGCCCAAAACCTTAAATCTGTGTCCCCTAGTCCTTGTACCATCAAATAGTGGGAACAACCTTTTGCCGTCTAGCCTATCCAAACCCGTCATAATCTTGTACAACTCTATCAAATCACCCCTCAACCTCCTTTGCTCTAATGAAAACAAATCCAGCTTCTCCAATCTGTCCTTGTAGCTAAGATCGCCCATCCCTGGAACCATTCTGGTAAATCTCCTCTGCACCCTCTCAAGGGCCTTCACATCCTTCCTAAAGTGTGGTGACCAGAACTGGATGCAATACTCCAGTTGTGGCCTAACTAGCGCTTTATAAAGGTTCAGCATAACTTCACTACTTTTGTACTCAATACCTCTATTTATGAAGCCCAAGATCCCATATGCTTTGTTAACCACGCTCTCAATATGTCCTGCCACCTTCAGGGACCTATGCACTTTAACTCCCAGATCCCTCTGTCTCTGCACACTCTTTAAAACTGTGCCATAAAGTGTACATTGCCTCTCCCTGCTCCTTCTGCCAAAATGCATCACCTCACACTTCTCTGTATTAAATTCCATTTGCCACTTGTCTGCCCATTCTTCTAGCCTTTCTATGTCTTGTTGCAGTCGATTGATATCATAATCACTGTTTGCCACACCCCCAAATTTGGTGTCATCGGCAAATTTAGAAATTCTACACTGTATTCCAATATCCAGGTCATTTATATATATCAAAAAAAGCAGTGGCCCCAGCACTGACCCTTGGGGAACACCACTGTCTACCATCCTCCAGTCTGAAAAACAGCCATTTACCACAACTCGCTGGTTTCTGTCCTTAAGCCAATTCCTTATCCAAGCTGCCACTGACCCACCTATTCCATGAGCTTCAATTTTGTTAACCAGCCTTCTATGTGGTAATTTGTCAAACGCCTTCTGAAAATCCATGTAGACAACATCCATTGCATTCCCTTCATCAATCCTCTCTGTTACTTCATCAAAAAATTCAATTAGATTAGTCAAACACGATCTTCCTTTTACAAACCCGCGTTGGCTCTCCTTAATTAGCTTAAACCTCTCCAAATGCCCGTTAATTTTTTCCTTGATTATTGTTTCTAAAACTTTACCCAACACTGATGTTAAACTGACCAACCTGTAGTTACTAGAATTGTCCTTACACCCTTTCTTGAACAATGGTGTCACATTTGCCACTTTCAAATCCTCAGCACCTCCCCCGCATCTAGGGAAGATTGGAAAATTACGGCAAGCCCTTCCGTTATCTCCTCCCCCAATTCCCTTAGCAACCTGGGATGCAAGCCATCTGGACCAAGCGACTTATCCACTCTAAGCATACCCAGCCTTTCTAGTACATCCTGTCTATCAATTTTCACCCCTTCCATTGCTTCCACCTTTTCCACTTCTACTGATATTTTGTCAGCATCCACCTCCTTAGTAAACACCGATACAAAGTTCTCATTGAGTATTCTAGCCTTGCCCTGCGCCACTAAGCATATATCACCTTCCTTG
Source organism: Squalus acanthias (assembly GCA_030390025.1). Taxonomy (NCBI): domain Eukaryota; kingdom Metazoa; phylum Chordata; class Chondrichthyes; order Squaliformes; family Squalidae; genus Squalus; species Squalus acanthias. Next base: position 157,085,629 of record CM059425.1, on the reverse strand, counting down.
TCTCCCAAAAGCCCCACCCCGCCTCTTACTACCAACTTACTGTTTACATGCTGGTAGAAGATTTTTGGGTTCCCTTTTATGTTAACCGCCATTCTACTCTCATATTCTCTCTTTGCCAATCTTATTTTCATTTTCACATCCCCTCTCAACTTATTGTATTTGGTCTGGTTCTCCCTTGAAGAATTCACCTGATATGCATCATGCAGCCTCTTTTTTTGTTTCATCATCTTCTCTATCTCCCTCATCATCCAAGGAGCCCTTGCTTTGGTTCCCTTACCCTTCCCTCTTGTTGGAATGTACCTAGCCTGTACTTGCAACATCTCCTCCTTAAAGATCACCCATTGTTCCATTACAGTTTTTCCTGTCAGTCTTTGGTTCCATTTTACCCTGGCTAGATCCTTTCACATCCCATTAAAGTTAGCCCTATTCCAGTTTAGAAGTTCCACTCTAGATTGTTCCTTGCTCCTCTCCATTGCTAATCTAAGTCTTATGATACGATGATCACTCATACCAAAGTGTTCTCCCACAGACACATGTCGACCTGGCCCACCTCATTCCCCAGCACCAGATCCAGCAATGTCTCCTTCCTAGTTGGGCCAAGAACATATTGGTCAAGAAAATTCTCCTGAACACATTATCCCAATCGATATTTGGGTAATTAAAGTCCGCTAATATCACCACTCTAAAGCTCTTGCATATCTCTGCGATTTCCCTGCAGATTTGCTCCTCTACCTCCCTCTCACTATTTGGAGGCTTATAGAATACCCCCAATAGCGTGATCATACCCTTTTTGCTCCTCAACTCTAACCAAATGGATTCTGTCCTTGTCCCCTCAAGGACATCCTCCCTTTCCAACCCTGCAATGCCTTCCTTAATCAGCACTGCCACCCCACCTCCCTTTTTTCCTTCCCTATCTTTTCTGAACACCTTGTACCCTTGAATATTAAGTGCCCAGTCCTCACCGTTTTTAAGCCACATTTCTGTTATTGACACAACATCATATTGCCACACAGATAATTGTGCTTGTAGCTCACCAACCTTATTCACCACACTTTGTGCGTTTACGTACATGCATTCTAAACCCACTTTTTAATTTTTCGTAGTCTTTCTTAGTCTGCTCCTATCTAATATGGTACTACTACCGCCTCTACTACTATCTTCTCTAGTACTATCCAACACACTCACTCTTTTATGCACCTCTTTTCTACTCCTATATGCTGGTGCCCATCCTCCTGCCCAGTTAGTTTAAACCCCTCCCCAACAGCACTAACAAACCTCCCGCGAGAATATTGGTCACAGCTCTGTTAAGTTTTAACCCATCCAGCTTGTACAGGTCCCACCTTCCCCAGAAACGGTCCCAATGCCTCAGAAATCTAAAGCCCTCCCTCCTGCACCATCTCTCCAGCCATGCATTCATCTGTTTTATCCCCCTATTCCTGTACTCACTAGCACGTGGCACCTGGAGTAATCCGGAGATTACTACCTTTGAGGTCCTGCTTTTTATTCTCTCTCCTAGCTCCCTAAACTCTGCCTGCAGGACCTCATCCCTCTTTCTGCCTATGTCGTTGATATCGATATGGACAACGACCTCTGGCTGTTCACCCTCCCCCCTCAGAGTGTCCTGCAGCTGCTCAGTGACATCCTTGACCCTGGCACCAGAGAGGCAACATACCATCCTGGAGTCACGTCTACGGCCACAGAAATGCCTGTCTGCTCCCCTAACTATCGAATCCCCCACCACTATTGCTCTTCCACTCTTTTTCCTCCTCCCCTGTGCAGCTGAGCCACCCGTGGTGCTGTGGACTTGACTCTGGCTGCACTCCCCAGAGGAACCATCGCCGTCACCAGTACTCAGAACAGAATACTGGTTGGAGAGCGCGATGCACTCCGGGGACTCCTGCACTACCTGCCTGGTCCTCCTTTTCTATATGGCGGTCACCCATTCCCTCTCTGCCTGCATAACCTTAAGCTGCGAGGTGACCACCTCTAGAAATGTGCTATCCACGTAACTCTCAGCCTCACGGATGCACCGCAGTGACTCCAGCCGGAGCTCGAGTTGCTGTAGCTGGCGACACTTCTTGCACATGTGGTCATCCAGACTACGTGAAGCGTCCAGGACTTCCCACATGGCACAGGATGTGCACTCCATGGGACTGAGCTGCCCTGCCATGCCTCTATTTAATAGACTAGGAACTAACCCAGCAGAAATAAACATAAAAACTTAACAAAAAACACTCACCAGCTACTCACCAATCAGCTCCTTCCCTTGTGCCGATGTCACTTCTTTTACTCTGACATCACTTTTTCAAAAACTGCCTCTGTTGAGTTGCTGCCGCTCCTTTTAACTGCTCCACTCTCGCTGTGCTCCTCCAGGTGCGCTCCTTCCTGTCTCAGGCTCCTGCCGCTTGGGACTGCTCCTTTTAACTGCTCTGCTCTCGCTGTGCTCCCTCCAGGTGCGCTCCTCTCGGTCTCCACCTTGGTTGAATGTTTCAAGTGGCAGTTTAGCTGATTTTCGCAAGTTCTCAGCATTTCTGTAAGTTTTCACATTCCCTGCTATAAAAACTTTGATTTTGTAAATACTTGTGACTCCTCAAGGCCATTTGGTTACACAATTAAATTACAAATTGACCTTGTAGAAATATTAGATGTTGCTAAGACACACTTTTAAAACATGTGACTATGTTTATGTAAGTGTCCTACAAATTTTCTGAAAGGAAAGACTCGAGGCATTTTCTGATGAAAAATCTGACCTTGGTTCTTGGTGCTGCACTGATTTCCTAACATGCTGTTTTTACCAGTTTCATTCCCTCCTCTCCTACAAGCAGTATTCATGCTGGAGAAAGGTTCCATGGATTCCTGCAGCCACCAACATCGGCATTCTTCATGTGTGAACTAAGGGAACGCTAATCAACCTCTGAGTGGTCAATCCTGTCCTGGCCCAATGTCTACACAAACGCACTTTAATGCGTTTTAATATATAACTCTTTTTGGCCAGTTATAACGTGCAGTCTGTGTCAATGTGAAATGGTTTCATCTCTTTGCATACAGTTGCCTGAAATGAGTTTAGGGAAGCATTTAAAGCCAGTCCTGAGGCACCTTCCTCCAGGAGGCAGCCTCACACTCTACCAGTGCCATCAGCAAAGTGAAAATTAAAGTGTTTTTCAAATTCATTCAGTCTTTTAATGTTACCAGAGAGCCAGCAGGGCAGCTGGCAATTAAATGTGACCAGCATTCAGATGCTCGTGAGTGAAGCTTAGCACCTGTACAGAAGCATACGTGCACATAGTTCTATTTTTCCTGGACAGGCAGCAGTGTGATGTTGGCAGTGTAATTTAGGTCCGTCAGCTCTATGTCATTCTGAGTCTGTACTGTTCTCAGCCTGGTTCTTGTAGGAAAACAATAACCTTATAGAACTTAAAGAAGCTTCTGGGAACAGTTGCAAAATGTTTTGGACCAGCTTCTCTAGGTTTCCAAATCAAATCCAATCTTATATTGAAAGATCTGGAAAATAGTACAATGGTTTCATAGTACTTATTTACATTACAATTCAGTTATCACAAGTCAAATTTTCAAGATCAGATAGCTTCCATAAGCAAGAGGTACAAAAGATAATACCGTAGATGGAGCTTTGCCAACATTTGGCACACTACAGTACGTACACTCAGGGCTCGATTTTGTCATTGGGGCGGGCTGGGGGCGTGTCATCCGCTTTTCGTGTTAGCCACCCGACTCCAATTTGGTGCGAGGAAAAATATGCGCTTTTCCCCTAATTGGGCACTTGATTTCCAGCGTGTGCCAACCCCTGGCCCAATTAGTCTTTCCATTCTGAAACTCACCTCCGATGATGTCATCAATGCTGCTGCATTTAAGGCCTGCAAGCAGCCTTGCTTCTTCTGTGGACTGCAAACCTTTTGGCCTTTGCTCTGATAGTTTCTTCCAGGCAAAATGTCCAGCAGTAGACCTAAGTCTGCACCGAGGTTTGATGACGCCGCCCTGCAAGCTCTGGTGGAGGGAGCAAGAGGGAATAAGGAGGTGCTCTTCCCTGCTTCAGGGAGGAAGAAGCCTCCCCAGCAGATGAAGGCTGTGTGGATGCAAGTGGCCCAGGAGGTCAACTCCTTATCTATGTGCCGCAGAACCTGGCTGCAGTGCAGGAAGAGGTTTCATGACCTTCTGCGCACTGGAAAAGTAAGTATGAGTTTCCCATCACCCTCAATCTGATCCCCATTGCCTCTCCTCACCAGCACTCAGCTTTGACAACCTCTTCCTCCACATCCCACTTCACACTGAAATCCCTGCACCCTTACCCATTCCCTCTCTCTGTATGTTCACATTCACTTAACTATTCGACTATGCAGCCCTCACACTCCCTATCACTGTGATGCTATGAAAACAACGTATAACACACAGGGAGGGCCCTTGGTCTTGCCACCTCACTGAATCTTTGTCTCCTTCTAGGCATCTATACTATGGATTCTCTACACTCACTCCTTCATTCTCACTCAAACTCCACTTGTCTCCCTCATTGCAGGAAAAGAGAGCTCACAATAAGAGGGAAAGAGCGAGGACAGGAGGAGCGCCACCCTCAGTAGCCCAGCTCACCCCCTGGGAGGAGGCGGCCCTGGAGATTGTGGGAGTGGAGGACGATGCGCAGGTGGGGGACAGACAGACGGGTGCATCAGAGCAAGCTGGTGACAGAATAGTTTTTCATCTCTCTCATTGACATTGCATGAGTCACTGATAATGATTCTGATACTCTAACAGATTGACTTATGATCATCTGCAATATTCAATGTGCATGTAACCTTGGCCTCACATCTCTGACTCTTTCCTTTACTCCCCCACAGGACCATCGAAAGCGCCGTCCCCACTATCCAGGAGGAACAGCCTGAGCCTCCAGACACCTCAGAGGAAGCTGCAACCTCTGAGGGCGCAGCATCAGCAGAATTCAGCGCACCTAGCACCAGTGCAGACACTCACACATCGGTGGGACCTTCGCGAGATAGTGTAGTGTTGTCACCTGGTGTATCACAGCTCACAAGTGAGCATCAGCAGATGGTGGAGACAGGGACAGCAGTGGAGAGTCCTAGTCGGAGGGCGCAGGACTCTGCCAGCTCGGCTCAGCTGCATGTCGACCCTGTGCCTCCGGGTCCATCCAGAAGGAGAGCGGTGCTGGAACTCCAGGAACAGGTGCAGGAGTCTCTGGCAGGTTTTGTCTCCAGGGTCGCTGCGAGTGTGGAGCGAATGAAGGAGTCCATTGCTAACATGAGCAGAGCCTTTGCGGAGGCGTTGGCGCATGAACGCATCACCACGGAAAGGATGGCAACCTCCGTGGAAAGCATGGCTACCTCCATGGTAAGGCTGGCTATCGTAGAGGAGAGGATGGCTACGGTAGAGGAGAGGCTGGCTACGTCCATCGAGGAGCTTAGTCGCCAGGTTATGAAAAACATGGTCATTGTTCAGAATATACTGACATCTCTTGAGGAGCGATGGTCAGCTATTGAGCATAGAAACCAGACCTTCAGGTAAGTCCTCGGGAGTGGGACTTCCAGTACAGAAACGGGTCCTCATGGCCCCCCTGAAGTGCAGGAAGGTGCTGTCAAGCCACTTGCTAGCTCTGAAGTGGGGCTGACCCATGAGAGGGATGTTGGTGGCAGACAACAAGGAAGTGGGGGCTCCTCTCCAAGCGCTCACATGACCATGCCACTGCAAAGTCCTCAGTCAGAGCCCCACCAGAGTCCCCACCCAACTGAGATCGGCGTCTCAACCCCTGCACAGCCGCAGGAGCAGCAGACTGGAGCCGAGCCCTCACAGGCTCGTAACCCCAGAGGACGGCCGCCAAAGATGTTGAGACAGGAGCAGCAAGAAAGTGAGCAAGGGGCCTCCACATCTGCTGAAGCCACAGGGGAAGCACCACGTAGGAGCACGTATAAGAGGAAGATAATGCACAAGTAGTCACAAGGGTAGTCACTTGGGTGAAATGTCATGTTTAATGTTGAAAAGCCATCAGTTGGTTATTGTAAATAAAAAATTCTGATGGCAACTGTTGCAGTTGTGGCGTCTGTCATATCGCTAATGGGACTTCCACACTGAGGGCTTCGGATGACTTGCAATTGTCAGTATGGTGGTCAGAGTGATAGGAATCCGCAGTTTCTTGGCCATTGTCGATGGTCTGATAAGAAGGTGCGAGGCAAAAGTGTTTGATTGTGCAGGCTAAGCAAATCTGGCCAAGAGGAGTGCGTCCCTTGCATCCCGGGCAGCAATGTGGTCGCGTGCTGGCACCTTCTGGCCTATGCAGCTTCAGGTGGGTGAGCAGCAGCTTGGCGCTCCTGTTGTTGCTGCTGCTGTTGGTGGTGCTGTTGTTCATGGATCTGTTGCTGCCACGGCTGGTCTTTGTCCAAATCTGATGTCCAGGAGGAAAGGAAATAAATGGTTCCCATGCTTCTGGTATATGCCTCAGTTGAGAAAGCGCTCAATCAAGGTGGCGAGAGGGGTTTCCCAGGAGGTCACATTGGAGATGGGTGTCAGGCTCCAAACTTCCACAACAATGTGTATGCCTGCTAAAAGTTCCCCCAGACCTGAGACAACAAAGTTCTGCCACCTGCAAATGGTGATTGCTGGAAACTCCTTTTTAATGGTGGAGCTGCAGCTGTTAGTAAGCAATCCACTTGTGCTGCCGCCAGGTTTCACTGGCGTGTTTCAGAGGAGATGTGAACCACGTGGGAAAAGTGTTAAAATCAGAAAGGCCTCTCAAAATGGGATTATAGAGGCACTTAGCTGGTTGTTAAGGGCCTTAAGGCCCTATCCCGCCTCTTGGAGGCGGGATGGAGATGGGGTCAGAAAACTCGCATTTGGGAAAATTGCTCGGAGGCGGGATGGAGGCGGGATCGGGCCCGCCTGCCATTTTTCGCGATTTTAACACCTCACACGCCTCCAATCCCACCTCCTTGGGCCTGGCAAAATCGAGCCCTCAGTCTCCAGTTTCTGACTGGAGATTTTGCTTTGTTCAACTTTAATAACAATTCAAGTTTGCTTGGTGTGTAGGTGCATGGTGATAGACTTGTGCTTCAGGTTTTAATAGTATTGTACAAAACACATAACTGCTTAGGACAGGCTGATGTTTAAACAACAGCACAAAAGTCTAGTCTGATTAGGTCACTGTAAGGCTTGTGCACACGCCACTTCTTGAAAAGCTTAATCATTACTTTTAGGTTGAGCTGCTTCCAGTAAAGAAGGATAGCTGACTCTTAACTATGTTGATTCTGGCCCACAATTTTCATCTAAGTGTTTTCAACACATTCAGGAAGAATGTTGAGCCTCCATTATGCTTGTTCTGTAGCCAAAGGTCACGTGTTAATGTCATTATAATGTGGTTCTGAGGGAAATGAAAAAATAGACTTCAACAAACGTGCATGGAGTTTGTGCTGATGACAATCACCCTTCCATTTTTACATCTTTGTTTAAAGTTGCAGCTGCCCATAATTACATTGTTTGCATATCAATAGATTGGAGCTGAAGAAATATGCCTACACTTATTTTTTTGAACAAAATTTTAATCATCACATCATCTGATTTGAAACCAACTTTGCTGGCAAGCCTATTATGTGGCACTTTATCAAACAACTTTTGGAAGTCCATGTACACCACATCAACTGCATTGCCCTCATCATCCCTCTCTGTTACCTCATCAAAAAACTCAATCAAGTTAGTTAAACACGATTTGCCTTGAACAAATCCATGCTGGCTTCCCTTAATTAATCCACACGTGATCAAGTGACTGTTAATTTTGTCCCGGATTATCATTTCTAAAAGCTTCTCGACCACTGAGGTTAAACTGACTGGCCTGTAGTTGCTGGGTTTATCCTTGCACCCTTTTTTGAACAAGGGTGTAACATTTGCAATTCTCCAGTCCTCTGGCATCACCCCCTTATCTAAGGAGGATTGGAAGATTATGGCCAGTACCTCTGTAATTTCCACCTTTACTTCCCTCAGCATTCTAGAATGCATCCCATCTGGTCCTGGTGACTTATCTACTTTAAGTACAGCCAGTCTTTCTAGTATCTCCTCCTTATCAACTTTTAGCCCATCCAGTATCTCAACTACCTCCTCTTTCATTATGACTTTGGCAGCATCTTCTTCCTTGGTAAAGACAGATGCAAAGTATTCATTTAGTACCTCAGCCATGTCCTCTGCCTCCATGCGTAGGTCTCCATTTTGGTCCCTAATCGGCCCCCCCCCCTCCTCTTACTACCCGTTTACTAGTTACATGCCTACAGAAGACTTTTGGATTCCCTTTTATGTTAGCTGCCAGTCTATTCTCATACTCTCTCTTTGCTCCTCTTATTTCCTTTTTCACTTCCCCTCTGAACTTTTTATATTCAGCCTGGTTCGCACTTGTATTTTCAACCTGACATCTGTTATACACCCCCTTTTTCTGCTTAATCTTACTCTCTATCTCTTTTGTCATCCAGGGAGCTCTGACTTTGGTTGCCCTACCTTTCCCCCTTGTGGGAATGTACCTCTACTGTACCCAAACCATCTCCTCTTTAAAGGCAGCCCATTGTTCGATTACAGTTTTGCCTGCCAATCTTTGATTCCAATTTACCCGGGCCAGATCTGTTCTCAACCCACTGAAATTGGCCCTCCTCCATTTAAGTATTTTTACTCTAGATTGCTCCCTCTCCTTTTCCATAAATAATCTAAACCTTATGATACTATGATCACTATTCCCTAAATGTTTCCCTACTGACACTTTCTCCACTTGACCCACTTCATTGCCCAGAACCAGATCCAGTAATGCCTCCTTCCTCGTTGGGCCAGAAACGTACTGATCTAGAAATTTCTCCTGAACACACTTCAGAAATTCTTCCCTCTCTCTGCCCTTTACACTATTACTATCCCAGTCTATATTTGGATTATTGAGGTCCTCCATTATCACTGCTCTCTTGTATCTCTCTGTAATTTCCCTGCAAATTTGCTCCTCTATATCCTTCCCACTAGTTGGTAACCTATAGAATACACCTAGCAATGTAATGGCACCTCTATTGTTTCTTAACTCTAACCAAATAGATTCTGTCCTTGACCCCGCCAGGACCTCCTCTTTCTCCAGCACTGTAATATTCTCCTTAATCAATACTGCCACCCCTCCTACTTTCTTTCCTTTCCTATCTTTCCTGAACACCTTATATCCAGGGATATTTCGTACCCAATCCTGCCCTTTTTTGAACCAGGTCTCCATTATCGCCACAACATCATATTCCCATGTGACTGCAGCTCACCAACCTTATTTACCACGCTTCGTGCGTTTACACACACACACTGTAAACCTATCTTAGACCTTCTTGTATTCTCTCTTAGTCTGACCCCACCTAATACCGTACTATTTCTTACTCTAGTGCTATTCTTCTTCTTTATCATATTATGCTTAAATATAAAATGTGTTCTGCACTCCAGATTCAGAATATATCTTTGGAATATTTTATGACATTTGTGCAAGTCCTTTCATCAGTGGGTTTTCTTTCTCTTCCTTTAACAATCTACAGGATTTTAAAACCTAAACTCTTTCAGTTCTACAATCCTCACACCTAACTCTGTTCCTCTGACTGGCACTTGTGCAACCAGCCTTCCCTTTGCTCCAGCATTGGTGGGTGTGCCTTCAGCTGCCTGGGCCCCATGCTCTGTAATTCCCTGCCTAAGACCATTCTGCCTCTCTGCCTAGATAAACCTATTTTTTATCATTCATGTTGCATGTTTTCCTATAAGGGGCATTTTTAGTTGTTTCTCGCCCCTAACTTCTGTCTTTATGTGCTGCAGTGTGTCAAACTAAAACCCAGCCTGTCACCCCCAAATTGTACAGGAGCACAATGTACCACAAAAAAGAGAAAATGCTACCAGCCAGTCGCTATGACGCCTATAAATATTGGACTGATTGTGTTACCCTTGCATATTTAGCCTTCATCAATACTTTTGTCTCCTTATGCGGAAAATTAACACTGGAAATAAAACACAAAGATCAAAAATCCATAACAACTGTTCACATAATAATCCATAGCAGGGTTCACATAACATCTGCAACTAAGTCTCCTTATGGCTGTGTATCTGGCTTTGAAAGGCAGATCCCATCTTTTACACAAATCCTGTGAATCTTGTTCATACTGCATTGTTGTGAATTGAATTTGACTGCTATTAATCATAGTTATTTGCACGCAATGGGGGAGTGCTTCATTTCGCTGGCCATAAATTGCAATTTTCTCAAAAGATGAAGTTCTGTTAACCTCTGCAAAAAAAAAAATTGGAAAAATATCTCTATTTGAAGCTAAAAGCAACCATGTAGCAGGATTTGTTATAATATTCCGGAAGCTGCATGCTATGATATTGGAGATGTTCACCATTTATTGCCTACTGTATATTATCTGAGCTATTGGGCAAAAGAATACCTACAACTATATCACCAGCAGGGCATACTACACTCTTAGAATGTGGGCCCCTCTGCTGTGGTAGGCATACACCCTACCTGAATGACAGTACAAACACACAGAAGTTATATATGAGCAGTATAGTACCAGATGGGAAATAATTAGTAGCCTTTGCTTCTTGCATACTATGTTGGCTTGGCTTGATTGTGCATTGTACCAACCTAGAAAACTAATAAAATTGACCAATAGCTTCAAAAAGTGACAGCTCAAAACAATTAATTGCATTGAAAATGCAGTGGGACACAGGGTTTGTAATTTAAGCTGTATGTAAATCCAACATTCCTTCACTTGTATTGGAGAGGAAAAAACACAAATACAGGAAAGTTTGAAGAGGATACAAATGTTGAAGGCACTAGATTCATTTTGTAGGGTAGTCCGGGGACAACTCATCGTAGAAAATTTAGATTTTTCACACTATATTTGATGCATTCGCCCATAGTTTGGAGCCTACAATGAACAGGGGCATTGCATTTAAAAATCTAAATGCAGAAGGGAGGTTTGCTCAATTTTATCGAAAATGATTTCCTATTTGCCACTTGAAAGTTACTAATTTCATCTTTACATTTTGAAACTTATTTTTCACAGTGGCAGCAGAAGGATCTGTAAGTAGGAGAAAAAAAGTACTTAAAAAAAAACTTGTCCGCTGGTAAATTAAGGATTCAAACTTGGTCACAGCCATAGAGAACAAATTTAGAATTGTCACAAATACTGTCCAAATCCCTATGCTCTTCCTTTCATGCCAACTTTAATACTTCATAATTGATATATTGTTAATCTGAAAAAGTAGTAAAAATAAGTCTCATTCAACAGATCAATCATCACTTCTGAATAAAAACTACCTCAACACTCTCCCCATCCAACCCCCACCTTCAAAGTTCACAGACAACCTACCCACTTGAACCTACCCAGTACAAAGAAATATTTCACCCCCACTTGGTTCACAGAGACACTTTCCCTTGTCCAATCTTCCTAGTTCATGATTGCTCTCTTCTCCCTTTCTTTCCTCAATTCACTCTGCTTGCTCCCTCTCCAGTTCAATCTGGTATTCTTTTTATACTGTAGACACTCTCCTTTCAACCCCAGTTAAAGCTGGCACTTTTATTTCCCCTTGTTGTCACTCTCCTTCCCCACACCATTTTATACCTGGTCTGTACTCCTCTCACCCTATGCCACTCCAGATTTTCTCTACACTCCCCCTCAGTGCCATCCTTGGGTTCCTATCCACTTCCTTTTATTGTTGCTGCTATAAGCCAAAACAATTGAATGTCGCTGCATACTATGGGCAGGAATTCAGAATTCCCGATCTCACAAGAAATCCCACCACAGTACGCAACTGTGATCAATCACTTTGGCTCATAGCAGCAACGACAACAGGATTGGGGAGGAGGCCTCAAGTGGCATTGGGGTAGGTGCGGGGTGTAGTAGATGGGGTTGGTCCATGCGGATTTTTCGTGCCCAAATGCGGACATGCGGATTAGGCCCCCAAAATGTTGGCTGCCCACAGCAAATGTGGATGGTTGTCAAATATGCTTGCCTCTGGGTTAGGGAGTTATGGTTTCAACCCCAATTTTGAGCACATAATCTAAACTGATACTCTAGTGCAGGAATGAGGAAGAGCTGCAATGTCAAAGGTGCTGCCTTTCAGATAGCACATTAAGCTGAGATTCTGACCGTCTCTTCAGGCAGATGTTAAAGATGCCATGTCCTGGCCAACATTCCCCCTTCAATCAACATCACCAAAATACAGATTAACTGGTTAATCATTTTATTCTTGTGTATAAGCTCCTCCTATATGCAAAATAGCTGCTACATTTGACTATGCAAATCACCATAATTAATTATATATGAAGTTCTTTGTGATGTGATAAGGTGCTCCATCAATGCAAGTCATTCATTCACTCCTTGAAGTTGAAACTAAATTCTACCAACTATTCAAGTACATTGTCCTTATTTGTGAGAGACAAGGCCTAGTGACATTTTACTCTTAAATGTAGTATTCTGTCTATAACTGCTGTATGACCATAATTAAATATGTAGTACTGTAACCTTCACAGGGTTCCTATTCACAAAATACAATTTAGATTTTATCAGTTAAAGTTTAATTATGATTTTGTGTAAATGATTACAGTTTGAGGGAGATTTGTGTATTTATGTGCATATCTGAATGAAATGTAATCTGGTTTTATTGTAATAAAAAGATATTTGTTGTGATTCAAACAGTGGAGTTCACATTCCTCAAGTATTAATTGCAACAAATCATTTTAATATAACTTACAAATCATCTGCTGAAGACAAGAAAGCATTTTGGGATACTATAAAAATACCACAGTTTGGAATGCAAAACATGTGAAAACTCTGGGGGAGAGATTTTCTCCATGCACTAAGAGTAGTGAAACTTCAAACATTTAGTAAGAATGAATTTCTGATCTTAATACACCCAGTGCATAGAGAAAATCTGATAGTTATTTTCAATTCAAATAATTGTACTGATACAAGTTGATAACTGGGAGACATTCATCTCATGTATACTGAAGATGTGCATATATTCTATAGTCCATAGTATAGGATACATTACATTATCTAGGAAGTTAACTATGTTTTGCACAAAATATACATCCAGCAGAAAGGGCAAAATATAAGGACATTGTTATACTAAAGATATCCAGTATAAGCGTAAAGAAATGTGCGATTTGCAGAACTTTTTACTTATGGACAACAGTTCACAAGTATACCAAATGCTAATTACATTTTAATGTTAGGAGAGTGCTGGCAGGACAGTTAGTTGGCTCTTGCTAATATTAAAAAGATTAAAATATAGTTTAAAGTGGATTTGACTGGGAACTTTTTAAGTGGAGTTCCTGTGACTTCATAATTGAATTACAACACACAGCAAAGCCAAAATAGCTTCACATTAAACACAAACTGTGTGATATAAATGGACTGTAAGACATATTATATAAGGAGACAATTAGGTTGTATATTCATTACAAATATATATTGCAAATAGGGAGACACTTACATCACATACTGAAAATATACCTACATGAAATTATGAAATCCTTATCAGCTCTTTTCTCTTTCAGAAAACCCAACTTCTATTTTTTAATCTATTTTTAAATGCACTGATCAAAATAACCTATGTTATAAATAGAGGATACTGAGTGGCAAGTGATTGAATTCAGAATGTGTTCTGTGAGCAAGGGGAACCAAATAACTGTCAGCGAGAGTGAAATGTGTGGGCTCCACTCACATGTTCTGTAATTATTGGGCTGTCATTTAGTATTTGTTTATACTGCAATGTGTTCTGTATCTACATTTCTGCTATGAACAGATTTATGCAATATAAATAATGACACACTTTAAAATTAATTTTGAGCCACTTTAAGTCCAGCTAATTCTATTGGCAGCGGTAGCAGACCATTAATCTCTAGTTTTATAGAGGCTCAAGCTTCATATAAAATCAGAATCACATTGTTTTTAAAGTGCACAAGAGCTCATGCACAACTTCACGACTTTGCTTTTTACAAGTAAATAGACCACAATTGTTTTCTGTATAAACAGTGCTTTATTCTAGTGTGAGTGGTTTTCTGTTGAAGTGTAACTTTTTAAGTAATTGATTTCATCCATGCATCCCATTGTTGGATAGTAATATAGTCAAGGGGTCTCATATTGGACACAAACTTTTACAAATTTAATTTATTAATAATGCACAATTAATTTTAAAATTAAATTATAAAAGTTTGCTGTGTTTCATCTTTTGAAATCTCTGACGACTGTTACACACTGATGAAAGTTACACACACATAAAAACTGCCCACTTTAGCACATTACACCTCCTGCTGAGTTTGTTTAAACCTTCATCTTCATACACTGAAATGAGAAGTCACACAACACCAGGTTATCGTCCAACAGTTTTATTTAAAATTACGAGCTTTCGGAGCGCTGCTCCTTCTTCAGGTACAAGTACAGTGAGGGAATCTATTACACAGTATATATACACAGAAATCAAAGGTCTGCAGAGATACAATCTGTTAGGGAGGCATTACATCAAAGATACATCAGAGTACAGCTAAGACAATGAGGTGGGTCACAGGGGGTCCAACGTGTCAAATGCTGCCGTCTGCAGTTTAGCTTTTAACTTTTTTTTTAAACTGGAAAAACAGACAACGATGACTTTTTAAAAACTGGAAAAACAGACAACGATGTCAAGTCACGTTCTGTAGCGTGACATGAACCCGAGATCCCTATTGAGGCCGTCCTCATGGGTGCGAACTTGGCTATCAGTTTCTGCTCGATGATTTTGCGTTGTCGTGTGTCTCGAAGGCCGCCTTGGAGAACGCTAATCCGCAGATCCGAGGCTGAATGTCCTTGACTGCTGAAGTGTTCCCCGACTGGGAGGTAACAATCCTGCCTGGCGATTGTTGCGCGGTATCCGTTCATACGTTGTCTCAGTGTCTGCATGGTCTCGCCGATGTACCATGCCGCGGTGCATTCTTTCCTGCAACATATGAGGTAGACAATGTTGGCCGAGTCACATGAGTCTGTACCATGTACCTGGTGGGTAGTGTCCTCACGTGTGATGATGGTATCTGTGTTGATGATCTGGCATGTCTTGCAGAGGTTGCCGTGGCAGGGTTGTGTGGTGTCGTGGTCGCTGTTCTCCTGACAGCTGGGTAATTTGCTGCGAACGATGGTACTTTTGAGGTTAGGCAGCTGCTTGAAGGCGAGTAGTGGAGGCGTGGGGATGGCCTTCGCAAGGTGTTAGTCGTCATCGATGACATGTTGAAGGCTGCGAAGAACATGGCGTAGTTTCTCCGCTCATGGGAAGTACTGGACGACGTAGGGTACTCTGTTGGTTGTGTCCCATGTTCGCCTTCTGAGGAGGTCTATGCGGTTTTTCGCTGTGGCCCGTCGGAACTGTCGATCGACGAGTCGAGCGTCATATCCCGTTCTTACGAGGGCGTCTTTCAGCGTCCGTAGGTGTCCATCGCGTTCCTCCTCGTCTGAGCAGATCCTGTGTATTCGCAGGGCTTGTCCATAGGGGATGGCTTCTTTAACGTGGTTAGGGTGGAAGCTGGAGAAGTGGAGCATCGTGAGGTTGTCCGTGGGCTTGCGGTAGAGTGAAGTGCTGAGGTGTCTGTCTTTGATGGAGATTTGTCTGTCCAAGAATGAAACCGATTCTGAGGAGTAGTCCATGGTGAGTTTGATGGTGGTATGGAACCTGTTGATGTTATCGTGTAGTCCTTTCAGTGATCCTTCACCGTGGGTCCAAAGGAAGAAGATGTCATCGATGCATCTGGTGTACAGCGTTGGTTGGAAGTCCTGTGCAGCGAAGAAGTCTTGCTTGAACTTGTGCATGAAGTGGTCATGATGCGGAGATGCCGGTGTTGGACTGGGGTGGACAAAAATGAGAAGTCGCACAACACCAGGTTATAGTCCAACAGTTTTATTTAAAATTACGAGCTTTCGGAGCTGCTGCTCCTTCGTCAGGTAAAGGTGCGACTTCTCATTTTTGTGCATGAAGATGTTGGCGTATTGGGGTGCGAATTTGGTCCCCATGGCTGTTCCGTGTGTTTGGGTAAAAAACTGGTTGTCATTCATACACTGAAATGTTGTATCCTGAGCCAATTATTCTTCATCTGACTCTCATGTTGATTTTTTTGAAATCTCATAGAGTCATTAAATGTTACAGCATAGAAACAAGCCCTTCAACCCATTAAGTCTGAACTGGTGTTTTATTTTCTGCAGGAGCCAATTAGTCCAATTCCACTCTTCTGTTTACTCCCCATGCCCTGTAATATTCCTCTTTTTCAAGCAACTATATAATTCCCTATTAAAAGTACTTATAGTCTCTGCTTCAACAGTAGTTTGTGGCAGAGCATTGTGCATTCTAACCACCTTTGTGTAAAGCCATTTTTTCTAGCCTTTACTTTAATTCATCTTGTAATTATCTTAAATTTATGGCCCCTTGTTACCCTCGCCCCGCCAGTGGAAACAATCTATCACTATTTACCTTAGCGCTCTGAAGGGTTACAATATCAGATCCCCCTCAACCTTCCTCAGTTCAAGTGAGGAAAAAGGCCTAAGTTCACAACTGTACTCCAGCCTGACTGAGGTCTTCTACAAATCGGAGGAAAAATATGCGGCTCCCTATGTGTGTGTGATGTTTCCCACTTAATTTTCCTCCATGTACTATGCCCAGATGATCCGATACGCCAAGGAACAGAAAAATCTGCCTCTATGTCACTAGATACAAAACTAAGGTTTCCGTTGCCCTTTTTTATACTTTATTCACATACATTGTCACCTTTAATGAACTGTGTATCTCCACACCACGGTTCCTCTGCCCCTCTTCTCCATTTAAAATCTACCATTTAAGCTGTATTTCTTTTCCCTACTATTACTTCCAAAATATAATACTTCATGTTTTTCTACATTGAACTGAATCTGCCACTTATCCGCCCATCCTACTAACCTAATTATGTCCTGCAGTCTTTCACAATCCATGTCAGAATTTGTCATGCTTCCCAATTTGGTGTCATCAGCAAATTTCAATATTGTTCCCTCAATTTCTAAGTCCAGATCATTAATGTATCGAGTAAATAGGACTGGTCACCGTGAAACATTACAATTTTCCAGTCCAAGAAATGTCCCTTTGCTTTCTGCCCGCCAAGGACCTCTCTACCCATGTGGTTACATTCACCTTAATTCCATTTTACATTTCCTTTAGCTTTCCTCTCGCTTATTTCACTCTGGTGTAATTGTGCAATTTACTTTCTCTTGGTAAATTTTAGTGGCACTGCAGCTGCTCAATTCCATCAAAATAATTTCAGCTGCGTTTGTGCCTTAAGGGGAAACTAGAAGGAGAAAGAAATAGAAGGATATATTGATAGGGTGAGATGAAGCAAATAGAGTGGGAGCAGGCTAATGTTGAGCAGAAACACCGGCATTGGGCCAAACAGCCAGTTTCTGTGCTGTAGATTCTATGTAATTCTATGGAAATTGTTTACTGTGCCATAAGACAAATAGATATAACATTTGGTTAAAAAGAGTATGCTGCAGTTTATGAACTGCATTAATTGAACAGATTGACTCATGTGACAAAACTGAATTCTGTAGGGGTGATGCAGCGTTTGTCTCAGGGTATTACAGTTCGGTAACTCGGCGGAGACCCGTCTCTGTGGTGTCTCTGCGACACTCACTTCAAAAATTTCAAAAAATGTGTGCTTATGTGACCTAATACTGGCACAAATCCTTTTGTGAAGCATACCCCAGAGCAGCATTTGTACTTTACAGCGACAGACCTTGGACCTACCAAGTGGGAGGGAGGAGGGTAACAGAAATTTAAAAAATAATTCTAACAGAATTTGTTAAAATAATGTTGGTGCTATTAACTGTTGACGTTCTTTCAGAAGAGATGTAGACAACAATTAAATTCTTCCTTGATTTCACCAAAAGGCTCCACTAGCTTCCTGTACCTGTGCACATCAACTTCAAGCACATTGCCTTTACCTTCAAATGCCTTAGTTTCCTTGCCAGTGTCAGAGGAGCTAAGGGTAGAAGTGGGAACAACCTATGTCACTTACACTGGTCTAATTCCTGATACCCTTCTCTTTCAGCCACCGTACCCCTGAAACTCCATCTACAAATTTTTCTACCTTACCTATTCACCTTCTCTCTTCAACTGTTCTATCAGCCCTGCCACAATTCTATTCTATCTTTTCTTTCATTCTCACTTGGTATCTACATTATTCTTTTCTCCATAAAGCATTCTGAGACTTGCCCAAAATGTAACTTGTTGCTATGGCCTCAAATTTTCTCAGGGCTTGGGTGGAGTCCCAGTATTAAAGGGGCAGGAGAGGACAGGCAGTGGCAGGAATTGGGACGGGACCCAGTAATGCTGGGTCTCTGCCCTGAAGAGCAAGCTGCAGGAATTTCCTCTGTGGGTGGGGGTGGGGTGGTTGGTAGTTGGGTCTTTCCCCTTGCCACCTAATGGCTTGGAATTTGCAGTCAGCGGCGAAGTGACGTCGATCACCGCTGACCTTGAAGAAAGCTGCCCTCAAAGATCTTGCGATCTCTGTGGTGAAAACTTTAGCTTTCTTGACCTTAATTTGATTGTAGCACTGTCAAAAGGGGATCCCCAGTGTTGAGCAGCAGTGATGTCATCAAACTGTCCAAGCAGCCAATCACATTGAAGAATTCTCACAGTCAGCAAACCAGGAAATAAAAAGCAATAGCAAAATACTGCAGATGCTGGAAATCTGAAATAACAACACAAAATGCTGGAAACACTCAGCAGGTCAGGCGGCATCGAGGATAGAGAAACAGAGTTAACGTTTCAGGTCGAGGACCCTTTGTCAGAACTGGAAAAGGTTAGAGAAGAGAGATTTTTAAGCAAGTGCAGTGGCAGGGACAGGGAGGAGGGGATGAAAGAACAAAGGGAAGGTCTGTGATAGGCTGGAAGGCAGGAGAGATTGACTGACAAAAGGGATGATGGTGCAAGGCAAAAGGAGAGGTTATGGGACAAGTTAAGAAACAAAAGATGACTCTAGATGAGGTGTAAATGGCGATGGCAGACTCACCAACAGCTACCACGTGAGAGAAAAAAGGGGAAAAAAAATTATAGGGGACGAGGTTATAGTCTGAAATTGTTGAACTCAATGTTAAGTCCAGAAGGCTGTAAAGTGCCTAATCGAAAGATGAGGTGCAGTTCCTCGAGCTTACGATGAGCTTCGTTGGAACAGTGTAAGAGGCCGAGGACCGAGAAATCAGTGTGGGAGTGGAGCAGAGAATTACAGTGATAGGCGACCTGAAGCTCGGGGTCACGTTTACGGACTGAACGAAGGTATTCCGCAAAGCGGTCACCCAATCTGCATTTGGTCTCTCCAGTGTAGAGAAGATCGCATCGTGAGCAGCGAATACAGTATACTAAATTGTAAGAAGTACAAGTAAATCGCTGTTTCACCTGGAAAGAGTGTTTGGGGCCCTGGACGTGGGAAGAGAGGAGGTAAAAGGGCAGGTGTTGCATCTCCTGCGCTTACACAGGAAGGTGCCGGGCGAAGGTGAAGGAGTGTTCAGGCTGATAGAGGAGTGGACCAGCGTGTCACGGAGGGAATGGTCCCTTCAGAATGCTGAAGCGGAGGGGGGAGGGGAGGGGAAGCATCGATTATCAATTCACTGTTTTAAAGTTTTAGAGAATGAAATAAAGATTGGTACATACATATGGGATTAAGGTAGAAGCTGAAATATCATAAATAAACTTTAAAACACTTTTTTAATTATTTTAAAAATCTAGTAATTTTTATCAATAATGGAGAAATTTGACATTCCACAAATATAAATTTAGTTTTTCAGGACCAGAATGGTTGTTCAACAGTCAATACACCATTAAAACCCCAGTTACACCTATTCCAACAAGGCTTAACTTTGTTTAACAGCGATATTAGAGCGGAAAAGCTTAAGTTTTTGTCAGTTCAACTGATCTCACTGATTGCCGGTTCTGGAGAATTCCACAGTAGGGAATTACTGACCACAACTTCAGGATTTCCGCATTTACCTGCACATGCGCTAAATCCTTAAGTTACAGTCCGTTTCAGAGGGCTGAATGTTTTGCCGTCATTACCACTACAAAATCTGGGCCAATATAACAAACAGCCGGGACTGGTGGCGTGGTGTCATCTGCCAGAATTCCGTCTGGTCTTAGGTCCACTGACCAGAAGATAATGAATGCCAGCAAGATACCAGCATTTAGTGCAGTGGCTTAAAGGGGGCTCACAGGGGTGTTCCGGGCTAGGGTATGGCCTGACTTTGGAAACTGTGGTAGGGTCAGGATTCCAGGCCATCGGCAGGACGCAATTTCCATACCACCATAGTTACCGTGGCAGAGCGAGATTGTGGTTTTTCAGCCCCATTGTAGAAATATCCTTTTCACTTTTTTAAAGTAGCATAAAGAATGTTTAGTGCTTGTAGCAGATTTTCTTTTATACTTTATTAAGGAGGTATAGAAAGAACTGTGTCTCATTGCAAACGGACTTCCAAACATCCTTTCAAACACAAAACCAAAGAACAGACATACCATGGGACAGTGGATTTCAAATCACAATGTGGTTTTAATGTGCATCTATTTACAACAGGTACTTTGAATGCAAATTAGTACTGAGATGCCAGTGAAGTATATCTCACATTTGCAGAATATATGTAGGAAAATACATAATTGTGAGCATGCATTGCATGTAGAAAAACAAATAGCTAGGTTTGTATGATGTATCAAAAAATATAGATATACATATAAAAACAGAAAATGCTGGAAATACTCAGCAGGTCAGGCAGCATCTGTGGAGAGACTAACAGAGTTAACGAGCCAGAACCTGCGGTGGGTATGACGGCGTACTCTCAGAGTAGGTATGCCGCCGACCGCAATATCCAGGCCAATGTTTCAGGTCGATGACCTTGTGTCATCTATATATATATATAGATGTGTGTTACAAGGAAGAGCAAAGTTTCAATAGTTTTAAAATATAATCAGAATTCTCTATGCAACTGTCTTTTTACATACTCCTATATGTTACTGTTTTATTATATGTATGAATTACTATTTTATGAAGATAACTAATTTTCCAAATTGCACCTCACTCAAACTGAAGTGTTACTGTACCATGACTTATATAGCAGTGATATAAAGTTTTATTTCACCTAATGTTATGGGAAAATAGCACAAATTGTGCATTTTCTACTAAGATATTTTGATAAAACAATACAAGTTAAAAGATTCTGTCATTCTGATTAGCTATCCCTTAATGCTTGAGGATTACAAGTCGTACTATTGCAGCCTAATACATATTTTGTGGTAATGTAATAAAAGGGCATTTTGTTGACTGAGAATACTATGGATTAAGTATAGAGTTACTGACTGGGAGTCATAGGATATGGAAAATAATTCCCAGAGTGACGTTGAGAAAACATGAAGTACAAGCTCCAGAGGTGAATGGGTATCCATTTCTATCACACGCTTGTGTTGTATGATGATAAAACAACACATTTTCCAATTAAAAGTATTGGCATTTGGGACAATGATTGGATTACTATAATTGGGTTGGGACAGGATAAATTACCAGATTTCCCCCTCCTGATTTCTATATAATCACCCTTGGTTGAAGTGCTTGTGTGTGGATGTCAGATGAGGACAGGACAGAGCTTGGTTGTGATGCACCCATTGTCAAAAAGCCTTTCCTGCGATCACAGTCTAGGCTCTTAAGTGAAGAATGGCCACTTGGAGAAGGCACCAGAGGATATGCAGTGTCTATAGAACCAAAACCCTGAAAAGAATCAAGGCTTTCAGGAGAGGAGAAGGGGGGGGAAGAACATTGAAAGTTGGGTAAGTTGGTAATGGTTATGATTTCTGATGGTCTGAGGTCCTGTGGCATCAACATTGCTCCAGGTTGCAAAACAACAACTGAAAATGACCAACCCATAGCAAGATCATCTGTGTGGTAGGAAAAAAATCTTCTGTGATTCTTTACTTTTTTTGAAATTCCACTTAAAAGAAAGTCCACCCATTCAGTAATTCCTAAATCACCACTGCTGCCTTCTGTGCTTTTCGTGTACTCTAATAAAAGTGATGGAATATTTGAGAAACCTACAGCTTAGGTCATGACAGGCTCATGTGCCACTGCACATTCAATCTAATGCCTTAAGCTTGAATTTGTTGGGGGGGAGGCGGGGGAATTGGTTGAGTCCTGGTGTAGGTGACTGGAATTTGGGGCAGGAGCCAGATATGCCAGAGTTATACCTGTTCTAAAATGCACATTAAATTCCAGTAGAATTGGCTACTGTAGAAGATGCACCTTCCCCCAAAATGGTGCTTGAATGCAAATGGCAGGTTAATGAGGGCAAAGCAACTGTCCCAAAAATCCCACTATTTATGCCAGAAAAACACCTTATCCTTAATTTAAACCTGTAGAAAAGAAGGGTAGTTACCTGCATGAGTTGACAAACCAAGAAGTGGTTGAATTTGCAAGCTATGTCCACAATCTGTGTGAAGTATCAACTTTGACAGGACCAGTTAGAAAAATCAGAATGAATTCTAAAAATTGCAGTTGAGCGGTTTCTGGCAGGGAAATCTTTTTCCTCCCACCCTCTGTTATGGAAACCTGACCATGGAGTTCGCTATAGCTATTCGTATATATGTCCTTATCATGGCGGCAGAACAGGAGTAGGAGGGAGAGGGAATGCAAGAGGCACACAGGATAAGGCTACACCAAAGAAGACCAATTGGGAGGTACCCTTCCACCAGAGTTTGCAAGCCACGCTGCACTCTCAAGAATATTTCAGAAGAGATCTGCTTTAGGTAGTAGTGGTTCATTAAGAAGGCATAGAAAGAACTGTGTCTCATAAATGGACTTCCAAATATCTTCTCAAACGCAAAAAAACAAAGAACAGACAGTGGTTTTAATGTGCTTATATATATTTACAGCAGGTGCTTTTATTTTTATCACTGTTCTTATCCCTGGTGCCTCTCTATGCTGTTCCAGAACCTATCCTGGTGCTGTGCTGAGGGGCTACCTGAGGAAGAGGGACACCAGTGGTGCTTGGCTGCCCTGTGGTTGATCTCAGGCCCTCTGAGTCCCGGGAGGACTCCTCAGCAGGCTGCATCACCACTGCAGGTGTGTGGCCAACCCGATCCTGTATCCTGACACATACATGAGCAGACATCTGAAGGGGGTTGGCTACAAAAGTCACATGAGCTGCCATTAGGAGAGAGGAAACTTACCTCTTCTTCGGCAGCCTCCTGCGGTCTCTTTAAGGAGACGCGGAAAAACTGAGTGGAGCAATCATCCGAAATTGGACCCCCTAACCCTGATTTTGCATCTCGAATTTCTACCCCTGCAGACTTAAGTCACAAGAACACTCAAGCATAAACTGTGCTTTAAAATGGAGAGAAAGCGGAGGGGAGGCATAATTCTGATCTTTTCCTGAGGGAACATTGATCATGACCCACATGGGCTCTGTGAAGGTTATACCTACAATAAGAATGAATACTTGCATGGAATTTTATCGGAAATACAGAAATGGATCTCAAATAACCAGCAGAATAATATTTTAGGTAAAATGCTTTTACTCTTAAATGGGATTTGATCTTGCATAGTTGAATTTAATGCTTATATTTAATATTGCATTGAACAGAATCTTCTTTGAAACATGGAAAATATTAGCTTGGAAATGAGAGTTTATCTTATCCATTGAATTTAAGTGGGCTTCACTCTAATGAGTTTTAATGAACTTGGGACAAGAATGTTTATATTTCTTTGCTATATAAACACCATAATGCATTGATAATAGTGTCAATATTGAACAGACCTTTAGCTAGTTAGAAGCAGTTACTGATATAAATCAAAGACCCAATATCATTAGTTGAGTAAAAGAATGCATTGTTGATACAGTAATTAAAATTTCAAATTTCCAACTAAATATTTTGATCATTACAATAGTCAACCACACCATCACTAATTCATAAAAAATGTGAGCATAAAAAAAGCCTGAGGGTTTTATACCTTAATGCGAGAAGCATCAGGAACAAGGTAGATGAATTAGCTGTGGAAATAGAGGTTAATAATTATGATCTAATTGGGATTACGGAAACATGGTTGCAGGGTGAGCAGGGCTGGGAGCTTAACATACAGGGGTATTCAGTATTTAGGAAGGATCGACAAAAAAGAAAGGGAGGAGGGGTAGCATTGCTGGTAAAAGAGGGGATAAATGCAATTGAAAGGAAGGATATTAACTCAGTTAATACAGAATCTATATGGGTGGAGCTAAGAAATAGCGAGGGGCGAAAAACATTAATAGGAGTGGTATATAGGCCTCCAAATAGTAAAATAGAGGTTGGGGAGGGCATCACGAGGGAAATTAGAGAAGCGTGCAATAAGAGCACAGCTGTCATCATAGGTGACTTTAACTTACATATAGATTGGAATAGCCTAATCAGTAAAAATAATGAGGAGGAGGAATTCCTTGAGTGTTTAAGGGATGGTTATCTGGATCAATATGTCGAGGAACCAACTCGAGAACAGGCTATATTGGACTGGGTACTGTGCAATGAGAAGGGACTAATTAGTAATCTTGTTGTACGGGGACCCTTGGGTCAGAGCGATCATAACATGATCGATTTCTCACTCGAAATGGAGAGCGAAGAAATTGACTCAGAGACTAAGGTCCTGAATTTAAACAAGGGGAATTATGATGCCATTAGACGGGAACTGAGTAGGTCTGATTGGACAATGTTCCTGGGAGGACTGGAGGTAGATAAACAATGGCAAGCATTTAAAGATAGAATGACAAAATTGCAAAAATTGTTTATACCAATCTGGCATAAAAGGAAATCTAAAAAGGTGACTCAACCGTGGATAACAGGGGAAATTAGAGACAGCATAAAATCCAAAGATAGGGCGTATAAAATAGCCAGAAAAAGCGCCAGAGCGGAAGATTGGGAACAGTTTAAGATAGAGCAAAGGAGGACAAAGGGCTTAATCAAGAGGGGCAAAATAGCTTACGAAAGCAAGCTGGCGGAAAATATAAAAACTAACTCCAAAAGCTTTTATAAGTATATCAAGAGGAAAAGACTGGTGAAAACCAAAGTTGGTCCATTGCAGTCAGATACGGGGGAATATATAACGGGAAATAAGGAAATGGCAGACCAACTAAATGCATACTTTGGGTCAGTCTTTACGAAGGAAGACACAAAAAACCTCCCTGGGATATCGGGAAAAATAGGGACATTGGCAAAGGAGGAACTGACGCAAATCAATATCTCTAAGGATATGGTGTTAAGGAAGCTAAAGGGATTGAAGGCGGACAAATCCCCAGGGCCTGATGACATGCATCCTAGGGTACTGAAGGAGGTGGCCCTAGAGATAGCGGATGCACTAAGTATGATTTTTCAGAATTCATTAGACTCGGGAACAGTGCCCATGGATTGGAGGGTAGCTAACGTTACCCCACTATTCAAAAAGGGGGGTAGGGAAAAAGCAGGTAATTACAGACCTGTAAGCCTTACATCAGTTGTGGGCAAAATGCTGGAGTCCATCATTAAGGATGAAATAGCGGAGCACTTGGCAAATGGGGACAGGATAGGACAGAGTCAACATGGATTTACAAAGGGTAAATCGTGCTTGACTAATCTATTGGAATTTTTTGAGGGAGTAACTGGTAAAATAGATGGGGGAGAGCCAGTAGATGTGGTGTACCTGGACTTCCAAAAGGCCTTCGACAAGGTCCCACATAAAAGATTAGCATGGAAAATTGAAGCTCATGGGATAAAGGGGAAAGTATTGACGTGGATAGAGAACTGGCTGTCAGATAGAAAACAGAGAGTTGGAATAAACGGCTCATTTTCTGAATGGCAGGCAGTAACAAGTGGGGTACCACAGGGATCTGTCCTGGGTCCCCAGCTGTTCACAATTTACATTAATGACCTGGATCAGGGAGTCGGATGCAGCATTTCCAAATTTGCAGACGACACTAAACTAGGAGGGGGGGTGGGCTCAGAGGAGGAGACCAGGAAGCTCCAGAGCGATTTGGACAGACTGGGTGATTGGGCGGATAAATGGCAGATGCACTATAATGTGGACAAGTGCGAAGTTATCCACCTTGGGTGCAGGAACGGGAGGGCAAATTATTATTTAAATGGCAATAAATTGGGAGAGGGGGAAGTACAGAGAGACTTGGGTGTTCTTGTACACCAGTCACTGAAGGCGAGCATGCAGGTGCAACAGGCGGTCAAGAAGGCATGCTGGCCTTCATAGCAAAAGGGTTGGAATACAGGAACAGGGATACCTTGCTGCAGCTGTACAGGGCACTGGTGAGACCACACCTCGAGTACTGTGTACAGTTTTGGTCGCCTCATCTGAGGAAAGATGTTCTTGCCATGGAGGGGGTGCAGCGGCGATTCACCAGGCTGATACCAGGAATGGCGGGATTGACCTATGAGGAGAGACTATGTAGTTTAGGGATGTACACACTGGAGTTTAGAAGATTGAGAGGGGACCTCATAGAAGTGTATAAAATTCTGACAGGTCTAGACAGACTAGATGCAGAAGGAATGTTTCCCTTGGCGGGTGAGAACAGAACTAGAGGACATAATTTAAGGATAAGGGCTAAACCATTTAGGACAGAAATGAGGGGGAATTTCTTCACTCAGAGGGTGGTGAACCTGTGGAACTCATTGCCACAGAGGGCAGTGTACGCCAGCTCATTAAATATATTTAAGAGGGAATTAGATATATTTCTACAGGCAAAAGGGGTTAAGGGTTACGGAGAGAAGGCGGGGACGGGATACTGAATTGGAGGATCAGCCATGATCTCATTAAATGGCGGAGCAGGCTCGAAGGGCCGGATGGCCTACTCCTGCTCCTATCTTCTATGTATCTATGTATCACGAACGGGGAGACTCATTTATTAAAGTAACATTTAATGTTAATAGACCTCCCTAGTATAATATTGCTATATATAACATTGCTATAATATTGTACACAACTTTCAAAGAAACACATCAAATAAATCCTCCAAATATTACAGGAAGGTCTGGTATTTTTTCCAAGTAATTGATGAGCCACACAAATCTGTGTGCCTTGCATCGGCAGAAATATGTAAGTTGACAATTGTTTGTAGCTTATACCTGCAAGCATATGAGTGACTATTTTGTGGAAAGAAGAGAACTGAATAACCATTTTGTCTTTGGCACACCATGTCCTACCTCTGCAGTACTGCTTTTTTCTCTACTACATCAGAGAGGCTTTGTGGACCAGCATGTTCTATAATATTGTTCTAGCTGGCACTGTAATGATAACATATAATACAGGACTAGAAATAGTCTGGTGAGGTATTAGTCCATGCTATTGTTTAGACATATGTCAGCCAGTAGTAACAATGCCAGTTGGAAAGAATGAATCATTCTCTGTGTTTGAGTAGCTGCAGCTTTTAATGCTAATTCTGGGTCTTTCACTCTTCGAAATTAACCTTTTGATGTGTCTTCATGAGTCAGCAAATATCATTTCGCTGATCCTGTGTGAGAGCATTTGGAGAGGTACAGGTATTTTTGTAGAATGGTCATTTTAAGAATTTTACTAATACCTCACCAGACTATTTATAGTCCTGTATTGTATGTTATTATTGTATTGATTCTGCCTAGTAGGGAGTTTTGAGGTGGAAGAGGGAGCCGTGTCCTCCTGGATCTAATTATTCCTGGGAAATTGGCTTTGTACAATGCATGGCGCTCATAAGCAATGCTAATATCCAGGTACTTTAGGAGCCATTTGAATGATAATGCTTTTTGATGGCTAAGGAGCATTGGGGATGCGTACCAATACCTTAATGTTATTTATTTTATATCCTGATGAGGCTTGCAAATTATTTAGTGCAGGTTGTAATTTGGGGGACTGAGGTGAGGGTGTCCTCTGCCTATGGTGAGACTGATCCCTTGTATGTTTGGGTTGGTGCAAATTTCAGTGGTAATTGGTTCTGTGGTGAAAGTGTCCATCCCTGGGTAGAGATGGAGCAAGAGAACTGCTAAACCCAATGTATTCTGCTTCTTACTTTTAACAATTCTAGGTCTGCTGTAGATATCTTCTCGGGTTCACTGACATTGGTATTTCTCATAAGTGGTCTTAGCATCTTACTTTTATGGGTGTTGACTCACCTCTACTTGCATGATAGCAGGACCTAATGATATAACAATGAAACCCCCTTATGATCTGGACTGCTCCTCCATGTCCTTCTTCAAATCTATCTGAAGACAGACTGAATTAACACTAGATGAGACTAGGCTTGGTTTTGAATCGTTAAGTGACTTTATTCCACCGTACAATGAACACACAGAGCACAGGCAAAAGCACTTGGGAGAGAATAGGAAGATTGGAGATGGGGTGGTAGCTCACAAGGGCAGAGGGGTCAAGGGTGTGTTTTTTGAGTAGTGGGGTGATGATGGCAGTTTTGAAAGGGAGGACAGTACCTGAAGAGAGGGAAGCATTTACGATGTCAACTAGCATGGAGGCCAGGAAGGGAAGTTGGGTGGTCAGCAGTTTGGCAGTAATGGGGTCAAAGGAGAATTATGTGGGTCTCATGGACAAGATAAGCTTGGGGAAGACAAAGAGGGAGATGGAGGAGAAGCTCAAGAGAGATGCAGGTTCATGGCTAGGGCAAAGGAAAGTCTGGAGAGAGGTTTGAGTGGGCAAGGGGAAATGGGAAAGCAGCAGAGGATGGTCTCTATATTGGTGACAAAAAGATCTCCCCACTCGATAGGACACCGGGGAGAGACCCCTGCTCTTCTTTCAATAGCGTCATGGGATCTTTTACACCACCTATGAGGGCTGATGGGTCATCGGTTTAAAGCCTCATCCGAGAGACAGCGCCTGCGACAGTGCAGCACTCCCTCAGTACTGAACTGAAGTATCAGCCACGATTATGTGTGCAAGTCTCTGGAGTGGGATTTGAACCCACAACCTTCTGACTAAGAGGTAAGTCTGTTACCACTGATCCAAGGTTGACACTTATAACTGACACTCAGAGCAGATTCAGGAAGACTCACAGGATATGGCAGGGGTTTTAAATAGCTACTTCAGTCTCCACTACTGAACTGTGGCCTGTTTCTCATCATCATCTTCCTCATCATTACTGTCATCATCATCACATTTAACAAGGAAGTGCAGTGTTATGGATTACTTGTGCTACTGTTAAATTTAAACATTGAACTGTGTGTTGGTACCGATGATGCTCAAGGTTAAAAAGGAAGAATGGCCAAGTGTTACTTGCCTGCCCTTGTCACGTCATTGGCCCGAAAATTAGACCTAATACGCGAGAGTACGCACTGTGTACTCTCGTGTTTTAGGTCTCCAATTGCCGGTTTCCAGCATGCACTGCGCATGCGCGGGAAACCGGCACTTCGTGAATTCAAAAGGGGGCGGTTCCTAAGTGAACCGCGTGCGTGCTACAGGCTGCGCGCACGCAGTGCACTTAGTGCTTTGAACGTGCAGGTAAGCATGGAAGATTTTACACATAAAGAAAGGAGGCGTAAGACCCTCTTTTAACAAGGTAAGTAGTTAATTAAGTATTATTTTAATTTTTTTTCAACAGGTTTATCTTTTTTAGAGACTTTAAAGAAACGTAAGTTTATTTTTATAACTTTTAAAAAGATTTTAAATTTTTTCAAAAATTTAATTTTTTGTTTAAAGTGGTTAATTTATTTAACTATACTTATTTTATTAATGTGATGGCTTTTTAAAAAAATTTAATTGAGGTTTAGCTGTTCTTTTGGGGGTGTGTAGGATTCATAGCTTTGGCAGCCCTTGCTGTTAAAACTATGAATGAAAGATGGTGTGCTGCCATTGGCTCTAACTGAATCACGTGATCCCAGAGCTCGCACGAACTAATTGCGTCTCTGGGTCACGCAAGCACTGCACAGCTGCAGCCTTGAAACTAAAGTTCGTGTGGGCCCGGAGGAAAAAGGTAGGCGCGGAGTGAGATATCGCGGGGAAGCCTTACCCCCGCGTGAACACTCAGGGCTAAAAATTCAGTTGGTTGCGCCTCCCGTTAGCACCTTAAGAGGGCGCTAATGGGGCGCAAAGCAGCTAGCGCGCAGGCGCGCCGAAGTTTGCGCCGCTCGCGAACTTAACTAGACATTTTGCAGCGGCGCTAAACTTAATCGCTGTGATCTCCTGCACACGCAGATTCTGACGTCATACGAGGGTGCAACGCCCTTGTGGCGCCCCGGAGCAGAAATTGAGTGGCGCCCCCATCCTTACCGCCTGGCGCATCCAACGAGGATGGCAGCAGTCAGTGCTCGCGTGGCCTCAATCTGAGTCTGCATGAGAGCAGTCAGAGATGGGATCACGGCAGCCAGTGACTGAATTGCAGCACTAAGCTTTAGTGTGGCATCCGCCTGTGCTACAGCGAAGTGCTCCACACTCCTTGCCAGTGATTCAATGCATTCGGGCACCCTTCCCACTGCACCCATGAGCTCAGTGTGCATGTCCACCGCCTGGGTGTTCATTTCAGCGATCAGCCGCTCCTCCTCTGCGTCCAGTGCAGTAGGACTCGCTGGCATACTCTCACTCCGGGGAGAAGGCCCCCGTTCTTCCCTACCCCCATGGCGTTGCTGCAGCCCGCTGGGTCCTGGAGCTTCACCCTCATCAGACCCTTCCCCCCTGCTCCCCTCCAGGGAAGGCGTGTTCTCAGTGTGGGCATGGGCTTCCTCGGGAGAGGGTGGCACTGATGCTCCGCCTTCATCTTCCTCCTCGGCTGCAGCTTCACTTCCACTGGCAGCTTGAAGGCCCGTCTCCTCAGCTGGTGAATCACCATCTGAAAGCAGGGAGGTACAAGAATGGCTTTAGCGTGAGGACAGGGTGGCAGTAAGGGAGGAATAAGTGCAGCGATTTAGTAAGTTGGATTGAAAGTGTCAAAGGCTGGTGTTGTGAGGGACAAGTGGAAGGACAGAGGACAAAAAGGTGATGACCTTACCATTGCTGTCCAGAACGGGGTCGGCGTCTCCAGTGGCGACGGGACTGATCACCCGGCTTGCCACAATCCTGTGGACGCGCTCCTCAAGATCGCTGAGGGGTTGCAGCTGAGGCCGCCCTCCACCTGTCCGTTGCTGCTGTCTCCTATTATGAGACAGCTTGGCCTGCAACAAAAAGGACGGCGTCTGAGTAAATATACAGCCATGGTCTTGCCTGATGTGCCTCCCATAGGTGAATAGCCCTTACTGTATGCAGCCATGGTCTTGCCTGATGTGCCTCCCATAGGTGAATAGCCCTTACTGTATGCAAAGTGTGGAATGTGTGTGTGTGTTTCATGAAAGGGCCATAGGTGTTGGATGAGTGTTGTTAATTGGGGTTTTAAGACCCTCTGGCCATAGAGTGAGGTTGAGATGGAGGGATGGAGAGGTATTGAAAAAAAGCCACTCACCCTGACGACCCGAGTGAGGTCGTTGAACTTTTTTCGGCATTGTACATGGGTCCTGGGCACCATGCTCCTGCAGGAGACGCTCTGAGCCACCTCCCTCCACACTCTTCTGTACTCGCGCGGCAAAGGCCTCCTGCCACTCTCAAGGAAGAGTATAGATTTTCTGCGCTCCACCGCGCCAACCAGAGCATCCAAGGCCCGCTCGCTGAAGCGCTGAGCTCGTTCTCTCACCCTCTCCATAGTCCTTGGCTTGAAAATGTAATCACAGGTCTCTCCAGGTCGAGATTCAAGGCTCCAATGAGCAGGGTGTGGCTGGAGAGCAAGATCGACCCTCCCCTTTAAGAACTGGCCGGCGCCAGTGTGTCTGTGTTCCATCGCTAACTGACATCACCTGCGCTGCGCCCGCGCTCTGAGTTAGCGCCTCACTCCTCGGCTTTTGCGCCTTAAGACAGGTGTGCAGCGCCTGATTTAGCGCTCCAATCACCTCCCGGGGCGTTAAAAGTCAAGTTTGCAGTCAGTGGCGATAATTAGCGCCAGGCGCTAATCTTTGCGCCCGGCCAATAATTGCGCCCCAAATGGGGCGATACTGAATTTTTCCCCCTCAGTGTTTAATTTCTGGGCCATTATTTTTTTCTGGCACTGGTCTGCAGTCCTGGGAGTGAGGGGGATGTCAGTCAGTGTTACCTCCCTTCACGTGGCATGAAAGGCATTTTTCTGCAATTTCCTCCCATGGTGCCCAGCGATCTTTCTCTCCTTTGCTGCATCTCAGCCAGAATTGTCTGAAGGTTGGTCTCATTGAAATTCTGTGCTCTTTTGTTTCTGCCTCCTTGCAATACCCTGCTTCCATCTTCCAGTGCTTCTGCCAGGTCACCCACTTGATAACGTGCTTTGAAAGTGGTGCAAAATCACACATGGGCCACTCATTACAGTTAGCTTGCAGCCAATTCCTTGAGCCAAACACTATCCTACTTACCTGCTGCTTGGCCAGTCTGCTGCTGCAAGCTTAAGGCGGCCTTGGCTTTTTAAAGGCTGGATTCTAATTTCCAAGTCCCAGCAAACTACTCTCATTTTAGATGGAATTTGCGCTAATAAACCACCAATGAATATGAAATGACACGGCAATTTATGGCAGGGTCACCATTGCACAGCATCGGTGGCACATGTCCCGGCTCAGGACTACAAAGTCAGTTTAAATGGCCTTGTGGAATTTCAGGGCCTCAGTCACCTCAGGGGGAAACTTGTTTTGAGTTAACCACCAAAGAACCAAAGGCGACATGAGGGAAAACCTTTTTATGCAGCGAGTGGTTATGATCTGGAATGCACTGCCTGAAAGGGTGGTGGAGGCAGATTCAATCGTGGCTTTCAAAAGGGAATTAGATAAGTACCTGAAAGAAAAAAATTGCGGGACTACGGGGAAAGGGCGGGGGAGTGGGACTAGCTGAAGTGCTCTTGCAGAGAGCCGGCACGGGCTCGACGGGCCGAATGGCCTCCTTCTGTGCTGTAACCATCCTATGATTCCATGAAATCTCAATCTTAAACATTCCAAAGGGAAATATCAATACATTTACTACTGCTTTTGCAATTAAGCAGAACCAACTATAATGTGAAATGTCACGAACAGTATTATTTGCACATTTACTGGTGTTTCTCAGTTCTCATTCAATCCTGTATTTTACTCTTTTAAATTGTTGGCCAGAAGCAGCGTTAGAGCAGCCATTTCGAACACCGTTTCCTGAAAGGGAAAAGTGGACTTTGGTAATAGTCCATGAGTCATGATGCCACGGCACAAAATGCCAGCTCCCATCATACCGCTGAACAACATTTTAAAGCATAAACCACAAGACGGAGCACTAAAGGGGTACGGTAGAAGAGTGGTTATGTTACTGGACTAGTAATCCAGAGGCCTGGACTAATAATCCAGATACGTGAGTTAAAATCCCACCAAGGAGCTGGGGAATTTAAATTCAGTTAATTAAATTAGATTAGAGTTAAATTAAAAGAAAATGAGGAAAGACGGGAGGTGGCTTGAGTGGAGCATAAACGCCGGCATGGACTGGTTGGGTCAAATGGCCTGTTTCTGTGCTGTGTATCCTATGTAAATAAATCTGGAATAAAAAGCTAGTATCCATAATGGTGAACATGAAACTACAGGATTGTCATAAGAAACTATCTGGTTCACTAATGTCCTACATTACAGCAGTGACGACACTCCAAAAGTACTTAATTGGCTGTAATGTGCTTTGAGACGTCTGGTGGTCGTGAAAGGCGCTATATAAATGCAAGTCTTTCTTTTTTTTAGGGAAGGTAACCTGCTGTCCTTACCCAGTCTGACCTATATGTGACTCCAGACCCACAGCAATGTGGTTGACTCTTAACTGCCCTCTGAAATGGCCCAGCAAGCCACTTAGTTGTAACAAACTGCTACGAAAAACAATAATAAGAATAAACCGGACGGACCACCCGGCATCGACCTAAGCACTGGCTTTGGACATGACAACGGCACACCCAGCCCAGTTGACCCTGCAATGTCCTCCTCAATGACATCTGAGGAATTGTGCCAAAATTGGGAGAGCTGTCCCACAGACTAGTCAAGCAACAGCCTGACATAGTCATACTCACAGAATGTTTCAGCCAACATACCAGACTTCTCCATCACCATCCCTGGGTTTGTTCTGTCCCACCGGCAGGACAGACCCACCAGAGGTGGTGGCACAGGGGTATACAGTCAGGAGCGAGTGGCCCTGAGTCCTCAACATTGACTCCGGACCCCATGAAGTCTCATGGCATCAGGTCAAACGTGGGCAAGGAAACCTCCTGCTGATTACCACCTACCGCCCTCCCTCAGCTGATGAATCAGTGCTTCTCCATGTTGAACACCACTTGGAAGAAGCACTGAGGGTAGGAAGGGCACAGAATGTACTCTGGGTGGGGGACTTCAATGTCCATCACCAAGAGTGGCTCCACTTCTGACCGACTCCTGAAGGACATAGCTGCCAGACTGGGCCTGCGGCACGAGGGCAAAACCTACTTGACCTCGTTCTCATCAATTTACCTGTTGCAGATGCATCTGTCCATGACAGTATTTGTAGCAGTGACCACCGCACAGTCATTGTGGTGACGAAGTCCTGTCTTCACACGGAGGACACCCTCCATCTCAAAACTGGCCATCCATGAGATGCAGTGGGCCATCAGCAGCAGCAGAATTGTACTCCACCACAATCTGTAATATCATGGCCCGGCATATCCCTCACTCTACCATTACCATCAAGCCAGGGGACCAACCCTAGTTCAAAGAGGAGTACAGAAGAGCATTCCAGACTGATACCTGGGATGGCAGGAATGACGTATGAGGAGAGATTGGGTCGATTAGGTTTATATTCGCTAGAGTTTAGAAGAATGAGAGGGGATCTCATTGAAACTTATAAAATTCTAACAGGACTAGACAGACTAGATGCAGAAAGGATGTTCCCGATGGCGGGGGAGTCCAGAACCAGGGGTCACAGTCTAAGGATAAGGAGTAAGCCATTTAGGACTGAGATGAGGAGGAATTTCTTCACCCAGAGAGTGGTGAACCTGTGGAATTCTCTACCACACAAGGCAGTTGAGGCCAATTCATTAAATATATTCAAGAAGGAGTTAGATATATTTCTTAAGGCTAAAGGGATCAAGGGATATGGGGAGAAAGCAGGGACAGGGTACTGAATTTGGATGATCAGCCATGATCTCATTAAATGGCAGAACAGGCTCGAGGGGCCGAATGGCCTACTCCTGCTCCTATCTTCTATGTTTCTATTCCAGAAGCAGCACTAGGTGTACCTAAAAATGTGGTGCCAACCTGGGGAAGCTGCAACACAAGGCTACATACATGCTAAGCAGTGGAAATAGCATGGCATAGAAAGAGCTAAGCGATCCCACAACCAACGGATCAGATCAAAGCTCTGCAGTCCTGCCACATCCAGTCGTGAATGGTAGTGGACAATTAAACAACTAAAGAGGGGGAGACTCCATGAACATCCCAACCTCTATGATGACGGAGCCCAGCAAGCGAGTGCAAAAGACAAGGCTGAAATGTTTGTAACCATCTGAAGGTATCCACTTTGGTAGGAAAAATAGAAAAGCAGAGTATTCTTTAAATGGTGAGAGATTGGGAAATGTTGGTGTTCAGAGGGACCTGGGTGTCCTTGTACACGAATCACTGAAGGTTAACATGCAGATACAGCAAGCAATTAGGAAAGCAAATGGTATGTTGGCCTTTATTACAAGAGGATTTGAATATGAGAGTAAAGGGGGGAAAAATTGAGTTGCTTTGCGCCTCCCATTAGCGCCCTAAGAAATTCAGCGGGAGGTTAGTGGCGGCGCTAACCGGTAGCGCCCCGCAGCACTGCGCCACCGGCGATGATGTCATGGCTGTGCACAGCGCCCCGCTCACACCCCGGCTGCGATCTTCGGGAGGGCCCACTGACTTACCGCCGGATGCTGTGTCCGATGGAGTCAGGGTGGCGTACCTGCGGCTGGGGAGGTGCAATTTAAAGGCGAGGTGCAGGGCGGCCATTTTTGTTGCTGGCCACCTGCCAGCACCTGCCTGCGCTCCCGTCCCTGGCCTCCTGAACGCCGCCCCCCCCCCCCCCCTTGGAGTGCCGGCTGCGCTCCAAAAGCCCAGCACTTCTCTTGAGTGCCGGGCTCTTTTGCCAGCACTCCCGATCCCTGGGGGCCCAGCTGGGCCTCGGGTCGCACTGCGCAAAGAAGGGGAGGAAGGCCTGCAATACTGCGGCATGTTGTGCCACAGCGCATGGCGCTTCCAGTAGCGCGCTGCTTCCCTCTTGAGGCGCAACCACTCAAGTTCTGGCGTGGGGGCGCTAATTTTTCCGGGGCGCTGCGAAGTTAGCGCCCCACTCAATTTTTAGCCCAAGATGTCTTACTGCAATTATATAGAGCCCTGGTGAGAGCACACCTGAAGTATTGTGTACAGTTTTGGTCTCCTTACCTAAGAAACGATACACTTGCCATAGAGGAAGTGCAACAAAGGTTCACCAGACTGGTTCCTGGGATGGGGGGATTGTCCTATGAGGACAGATTGAGTAGACTAGGCCTATATTCTCTAGAGTATAGAAGAATGAGAGGTGATCTCATTGAAACATACAAAATTCTTACAGAGCTTGACAGGGTAGATGCAGAGAGGATGTTTCCCCTGGCTGGGGAGTCTAGAACCAGGGGTCACAGTCTCAGAATAAGGGGTCGGCCATTTAGGACTGAGATGAGGAGAAATTTCTTCACTCAGACGGTGGTGAATCTTTGGAATTCTCTACCCCAGAGGGCTGTGGAGGCTCAGTCGTTGAGTATATTCAAGACAGAGATCGATAGATTTTTGAATATTAAAGGAATCAAGGGATATGGGGATAGTTCAGGACAGTGGAGATGAGGTAGAAGATCAGCCCTGATCTTATTGAATGGCAGAGCAGGTGCGAAGGGCCAAATGACCCACTCCTGCTCCTATTTCTTATGTTCTTATGTTATCTTCAGCCAGAAGTGCCGAGTGGATGATCCATATCGGCCTCCTCCCGAGGTCCCCACCATCACAGAAGCCAGTCTTCAGCCAATTCGATTCACTCCATGTGATATCAAGAAAAAGCTGAGCACACTGGCTACAGCAAAGGCTATGGGCCCCGACAACATCCCGGCTGTAGTGATGAAGACTTGTTCTCCAGAACTAGCCGTGCCTCTAGCCAAGCTGTTCCAGTACAGCTACAACACTGGCATCTACCCGACAATGTGGAAAACTACCCAGGTATGTCCTGTCCACAAAAAGCAGGACAAATCCAATCCGGTCAATTACCACTCTGTCAGCTTACTCTCAATCATAAGCAGAGTGATGGAATGTTTTGTCGACAGTGCTATCAAGCAGCACTCACTCACCAATAACCTGCTCACCGATGTTCAATTTGGGTTCCTCCAGGACCACTCGGCTCCAGACCTCATTACAGGCTTGGTCCAAACATGGACAAAGCAACTAAATTCCAGAGGTTAGCTGAGAGTTACTGCCCTTGACATCAAGGAAGCATTTGACTAAGTGTGGCATCAAGGAGCCTTAGTAAAATTGAAGTCAATGGGAATCAAGGGGAAAACTCTCCACTGGCTGGAGTCATACCTAGTACAAAGGAAGATGATTGTGGTTGTTGGAGGCGAATAATCTCAGCCCCAGGACATCGCTGCAGGAGTTTCTCAGGGCAGTGTCCTACGCCCAACCATCTTCATCAATGACCTTCCCTCCATCATAAGGTCAGAAATGGGGATGTTCGCTGATGATTGCACAGTGTTCAGTTCCTTAGATAATGAAGCAGTCCATGCCCGCACACAGCAAGACCTGGACGACATTCGAATTTGGACTGATAAGTGGCAAATAACATTTGTGTCACACAAGTGCCAGGCAATGACTATCTTCAACAAGAGAGTGTCTAACCACCTCCCCTTGACATTCAACGGTATTACCATCACCGAATCCCCAACCATCACCATTGACCAGAAACTTAACTGGACCAGCCACATAAATACTGTGGCAAGAAGGGCAGGTCAGAGGCTAGGTATTCTGCGGCGAGTGTCTCACCTCCTGACTCCCCGAAGTCTTTCCATCATGTACAAGGCACAAGTAAGGAGTGTGATGGAATACTCTCCACTTGCCTGGATGAGTGCAGCTCCAGCAACACTCAAGAAACTCGACACCATCCAGGACAAAGCAGCTCGCTTGATTGGCACCCCATCCACCACCCTAAACATTCACTCCCTCCACCACTGGCGTACCGTGGCTGCAGTGTGTACCATCTACAAGATGCACTGCAGCAACTCGCCAAGGCTTCTTCGGCAGCACCTCCCAAACCCGCAACCTCTTCCAGCTAGAAGGACAAGGGCAGCAGGCACATGGGAACACCTCCAAGTTCCCCTCCAAGTCACACACCATTCTGCCTTCGAAGTATATCGCCGATCCTTCATCGTCGCTGGGTCAAAATCCTGGAACTCCCTACCTAACAGCACTGTGGGAGTACCTTCACCACATGGACTGCAGCGGTTCAAGAAGGTGGCTCACCACCACCTTCTCAAGGGCAATTAGGGATGGGCAATAAATGCTGGCCTTGCCAGCGACACTCACATCCCATAAACGAACAAAAAAATATACATGCACGTCACTCACCTTCACATGGTCCATCTCAGACTCTTCCCTTCCCTTCCTCGATTTCTCTGTCTCCATCTCTGGCAATAGGCTATTGACAAACATTCACTACAAGCCCACTGACTCCCACAGCTACCTGGACTACACTTCCTCCCACCCCGCTTCCTGTATGGACTCTATTCCATTCTCCCAGTTTCTTTCTCCGCCGCATCTGCTCTGATGATGCCACCTTCCATACCAATGCTTCTGACATGTCTTCCTTTTTCCTCAACCGAGGATTCCCCTCTACTGTGGTCGACATGGCCCTTGACCGTGTCCATTCTATTTCCCACACTTCTGCTCTCACCCCTTCCCCTCCCTCCCGGAACCATGATAGGGTTCCCCTTGTCCTCACCTTTCACCCCACCAGCCTCCACATTCAACGGATCATCCTCCGCCATTTCCGCCATCTCTAGCATGATCCCACCACTAAACACATCTTCCCCTCACCTCCTCTTTCAGCATTCCGAAGGGACCGCTCCCTCCGCGACACCCTGATCCACTCCTCTATCACCCCCAACACCCCTTCCCCTTCGCCCGGCACCTTCCCGTGCAAGCGCAGGAGATGCAACACATGCCCTTTTACCTCCTCCCTTCCCACTGTCCAGGGCCCCAAACACTCCTTCCAGGTGAAACCGCGATTTACTTGTACTTCTTGCAATTTAGTATACTGTATTCGCTGCTCACGATGCGGTCTCCTCTACATTGGGGAGACCAAACGCAGATTGGGTGATCGCTTCGCGGAACATCTCTGTTCAGTCCGTAAGGGTGACCCCGAGCTTCCGGTCGCCTGTCACTTTAATTCTCCACTCCACTCCCTCTCTGACCTCTCGGTCCTCGGCCTCTTACACTGTTCCAATGAAGCTCAACGTAAGCTCGAGGAACAGCACCTAATCTTTCGATTAGGCACTTTACAGCCTTCTGGACTCAACATCGAGTTCAACAATTTCAGACCATAACCTCTGCCCCATCTTGTTTTTCTCTCTCTCTCACATGGCAGCTGTCGATCATTCTGCCATTTACACTTCATCTGGAGTCATCTTTTGTTTCTTAACTTGTCCCATTACCATCTCCTTTTGCCTGCACCATCATCCCTTTTGTCTCTTAATCTCTCCTGCCTTCCATCCTATCACAGACCTTCCCTTTTGTTCTTTCCTCCCCTCCCTCCTTTCTCTGCCCCTACACTTGCTTAAAAACCTGTTCCATCTCCAACTTTTTCCAGTTCTGACGAAGGGTCATCGACCTGAAACGTTAACTCTGTTTCTCTCTCCACAGATGCTGCCTGACCTGCTGAGTATTTCTAACATTTTCTGTTTTTATTTCAGATTTCCAGCATCCGCAGTATTTTGCTTTTGTACATGCAAGTTGCTGTTGTGTTGAGGATAGTAACAGATTTCAGGAGGATATAGACAGACTGGTGAAATGGGCAGACACATGGCACATGTAATTTAACACAGAGAAGTGTGAAGTGTGAGGAGAGGCAATATAAACTAAATGGTACAATTTTAAGTGTCAGCTATGGCTCAGTTTGTAGCACATTTGCCTCTGAGTCAGAAGGTTGTGGATTCAAGTCCCACTCCAGGGACTTGAGCACATAAAGCTAGGCTGACACTCTAGTGCAGTGCTGAGGGAGTTCTGCACTGTCGGAGGTGCCATCTTTCAGATGAGACGTTAAACCGAGGCCCCGTCTGATCTCTCAGGTGGACGTAAAAGATCCTTATGGCACTATTTTGAAGAAGAGCAGGGGAGTTATCCCCAGTGTCCTGGCCAATACTTATCCCTCAACCAACATAACAAAAACAGATTATCTGGTCATTATCACATTGCTGTTTGTGGGACTTTGCTGTGTGCAGATTGGCTGCCGTGTTTCCCACATTACAACAGTGACTCCACTTCAAAAGTACTTCATTGACTGTAAAGCACTTTGAGACGTCCGGTGGTTGTGAAAGGTGCTATATAAATGCAAGTCTTTCTTTCTTTAAAGGGGATGCAGGAACAGAGAGATCTGAAGGTGTACATACACAAGTATTTGAAGGTGGCAGGACAAGTTGAGAAGGCTGTTAAATGGCTAACGGTGTCCTTGACATTATAAATAGACGCATAGAATACAAAAGCAAGGAAGTTATGCCAAACCTTTATGAAACACTGGTTAGCTCGAACTGTGTATTGTGTCCAATTCTGGGCAATATACTTTAGAAAGGATGTCACAGCCTTGGAGAGGATGCAGAGGAGATTTACTAGAATGGTACGAGGGATTAATGACTTCAGGTATGTGGAAATTCTGGAGAAAATGGTATTGTTCTCCTTAGCGCAGAGAAGGTTAAAGGGAGATTTAATAGAGGATTCAAAATCACGAAGGGTTTTGATAGAGTAAATAAGGAGTAACTGTTTCCAGTGGCAGAAGCGTTTGTAACCAGAGGACGCAGATTTAAGGTAATTGGTGACATGAGGAAAAAAAATATTTACGCAGCGAGTTGTTATGATCTGGAATGCACCGCCTGAAAGGGTGGTGAAAGCAGATTCAATAATAACTTGCAAAAGGAAATTAGGTAAATGCTTGAAGGGTGAACATTTGCAGGGCTATGGGCAAAGAGTAGGGGAGTGGGACTAATTGGATATCCCTTGCAAAGAGCCGGCACAGGCATGGTGGTCTGAATGGCCTCTTTCTGTGCTGTATTATTCTATGATTCGATTTGTGGATATTGATTGAAGATAGAATTAAGCTTAGCTATGACTCCTCTTCACCTCTCCTACAGTCAAATAGCCTCTCGATATTCACTCTCTAAGTCCTACATGAGCAATAGCCACTTGGGCTACGTAACCAGAGGGCTGACGTGTCCGTGGAACTGTACGCAGCATGAGTTGGAGCCTCCAGGAGAGGTGAGGAGAAAATTAGGGAAAAGATTTCTAACGCGCAACTAAACTGAAAGTGCACTGAAATGTTTCAAAATCAAGACACTCCATAACAAAAACTTATAAAAGGTGCAATAAGATAGCTGAATTACCTCAGGTGCATTATTTCATGTGGAATTTCAGTGTGCTTAAACGGAGAGAAACTTTAGGTACAGTTTCACATTCTATAATTCTATGATGTTTGGCTAGTTACAATTAATTCAGCCATTTCTCATGACTGTAGCTTTACACTGCAGTCTAGAAAAACAAAAATGCCAAGGTGAAGTGTGCAAGATACTGCCTGAAAATTTACATTGATTCAATGACAGGAACCCAGGAGGGGGCAGGAGATGGCTGCAACATGCTGGCACCACAGAGAAATGTAACCTAGTTGTTACATGATGCAAACCACACAGAAAAGTGTTGCTTGCTGTCCTTTATGGAACTCGTGTTTCCACAACCCTGCTGATGAACTTTTGTTGTTGTTTTGTTGTTTTCCAGTAGAATAGTTGTATCTCATAGTATTTTCTATTACCTTAATGTTTGAAGATCTGCTCCTAATCTCTTACTTCAGTGACACTTTCTGTTGTTTGAGAAAAGGCTCAGTGGATATATACACTCACGCACACACTGTAATAAAGTTCTTTCGATACATTTATATGCTTCTTTCAAAATCGTGCATCTTTTAAACAGAGACGCTTTTAAATAGCAATAAACAGAGGCTCTCAGTTGGAGCTAGGGGAAGTAAAAGAGGTGCTAACATTATAGTCAGAAAATTTTCACAGGGACATTGTGAAAGCAACAAGGCCAAAAGGGCACATTATGCATAGGGCGCACCACCCCTTCCAGATTCACTTCCCTAAAATGTAACAGTTTCAGTTAGAGAGTGCGAAACTTAGCAAACAGCCATCGGTACTGGTAATTGGCTAAT
Source organism: Squalus acanthias (assembly GCA_030390025.1). NCBI lineage: Eukaryota > Metazoa > Chordata > Chondrichthyes > Squaliformes > Squalidae > Squalus > Squalus acanthias. The sequence continues at coordinate 157,043,181 of CM059425.1, read as the reverse complement.
TGCATTTTAATTTTCTTTTTAAATACACACATTAGGCACTTAACAGAAAGTCAATTTCAGCAAATTTACTTTTCACCTTATGTCATAGTTTCTGTTAGTCAATGTTATTGCCAGATTTTTTTTTAAAACCTTTAACTCATCGAGTTATATGCTTATTTTCAGCTTTTGGTTTGTCCAGTATTTCAACTGAAAAAAATGTATTTGAAATGCCAGTCTGTTGCAAAATTTGACATAGTTACTCAGTGTAGTTGTCAGAGTGAAGGTGAAGGGTGAAGTAGTACATTTGCATCCCTGTGGCTATCAGCACCAGGCTTCTAATTCTCAGATCCCCTAAATTTAAAGTCTCCGCAGCCAAGACTGGAAATAGTAAGTATCTGAGAGTATATAACTGAGCTTCAATACTGGAACACAAATTCACATAGAAATTATAATACGGAATGAGGTCATTTGGCCCAACCAGTCCATGTTGGTGCTTATATTATACACAAGCAATAGTCATAATCCCAGGTGCCTTTTTCGCACTTTCCTTCAACCACCTATGTATGAAGCAAATATCATTATTTATTCCATCAAACCATACTCCTTTCAACAGATGATATTACAGTTTCCACTACCATGAACTCTCCACAACTTAGTTAACCTTCTGACAGAGGCAGTTGATTCAGCGTCGATTTTTTAAGGGAAGGTCATGTCTGACTAACTTGACTGAATTGTTTGAGGAGGTAACTAGGAGGGTCGATGAGGGTAGTGCGTTTGATGTAGTCTACATGGATTTTTGCAAGGCTTTTGACAATGTCCCACATGGCCGGTTGGTCAAAAAAGTAAAAGCACATGGGATCCAAGGGAAAGTGACAAGTTGGATCCAAAATTGGCTCAGTGGCAGGCAGCAAAGGGTGTTTTTGTGACTGGAAGGCTGTTTCCAGTGGGGTTCCACAGGGCTCAGTACTAGGACCCTTGCTTTTTGTGGTATATATCAATGATTTAGACTTCAACGTAGGGGGCATGATGAAGAAGTTTGCAGATGAAACAAAAATTGGCCGTGTAGTTAATAGTAAGGAAGATAGCTGTAGACTGCAGGAAGATATCAATGGTCTGGTCAGGTGGGCAGAAAAGTGGCAAATGGAATTCAATCCAGAGAATTGTGAGGTAATGCATTTGGGGAGGCCTAACAAGGCAAGGGAATACACAATAAATGGTAGGATACTGAGAAATATAGAGAAACAGAGGGACCTTGGAGCGCATGTCCACAGATCCCTGAAGGTAGCAGGACAGGTAGATAAGGTGGTTAAGAAGTCATACGTGATACTTTCCTTTATTAGCCGAGGCATAGAATATAAGAGCAGGGAGGTTATGCTAGAACTGTATAAAACACTAGTTAGGCCACAGCTAGAGTACTGCGTACAGTTCTGGTCACCACATTACAGGAAAAATGTGATTGCACTGGAGAGGGTACAGAGGAGATTTACGAGGATGTTGCCAGGACTGGAGAATTTTAACTATGAGGAAAGATTGGATAGGCTGGGGTTGTTTTCTTTGGAACAGAGGAGGCTGAGGGGAGACTTAATTGAGGTGCATAAAATTATGAGGGGCCCAGATAGAGTGGATAGGAAGGACCTATTTCCCTTAGCAGAGAGTTTAATAACCAGAGGACATAGATTTAAAGTAATTGGTAGAAGGATTAGAGGGGGAGGTGAGGAGAACATTTTTCACCCATAGGGTGGTGGGGGTCTGGAACTCACTGCTTAAAAGGGTGGTAGAGGCAGAAACCCTCATCACATTTAAAAAGTACTTGGATATGCACATGAAGTGCCATAAACTGCAAGGCTACGGACCAAGAGCTGGAAAGTGGGATGATACTGGACAGCTCTTTTTTCGACCGGCGCAGACACGATGGGCTGAATGGTCTCCTTCTGTGCCATAAATTTCTATGATTCTATGATTCCAGGTTACATCTCTCGTTCTGCGAAAATCCCTCCAGCCCCTGAAGGTGAGACTCCAGGATGTCAATTTAAATTACAATGCACATTATTTAATCATGTGGCAGTATTTCCAGTCTTGGCTGCAGAGGCTTTAAATTTAGGGATCTGAGAATTAGAAGCCTGGTGCTGGTAGCCACAGGGATGCAAATGTACTACTTCACCCTTCACCTTCATTCTGACAACTACACTGCCTGTAACAATGATTGTGTATTCACCACTGGGCTGGCAGAGTTTACAGTACTCCCCTGACCACTTTGATCACCAGAAAATATAAATGTTTAAGACCACTGAACTGTGAGGAATTCATACAGAAACCAAAACTAACCGTTAGAAACTAATCCCTCACCACTGCACTGTAAGGATCAGTAATCTTTCCCCACCAGACCCACCAAAACTGTAAAGAACAGGCCTTTTTTTATTCGTTTATGGGATGTGGGCGTCGCTGGCAAGGCCAGCATTTATTGCCCATCCCTAGTTGCCCTTGAGAAGGTGGTGGTGAGCCGCCTCTTGAACCGCTGCAGTCCGTATGGTGAAGGTACTCCCACAATGCTGTTAGGTAGGGAGTTTCAGGAATTTGACCCAGCGATGATAAAGGATCGGCGATATACTTCCAAGTCAGGATGGTGTGTGACTTGGAGGAGAACTTGGAGGTGGTGGTGTTCCCATGCACCTGCTGGCCTTGTCCTTTTAGATGGAAGAGGTCGCGGGTTTGGGAGGTGCTGCCGAAGAAGCCTTGGCGAGTTGCTGCAGTGCATCTTGTAGATGGTACACACTGCAGCCACGGTACGCTGGCTGTAAAAGTCAGCACCGCACTAAACTTCTTTGCTTCTTCAACAGGCTACCAAAATTGTAAGGATCAGACACCTTTCTCACCAGGAGGCTGGCAATGATAGGGCTAATAGTTGAATGAGACTTGGGCTGCGAATTTAATAGAGCTCAGAGGGCGGGTTTGGAAGAGGCAAAAATCTAAAAGATTGATGGCGGGTTGTGAACCTGTCACCATCCCGCCTCCATGTTACTTTGGTGAGTGTCGACTCAGTGATTCCTGATCTGACCCTACACGAAATGGCGGGAGAGGCACTTAAGGCAGTTAACAGTTAGTTAACCGCCTTGACAATCTTATTTTAACTTGCTGTTGTGATTTTGGAGCATTGTCTGCGTGTTGCCCATCGTCAGACAAACACGCCAGCTGCATTGAACGGGGTTTAGAAAGGAGTTGAATTGTTAGCAGCTGCTCGAACAGCTTAAAAGCGGTCCAGCAACATCTCTGAGTTTCAGATGCCACAACTTAGTGCTTTGAGGTTTTGGAACACTTTTTGCAGCTCTACTGATCTTGTGAGTGTTCAAGCTGAAATCCATCTGCAGTGTGACCACCTTGGAATACCCTCTGGCCACTTCGGCTGAGCGCAAACAACCTCTATTCCTTGACTGAGATATATTCAACAAAAAACTTTTCTTCTTCCTTTCCGATGTCAAGGATCGTAAGCTTCAACAACTCTTGGACACTAACGCCCCTCCGGAACCTTCTTCCCCTTCACTTTCCTCTGACACCCTTCTCCCAATCTCACCCCCTGCCGCGTTTTCACTATCCCCTCTGACCTTCCCCTCTCTGACTCCGAACGATCAGTCCTCAGCAAAGGCCTGAGCTTCATCCCCTTACGCCCCCACCTCAATGAATTTCGAACTCAGCACGATGCTGAGCTCTTTTTCCGCCGCCTCCGTCTCCGTGCCCACTTCTCTGGCCAGGAGTCTTCCCCCCGCACGGCTGACCCTTTCTCCCGCTTTCAGAATTCTCGTTCCACCTGGACCCCTCCCTCTGGCCTCTTACCCTCTCTAGATCTTTTCATTGCTAACTGCCGCCGTGACATCGGACATCTCAATTTCTCTACTCCCCTCACTCACTCCAACCTACCTCCCTCTGAACTTGCAGCACTCCATTCTCTCCGATCCAACCCCGACATTGTCATTAAACCTGCTGACAAGGGTGGTGCTGTTGTTGTTTGGCGAACCGACCTCTACCTAGCGGAAGTTGAACGGCAACTCTCCGACACCTCCTCCTACCTCCACCTGGACCATGACCCTACTACCGAACATCAAGCCACCGTGTCCAAGACTGTCACTGACCTCATCTCCTCTGGAGATCTTCCCCCCACGGCCGCCAACCTCATAGTTCCCCAACCCCGCACAGCCCGCTTCTACCTCCTTCCCAAGATCCACAAACAGGACTGCCCTGGTAGACCCATCGTTTCAGCCTGCTCTTGCCCCACGGAACTTATCTCTTCCTATCTCGACTCTATTTTTTCTCCCCTTGTCCAGTCCCTTCCCACCTACATCCGCGATTCCTCTTACGCCCTCCGCCACTTTAACAGTTTCCAGTTTCCTGGCCCCAACCGCCTCCTTTTCACCATCCCCCACCAGGATGGCCTGAGGGCGCTCCGCTTCTTCCTTGAACAGAGGCCCAACCAGTCCCCATCCACCACCACCCTCCTCCGCCTGGCTGAACTTGTTCTCACATTGAACAACTTCTCCTTTGACTCCACTCATTTCCTCCAAATCAAACGTGTTGCTATGGGTACCCGCATGGGTCCTAGCTATGCCTGCCTTTTCGTGAGATATGTGGAACACTTTTTGTTCCAGTCCTACTCGGGTCCCCTCCCTCACCTCTTTTTCCGGTACATTGACGACTGTATCGGTGCCGTTTCCTGCTCTCGCCCTGAACTAGACAATTTCATTCACTTTGCCTCCAATTTCCATCCTTCCCTCACCTTCACATGGTCCATGTCCGACTCTTCCCTTCCCTTCCTCGACTTCTCCGTCTCCATCTCTGGGGATAGGTTATTGACCAACATTCACTACAAGCCCACTGACTCCCACAGCTACCTGGACTACACTTCCTCCCACCCCGCCTCCTGTAAGGACTCTATTCCCTTCTCCCAGTTTCTCCGTCTCCGCCGCATCTGCTCCAACGATGCCACCTTCCATACCAGTGCTTCCGACATGTCTTCCTTTTTCCTCAACCGAGGATTCCCCTCTACCGTGGTCGACACGGCCCTCGACCGTGTCCGTTCCATCTCCCGCACTTCTGCCCTCACCCCGACCCCTCCCTCCCGGAACCACGATAGAGTTCCCCTTGTCCTCACCTTTCACCCCACCAGCCTCCACATTCAACGGATCATACTCCGCCATTTCCGCCACCTCCAACGTGATCCCACCACCAAACGTATCTTCCCCTCACCTCCCCTTTCAGCATTCCGTAGGGACCGCTCCCTCCGAGAAACCCTAGTCCACTCCTCTATCACCCCCAGCACCCCTTCCCCTTCACCCGGCACCTTCCCGTGCAAGCGCAGGAGATGCAACACCTGCCCTTATACATCCCCCCTTCCCACTCTCCAGGGCCCCAAACACCCCTTCCAGGTGAAACAGCGATTTACTTGTACTTCTTGCAATCTAGTATACTGTATTCGCTGCTCATGATGTGGTCTCCTGTACATTGGGGAGACCAAACGCAGATTGGGTGACCGCTTTGCGGAACACCTCCGTTCAGTCCGTAAGGGTGACCCCGAGCTTCCGGTCGCTTGTCATTTTAATTCACCTCTCCACGCCCACTCAGACCTCACCGTCCTCGGCCTCGTGCATTGTTCCACGGAAGCTCAGCGTTAGCTCGAGGAACAGCACCTCATCTTTCGTTTAGGCACTTTACAGCCTTCCGGACTCAATATCGAGTTCAACAATTTCAGATCATAACCCCGGCCCCTACCGCATATGTATACATTTTATCCACCCTTTTGTTCGTGCCTTTTTCCTTTTTTTTCTCTCTCTCCCCCTACGGCAGCTGTCTCTCATTCTGCCAGCATTTCACACCTCACCTTTTGTTTCTTAACCTGTCCCATTACCATCTCGTCTTGCCTTGAGCATCTCTTAATGTCTCTACTTACCATAGACCACCCCTTTTGTTCTTTTATTCCTCCCCCCAGCCTCCCCCTTGCATTTTTATCTGTTTAATTTCCTGCTCTTCTCTCAGTACCGACGAAGGGTTTTGACCTGAAACGTTAACTCTGTTTCTCTCTCCACGGATGTTGCCTGGCCTGCTGAGTTTTTCCAGCGTTTTCTTTTGTTATTTTTATATTCCAGCGGGATGGGAATCATTTATATCCTCTCAACTTGGTCGTCAGATTCGGTGGAAGAGCAGCCGCGGTAGCAGCACAACCAGGCACAGCAGCAGCACCAACAACAGGAGCGCCAACCTTCTCCTCAGCCACCTTATGCTGCGTAGGGCAGAGGGCGTCAGCGCAGGGCTGCACCTCACCGCCGGAGATACCCCCAACACAGGGTTTACAGGCCGAGGATGAGCTTCCTCAGCATGAGTGAGAAGCAGTGCCAAGGGAGGCAGAGACTTTCGCGAGAGGTAGTCGCTGACATCTGCGCAATGCTGCACCAACACCTGGAGCCCAGAGGAGCATGTGGACACTCCTTACCAGTGGTTGTAAAAGTCACCACCGCACTCAACTTCTTTGCTTCAGGCTCCTTCCAGGGATCAGCTGCAGACATCAGTGGCATCTCCCAATCAACCGCACACACCTGCATCACGCAGGTTACCGATGCCCTCTTTGGAAAGTCGCAAAATTACATCCACTTCTCTACGGATGAAGCAAGTGTGACCTCACGTGCAGTTCGCTTTGTAAATATGGCAGGCTTCCCAAGGATGCAGGGCGTCGTAGACTGCACACATGTGGCCATTAGGGCACACCATCACAACCCAGCTGTATTGGTCAACCGCAAGGGATTCCATTCCTTTAACGTCCAGCTGGTGTGTAACCATAGGAAGATCATCATGCATGTTTGTACAAAGTACCCTGGCAGTTGCTCCTTCATCCTGCGACAGTCTACTGTGCCTCAGCTCTTCAAACCAACTTTCTGGCTACTTGGTGACAAGGGCTATTCCCTGAAAAAGTGGCTCATGACTCCGATGAGGAGGCCATCAAACGAAGCTGAGGAGCGGCACAATGTGAGCCACATTTCCACCAGAAGCATCATAGAGCAAACCATCGGCTTGCTCAAAATGCGATTCAGATGCCTCGACAGATCTGGTGGAGCCCTGCACTACGCACCAGCCAGGCTGTCCAGAATCATCGTGGTCTGCTGTGCCCTGCATAACATCACACAGCAGCGTGGCTTAGCGCTGCCTGAGGAACAAGTGGCTCAGCGCACAGCCTCCTTGGAAGAGGAGGAGGAGGATGAGGAGGAGGAGGAGGACGGGGAGGACGAGGACCCATGCCTTGCGGGGCCGCATGTGGCCAATCCAGCAGCACGCGACCACATTGCTGGCCGTCAGGCAAGGGATGCACTCATCCATGCCAGATTCGCGTAGGCTTACGCTTCAACCACAGGTGGCTGGCAGATGGAGATGAATGTCAGTACGAGCTGCTTACCACGCCATACATCATCTGTCCAATAAATGGTGCTTTCCTAGCACTCTCACCACCATCATTACAAATGCAAGTAGCCCTGAGCCCTCACTGTGCAGCTTCCATTTCTCAGCACACATAGGCCAAAACTTCAAATCTTTGACATCACTTTTGTTTAATGCAATCGCAATCTGGCTTACAAGTGCTACTTTTACTCACAATAAAACTCCCAAGTGACTACCCTTGTGACTATTTATGTGTTAACTTCCTCTTACGCATGCTTCTACGTGGTGCTTCCCCTGTGGCTTCAGCAGATGTAGAGGCACCTTGCTCACTATGATGTTGCGCCTGCTTAGATGCCTTTGGTGGGCGTCCTCTGGGTTTGGGAGCCTGGGAGGGCTCCTCAACAGTCTGCTCTTCCTGCGGCTGTGCAGGGGCTGAGACGGCCACCTCATTTGGGTGCGGAATCTGGGGCTCTAACCGTGGGCTCCGCAGTGGCATGGTCGTGTGAGCGCTTGGAGAGGAGCCCACACTTCCTTGTTGTCAGCCACCAACATCCTTCTCATGGGTCATGCGCACTTCACTGCTAGCAAGTGGCTGGAGAGCACCTTGCTGCAAATCAGTGGAGCCATGAGGTCCCGTCTCTGTACTGACAGTCCTCATAATGGGGATGTCCATGTACCTCTGGTATCTCTCCATAGCAGACCATCTATTTAGAAGAGTCACTATGCTCTGTTGAGTTTGGCGAGTTATGTCCTCCAAGGAGGTTGCCACCCTCTCCTTGGCACCACGTTCATGCGCCATTGCCTCCACCATAGCAGTGCTTATGTTTGAGAGGGACTCCTCCATTCTCTGTATACTCACAATTACTGTGGATGCAAAACCCTGTCAGAGACTCCTGCACTTGTTGCTGAAGTTCCAGCACTGCTCCCTTTCTGGATGGCCCCAGAGGCACAGCATCTGCATGCAGCTGAGCAGAACTAGGAGAGTCCTGCGACCTCCAACGAGGACTCTCCACTGCTGTGGCTGTCTCCACCATCTGCTGATGTTCACTTGTGAGCTGTGATACACCAGATGACAACACTACTCTATGTCGTGAAGGACCCACCGAGGTGTGCGTTTCTGCACTTTTGCTGGGTGCGCTGAGTTCTGGTGACGCTGCTCCCTTAGAGGCTGCAGGTTCCTCTGATGATTCGTCCAACTCTTCCTCCCGGACAGTGGGGAGGGGGGCTCTCAATGGTCCTGTGGGAGAGTAAAGGCATGAGTTAGACATCTGATATGTAGGTCGCAGATACATCCTATTGTGCAGATGATCAAAAGTCAATCTCTATGAACATCATATGCCATTTCAGTCAATCATGAAATATAAAAGAGAGGTTTTAAAATGTATTCTGTCACCAGCTTCATCTAATGAGCCCGTCTCTCTGTCCCCCACTTCCAGCTCCTCGCCACCTCCAACTATCTCATGAGCAGCCTCCTCAGCGCTTCTCAGCGTCGCAAGGTATGGTGGCACTCCTCCTGTCGTCGCTCTCTCCCTCTCATTGTGGGCTATCTTTTCCTGCAAGGAGGGACACAAGTTGAGTTTCATCGAGATTGATGGAGTGAGTGTGAAGAATCCATAACATAGAAGCTTAGAGGGAGACCAAGATGGAGTGAGGTGCCAAGAGGAAGCTCCCTCCCTGTGCGTTGTTAGTTGTTGTCATTGCATAACAGTGAGAGCGAGTGTGAGGGGTGCATAGTAGGATGGTGAAGTGATTCTGTACATAGAGAGAGAGGGATAGGTAAGGGTGCAAGGGAAGTAAGGGTAAGGTGGGATGTGGAGGAGCAGGCTGACAATGCAGAGTGCTGGTGATGAGAAGAGAAGGGAAGCAGATTGAAGTAAAGTGTGATGTGATACTCACTTTGGATGAGCGCAGAAAATCATTGAACCGTTTTCGGCACTGCACCCATGTACGTGAGCATAAGGACCTTGCGCTGACCTCCTCAGCAATTCGCAGCCAGGCTGCCTTTGTTTGCTGAGGAGGCTTCCTCCGGCCATCGCAAGGGAACAGAATGTCCCTGCGCTCTCTTACTCCCTCCACAAGAGCTTGGAGGGAGTCTTCAGCAAATCCTGGCGAAGCCTTTGCCCTTGCAGTAGTCATCATGAGCTGGACGATTCCCAGAGCAGCAGAAACCAAATGAGAAGCTAGGGCTCCATGGAGCCCTTTAAAAACAACTGAACGAGTGACATCAGCAGAGGCCAGCAGCAGACCCGCTCCCATTCATTGGCCCGGGTAGTGCGCATGGCGGCCTTAATGAGGCCACTTAACTCAAAATCTATATTGGGGAGCAGCTGAAAGCGGCAGCGGGACCGGAACCTGCCCACCAGGCAACCCGACTGCAACCCGCCTCCTCCATTAAATTTGCAGCCTTGGTGTGGGGAAGGATACAGGTGGGGGAATGTTTGTTGTGCTGGAGCCTGTGGCTGGTGGAGCTCAGGAAGCCGATGATGTGATGTCGTTGGAGAAATTAAGTCTGGAAGTGAATTTTCTACACAAGTAAAATAAGGTGATTTATTTTGGAATTTGAGGGTACACTCTTTTCTGTTGAAATTATCTTACTTTTTTAACAATTGTTATCATCTGTGCACAGTAGAATGCAGCAAGTAAAAAGCCTTGACATTCTATTAGTATATTAAATGCACATATTTTAAAAGGATTGAATTACATATTTGATGTGCATAATATGCTCTACTCACATCAATTATAGAAATGCACAACATTGTCTCTCCCTCTCTCACACACTGTGTCTATGAATATAATTGCATAATGTCCACTTCTAATTAGTAATTTGTTTTGATTTTCTTCCCTCAATAATGTATGTAGCTGCTTGTTATGTGATGTTTATGTTCACAACTGAACAAAAGAAATATAGCATTTCACCAACTAGAAGCATTTGATTTGAAAGCATGTTATTGCCGAACCAATACATTTGCTGTATGGCAAATAAATTAATTTATGGCACATTGTGAAAGTAGGGACAGCAACTGACTCAACACAGTATAGGCTCAACACAAGCACACCAAATGTATTGCTTTAAAGATTGTATGCCCAATACAACCTCTACTCCCTCTAACCTGGAGTGTTGACAGAGCATCCAAACAAAAACACGCACACAGACAAAGATACATATCTGTCCGTCTATCTCTCCAAATATATATTAAACCTTACTACCCATTCGAGTCAGGTATGCAATCATTTCAAAAAGGTCAGTATATTAATTTTATATTTTTTAAACCACTGGCAGAAATGGTATTAATGATGCATTGTCACAGATACATTTCTAACTTGATAAACCTCTGAAATTGTGACATGCCAATGCAAAACCTCAGTCAAAATCCATTACAATTCAGTAATGTATGCTTATTTGGTAACACCTATAAAAAAGAACAGTGTCTTGAAGCACTGCAAAGCAGGATGCATCGATGCCATCGCCAACTCATAGTACAGAAATAAAATTTGCCCAGTGTTTGTAAAAGTAATGCCTATCAGATCAAATGGTTTAAGGAAAGATGAAAGTAGACCACATTGATTTGACTGTCTGATTGCATAGTAAGTTTTAACAATTACATGTTTCACAACTGGTAGTACAGCACTCTGCAATGAAAAAAGCAGAAGTGCCAGGGTTTGAAAAACAAGAAAAGTTTTACGGTTATGGTTGTGATCTGACTCTAGAGAGTCTCAGCAGCATCTTCCTTTCCCCCTCTGATGGTACTCCAAGCTTAGGATCACATGACTTACAAGTTAGTTCATGTTCTTCCAGAAATAGAATCAATGGAGAAGAGGCTAACCACATAACTGTCCGTTGTGAAGTCTTGCGGTTAAATCTGGGGTACCAGGCCTGCAAAGAGCTGCCAGAAAGTGAAGACAAACTATTTCAGTTCCCTTCTGTACATGTGTCACTTTGCTGATTTCTGGTGTCAAAAAGAGATCTGTTATCACAAGTTTGACAATCCATAAATTAAACAAGTTGGATACTAAATAGAATTTTCAGTTAACTAAAAAGAGAAGTACTGACAGCTTATTTCAAAGAGTCTTTTTTTTAAAAAAAAAAGCTATCTTTTTACTGAAAAAGAAAATTAAAGATCATTTGAATTTTATGATACTTTATCATCTTCGGTCGCTGGATTCCCTTTACCCATCTGACTTCAAACATTAATGTTCTACTAAATGTAAAACAGATCCAAATTGGCAATTCCTGAGGGAAATGGGCACTTCTTACCATGGAGCACTGAATCTATGAGAAGCATGAACTTTAGGCTAACTTAGTATGAAATGTTTCAATCTCAAAATATATGAGAAGAAGTAAACTAATGTGACTAAAACTGTTCGTGAATTAACATTCCAAATTTGTTCTATTGTGACCATCTAAAAGGGCTTTGCCTATAGAGTCTCTTGTGAAACAATGTAATTCCTTCATTCCGCTGAGCCTTTCAGCTCCCCCAATGGGGTTAATCAACGTGATGGTGGTGTCTGAAGCTCAAGAAAAAGGCAGTTTGTTCATGGAATCGCCTCAAGGAGTTGTTTTCAGATCATTACTTTTTATTGCAGAAATGGATATTTTTCTGTAGCTATTATGCATTCTCATTGAATGGGACTTGCCAATGTGTACACTAGATTTTTAAATTTTAAATTTTAAAACAGAACTTGTCCCCTCTTTAGGTTCTCTCCATTCTCCTACCTGTTACATATATTGTTCCCCAGGATGAATGAGTGGGCAGATGCCCCGCTCGCAGGTCAATACCAGTCTTTCTCTGTGACTAGCCACTAGAAGGTGCACAACAGCACCACACTTTTACTTACTTTCTAATTTACACTTCCTTCTCAGTAGGAAGCATCTTGTCTTTGCTTGGCACCTTTCCAATTGACATGCTGAGGTTGGAAAGCCCCAGTATGGGAAATCATGAACAGAAACCCTTTTTTAACTCACTTTTAACTTACAATCATTGAAATATTTCTCAGAAATATTCCTCAGAAAACACCCTCACTATTTTTATTCAAAGCAAAGGGAAGGCTGGAAGGTAGTATATGTAACACTTGTTGGTAAATATTTCTGTGTTTGCATGTTATTTTCAGTGTCAAAGAAGTCCATCATCTTGGGTGTCTGCTTCTCCCCACAGCTATTCTGTCCTGTGTGTAACAGGGAGAGTCCATGTGTGCCCCAGAGCATGTGGGTTAGGAGCAGAGACTCCCAAGTGGAGCTAAAACTATCCTGTAAAAGCTATGACAGGTACTAGATATCTTTGAACTTATATATTTTAGGTGAGATGAGAGATTATTCTGTGCAAAAGGCACACTTCCCTTTTCTTCTTCTTTAAGATATACATTTTAGAAATAATTTATATAGTTCCACCTTTTAGAAAAGGGTATCCTTGTTAGGCAGCATTAGGAAATAATCATTGATATTTTCACCCAAAACCAAATTGCACATAGGCTATAGACAACGTAGGGGGTACTTTTAACATAATCCGCCAGGCAGGAAACTGAAGGCAATAGAAAGTAAAATTGGGCGGGGTGTAAAACTGGTGGCCGATCCTATTCCATCAGTTTCCCATCAGATAGGTTAGATTAAAATTACCCCGATAGTCTCTGCCTCGCGTCCTTTTTAGCTCTCCTAAGGCATTACAAATTTCAAGAATTAAACATTCCAAACATAATAAAGCACAATTTAACTTAAACATTTGCACCGGGAATTTCCTTGGGGGTTTTCCCCAATCGACTGTCGTAACTTCAATAGAAGATTAGCTGAAGCCCTGGATACATGTGTAAACAGGATTTCTGCTGAAGTTATGGTGACTGATCGAGAAAAGCCCAAGGAAATTTTGGCATCAACGAGACTCAATAGAATTTTTTTTTTAAGTTTAAATTTGGCCGAGCTTTCCATCATTGTGGAAGTGAAACTAGTGTCAGTACTAGCTGCACTGTGCCAGTTTTGCATGCTAGTTGTGAGTTAACATTTTGTCCAGAATTTTAATCTGGAGGCGGGTAGGGAGTGGGGTGGGGAGAGGGGGTGGGGGGGAGGGGGGGTGGAAGGCGGGTGGGTGCTGGAAAGCGGTCTGAAAACCCGGGAGAACGGATTTCCCGCAGGCCCTGCCAAATTTAACGGCAGGGCCTGATTAGCATTTCAAAGCAATAATTCCCGCCTGCAGCCAGACAGATGGAAAGACTGGCTGGCTGTTGGGCGGGTAGGCCAGTGGCACCAGGCCGCAGAGAGGAGGGAGGGCGGGATCGGTGGGGCTGTTCGGAGGCTGGAGGAGGATTGGGGGCCAGGGATCGGAGGTGGGGAGGGGGGGGGCACGGAAATCGGAGATCAGAGGCCTCGTGGGGGTAGGGTCGGGGGACTCTGGGGGCAGATCGGAGGCCTCGAGAGGCAGATCGGAGACCTCGAGGGGGAAGATCCAAAGGGTCGTGGGTGTGTACGATCATGGGGGTTGGCGAGGCAGGGACGCTGGATCTTGCAGGTAAGTGGAAAGGCAATTACCTCCTGGATCCAGTAGTCCTCACCTCCCATTAGCTGGCAGGTTCCCCGAGGCCCAGGAAACCCAGCCAGCCAGAGTTAAATTTAAAATGGTAGAGCATCATGAGGCACAGAGCCTCATTATAATATTTAAAGTGCCAACCCGCCTCCTGGGAGCGGTTTGGCTGCCTGCCCCCTGTCCCGCCTCCGTTAAAACCGGAAGTGGGGGTGTTGGAGGCAGGTTGGGGTCGTAATTCAGATTTTTAACTCTTTAACCTCCTACTGGATCCCGACCCACCCATTTTTGGGGGTTAAAATTACCCCCTTCAGGTCGATGACATTTCATCAGAACTGGAAAATGTTACAGATGTAACATGACTTAAACAAGTACAGAGGCAGGGAATGGGGGGTGGCGGGGTAAGAACAAAAGGGAAGGTCTGTGATAGGGTGGAAGGCAGGAGTGATTTAATGACAAAAGGGATGATGGTGCAAGGCAAAAGGGGGATAAGCAAAGAAACAAAAGTTGGGTCTAGAGGAGCTATAAATGGCAGAACCATTACCAGCTCTGCTGTCCAAAAAAATGGGAGCAGAGGTTATGGTCTGAAATTGTTGAACTCGATGTTGAGTCCAGAAGGCTGCAAAGTGCCCAATCGAAAGATGAGGTGTTGTTCCCCGAGCTTACGTTGAGCTTCATTGGAACAGTGTAAGAGGTTGAGGACGGAGAGGTCAGAGTGGGAGTGGTGCGGAGAATTAAAATGGCAAGTGACCGGAAGCTTCGGGTCATGCTAATAGCCTAAACAGAGGTGTTCAGCAAAGTGATCACCTAATCAGCATTTGGTTTCCCGAATGTAGAGGAGACCGCATCGTGAGCAGCAAATAGAATATATTAAATTGAAAGAAGTAAATCACTGTTTCACCTGGAAGGAGTGTTTGGGGCCCTTGGCGGTGGGGAGGGAAGAGATGAAAGGACAGGTGCCGGGGGAAGAGGAGCAGGTATTGGGGGTGATGGAAGAGTGGGCCAGGGTGTTGCAGAGGGAATGGTCACTTCGGAATGCTGAAATGGGAGGGGAGGGGAAGATGTGTTTGGTGGTGGCATCGCGCTGGAGGTAGCGGAAATGGTGGAGGATGATCCATTGAATGTGGAGGCTGGTGGAGTGGAAGGCGAGGATAAGGGAACTCTATCATGGTTCTGGGTGGGAAGTGAAGTGTGAGGGCAGAAGTGCGGGCAATAGAACCGACACGGTCAAGTGCCATGTCAACCACGGTGGAGGAGAATCGTCGGTTGAGGAAAAAGGAAGACATATCAGAAGCACTGGTGTGGAAGGTGGGATCGTCAGAACAGAACAGATGCAACGAGACGGAAAAACTGGGAGAATGGAATAGAGTCCTTACAGGAAGTGGGGTGGGAGGAAGTGTAGTCTATGTATCTGGGAGTCAGTGGGCTTATAGTAAATACAAAAGCAAAATACTGCGGATGCTAGAAATCTGAAATAAAAACAGAAAATGCTGGAAATACTCAGCAGGTCAGGCAGCATCTGTGGAGAGAGAAACAGAGTTAACGTTTCAGGTCGATGACCCTTCGTCAGAACTGGAAAAAGCTGGAGATGGAACAGGTTTTTAGGCAAGTGCAGGGGCAGGGAAAGGGGGGAGGGGAGGAAAGAACAAAAGGGAAGGTCTGTGATAGGATGGAAGGCAGGACAGATTAAGAGACAAAAGGGATGATGGTGCAAGGCAAAAGGAGATGGTAATGGAACAAGTTAAGAAACAAAAGATGGCTCTAGATGAAGTGTAAATGGCACTGGCAGAATGAAAGACAGCTGCCATGTGAGAGAGAGAAAAAATAAATGGAAAAAAAAGATGGGGGCAGAGGTTATGGACTGAAATTGTTGTTGAGTCCAGAAGGCTATAAAGTACCTAATCGAAAGATGAAGTGCTGTTCCTTGAGCTTACGTGAGCTTCTTTGGAACAGTGTAAGAGGCCGAGGACAGTGAGGTCTGAGTGGGAGTGGAGCGGAGAATTAAAGTGACAGGCGACCGGAAGCTCGGGGTCACCCTTACGGACTGAACGGAGGTGTTCCGCAAAGCGGTCACCCAACCTGCGTTTGGTCGGTATACTAAATTGCAAGAAGTACAAGTAAATCGCTGTTTCACCTGGAAGGAGTGTTTGGGGCCCTGGATAGTGGGAAGGGAGGAGGTAAAAGGGCATGTGTTGCATCTCCTGCGCTTGCACGGGAAGGTGCCGGGCGAAGGGGAAGGGGTGTTGGGGGTGATAGAGGAGTGAACCAGGGTGTCGCGGAGGGAGCGGTCCCTTCGGAATGCTGAAAGGGGAGGTGAGGGGAAGATGTGTTTGGTGGTGGGATCACGCTGGAGGTGGCGGAAATGGCAGAGGATAATCCATTGAATGTGGAGGCTGGTGGGGTGAAAGGTGAGGACAAGGGGAACCCTATCGTGGTTCCAGGAGGGAGGGGAAGGGGTGAGAGCAGAACTGCGGGAAAAAGAACGAACGCGGTCAAGGGCCGTGTCAACCACAGTAGAGGGGAATCCTCGGTTGAGGAAAAAGGAAGACATGTCGGAAGCACTAGTATGGAAGGTGGCATCGTCAGAGCAGATGCGGTGGAGACGGAGAAACTGGGAGAATGGAATAGAGTCCTTACAGGAAGCGGGGTGGGAGGAAGTGTAGTCCAGGTAGCTGTGGGAGTCAGTGGGCTTGTAGTGAATATTTGTCAATAGCCTATCCCCAGAGATGGAGACAGAGAAGTCGAGGAAGGGAAGGGAAGAGTCGGAGATGGACCATGTGAAGGTGAGGGAAGGGTGGAAATTGGAAGCAAAGTGAATGAAATTTCTAGTTCAGGGCGAGAGCAAGAAACAGCACCGATACAGTCATCAATATACTGGAAAAAGAGTTGAGGGAGGGGACCTGAGTAGGACTGGAACAAAGAATGCTCCACATATCCCACGAAAAGGCAGGCATAGCTAGGACCCATGCAGGTTCCCATAGCAACACCTTTAATTTGGAGGAAGTGAGTGGAGTCAAAGGAGAAGTTGTTCAATGTGAGAACAAGTTCAGCCAGGCGGAGGAGGGTGGTGGTGAATGGGGACTGGTTGGGCCTCTGTTCAAGGAAGAAACGGAGCAACCTCAGGCCATCCTGGTGGGGGATGGAGGTGTAGAGGGATTGGATGTCCATAGTGAAAAGGAGACGGTTGGGTCCAGAAAACTGGAAACTGTTAAAGTGGCGGAGGGTGTCGGAAGAGTCGCAGATGTAGGTGGAAAGAGACTGCACAAGGGCTTATAGTAAATATTGGTTGACAGCCTATCCCCAGAAATGGAGATAGAGAAGTCGAGGAAGGAAAGGGAAGAGTCGGAGATGGACCATGTGAAGGTGAGTAAATTTAATGCAAAGTTGATGAAATTTTCCAGTTCAGGGCAGGAACAGGAAGCGGCACCGATACAGTCATCAATGTACCAGAAAAAGAGGAGGGGGAGGGGACCTGAGTAGGACTGGAACAAAG
Organism: Squalus acanthias; assembly: GCA_030390025.1. Classification (NCBI taxonomy): domain Eukaryota; kingdom Metazoa; phylum Chordata; class Chondrichthyes; order Squaliformes; family Squalidae; genus Squalus; species Squalus acanthias. Next base: position 157,025,793 of record CM059425.1, on the reverse strand, counting down.
AATGTTCCACGTATCCCATGAAAAGGCAGACATAGCCAGAGCCCAGACGGGTTCCCATCGCGACACCTTTTATATGGAGGAAGTGAAAGGGGTCAAAGAAGAAGTTGTGTAGGGGGTAGTGTGGTAGGGGTCAGCCTCACCTCTGACACAGTGAGCGGTTCGAATCGCTCCCACGCCCCTGGTTCTGGACCTTGGACTTATTTGGGGGTTGTGAACAAAGGTGCAGTAGACAACAGGTTCCGATGAAAGAATTTTGACTTTTATTAAAAGAAAAGGTAACAAACTTAAAACACACTTAACACTTAAACAGGTTGGGAAACACACGATACAGGCGAGGGAGAAGGACAATATACAAAAACCCTTATCCCTCCCAAAAATCCCACTATCTAGCTAGGTTTTGGTTTCAGGAGATCAGAGATAATGCTCACCAAACAGGGGTTTTGACAGTGCGAAATCCAGTCAGGTAAGTTGATTGTGATTTTGAGGTACTCTCTTTTTGTCCTTTGGGGACAGCCGTCCCCACGTGGTACCGGTCTGTGAAATCTGCGATGGTGGTCTGGTCGTCGAGTTTTGTTGCGTTGGAGGCTTGTCGGGGCGGTACCTTCTGGGGCTGGACTGTGGGTTGAGCGATGCCGACTCGCTCCCAGCCTCCAGTGACCTTGGCTAGTGGCTGCTAGTGCTAGACCGTGTGCTGAGCGATGCCGACTCGCTCCCAGTGGCCTCAGCTCTAGCCCTTGCCTGGCCTAGTCTGTCCTTGCCTCCGATCTCGCCCCGGGTCTGCCTCATGGCCTTGCTGCTTCTCTCCTCCTCCTGCTCGTGTCGTGTGGCTGGTAGTGTCTTGCTGGAACTTGCTGCAACTGGAACAGAGCTGAGAGAGAGCTTCTTGGGGGATTAGGCCCTCAATTATACTGTTCAGACCCTTTGTCTTTTTCACGCCAAAACCCCTTTCCTAAATCGGTTTCGTGTTGAAGTGATTTAGGTTTCAGTTGAGGCCTGTTCATTCCATTGTCTTAGTTTTGCGGGCTTGTTAAGTTTTGATGGTTTTAACTTGGTGTTAAATTGTCCTGATGGCTTCCGATATCTCCCATTTAGGCAGGGCCTTTATCTATGTGCCAAATCTTGTCCCTATAGATACCTGGCTGATTGGTTTTTGATGAAGTAATGGCTGTACTAGATGTTTTATTGTTTACAGGCTTCTGGCATCCTGTTTGGGCCTGGGGATATCCAAAGGTGTCTTGAATTATTCAATTATGGGTGTGTTGTGAGGTTTTGGGTGAGGTTCTTCCTCCTGCCTGGATTGCAGTGCAAACAAATTCCAGACAGCTTGACACCAAAAGCTGTCCACTGCCTTGCCACACCCCTTCGCAAAGGTGTTTTTTTTCCATAGTCATTTTCAAAAGTCATTTTTCCTCAGGATTTTTCTTCCCTGATCTTTAAAATGTCCAAAACTGAGGTTTTTACCTCAAATCACTTCACTTATGTCCCATCATCCCAAATTCGTAGGAAAAATCCAAAAATCACCCCTTTTAGGGTTCTATACGAGTTTCTGGGGAATTTTGCGAAGCTTACAGTTGTTCAATATAAAAATAAGTTCAGCCAGGCATATATGTGACTCCAAGTCCACACAAACATGGTTGACTCTTTACCATCCTTTGAAGTGGGTCTAGAAAACCACTCAGTTCAGGGATGGGCAATAAATACCAACCTTGCCAGTGATGCCCATATCCTGAGAATGAATAAAAATTAAAAAATTATCGTGCAGCAACAAAGCCAAATAAAAGTACAACATCATTTTAGTTTTACAGTGAGTGAGGCAAACTATTTCCTGTCATCGTGTTTCCCCAGATGCACAGATGTGCTTTTCTAACACCTTTCTTGCTGCTGAGTCAAGGTGCCATGTGCGGGCCATTGTCATGAGAGATGGTTGGCTGTTGCTCAGGTTTAAAAGGCTCTTGTGACTGAGGTGTCCCTTGGCTCATGACAGCTGAGTCCTGGGAAGCACCCGCTGTGGGCAGAATCTCTTGTGCAACTACCTAGTCAGCCTGGCCCTGCTTCTTATGTGTTATTTGAATAGGCCATTAAGCGAGAGGCCTGGCATGTGCTGTTGAATGATTTCAGTCACATTACTGACACTGGGCTTCTAGGTAGCAGGATGACAGATCTAATGTTTTCCAGTGGATCCCAAAAAGCCCCGAGAGTATGTATCCTGTAACCCAGTTGCAGTGTCTCAAGGCTGGAATGCAGGGTTCTCTCAAGCCTGTCTCCCAGGGCCTCCAGGGCTTCAAAAACAACAACAGCTTACATTTAAAGGTGTAAGTTATTGTTAATGACCCCTGTTATACATCACACATCCTGGTGAAAGCAACTTTGGTGCCTACACATAGTCTCCTCCTTTAAGACTTTCCTTAAAACAGACTTCCTTTGGACACCCCTCCTAATATCTTCTTCCTTGCCTCAGCATCCATTTTGCCTCATACCTTTGTGAAGTGCCTTGAGGCATTATTTTACATTAAAAGCACTATATAAATGTAAGTTGTTGTGACTGACGCTCTTCCTCTCATGTCCTAGCTTAGATCTAACCATCCCGGGGGATTCAGAACATTAGCTAGAGTTGAGTGCATGGGTGAGATGCACATCACAAATGAGCAGGAGCAGCTGGTGGAGGCACAGGAGGAGGAGGAACTTGCTGACCAGAGGACCAACTCCTGGTGAAACCCAGCTGAAAAACCTGGGGAATGGGGATCTCATGGGCCCTGCTTTTAAAAGGAGAATGCTTTCTGAGCATAAAGTCTTGATGTAGGATTGGGGCCTTGCCAAACAGTGTGCTGAAGATGGTGGATTGGGTTGAGGAGTTCAGTACCTACATATGCAGTACCATACTGGAAGGCTTCACAACACTCCAGTCCACCGAGGAGCATGTGGCAGCTCCAGGACATCTGGAGTGGAATGCCTATGCCAGACACCTGACGGGCCATTGGTGCTTCTCCCAAACCTGCTCAGATTGCTGCATCCGCTCACTTGTGTCATAGTTCCGTGGCAGCTTCTTTAGTGAATTGAAGCCTCTCCAAGCACTGGTCTTTGGACAAGTGAAAGTATGTGTGCCTCTGCCTATATATTCTAGTATGGGGGTGCCAGCAGCTGAGTGTCAATCGCAGTAGGTGCAGTGTGGCATGCCTGGATCTTCCTCTTCTTGCTCCAAAAAGCATAGTAAAAGAGGAACTCCTCGTGGGAAAGCCATTGTGGCAGCAGGAGTAGAAAATTGTAGCACCACCGCAATAGGCACAAGAGTCTTCAAACACATCAATGATAAAAGGAGAAAAATAAAACAAGAAAAAAGCTAGCACTGTCGTAATCTCAGAATTGATAACTGATATCCATATGGTGCTTGGCACTGCGCAACCATGAATGTCCAATTTATAAAAGGTAGATAAAGGAAACAATATGAAACGTATGGAAATGTGGAAAGTCATGTGTATGAAAGCTTGATGTCATGATGCACTCATTTATATAGTCCACGCACAAACTGACAGGACCATCCTGCATCATTTCAAAACATGACTGGAGAATCGCACCAAGGGAAACATGGATAGAGATCAGGTGTAGCACATCTCTGTCTAATGTTTCAATCAGGAATGCTAATTTTAGGGTTTGTTCCTGGTATAATGCATATTGTCTAACTCTCCAGCTCATACCACAACAGTAAATGCTTACTTAAATGGCATAACTGGTAATTATCACTCAGTTTATATCTCTGCTCTTCAAGTTTAGTCATTATATTTTGATGATAGACTCCCCCCTACCCCATTTCACAATCATACAGTCACATTTGATTGCCCATCTTAATTACTGGTTATTTAATGGCTTCAAAATTGAATCTAAATCCATTAATATCACTCTGCTAATTGGCTGTTTATTATCGCAGTAATATGGCAAAGACAAACTTTTCTCTAATATACTGGGTGGCACATTTGAAAATAATTGAGTTTAGTCACAGAGCCATATTCTTCTCTGGATTGCTAAGAAACTGTAAGAACTAGGGTTCTGAGCCCTAATATAGCCTTAGATTCTAGTAAGATTGATTTTGTTACAGACATTGAACATTAAACAATGGAGAGACTAATGCCATTGGCCTAGAAATTTGTCTCGGGCGGTGGCGCAAAATGGCCGGTATCGGATCGGCCGCCCGTTATACACAGCGCCTGATATTCAGCTCCATTGTAGGCAATGCCACTGCCACAGGACCAAAATGGCTCTTACCAAGGTCACAAATGACATCCTAATTGACTGTGACAAAGATAATCTATCTCTTCTCGTCCTTCTGGACCTGTCTGCAGCCTTTGACATGGTTGACCACAAAATTCTGTTCCAATGCCTCTCCACCGTCGTCCAGCTGGATGGCACTGCACTCACCTGGTTTCATTACTATCTTTCCAGCCTAACCATAGAATCACCTGCAATGACTTCTCTTCCCGATCCTGCAACGTCACCTCTGGTGTCCCCCATCTATCCATGACCCCCTCCTATTTCACATCTACATGCTGGCCCTCGGTGACATCATCCAGCGACACAAAGTGAGTTTTCACATGTATGCTAATGATGCCTAGCTCTATCCACCTCTCTCGAACCCTCCACAGTCTCTATACTATCAAACTGCTTGTCCAACATCCAGCACTGGATGAGTAGCAATTTCCTCCAATTAAATATCGGGAAGACCAAAGCTATTTTCTCCAGTTCACGCCACAAACTCCGTTCCCTTTCCACTAATTCCATCTCTCTCCCCGGCAACTGTCTAAGGCTGACCAAGTCTATTCGCAACCTTGGTGTCATATTTGATCACGAATTGAATTTCCTACCTCATATCCGTTCTATCACTAAGACCTCCCATTTCCACCTTCGTAATCTCGACCGTCTCTGCCCTTAACTCAACTTATCTGCTGCCAAAATCCTCATCCATGCCTATATCACCTCTAGACTTGACTATTCCAATGCACTCCTGGCCGGCCTCCCTAGTTCTACCCTCCATAAACTTGAGGTCATCCAAAACTCTGCTGCCTGTGTGCTAACTTGCACCAAGTCCCAATTTGAGCTGGAACTTGATGCAGCCGCGTATCCACCTCTTTCTTGGCCCAGTGCTCAATTCTGCTTGGAGGGGGGCATGAGCACTTTGTCGGTCCGTGGTCCCTTTTGTTGTGACATCACTGGAAGAGGTGGGACTGGCGAATGACATTCCCCACTAGAAATCCCACCAGTTCCGCTTAGCACACAGGCAATGTATAGGACACCTGCATGATGCCATATAGCAGCGCAATAATGCCTTTTCCATGACAGTCATTCTCTTGTTGAGATCGTTTGCTATTAGGAATGTTGCAATTGCACCAAGGGTAACTTCAAGAGAGCAAATTTGTTCTTTGGCTAGTTTAGCCAGACCGGCAAGATGCCTCTCCAACATTCTGGACTCCACATGGGCTGGATGCCCAGGGAGCACTGTAAATGTCCTACATTACAACAGTGACTATACTTCAAAACTACTTCATTGGCTGTAAAGCACTTTGGGACATCCTGAGGTTTGTGAAAAGTGCTATATAAATGCAAGTTCTTTCTTTCTTTCTTTCTAGATGCCCGCCTGCTTTATATTAATGACCCCCATCCCCTAGATTTGGTCTGAAGTCAGCATCGTGGCAGACTGGCGGGAGAAAATCCCACCCAGCTGCATTTCCAGTGGGGCAGCAGCCCACCAGGAATTTCTATCCCTCTGAAGCTACATCGGTTAATCTACAGTTGGCATACTGTATGCAGATCTTGACACCCCATTATAGGAGCATATTATAGCTACGATAAAAGGTACAGTGAAGACGCACTAGAACATCAAAAATAAGATGTTATAGTTCTGCTCGACAAATTGGGGCTTTTTCATTGGAACAGAGAAGATTAAGGGGGAAATCCAAAATAGGTTATCAAAATATTTTGAGAGGGTAAACGGTGAAAGATTTTTGGTGAAGTGGTAACAAGTATGCTTAAACTCAGGATTATCACCAGAAAACAAGGAGGGAAGTTTCCATAAATTGTTTCACACAGAGGGTTTATTAGAAATTGGATTGCTTTACTTGTGATTGAGCCAGAAGCTAAACTATCATTTAAAAAGGGATTGAATATGTATTTGAAAAGGAACAAGATAAAAGGATATTGGGAAAGGGTGACGAAATAGACTTAAATTAGACAGCACCAGTTGAAAAGCTTGCTCAGGCACAAAGGACTGAATGGCCTCTCCTGTGCCTTAATTTCTGTGATTATATCATTCTATTCTGTTGTCAGCACAGGAACAAACACCAGCTCCAAAGTGATGATGGCATTTACTACTTTGAAATAATGTCAAATATGACCCGAGTAAAATCTAATTGGCTAAAGTTGATGCCATAATATGATTGAGGACCAAAATTTGATTGGCTGTGTGATAATAGCTGTTGCTGTTGGAGATAACAGTTAACATTTAGGCCTCCAAAACTCCACGTGGCTGGGGGGGGTTGCGGGGAAGAGGCACATCCCTCTATAAGTTTCGAGATACTTGCGCCTCGGACCTCTGTCGTTGACCCACCAAAATTTGTCACTTGGGGCACATCTAGGGCGTCTGACTGTCGAAGAGGCTGGAAAGTCTGGTAGAAGAATGGTTGGCCAGGGTCGGGTCGGATCACCCCTTGGAAACAACTTTCAGCAGCCCCTTTGTCTCTGAGTAATGTCTGAATATCCTTTTTAAGGAGCACTTCCTCCGAGGATCTAGCACCTGATTCTTGCCTGGATCCCCAGGTGGGCCCATTTCCATCATTTGGTGGGTAGATATGCTTGCTCTCACCTGGCATACTTCTGCTGATCTTATCCATGGTCCCTCTGAAGGCTGGGGAAGCGAGATTTCCTGATGTAAGGAGTCCCCGGGCCAAGGCCCATCCCCTCTTATGCTGATGGCCTTGCTTGGGGCAGGCAGAGGTTCCGCCCAACCAGGCCATTCTGGAATCTCCAATAAAATTATTGCTCTGGAAGGATGTAGATTATTGGCCCCTTAGTGCATTCATATGACATTCTTTTCAACTATCTTAGTGAAGACATTAACCCATTTCTTTTAAATGAATTAATGTCTCTTATAAAATGGTGGGCAGAGGAATTTCATACATATGTATTAAGTATAGATTTGCTATTATTGTCAACAATTAACTATAAAATTGCGTGACATAGCAACGCAATCTATTATAATTACACCCTATAAGTTACTGTTGGTGACATTAGTGGACAAATACATACTGCCCTTGTATGACAATCCTCTATTAGTGCCCAAAAATCTAGCGATCGCAGTCTTGAATATACTCAACGACTGTGCATCCACAGCCCTCTGGGGTTGAGAATTCCAAAGATTCACAACTATCTGAGAGAAGGAATTTCTCCTCACCTCAATCCTAAATAGCCTACCCCTTATCTTGAGACTATGCCCCTTAGTTCTAGACTCTCCAGCCAGGGGAAACAGCCTCTCAGCATCTACCCTGTCAAGCCCTCTATGAATTTTATACGTTTCAATATGATCACCTCTCATTCTTCTAAACTCCAGAGAATATAGGCCCATTCGACTCAATCTCTTCTCATAAGACAGCCCTCTCATCCCAGGAATCAAGCTAGTGAACCTTCATTGCACCCCCTCCAAGACAAGTATATCCTTCCTTAGGTAAGGAGACCAAAACTATGTGCAGTACTCCAGGTGTGGTCTCACCAAAGCCCTGTATGATTTTTTTATGATGCATGTGACATTCTAAGTTCAGCTATTGTCTGTATTCCGTACTTCTATTAATACTAATATTATGGGGCTGATTTTAACTTTTGGCAATGATGGAAACAGGCAGTAGCAGATTAGCCTTCAAATGGAAAAGACAATTGGATGGGATGTGTTACAGGAAGCTGATCCGCTACCATCCATTCACAGGCTCGACGGGCTGAATGGCCTCCTTCTGTGCTGTAACGATTGTATGGCTGGAATTTTACCAGTGCTAAGAGGACGGGATCGGAGGCAGGTCAGCTGTGAAATTTGAAATGATTGACAGCGGGTCGGAAACCCGCTGTCGTAGCACCTTCACACTAGTCTCCCAGGTGTTGGGTCTGTCAGCGCTGAACAGACTTGACACTAAGCGGCGGGGGAGGCAATTTATATCATTAGCTGGATTGTTAAGAGGAAATTAAGTATTATTTTAAGCTTACCTTTAGATTTTTGGAGTTTGCCAACGGCTTCCCCACTGCTCGGGGATCACGTCAGTTAAGGAGGTCGGGTGTTGTGTCAGCATGGGATGATTTACTAATTTGACAGTTGCAAATGGTCTATGAAAGCTCTCATTTCGTAGGTCTTCACTTTCCAAGGTTAGAAGCTGTTGCTTACTGCATTTGGAAGACAGATTGACCTTTATGCAGTTAGCAAGTGTTTGGAGCAATCTCTCTATCCAGTGTCACCTCATTGGAACAACCTTTCTCACCATTGACAGATCGCTTCTGTCATCTCAACCTCATCTGCCATCTATTCCATCAGCATCGGTGTCCTTGAAAAAATCTCAACTTGGTCCTCAGAATCCCACCACGATTAGCCCCAACACTAGCAGCACCAGGCACACCAGCAGCACCAACATCAACACCAACCTTCTCCCCAATCAACTGATGCTGCACAGGACACAGGGCATCAGCCCACATTGCTGCCTGGGAGGACAGCGATGGCCTCACCATGGCCAGATTTACTTCACTTGATGCTGCACACCCTGGCTGCCACATAATATGCCAGGTTGGCACCACCCCACACCAGCACCATAAAGCATCCCTACAATGCCCAAGCCATTCCTTTCACACTCATCACCATTGCAGGGGGTACCATTATGTCTCACCATTCACTGCAACTCATTAAGCCACTTCCAAAGGTGCACACAAATCTGTTGAAAATAAAGATTTCAATGTTTGACAACACCCTAACAGAAACTTTACATGAACATTGGTGAAAACACACAAGTGCCTACCCTTGTGTGTTGTTAGTTGGTATGATTGGACTAGGATGAGGGTGAGTGTGAGGGGTGGCTAGTGAGATGGTGAAGTGATAAAGTAGATAGAGAGGGATGGGTGGAGGTGCAAGGTAAGTTGGTGTGAGTAAAGATGTGCAGGAGTAGGGTAGGGAAGGCAGAGTGATGGGGATGTGATGGGTGGCACAGCAGGATGAGGTTGAGTGTGGCTTTGCAGTAACGTTTTGTGATCTACTGAGATAATTGAAAGGTTTGCGCCACTGCAGCCTGGTCTTCCTGACCACATCCCTGCTTGTGTCCTCCTGTGCAATGTGCAACCAGGCTGCATTGGTCTCCTGGGGAGGTCTTTTCTGCCCATTGGAAGGGAAGAGAACCACCCTGCGTGCTGTGACTCCCTCCATAATATGAAGGGAATCATGGGAGAGCCTGGGTGCAGCCGTGCACCTTTGTGCAGAGTTTGTCAGTGTTTGCAGCACCTCAATGCTGTCGAACACTGATAGCAGAACTGTCAAAGTTAATTTGAACATGGCCCCTTTAAGGAAACCGGCTGATGACAGAAGGCAGAGAGTTGGGATAAATGGTTCATTCTCAGACTGGCAATCAGTAACTAGTGGTGTTCTGCAGGGGTCAGTGCTGGGTCCCCAACTCATTACAATCTATATTAACGATTTGGAGGAGGGGACCGAGTGTAACATATCAAAGTTTGCAGATGATACTAAGATGGGAGGGAAAGTAGTGAGTGAGGAGGACATAAAAAATCTGCAAGGGGACATAGACAGGCTAAGTAAGTGGGCAGAGATTTGGCAGATGAATACAATACTGGAAAGTGTGAGGTTATGCACTTTGGCAGGAAAAATAGTAGAGCAAGTTATTATCTAAATGGCAAGAAACTGGAAAGTACTGAAGTACAAAGGGATCTGGTGGTCCTGGTGCACGAAACTCAAAAGGTTAGTATGCAGGTGCAGCAAGTGATTAAGAAGGCCAATGGAATGTTGGCTTTCATTGCTAAGGGGATAGAATATAAAAATAGGGAGGTATTGCTTCAGTTGTACAAGGTATTGGTGAGACCGCACCTGGAATACTGCATACAGTTTTGGTGTCCATACTTAAGAAAAGACATACTTGCTCTCGAGTCAGTACAAAGAAGGTTCACTCGGTTAATCCCGGGGATGAGGGGATGGACATATGAGGAGAGGTTGGGTAGATTGGGACTCTACTCATTGGAGTTCAGAAGAATGAGAGGCGATCTTATTGAAACATATAAGATTGTGAAGGGGTTGGATCGGGTGGATGCGGGGAGGATGTTCCCGATGATGGGTGAAACTAGAACTAGGGGGCATAGTCTTAGAATAAGGGGCTGCTCTTTCAAAACTGAGATGAGAAGGAACTACTTCACTCAGAGGGTGGTAGGTCCATGGAATATGCTGCCCCAAAAAGCTGTAGAAGCTACATCATTACATAAATTTAAAACAGAAATGGACAGTTTCCTAGAAGTAAACGGAATTAAGGGTTACGGGGAGCGGGCAGGAATTTGGACATGAGTCTAGGTTTGGATCGGTCATGGCCCTGTGGGTAGCGTAGCGGGCCCAGGGGCCGTGTAGCCTGATCCTGCTCCTATTTCGTGTGTCCAATTCTGTTAGGTTCAGGAGATGGTTCTGTGATAGTAGATTGGCGGTTAGGATCAGATCAGCCATGATCTCATTGAATGGCAGAGCAGGCTCGAGGGGCCAATTGGCCTACTCCTGCTCCTATTTCTTATGTTCTTATGTTCTTATGATGCGACATCAAATGACATCATCAGACCCGCTTCCTTTTAATTGACCGGGAACCTCGCAGGGCAGGCTTAACAAGCCCAATCATCGAGCCTGCCTCGGTAGACAAAATCGCGGCCTATGATTCTATGATTCACCCATCAACAACATGGGGCATATTGACATAGCAGCATCTGTACTGAGAGCTAATGTCAACAGAAAGGAACCTGAATATAATCACAGGAGTAAATTTGCTGTTATACCGTCATCAGAGACCCTACAGGGCACAATTTCGAAGTTTGCATATGACATAAAACTTGGAAGTGTAGAAAATAGTGAGGGAGATAGTAATAGATTTGAAGAAAACATAGACAGGCTGGTGGAATTGGCGGACACGTGGCAGATGAAATTTAATGCAGATAAGTGTGAGGTGATACATTTTGGTAGGAAGAATGAAGAGAGACCATACACACTAAATGATACTGTTTTGAAGGGGGTGCAAGAACAGAGAGACCTGGGGGTGCTTATGCACAAATCTTTGAAGGTGGCAGGACAGGTTAACAAAGCAGTTAATAAAGCATATGGTATCCTGGGCTTTATAAATATAGGCAGAGTACAAAAGCCAGGAAGTTAAGCTAAACCTATATAAAACACTGGTTCGGCCCCAGCTGGAATATTGTGTCCAATTTTGGGCACCACACTTTAGGAAGGAAGTGAAGGCTTTGGAGAGGGTACAGAAGAGATTTATTAGAATGGTTCCAGGGATGAGGGATTACAGCGACGTGGATAGACTAGAGAAGCTGGGGTTGTTCTTCTTGGAGCAGAGAAGGCTAAGAGGAGATTTGATAGAGGTGTTTAAAATCATGAAGGATTTAGATAGAGTAAATAAAAATAAACTGTTTCCAATGGCTGAAGGGTCGATAACGAGAGGGCACAGATTTAAGGTGATTGGCAAAAGAACCAGAGGCGACATGAGGAAAAACTTTTTTACTCAACGAGTGGTTAGGATTTGGAATTCACTGCCTGATAGGGTGGTGGATACAGATTCAATAGTAGCCTTCAAAAGGAAATTGGAGAAATACTTGAAAGAGAAAATATTGCAGGGATATGGGGAAAGAGCGGGGGAGTGGGACTAACTGGATTGCTCGTCGAAAGAGCCGGCGCAGACTCAATGGGCTGAATGGCCTCCTTCTGTTCTGCACTATTCTATGATTCTATAATCCTATGATCTGAACGCTTCCCCCAATATGATTTCTACCCAGGTATTTATCATTTCATATCCCAATAAGAGACACGATCCAAGGTTGTGTCATATCATTACCTTCAATTCCTGGTTAAAAATAGTCAACAGAAATAATTCAGCGCATCTCAGACCCTATATGTGGAATATAAAACAATAATTCTTGATGTTCAATTCAGAGATCAGAATAATTGAAGCTGGCTCGAAATATAATTCCAAGACTTGTGGTCGCAAAAATTGCATTTGATTTGGCAACAGCAGGCACCATTTTGCGCTGCTGAATATTACTCAGGGGGGAGTTTTCACTTTTACCACCAGGCTGTAGCAGATAGGCTGTTCATTTTACACCCCGCCTGATTTTCATTTGGTGTGTAAAACGGGTGGTCAATCAGCTACCGCCCACTGTTTGCCCCGTTTTCCGCCTGCCGGTAAAAGCGAAAATGCACCACACAGAGTTTAATTTAAATGACTTCTGGTGGATTTATGCCGGTGGGGTGGAATTCCATCACCACAGCAGGGAAGAAACGGTACTGCTCTGGATTTTTAAAAATTCTATCTTTAAATTTTAATTAGATTTCTAAAGGCATCCAAATTAATAATAAATAATATAAAAACAAGGTTACATGTACATGTAAATTATTTAGATTAGTTACCTCAGCAAGATTGAATGCCACATGACCTCTCTCAGTCCTTTGAAGCATGGCCAAATTAAACATAAATGGAACAAGCAGCGATGTATACTCAATACAGATATTCAACATGTGGCTCAAATACCCACCATCAAACCTAATGGGAAGAAGGAATGCTGCAAAGTAGAAGGTTAGTGTTGGTGTTCTATCTGCTAGAATCGTGAGCCAGTCTGGAATTTGAGGAATCAGTGACTGAAACAGCTGCAAAGGGAAGGAATGAAGACAGGCTGTAGGAGGATGGATCTCTTCTCAACTCCCTCCTTTCTCTCTTTTAATCATCTTAACTGACACTTGCTCAGTCATGTCTGTCCACCATTTTCTAATTGGGATGAAGCTGGTCCATTTCCAATTTTGTAACACAATATCATGGTGCGGCCAGTAATGAGCTGACATTTCACTAGTGATATCACCCTTGGGTTCAATGGAATCACCGTTTTTATGATTTGGGACTTGTGAAATAGCCCGTCCATTCTGAAGAACCTGACTTTGGGGCACTCTTGGAATGTGGGCAGCAGCATGCTTATGTTTTCCCTACACTGAGGTGGTTAGCCCTGATGGCTTCGAGTTGCATTAGGGGAAAGGCACAAATACAACATCCTGAAATTAATTAAAGAAATAACCAAGGATAACCTTTCCATTGACCTTGCCCTTAATGCATTCAATTGAAAAATACAGCACTATCTTTATCCCATTTCTGCTGACAGCTTCAAGGCTTTCTCCTGGGCTGACTTGTTTTCAGCTCACATGCTTGATGCTTCAAGGAACACTAATATTAACAGTAATAAAAGGTACTCAAAATGTCAGTAGTAGGTTTATTGCTTTATTGTTAGCCCTAAACTCCAAAAATAAGACTTATAATGCAATCTATATTATTGAAGTATTATGTCTGTAAGAATTAATGGTTGGGATTTGATGTGAGGCGACTCCAGTGCTTTAAATGTGGCACAGCAGGCTGTCCACCTGCTCACTTGGCTCAGCGCGGACACTGGTGGGCTTCCGAGCTTCGGTCTAATTATTATATCTGCAGTGGGCTCCTGGTAGTATTCCCATCTCCGCATGGGAGCCCGCCTTGGGCGTGAACAAAATGGCTTCTGCCAGACTTGGGTGCCTGCAACAGTGGAGTGAAGCTGGCTGCCTGTGACCCAGCTGAACAGAATTCTGCTTCTTAAGTACACGAGGGAGAAAGGAATAGGATACGTTGAAAGGGTGAGATGAAGTAAGGGAGGAGGCTCTTGTGGAGCATAAACACTGGCATCGACCTATTGGGCTGAATGGCCTGTTTCTGTGCTGTAATCTCTATGTAAAATTAAAATGTCATTTAGGAGGTCCCTAGGGGATCCTGGAATGCAATTCGTCCCCTGCGTCCCGCAGTGCTCTAGTGGGAATAAGTGGGAATAGGTCATATGCATCATCCTGTCACTACTTTCTACTCTGAAAACGTCCACCCATATTTGCGCTGACTCAGTCAACATCCAGCATCGCTTGCGGCAGAGAGTCCTAGAGGTGGCACCGGTGGGAAGTTGCTGAAACAACTCTCCAGCCAATTTTCTGTCCTGGCCCAACCCAGATCCACAACTAAACTGGTGTAATGCAAGAGCAAAATCCTTCCAATTTCATCAGGCAGATGTTAGGCATTAATGGGGCAGTCAAGGTGCTCCCCAATTTTCAATTTCTGGCCGCCTGTTTTTCAGTTGAAATCGCCCCCCTGGAATTAGTTAAGAACTAATTGGATGCTGCAATGCGGGGACTTTAGGATCTTTCTAGATGAATGATCTAAGAGGGGCCAAATGGCCTTCCAGATTCGTAATTATTTTGGTTGTTTCTTCATTTGAACCCCATGATTGTGTTACTGGCTTGTAGCATCCACCCTATTTTTCTACATATAGTATAATACGAGGCATAGATTTATTAGCTGGAACCAACATGAGTCAAAGAAAATGCTCCCTCGTAAGCAGTAAGATATTTTGCAAAGTTTATAAACTTTTCTATCACAATAAGTATTTTAGCTTCTCCAGTTTGTGTTACGATCAGAAATTGTAAAAGTGCTCAATATTAGTATGTTGGTATCTAGACTGTGGGAGATGTTAATTATTTTCTGTATTTTCCTTTTTCAGATGCTAATCCAAATGGAGGAAATGGTAAACCCAGGATAAAAACAGATAAAGTTGCAGTTTGGAAATAATCAGAAAGTTGTCCACTGAACACAAATTGTGGTCAGTGAGCAATTTATTTTATTAAAAAACTGCTATCCCTCCAGCTCTAAGTTGATGAATGTGCTGTACAAAAAGCAGAAGAAATCATAGAGTCACTACCTCATTTCTGAACAGTTGTCAAGGCATCAGTGATTAATGAGACCGTGATAATGTTACCATGGTAACTATATCAGAGTGATACTGCTAATGACTGTGAGGAGAGTATCAGAAATAGGTGAGAACAGCACAAGACAAACTGGTGACTTTGGCGAGAACTTAACAAAACAGACAACATCCACCAGAGACAAAATCCAACTATTCTAATGAGCAGCCTTTTATTAAAACTTCTCTTAAATCTCTAAGGTATTTGCTTCAGTAACATTTCTGCATCTTGTCACTAAATGTAGAAAAGCTGCTATTTTCTAGTTTGTGAGGAGAATTCAATTAGATGAGGAACATTTGTGTTTATCTCGATAATTTTCACAGCATTTTAAAAGCACAGTTGTTATTCCTGGTATGTGAAAGCTGAAGTGATGTTGATGGGATGTTATCCTGTTAAAAGAAAAAGAAATGTAACAAATACTGAGATGGTGAGTTAGTATATTCTGTTAAGTGCTGTCATGATGTACTATGCATGGAGCTTCAAATCTAGGAAATCTTTTCTTTCAATATTATCCTGGTAATGCAATAATGCAATACTGGCACTGTGACATTCCTGACCTCAGCTGTGCCGTCATGTGGATTTACCAGTTGGAGGTTAGACACAGGGAGGGAGGGAAAATTGGAAGGGCAGTAACTTTGCGCAACGTCCCCCCCTCCGCCCCATCTCTAAATGGCCAGTTATAGAGCAGTCTTGGCATATATCTGATGTGAAGTCATTTGATCACTCTCTCACATGATGTGAGGAGATCTCGACAGCGGAAGTATAGGGAACAACAAAGTACTTTACCAAAATGACTAAAGCTAATACAATAATATTACAATACTTCTTTATTTGTGGTGTGATGTATTCACTTTAACATAATCTAGTAAAGCTTAGACTAAGACTAGATTAGTCAATTATACCCTAAGTCAATGCCAGGGCTGGAAAATGTACCCTGTAGCCATTTAATAGTAATTGCAGTAGATGTGCAACCATCAAATTCCTAGTAGTCAAGTGGGAAGGGCATTCAGACTAGTGATAGAAACTACCTTGATCTAATCCTGATTCACCAGTGCTAATGAAACCATTGTCAATGCACAACTGAAAATGACTGGGAATCTATAATATAATGAAACAATCTTGATGCATCAAATTACCTTTGTTCCATTCTTGTGAAGGGTTGTTTTTACAAGATATGGATGCATATTTGGCAGTTCTCCAATTCTGAGAACTTGCCATTCATCAAGAAATCAGACACAATAAAAATTCCTACTGGTGTTAAGTAAGATATTCAATGAGATTTAAACTGGAATTATTGATAACTAATACCTGTGATGAATGGATGAGCCACAGTTATTCCTCCAACTCAACATCATTTTTCGGTACCAGTCATAAACCTTGCTTCCTTGCCAATAATTCCATTCCCTCTCCTCTCACAATCACTTAAGCTGAACCAGGCCATGTGAAAACTTTGCCAGCGCTCAGGGGTCGGGTTTGGAGGTGGGACTGCAGGCAAAATCAAAAAGATTGGCAGCGGGTCCCTGAACCCGCTTCCAACCCACCTTCAATCAATCTTCCCAAGAGTCGTGTCCCCGATTTGCGCAGGGACCCGACTCCTAGCAGCGGGAAGAGGATTATAGGGGGAGAAATTCAATATCGCCCCATTTGGGGCGCAATTATCGGCCGGGCGCAAAGATTAGCGCCTGGCGCTAATTATCGCCTCCGACTGCAAACTTGACTTTTATCGCCCCTGGAGGTGATTGGAGCGCTAAATCAGGCGCCTCACACCTGTCTTAAGGCGCAAAGGCCGAGGAGCGAGGCGCTACCTCAGAGCGCTGGTGAAGCTCATGTGATGTCAGTCAGCAATGGAACACACACACAATGGCACGGGCCATTTCTTAAAGGGGAGGGTTGATCTTGCTTTCCATCCACATCCTGCTCATTGCAGCCTTGAATCTCGGCCTGGAGAGACCTGCACATCAAATCTGCTGGAAAGAATAATGGAGAGACCCAGGGAAAGAGCTCAGAGTGCAGCCCCCACAGTCTCTTCTAAATCGATACAAGGAAGGGCAAATCAAAATGAACCTGCAAAGTGCTGCTCAGTACCCAAAACTCCTTCACACAGCGTTGAATCTCTCCAGAAGTCTCTCTCTCTCTCTCAGAATGCGTCGTTCAAAAATGTCACCAACAATAAAAGGCAGGAAGCGGTCGCCTTTGAATAGTGCTCCCCCAGTCCCTTCCTGACTGCAAAATGCTCCCCTCAACCTGTCATTGCTAGCGGCAGGCGATAAGGCAGGGGGCGCCACTCAATATCCGCTCCGGGGTGCTACCGGGGTGTTGCGCACTCGACTGACGTCACGATCTGCCGGCGCAGGAGATCGTGGTGGTAGTGTTTAGCGTCGTCGCAAAATGTCTAGTTAATTTCACGAGCGGCTCAAACATCGCCGCACCCGGGCGCTAGTTGCTTTGCGCCCCATTAGCGCCCTCTTAAGGTGCTAACGGGAGGCGCAACCAACTGAATTTTCCCTCATAGTCACTTAACTGCTTGTTAACAGGTAGTTAACAGGCAGTTAAGAGGCTTTTTCCAATTTTGCCATGTCGACTGCGGGCTTCCCGACGTCCGGACTCCACGCCAGGTAAGTGTGGTGTGTTGTGAGTCTACTGTAATGTTTCTTCATTGATGACAGCTGCAGAAGTGGTGTGAAGGATCCAATGGTACACAGGTGAGTTTCAGAGGTAAGGAAAAGCTGGGAAAATCATTTTTAATGTTTTTAGACTTTTCTGTAGGTAATAAGTTTTGAAGTGTTTGTGTAGTCCCAGGTCATTGGGAGAACCTCTCTCACCAGTGACAGATCGCTTCTGTAACCTCACCTGCAGCTGCCATCTGTTTTATCCTAAGGAGGGAGTCTCTGGAGAGCCTGGGTGCAAGGGCTCACCTTTGTACAGTGATTGTCAGTGTTTGCAGCACCTCAATGCTGTCAAACACTGAAAAATCATCTGTCAAACAAAATGAGCGTGTCCCCTTTAAAAAAAACAGCAGATGACGTGTCATCAACTGACGTCATCTGACACCAGCTTTCTCTTAATTGGCCGGCAAGCCCACAGGGCGGGCTTAACAAGGCCAATTGATGCAAAATAGCGTCTGTGCATTGGACGTCGCTGGGGGCGGGACTAGAACCGGGAAGGCAGCAGTCCTGCCCCCAACGCGCCTCTTCAGGTAAGATCGCGGCCTTGGTGACTTATTCGTCCTTGGGTTGAGCTTTATACGCCACATCCCATTTATTAGCAAAACCTCCATCTTCACTGGTGCAGCATTGCTCGCTTCTGCTGCTGAAAGCACTTATACAAGCTTTTTTTAACCTCTAGACTTGATTATTGCAATATGCACTTTTCATAAGCTTGAACTTGTCCGAAAGCAGCCGCCTATACCCTCCCCTGTACTGAGTCCCTCTTGCTCATCAGCCCTGTACTTGCTCACCTACACTGCCTCCCCATTCTCCACATTGTATTAAATTTAAATTCCTTATCCATGTCCTTACATAGGATTACGTAGGATATACAGCACAGAAACAGGCCATTCGGCCCAACCAGTCCATACCGGCGTTTATGCTCCACTTGAGCCTCCTCCCATCTTTCCTCATCTAACTCTATCAGCATAACCCTCTATTCCCTTCTCCTTCATGTGCTTATCTAACTGCCCCTTAAATGAATCTATACTATTCGCTTCAACCAATCCCTGTGGTAGCGAGTTCCATATGTCCTTGCCACACTTAGGGGCTTTTTCACCCCACCCATAGTCAAAATTGCCCGTGGGACTTAACTGCCGAGGTTTTGCTTTTTTCACTCGATGATGTGCCTTGGGGGCATTTCTGCATTAAGAACACTATACAAATCCGATCACAGAAAACACTGGAGATAATCAGCAAGTCAGGAAGCATCTGTTGAGAGAATACGTGATTCTTCTGTCTGACTCCCCACCCCACATCAAAGGGAGTTCTCAGGCTACTCCAGGAATTCCACCCAGTATGCGTTCAGCAAGCTTTAGCTGAATTCTCGCCACCTGAGAAGTATTACGAGTCCCACTGAGGCCGCATTGAAAGGGCCCAGAACTCTTGCAGATGTCCCCAACCCTGTAAGTTGGAACAGTGCCCGGGGCTCCTGACTTAGGTGGACATAGTGATGATGTGACAACCAAGCTCCATTAGTTTATGAAGTGAAACATCTCATGGCATTGCTAGAGCTGGCCCCTTGAAATAAAGGATTGTCTAAGACATCATTCTGTTCAATTTCCACATGAAGGTTTATAGCCAGGAAGACTCTTAAAAGCCCCAAATCAAAGAACATGCCCTCAACCCAAAGTAGTGATTTTGATTGACAGAGAATTTTAAGACTTTCAAAGAAAGCATCAGGTCCTTGATTGTCTGGAATCTGGAGTTTTGGGGCTGGATTTCCTTATTCACACCCCTACAGGGTTGGGCGGAACTTGTGCCTACTGTGGACTTCCAAACAGCACCGGAAGAAGTGGGAGCCACATTAAAGGAGCAGAAAAGCCCGGAAGACTTCAACAGATCCCCTGCTGAAGGCTTTAGTCAAGATCGAGGCCTTCAGTAGATACATGCTGGAAGCAGAAATGGGAGAGACAGCCACTAAAAGCCGCACTCCCTCAATCAGAGGACTTTGGAACCTTCCCACTACTACCCTGATACTACTGCCAGGTTTCATCAGGGAGAAGTAGGAACGGGGCGGATAAGGAAACATGGACCAAGAACCCAGGCCTCGTCCCTCTTCACCCACTGGGATTTGCAAATGGCAGGTTAGCAATGAGAAGCCAGCAGAGGTACAAGGAGGGAAATTCAGGTTGGGCGGTGAGAGGCCTTGTTTCCCAATTTTGCCCTCTTTTCCATCATTATTGAGCCTGAATTTTGATGGGAGGCAAATTCAGGCGTTCACCTCAGTGACTTATATGGGCAGTTCACAAAGAGGCCAGCTCAGTCGCACAGTTGTGTGGATTTCATAACCAGTATCCAAAAGCTGTCTGTACGTCAAAATCAGAGCCACTAAGCCTTGAAGGATTAAGTTAATGTATGTAGTCTTCTGCTTTAGTGGCCTTGTTTAAAGAGAAAGCAAGTCGTGTATTTTACTGCTTTCATATATCAATGCATGGAGGGGATTATATATTCTCACTGTCAAAACTGTATATGATTAGTTCAAATATCTGTTGTAAATAAAACACTTAGTGATTCAAAGGCTGTACCTCCTCCCAATAGAGCGATATTCAGGTTGCCTTCTGTAAAAAGAGAATTCACGTTATGGCATATGTTGGCCTAGAAATTCGTCTCGGGCGGTGGCACAAAACGGGCAGTATCGGGTATTGGCTGCAATGAAACTGAGGCGCTGTGTATAACGGGCGGCTGATCCGATACCGCCCGTTTTGCCCCACCGCCCGAGACGAATTTCTAGGCTTTTATATTTCAGTAGCACGTGTACAGAGTAAGGATCCTCTATTACAATCCCTAGGTCACACTATTGTTTAACCTGATATTGGGCAGAAAAAAAGTCATAGGTGGCGTGATGCCCACTTATGAGAGTGGCTGGTGAAGCTGAATGTGAGGAAATATCTAGTGCAAAAACCTAAAACTGTGACACCTTCTTCTTCTTCTGTGCCTAGGCAATCCATTTTTTTCCACTGCTTTTCCATCCAGCGGATCGTGCTCTGGGCTATTTCCCTAACCCCCTACCAGGAGACACAATGGGGGTCACCACTCCCCTCCATTTGGACACAAGTATCCCGCTGGATGTCAACCCAGTATTCAGAGACTGGAACTCTAATCTTCACCTTTCTGGGGCGACGATGGGGGAGAGGGGGTTGGAGAATTCCACTCACATCAGACACAATGGGCTCGATTTTGCCAGGCCCGAGGAGGCGGGATTTGAGGCGTGTGAGGTGGTAAAATCACAAAAAATGGCGGGTGGGCCCGATCCCGCCTCCGAGCAATTTTCCCAAATGCGTGTTTTCTGACCCCGTTTCCATCCCGCCTCCAGAGGCGGGATGGGCCCTTAAGGCCCTTAACAACCAGTTAAGTGCCTCTATAATCCCATTTTGAGAGGCTTTTCTGATTTTACCACTTTTCCCACGTCCTGCACGTCTCCTCTGGAACACGCCAGTGAATCCTGGTGGCCTCACAAGTGGACTGCTTACTAACAGCTGCAGCTCCACCATTAAAAAGGAGTTTTCAGCAATCATCATTTGCAGGTGGCAGAACTTTGTTGTCTCAGGTCTGGGGGAACTTTTAGCAGGCAAACCCATTGTTGTGGAAGTTTGGAGCCTGACACCCATCTCCAGTGTGACCTCCTGGGAAACCCCTCTCGCCACCTTGAATGAGCGCTTCCTCAACTGAGGCATATACCAGAAGCATGGGAACCATTTATTTCCTTTCCTTCTGGACATCAGATTTGGACAAAGACCAGCCGTGGCAGCAGCAGAACCATGAACAACAGCACCACCAACAGCAGCAGCAACAACAGGAGCACCAAGCTGCTGCTCACCCACCTGAAGCTGCACAGGCCAGAAGGCGCCAGCACGCGACCACATTGCTGCCCGGGATGCAAGGGACGCACTCATCTTGGCCAGATTTGCTTAGCCTGCACAATCAAACAATTTTGCCTCGCACCTTCTTATCAGACCATCGACAATGGCCAAGAAACTGCGGATTCCTATCACTCTGACCACCATACTGACAATTGCAAGTCGCCCTAAGCCCTCAATGTGGAAGTCCCATTAGCGAAATGACCCAAGGCACAACTGCAACAGTTTGCCATCAGAATTTTTTATGACAATAAGCAACTGATGGCTTTTCAAAATTAAACACAACATTACACCCAAGTGACTATGGTAGCCAGCCTTACCATGGAGGTAGCCATCCTTTCCAAGGAGGTTGCCATCCTTTCCGTGGTGATGCGTTCATGCACCAACGCCTCCACAAAGGCTCTGCTCATGTTAGCGATGGACTCCTCCATTCGCTCCACACTTGCAGCGACCCTGGAGACAAAACCTGCCAGAGACTCCTGCACCTGTTTCTGGAGTTCCAGCACCGCTCTCCTTCTGGATGGACCTGGAGGCAGAGGGTCGACATGCAGTGGAGCCGAGCTGGGAGCGTCCTCTCCACTGCGACGAGGACTCTCCACTGCTGTCCCTGTCTCCACCATCTGCTGATGCTCATTTGTGAGCTGTGATACACCAGGTGACAACTCTACTCTATGTCCCGAAGGTCCCACCGAGGTGTGAGTGTCTGCGCTGGTGCAGGGTGCGCTTAATTCTGCTGACGGAGTGCCCTCAGAGGTTGCAGCTTCCTCTGAGGAGTCTGGAAGCTCAGGCTCTTCCTCCTGGACAGTGGGGACAGGGGCTCTCGATGGTCCTGTGGTGGAGTAAAGGAAAGAGTTAGAGATGTGAGGTAAAGGTTGCATGCACATTGAATTGTGCAGATGATCATAAGTCAATCTGTTAGAGCATCAGAATCATTATCAGTCACTCATGCAATGTCAATGAGAGAGATGCCAAACTATTCTGTCACCAGCTTGCTGTGATGCGCCCGCCTGTCCGTCCCCCACTTGGGAATCCTCCTCGATCCCGGCAATTTCCAGGGCCGCCTCCTCCGAGGTGGTGAACTGGGCTACTGAGGGTGGCCCTCCTCCTGTCCTCACTCTTTCCCTCTTATTGTGGGCTCTCTTTTCCTGCAATGAGGGACACAAGTGGAGTTTGAGTGAGAATGAAGGAGTGAGTGTAGAGAATCCATAGCATAGATGCTTAGAAGGAGACAAAGGGCCCTCCCTGTGTGTTGTAAGTTGTGTCATTGCGTCACAGTGATAGGGAGTGTGAGGGCTGCATGGTCGAATAGTTAAGTGAATGTGACCATAGAGAGAGAGGGAATGGGTAAGGATGCAGGGATGTCAGTGTCAAGTGGGATGTGGAGGAAGAGGTTGGCAAAGCAGAGTGCTGGTGAGGAGAGGCGATGGGGATCAGATTGAGGGTGATAAGAAAGTCATACTCACTTTTCCTGTGCGGAGAAGGTCATGAAACCTCATTCTGCACTGCAGCCAGGTTCTGCGGCACATAGAGATGGCATTGACCTCCTGGGCCACTTGCAGCCACACAGCTTTAGTCTGTTGTGGTGGCTTTTTTCTCCCTGAGGAAGGGAAGAGCACCTCCTTATTAGATCTTGCTCCCTGCACCAGAGCTTGGAGGGAGGGCTCATCAAAGCGAGGTGCACACTTTTGCTTGCTGGTGGATATGGTCGGTAAATTAAGTCCTTCATACAATGTCCAAAGCGTTTCCAGTCTCCAGAAGAATCAAGGCTGCTTGCAGGCCTTAAATCCAGCAGCACTGATGACGTCATCGGAGGCGACTTTCAGGATGGAAAGACTAATTGGGCCAGGGGTTCCCACACGCTGGAAATCAAGTGCCCAATTAGGGGAAAATCGCACTTTTTTCCCACTTCACATTGGAGTCGGGGTCCTGACACGAAAACCACCTGACACGCCCCAGCCCGACCCCAATGGCAAAATCGAGCCCAATGACTTGGACTTGGGAGTACAGGGTACAATTTCAAAATTTGCAGATGACACAAAACTTGGAAGTATAGTGAACAGTGAGGAGGATAGTGATAGACTTCAAGAAGACATAGACAGGCTGGTGAAATGGGCGGACACGTGGCAGATGAAATTTAATGCAGAAAAGTGCGAAGTGATACCTTTTGGTAGGAAGAACGAGGAGATGCAATATAAACTAAAGGGTACAATTCTAAAGGGGGTGCATGAACAGAGAGACCTGGGGGTATATGTGCACAAATCGTTGAAGGTGGCAGGGCAGGTTGAGAAAGCAGTTAAAAAAACATATGGGATACTGGGCTTCATAAATAGAGGCATCGAGTACAAAAGCAATGAAGTTATGATGAACCTTTATAAAACACTGGTTCGGCCTCAACTGGAGTATTGTGTCCAATTCTAGGCACCGCACTTTAGGAAGGATGTGAAGGCCTTGGAGAGGGTGCAGAAAAGATTTACAAGAATGATTCCAGGGATGAGGGACTTCAGTTACGTGGATGGACTAGAGAAGCTGGGGTTGTTCTCCTTGGAGCAGAGAAGATTGAGAGGAGATTTAATAGAGGTGTTCAAAATCATGTGGGGTCTAGACAGAGTAGAGAGAGAGAAACTGTTCCCATTGACGGAAGGGTCGAGAACCAGAGGACACAGATTTAAGGTGATTGGCAAAAGAACCGAAGGCGATATGAGGAAAAACTTCTTTATGCAGCGAGTGGTTAGGATCTGGAATGCACTGCCTGAAAGGGTGGTGGTGGCAGAGTCAATCATAGCTTTCAAAAGGGAGTTGGATAAGTACCTGAAGGAAAAAAAATTGCAGGGCTGCAGGGAAAGGGACTAGCTGAAGTGCTCTTACAGAGAGCCGGCACAGGCTCGACGGGCTGAATGGCCTCCTTCTGTACTGTAACCACTCTATGATTCTATGACAAGGACCCATCTGGATATCAACATAGAAACAGAACATAGAAAAATAGGAGCAGGAGTAGGCCATTCGGCCCTTCGAACCTGCTCCATCATTCAATATGATCATGGCTGATCCTCTATCTCAATACCATATTCCCGCTCTCTCCCCATACCCCTTGATGCCTTTTGTGTCTAGAAATCTATCTATCTCCTTCTTAAATATATTCAGTGACTTGGCCTCCACAGCCTTCTGTGGTAGAGAATTCCACAGGTTCACCACCCTCTGAGTGAAGACATTTATCCTCATCTCAGTCCTAAATGTCCTACCCCGTATCCTGAGACTGTGACCCCTCGTTCTAGACCCCCCCAGCCAGGGGAAACATCCTCCCTGCATCCAGTCTGTCTAGCATTGTCAGAATTTTATACGTTTCAATGAGATCCCCTCTCATTCTTCTAAACATTCAACCCAGTGTTGAAACTCTCATTTTCACTTGCTGGGGCTGTCTGGAGTGGGGCTTGAGCCTATATGCTTCTTGATTCATAGGCAGGTATGCTACCACTGAGCCAAGTCTCACACTAAAACTATAACAAAGGGTTTTACAATTTAAATCATCCACTCCGCATGCCATAGCAACACTGTACAACAGGAATGCAAGAAGCTCCTAGCATTCAGTATTGCTGTGGCACACATGATGGGAAATAATGTTATATGACATATTCCCATCATTCTCACCTTACTTTACTAAGATGCGGAGATGCCGGTGTTGGACTGGGGTGAACAAAAGTGAGAAGTCGCACAACAGCAGGTTATAGTCCAACAGCATTATTTGAAATCACAAGCTTTCGGAGCGCTGCTCCTTCGTCAGGTGACGAAGGAGTAGCGCTCCGAAAGCTTGTGATTTCAAATAAAGCTGTTGGACTATAACCTGGTGTTGTGCGACTTCTCACACTTTACTAAGGCCTTCCCTTATCTTGGTTAATATACTGAATGCCTGCCATCACTTATGGTGCAACAACTCCACATCTGATTTTCTGCCCCCTGTAAGATTCTCAAAATTCACAGATCCCCCAAAACTCGAAGACAAACCCTAAGGAAAAAGACTTTGGACTCTTTTTCTAACTATTACAGGTGGTGAAGTGCATTGGGCCTAACCGAAGGACATTTTGAGCAAAAACCAAGATTTGGTATTTTTAAAACATGTCTGGGCTTGTAAGGGAGAAAAGGCTGTGAAGGAAGGTGGGCTCAACCTCTCTAAAACCAGTTTGGGTATTGGAGCTAATGGGAACTGTCTGGGGAACCGCATGATCTTGCTAGGAGTTTAAATCGGCTCCTATCAGACATTAGCATCCTGACAATAAACCCGAGGAAAAACAGTCTTCACCCCAAGTTACAGAGCCCATTAAGACATGCATAAAACAGATTACTTTGGCCTACTCCATAGCAATCATAGGCCCAGCCAAGAAAACCCAAAACATAAGAACAATCAAACTCTGATTAAGTAGCAAATCGACAGGATGGGGGCCATCTGGGAACCACTTCACACCTTAACAAACCAGTTACTGTTAACGAGCCCGCCAAAACTAACAAAGACCGAGACCTGATTTGGCGTGCAGATAAGGGAGCTTCAATGGGTATAATTGAAGGCCCGTTCTCAACCTGAAAAAGAAGAGGAAGGAAGAACAAGAAGACATCGACGGAGGCATTCTCCGCAACACAGTTCTAAAACCAACACCGTTCAACGTTCCGTGTCCAGCCAGGAGGTCGACAGCTCGAAGGCCAGACCATCCAACAAAGTAGGCTGACACGAGAAGAAACCAGAACGACCGCCTCAGTGACCATCGGACATTTAGCGGCAACAAGGCCCTCACGAAACAACCAACCGAACACCAAGTATCAATATTGGGCCACCGCGACCAAAGAAAACCAACTCAAAGAAAAACCGAAGAACCGCAAAGTTTCCACTCTACAATCTACTCCTGACTTACCCCTGGGTAAGATTTTCCCTTAAAAAACTCTAAACCCTACTTCTAAACCAAAGAAAAGTAGGTACTCACCTGATAGATCCAATACGCACCCTACCGCATCAGCGGACTCGCGAAGACTGACTAGATACGCAGTTGAAGTCCTCTACCACGTACGGGGTACGGCAGACACCAACCGACATATAGAGTGAACCCCAAAACCGCGAACTAACCTAACTGTCAAGGATTCTGGTGAGTATCATCCCTGGTCCTCTGGAGTCCAACCTAGCTAGTGAAGTGGGATTGGGAGGGTGTAGTATTCTTCTAATGCTATTTCCCTCGCTTGTACCGAAGTGTTCCCCACTTTTAGAGTGTTAAGAGTGTTTGTGTTGTGTTTTACTTTCTTGAATAAAGATCAAGGTTCTTGCATCAAAACCAGTTGTCTGCTGCACTTTTTGTCACAACCCCCAAATAAGTCCAAGGTCTAGAACCAAGGGAGTGGGAGCGATTCGAACCGCTCAGAAGTCAGAGGTGAAGCTGACACAAACCACCACCCCCTAAACCCCCTCCACTTGAGTTAAATCTCCAGAGGAAAGTCTGCCCCATGTCTTTTCTTTGGTCAGGCTGATGTACATATTAGTGATCCCAACATTGACCGTGCGGAGCACAGCTCCATAAAGCTTCGCACCAAAGCACATCAAGACAGTATGAATGTACAAAATCAAAATGTATCTAATATTATTGCAATCTGACAGGCACAATGTTCTCGAAAATCTACATTAAAATTAAGGTTATACATTTATGTGTATAGTCTGTACTTTTGACTTTAGTATTTCACTGATTTACACAGTATTATTTTACCGTCTTCAATTTATGTCACTACATTCAGGTATTTCTTGTTAAAATTAATTTCTACTTTAAGGTTAAAAGCTGTGCATTGAATACAAATTAATTTCATTTTAATGCATTTATAATCTAGACTTTTTTCATTTACAATAAGTGTTTTGATCGTTGCTGAAAAATACATTTCTTGATCATTTCTTTGTCCCTTTCTCCTTCATATTTAATGCAAATTTGGAACTTGAACCCCAACTTGATAGTGCAATTTGACTATGATTATTAAACAGGGTCTGGAATCATCTTTCTCATATGATTCTGTTTAACACTCTGGATCCAGCTTTTATTTACATATTAACATATCGGTAGGGTTTGGACTGTATCATTTTACATTCTTGGCATAACTGTAAGTTTTCACAAGCACATTATGCAAAGATGCAGTTTCCATGTAATGGTATTAATACTAAAAAGATTTATGTTATGAATTTTTTCCCTCAGTAATAAATGCCAGAATCTTTGGGCCAGAATTTCCTGGAGACGTGCCATTGGCAACTGCGGCTTTAGGTTTGCTTTACACTGTTAAAGTCCTGGGAAATTATGGCATAGGTGAGTTATGCCATTATTATGCCACACCATAATTTCCTAGGACTTTTGTGCTACTTCATCAAGACCCTCGCCGAAACCCTGCAAACTCCAGTCAAGTCAATGGCAAATTTCCTGGATTTACGCCAGATTTCTTGATGCAGCCACATAGACTGAAAAATAAAGGTGCAAGCGAATGAATATAAATTCATGTATTCAAAATAATCCATTAATGTAAAATAAAACCTCTGCTCTTTCTTGATACTTTTAATGATTAGCTAAAACCCATCATAACACTTCTTCTTCATCATTAGTGTACATTGTGTGCACGGTGTAGGGCACTGAAGTGCCTGCACATCCCATTAATGAAAGTGAGAATGGGGAGAAATTCTTTTAGGTCCGTTTTTGGGCC